>VHKM01000061.1:2017500-2721250 GCA_007210695.1 Neogobius melanostomus
ACAAAACACCACTCCAGGTTTTTAAAAATAATATAACAGTAAATGACATTTTGCATAGCCGTTAAGTCCAATCACTAGTACTAGGAGTTCATTTATATTATTTATTTAACTGCTGTCTCTCGGCTCGGCTCCTGCAGCGGTCGCCATAGCAACCCGCTAAAATGACTGGTGATGACAGAGAGCACTAAGCTGAGATGTGTCACCGAAACAGCCCCACGTAATGATGTGTGTACCAATATGTGAGGAGTGGAGCCAACCATTACTTTCCACCCATTCTTTTGCTGTGTCCACAAAAACAGGCCCGGATCATTTGGCCTGGGAGAAGTTGTGCTCTTGAAGTGACAAAAGCCGCTGTCAAACATGTATGGATTGTGTGTCGTGCAGTGAACGAAGAAAAATAAAATAAAAATAAGGCCTTTGTGTTCACTCCAGCGCTCTGCTGAAAATGAGGAGAGTGAGAGTAAAATAACTTGAGAAAGACTTGGAGTGCAGCAACAGCAATTTGTGAACAAAGGTGAAGCGGGTGGAGATGCTGCCGGTCTTACACACTTTTGTCAGTTTCTGCTCACACAATAATGTGTCACGGTTTTGAAAAGTAGTTGGTGTAGTAGTAGTAGTAGTTTTCTGTTGGTAATGCAACAAACCTCTGCACTCAAGTTATCAAGACAGAGAGAGAGCATGATAGTGTGGTCCCTTTAATGCACTTTGCCCAAGGTGAGTTTGCCAGTTGACAATTCTTTCATTGTTTTGAACTGTGTGGAAACTACAATGTGTGAATCAAAATATCTTTTTAATGCATAGCTCCAACAACCTTTAGTTGATTGCCAGCCAGATCACCAAACGGTTTTGAGTTGTATGAGGCTGCACAGACATAAGACAAGAGGTACAATTATGAATTTATCGACAGTGGTTCTACATTTACACACCAAGTGCCATCCAGGTGTTGGGTTAGTCCTGAGCCGCTGCGACTGAGCATGCCGCAATTGTGGGCCAACCTGACCAGCATGTTTTTGGAGGTAGGGGAAACCAGAGCACCCGGACGAAACCTGGCTGCCTGCCTTCAGTGCTCCTCTGATCCTCTGAAACGGTGCCCTGCCCCTGGGTTCGTCCCTGTTTCAGAGCATGGTGTTCAGAGGCTGGCCATAGGGAGAGTCGGGAGGTTTCCCGGTGGGCACTGTTTAGGGCCGGGCCGCCCCCACGGGGGGGAAATGTGTCAAAATCAGAAAAGATTTTCGCATCTAACTTTTCATCCTTGTGGCGGGGAGATACCTGACATTGAACTAACTCAGAGGGGTGTTTAAGGGTGTTTAAGTGGAACACCCCTCCGCTTTAGTTGAAGTTGGTGCAGTCCAATCCAGCAGAGACAAATGCCCGCGCGAGTAAAGAGAGAAAGAGGCAGTGAAAGGTAGAAAAGTGGACAAATAAATATGTTTATCTTATAACTTGGTGCTGATTGTGGAGTTGTATCAGGCTCAGACGGTGTGTGCAGCGGCCCATGTAAAAAGAGCGTTAAAAAAAAAAGCGTTACAAAAATGTCGAAGCCATACTTGAACCAGGGACCTCCTGCAGACTAGCGCTCTATCACTGAGCTAAACCCACAGCAAAGTGGGCCGGTCTTTTCTAAATTCCCGGGCCGAAATGAGGTCCCAGCACGGTGGTGTCTTGCACTGGTCAGCTCATCTACCTCCTCCTTCTTCCTGCGTTTACATTCACTGGAGGATGTTGTGGTGTGGTGTAGCCAATGATAAAACATACATTAAAAGGCAGACATAGTGGGTTTAAAATGGAGGTCCGGCCGGCTCCGGGAGCCTACCACAACACAACACATTTGAGAAATGTCAATCTGGCTTCACAGTAATCACAGCACAGAAATTGCACGTATTAAGGTGACAAATGACTTACTTCTCTCAGCTGACTCCGGACTGTTCTGTTTTATTCCCCTCGATCTCAGTTCAGCATTCGACACAGTCGGCCACAGCATTCTCCTGGATTGCCTTGAAAAATATGCAGGCATGTCGGCTCCACTTTATCTTGGTTTCGCTCATATCTCTTCTCCAGATCCTTCTCCGTTGTTATAAAGGAATTCTCCTCTGCCTCCATAGTGTGCGGAGTGCCCCAGGGCTTTATACTGGGCCCTGTTTTTATTTTCAGTATACATGCACCCACTAGGACAAATCATTCAGAAACATAACATCCAATTTCATGCAGATGACACCAACTGATCCCCCTCACTGATCAAAACTCCTCACTCGCATTTTTAACTGTTTCTCTGACATTAAGAGCTGGATGTTTCAAAATGTTCTACAATTGAACAAATCAAAAACTGAAATAGTTATATTTGGTCCCACTCATGCCACTGCTTTTATCACAGACAACCTTGGCAAACTTGGTAACTTTTTCACCCCAATTAAACCCTGTGCCCGTAACTTAGGGGTAATTTTAGACTCCAACTTCAATTTTGACCAACAAATCACTTAAGTAGTTCAATCATGTTTGATCCAAATCTGAAACATTGCAAAAATTAAGCATTTCCTGTACAGATCTGGAAAAAGTAATACCCTCATCTTCACTAGATTGGATTACTGTAATGCCCTACTTCGGTCTTAGTAATAAAGTCCTCCAAATGGTCCAAACGCTGCAGCCAGGTTCTTAACCTGCACAAACAGACATGACACATAACTCCAATCTTAGCCTCCCTGCACTGGCTGCCAATAACATTCAGATTTGTTTTAAAATGTACTTGGTCTGAAAGGCCTCGCCCCTCCCTACAACCAGGACATCTCACTCCCTATATGTCCCGGGATCCCCGCAGGGTTCCTCTAATCAACACCTTCTCGTTGTCCCTCCAACTAACCTCGTCTCCAGAGGAGACCGGGCCTTTGCAGTCTCTCAATATGTCCCCTTTTTTTTCTCTTTTCTCATGTTAGTTTTATCATGCCTGTTGTCCCTGTGATTTTGTTGTTGTGATGTATTTTTATGTAAAGCACTTTGGGCAGCTGAGGTTGTTGTATACAGTATGTGCTATAGAAATAAACTTGACCTTGACTTGATCAGTCAGAGCTCCCTATTTGTGGAACTCCTTACCTGATGAGGTAAAGCAGGCCAATTCAGTGTCTGCTTTCAAATCTAAGCTGTAAAAGCTAACATTTACAGAAGAGCTTTTATAACCTAAATTGTTTTACTCTTAATGTGTATTCTGCATTGTTGTTTTATATTTTTTGTGGTTTTATGTGTTGTGTTTTTTAACTTAATTGCATATCAAATCTGGAAAGCACTTTGTAACTTTGTTTCGAAAAGTGCTATACAAATAAAATGTATTTATATTTATTTATTTACTGACTGTGCAGTAAAAACTCCACGGAACCTAACAAAAACACAGTAAAGATGTACAAAAGTATCCAGTAAAACAATGTGGAACACAAAAATTACAAATGCCTACCATCACTTTATGTACTTGCACAGTTTGAGACTCACAGAGGAGGATTAGATGTCATATTTTTAATAGGAGCTATATTCTATCGCCTAAAATTTGAGTGCTGCCTTTTGTTGTTGTTGCAAGTGATGTTGTGATGCAAATGAACATGAATTGCATTCAAAATCAGCTTAGAAATGCTCTGTAGATCCATGGGTCAAAAAGTTCACGCAAGAGTCAGGAGTTCAAAAGAGATGGGTCCGGAGCGTGTATAATCTTTTAAGCTACATTTGTCTTCATGGAATGTAGCGACCATTTTGAGTTTGAGATGTTAGATTTGCCAAGACTTTTTATGTGTGACCTAACACACTCATCAACTATCACTTTTATTGCTTCTTTTTTCTTTTATCTTTTCCATACAATTCTCCAATATCTTTTGTAAACAACTGAGCATAGAAAATCAAGGTGTGGCGCTGCAGGCATCTCAAATCATATTAGATTTCTATAGGGCAGATGTTGCCTCTTCACCTCAGCTAATACCACATAATACATCATGCTGAAATTGCTTTTTGATTGATTTTTATTCTCTTTATGCCTGCCTCAACCCAAGACGAAAATAGAGCGACAAATGTGAGTAATACAGCTACTACATAAAAATGAAAAAGTTGCGCTGTTCAAAAGTTGCCTTCTTCTTTTATTCCCTGTGGTTACTTGACCATAAAACTGTGTTGGGTTTTATGCTAATATATACTTAGCGTGTGCATGTGGCATCACTGAGTGTTTTGGAGAGCCACAGTGGCGATCAAGCCACTCAGAGCTTTTAGAGCGCACAAGGTGGAAATACCAAGAACCCTTTAACAGCTGTGCCATGCCAAACATAATCAAGCAAATCACCGTCTAATAATAATGCACACTGCTATGTCGACTTTTGCTTCAGAAACGAACAATCTCAATGAGCTAGATTGGTTATCGTTGCTCTTGCATTCAATTTATGGATTTACTTTTCTTAAACTGAATTTAAAAAAGAAAATGTTTATGTCACAGGTTTTAGGTTTTATGGTAGAGTTTGTTGTGAATGAATGGCAAGAACTAAACAAATATTGAATAAAAATGGAGAGCTGAGAACTGTGTAACCAGTAAAACCAACAGAAGAAAAACTATCAAATATAGCATTTATTAAATAAAGAGTTAAAAATAATGGGCCCATAAAAGAGGAAATCTAAAACTAGACTTTTAAAAAAGACTATAATAAACAGAGTCAGTACAATGTTCCGTCCACATCAAAGTAAGTCTTCTTCTGGTACACCCATCTCCAGCACGGCGCGTTCCCCCCGTCTCTCCAGCGTGCGGTACACCCCCGTCATCCAAGGCGAGCGTTCCCTCCACCAGCTGGGACGTGGGGTGTCTTGCCGCTAACTCCAACATGGGGCCAACGTGTTCTCACAAAAATGCGTGTAAATGACACGCCTTTATAGTGCACATTTGGCGTGTCATTGTCACAGGTTTAAAAGTGCAGTGGGAGCCTAAAATGGGTGCAATCACATGGACCACAATAAAAGGGAAATATGGCCACAAAGCGGCGATTATCAGCCCTCGCCGACCGCCCTGCCCAAAGCAAGATTGTCTCCCTCAATCTAAAATTACAGTATTGCTATTGCGTTTATGTTTGTTTGTTTGTGAGTTTTTCCCAAGGGTCTTAGTTTTGGGATTTTTGGAATGCGCTAATGCGCCCTCTCGGTATCTGACAAAGTGAAAATGTGTTTTTTGACAATGCTGCAGTTTTGGTTGACCGTCACATGCTCGTTGCAGCCATGGCTGCCGGGACCGGGCCTATACCCCCTGCCCCAGGCACCCCCGATCTCCATATCGTGCCCTCATTACATGTATGCCGTGGTCCCTTCCACCTGTGCTCTTGTTCACTCGCTTCTTATGTCCATGGGTCCCGGGCAGCACAGGTGTGCTGATTGCACCGGGCTGTCCAGTCACAGAGTGGGACGAGATGAAATTAAAATGCATGCACAAAACAGCAAACATAATGCAAATTAAAAGACAAAAAGCAGCACAATAGAAAAAAGACAAACCATTCCACTAGCGCCTGTGACATTTATGCTGTTTCATCTGACAGTTTCAAAAGGTTATGTTCACACTGTTTTATGATTCATTGTTTGAAAGGAATAACAAAACAAAATATGTTTTTTTTTTCTTTGTTAGGGCTGTTAGGGTTTGCGTTCCAATCTAAATCCCTTTATTTTAGACACGAGAACTTTTTCTTGCACCCAGAGCTCCGAGAACAAAATGACGTCATTTTGTTCTCGGAGCTCCTGTTCGGCGGTTCTTGCAGGTTGTTCTTGACACCTGAGCTGAGCAGAACTTTGTTCTGCAGGGCTGCGAAAAACTCTCACTGTGATTGGCTGGATGTTTAGTGGGCGGGGTTAATTTGGCGGAACCGGGAAGCGAGAATCCAATGTTTACTTCCTAACACCGGTGCGGAAACGGGAGACAACATGGCTAGTTTTATTTCTGTAATTCCTTGATTGTTTGGCTGCCGAAAAAGGGGGCCTGGCAGTTCGGCAGCAACACGTCTTGTGGAGTATGAAATGTCAGAGCCCAGATGAACTTTGTTCTTGTTCTTTTTGCCTCAAGAACAAAGTTCTCGCGTCTTGTGGAGTATGAACAGGCCTTTAGATGATCGATTTTGTTATTCAAAATGTGATTCCAACAAAACATCTCATTACAAATGAGAACCATCAGTCCCTCTCTGCACTGACTGAAGTTCCACACAGGAACAGTGGGGTGAGAGGGTGAGAGTGATGGAAAAGCCACTGGTCATAAGACAGGCTTGACTTGTGCTGCTCCAAGACAAATGGATGTTGCTCTGTCAGGACCCCATTCACTTCACAATATATGGGGCTATGGAGGGGTTGCTGTATTTCTAAGGTCGCCATGCTTCTCTGCTCCAATGCTTGACAATTATCTTCAGAGCGTGTCGCCCATAAACAAGGCAGACACAGGGAAGCAATGTACCCACAAACTCTATCTCAACCACTGCAAGACATGCCAGGTCTCTAGTGACGTAACGTTTATGACCGTCACAACCATCACCTCAAAAAATGTTTATCTTCACTGCGAGCGTGATCATCTATCCTCAGACCTGAGTGGTGACTTTAGCAATCGTGAAGCAACATAAAACCTGGAATGTTCACTTCCATGAACGTTTATGCCTCTCTGCAATTAAATATTTTATATTTTTTCTTACCGCGTAAAACTAATCATAATAAAAAAAAGAATGAATCATATAGGAAAATTCGAGAAAGCAAACAACTGCTGTGGTACATACTGGAATAATGGTGTCTCCTTGTTAACAAATGTCCAATGAAAAAGCTATTTATCCCGTCCATGTAGCAGCTGTCAACTTGGAACACAGCCTCCCCATTCTGTATTATAAAGCATGGCGCAATTATCTGCTGCACACTGCCTAATATGGATTTATGTCTTTAAGCGCTGGCCTTTGTTTCCACTTTGTTGCAGGCCAGGTCATAAACTGGTGGAAGGTCACTCGAGGTCAAATGAACACTTGGGTGACCTCTAAACACTGAGTCAGTGGCCGAGTTCTGTAAAACCAGTATATGTATATATATTTTTAAAGGGATAAAAAGCACTCTTCCTGCATCAAAATTCTGCATTTACAATTTCTAAAAATCTTTTTTCTACAGATAAAGAGCTAGTTAATTTGATATCTCTAAAAAAAATACAGGATTTTTAGAAATGGAGAATTCTGTTTGAAAACGAGTGCCTTGACTTTTCCTTTCAGAGCCTTCACTACTGAACAATTATGCTACAAAAACCTTTCGAGTACTTTGATCTCTGACTCTGTGGACCTCAATATATTATCTATTTTTATTTTGTTTTATTCACTATGCCATCTGCTCAATATTTTGCCAAAGTGAGAATAAGATGAAATGTCGGTTGTCTTTACATCCCTCAATGACACAGAGGAATGAGGGATCATGAGACTGTAATACGACAGTGTGCTACATCTGCTAAAGTGTCTTGTTCAAGGACACAAGGGCAGTACAATCTGGATAGAGTTAGAAATACATACAAAATTAACCAATCATTGCAATGATACATGATTTCAGTCGGGAAGCCATTTTCATGAAAGTGTAGTTTTTGTGCCAGTTCCAAGATAAAGAGAGACACTTAATCTAAACCAACCTCCTCAATAAGTGAAGCAGATTTTTGATTTGTTAACCCCGTAAGTAAAAGGCCAGAAGGAAATAAGAGGAATCTAAATTATTGGTACACTTTCAAAGCAACATAGAACAACTAAATCCAAAAACTAAATTTTAACAGTTAATAGTACATTTTCTGTTCAGGGATCAGAGCTTCTCCTTATGCTTACACAATATAAACCTGTGCAAATGCTGCTTCTTATTCTTATATGGATTGCTGCTGTCTGACTGTCTATCTCAGCAGTTATGGTTAGACGGGGCGTTAACAATGGCTATTGTTGAGACAAAGGAACATTTAGAGACAGCAGTGCATCCACCACATGGTTTTTGTCACGGGTCTGCAACCTTTTAATCCTGTGAGATATTTTTATGTAACTTACACTTCGAAGAGACTTAACTTGGGTGGGCTTCACCCTAGAAAGTAGCAGTCTCAATAATATTGCAAGTTTCTTCAATGATTGTCCCAAGGTATAACTCTAGTGGCGGCTGCTGTTCCGTGAAAGGGGGGAAGCTCATGATGGAGGGGGGGGGGGGGGGGAGAGAAGCAACTCAATAATGTAAACATAACACTCGTTTGTTGTTTTTTCATTGTTTTCTTTTGAACAGCCAATCAACTAGAGGGAAACACAACACGCCCCTCCTTTGTTGCTCTGGCTTCTAAGACTTTTGACCAAGCCAATCAGAGCCTGCATTTTCCATATTTTTATTTATGCATGTTAATGAACAAACATGGGTCTTATGCATGTAAACAAGCCACACAGGAAACCTACGCAGACACGGGGAGAACATGCAAACTCCACACAGAAAGGCCCTGTCCAGGTGGGAATCGAACCCAGGACCTTCTAGCTGTGAAGCACGAGCGCTAACCACTGTACCACCGTGCTGCATAATGATCCTCTCAAAGCTTCCATGGTTTTTCTCATAGGACATCCATACAGGTGCTCGTCATATAATTATAATATCATGAAAAAGTGCATTTACCTCTGTTATTCAACTTAAAATGTGAACATAATATATGATATAGACTCATTACCTGCAAAGTGACATAAGTCAAGCCTTTGTTTGTTGTAATTTTGATGATTATGGCTTACAGTCCATTTTTAAAATATTCTAATTTTCTGAGATTCTATAATATATGCTCACAATATAAAAAATGCTGAGTCTGTTATCCTCAACCAGTTTAAATTTGCTTTAGCATGTTAAAAATTAACATCTCAATTGGCACAAGTTAGAAAAAAAGCATTTGGACTGTATTCTTCATTCCCATTACTCAATACATTAAAAATGATGTTGTCCTTTACAGTGCAGAGAGAAATACACTTCAAAAGGCAGTCGTGTGCTGAGCAGCGAGCGAGCTACAGCACTGATTTTATAAACACATCTCTCTAATGTATTCAGTGAATAATTTTACAACTATTTCCCTCGAGCAAGCCTTAAAAGCTGGGCTTTTTGCACCATAATGTTGGAAATTTAGTCCATTTATTAATCCAGTAATTATGATAGAAGGTATTACGCCCCTTCAAAACAATTCACCAGCACTAAGTGACCTTCTGTCTGTGTTGGTGTGTGCATGCTCAGAAGAGACAAACACATTGAAATAAACAGAACTTTGGGGAAAAAAACAAGAAAAAAAGAAGGGATAAAAAGGAATCACAAATCCAGGGTAGTGGGGAAGCTAGAACTGGAACCCATACTCCTCCATATCATGAAGAGCTATAGTTAAAGTAGCTTCAACATTAGTTTTGTTTGCCAAAATTGTGAATGACGTTTGGGATAGATGTATAGATTGGGAACTATAGTAATATTATGAAAAGACATACACTGAAGATCTACAGTGAATGTACATGACAAAACTGATACATTGATCAGTAGTGCAGTAAGATGTGAGTAATTCCCTTATCATCATCATCACTACAGAGACAGATTAGAGAGGTCTTGTTGGATGGTCAGATCACGGTAGATGAAGACTTTTCATTCAGGCTGCCCAAAGCCCCTAGACTCAGGATCAAAGTTCAGCAGTGTGGTGCTGCATATGCAAATAAAGAAGTCCAACTGTCAAGATTTAGTTTACAGGATGTCAAGAAAACATCCATTTTAGCAGTGATTTTAGGGCTTGACGGCACGTGGCAGTCCTTCCAATGATTACACCGTTCTAATCACTCATTATTGTTAGTGAGACTCAGTAGACATTGGGGTCGTTCCAAAGGTCTAAGGGCAGTGAACGTTCTCAAAGCAGTTTTTCCCCCGATACATTTTCAGTTCAGGACTCTGTGCTTGATCAATATTCACCAAGGCATTCAATGAGAGTGTTTAAATGCATTTGACAAAAGTTGTATTTACTGTATTTATTTGTTTGATTTATATAATCCCTGGTGATATGCTGGTTTGTTTTGATATATTGGATTTGCTTATCTTTAACTTTACCTGAATTAAAAAATAAATAAAAAAATACGCTGTTTCATCTGACAGTTTCAAAAGGTTAAGTTCACACAGTTATATGATTCATTGTTTTGTGTCATTGAGCAAGACATTTCACCCACCTTTGACCATATTAACTGAATGTGATAGGCGTTTTTTTTTTTAAAGATCAGGGTATGGCTGCATGATATAGGGGGGAAAAAACAGATAACTGTCTTGAATATTGCGACAATATTATTTTGCAATACCTTTTCATGTCAATGCATATGTAACATAAATAAAACTAAAATGCAATTCAGTGTGTAAAAAAAAAAAAAAAAAAAAAAAAAACTAAATCAGGACCCCTAAATAGGCCAAAATGGAATCCACAGTATTCAGTAGATTGCAAGTACATTTTGTTTTTTGGCTTTTCAGCTAATTCTGACCCATTAACATTACTGTAATGCATCATTGCCTGCTCTCATTACCCGTTGGATTGATCCCTGGCCTCTGACCCTGTCTTAACACTCTCTACACAATAGGGTTGCGCCCTCGCTCCACTTTCATGTCTTTTCTCTCATCACAAAAAGTTCTGATCACCAGACTCGCAATTGTCTAATGTCTAATTCAATTAACATTTTGCTTAATCAGCATCAAAACATTTCTAAGCTTCTTAAAGCAGATTTACTTCAGATATAACGGGTGTTAAAAGAGATATTTGTGTTAATTGCAAATTATTAAATTATTTATTGCTTCTTTTTCTGAAACATACAGTATTTTTAATGTAGTCTATAATGTGCTCAAAGATTTTACAGTATGTTTGATAAAAAAGAGGTCAACAAAAACATTCTCATTTGAAATACCTTTTATTTATGAACCTCTTAGACACTTTATTTACACAGGGTTTCTTAATAAAACAAGATCACAGACATACTCAGTGTGTCCTCAGTAAAATTAGGGGGGGGAAAAGAAGCCCTTGGATACACACTGTACTTGGCTGCAGATCAAGACGACCCCAAGAAGAAAAATAAAGTGTTGAATACGTCACAGGAGCAGTCCACAAAATGCCAAATTCAAAAACTGTCGGAGAATTAGGGTTATTAGAGGCTTACTCCTTCAAACAGACAATATTAGCCACTAACCTCTTTGTGAGTGAACTGCGACATAAGCAGGGAGCAGGCTTTACACACTCAGCTAATTTGTGTAATGTTCAGGAACAATGGGTTCTTTTGTGTGTCATCCGTCAATGACTAATACAATGTGGATTCACCTCCATTGGGAAATGAACAGTTTTGTCTTTTGGGCCTTTGCAACAATACGCAGCTGATGTCACACAATAGGACACCTTCACATCAAATCAAACCTTCGTCATCAATTTGGCTTATGTGTTAGTCAACAATCTATAAGCTTTAGACTCGAGCAGTGCTTCTCCTATTATACAGTAGAGCTAGTTATCCCAGGGTGTTTCCAGTAAACTAACAGCTTAAGACACTTGATCTCCAGACACACAAATGTCGTTTTCCATGTAGTACGCTACAACCCAGCACTGTTTGAGGCTTTTTCCACTGGCAGACACTACACAGCCCGGTCACCCCGGTTGGGCGAGCTTTTCGACTGCCACTCTGACCAGGTATAATTTTTGGTATAATTTTTGGCACCGACCTCTGGCTGTAGTCAAAGCGGCTGAACCGAGACTAATGTGACATGAACAGAGGCTGGCCGCTGATTGGCAAACGAGAGAGAGAACAGTCCTCACTACATTAACATGCAGGTCATACGGATTTAATATTTCACAACATTATACTGCTGTTCTAGGGGATGTTGCCGATATTAGCATTTAGCCGCTGTTAGCGCAGCTTTAGCTGGTGTTAACATAACATCTGCATTGCTTACCACCATGGTGGCTGAGTGGTTCACGCTCTTGCTTCACAGAAGGTCTCAGGTTCGATCCCAGCTGGGGCCTTTCTGTGGGCAGTTTGCATGTTCTCCCCGTGTCTGCGTAGTTTTCCTCCGTGTACTCCATTAAAAACATGCTGGTCAAGTTAGCCCACAGTGGCATAGCTGTCAAGTCTCCCGTTTTGGCTGGGAAACTATTGTTTTTTTTACCTGTCTTGGAGTTCGGTTGGGCTGGTGGGACGGCTCGCATCAGGCGCGAGAAAATGTCCCGTATTTTCAAATCCAAAACTAGATAGGCTGGGTTGCAGCTGCTCAGGACTAACCCAACATCTGATCTATGCAATTTCGTTGTACAATTGTATAATGACAATACAGTTCTTCTTCTTCACCTGCACTGACTGTGGCAAATAAGCAGTGACAAGAAATGTGGAGGGAAAATATCCAAATAACTGTGACCAGTCCTAATAATCATGTCCCTTGGTCTACCTATATTTTCCACAGAACTAAGCTCTGTACAGCAGCAGCTCATTGTGCCATTGAATTCTATTGTGTTTACTGAAACCAAAAGGCGCTAGTATGTAGCAATAACTTTGAATGCATGTACAGTAAACATCAGTCCACTTCTTACTAGCAGGCAACACAGGTTTTTATCAGGCTTAATTATGACAGAGACATGATGATTCCTTTATGTTACTTAATTTATTAATAAATATTTCTCTTTTTCGTTTTGGTATTCTTGTTAAAAGTAGATTAACTTTGGACATTCTCAAATTCAGGCACATAGTTAGACAATTCCAGGTAGAAAATAACACAGCAGGTAAACAATGGTCAGGAGATCCGCCAAAATAAAACATTTCCAGGCCATATTTAGGAAGAGCTCCCCAAAGGGGAGGCTTGACTGAACCAGAAAAGTAACCTGAGTTACTGGGAGGATTTTCAGGACCTGGCAGGCCACAGGTCTTGTACACAACGCCCCATCACGCACGCGAGGAGTCCAACACCAAGGCCACTAAGACACACACTTGTAAGCTCTGATGAACAACAGGGGCTAGCCTGCATACACTCAACTCACCGATGCCTGCACACTTCTCGCCAAACCGCCGGCTTTACGCTCTTTGCGGCTGCAGTGCGCCTATCGTGAAGTTACGTCAGAGGTGACAGGTCAGAGAGGAGCGAGAATGGGGAAGCAGTGCCTTTTATTGGTGAACCTGGGACTAGCAACCCGATACTGCTACATTAGATTTTTTTTTTTTTTTAAACGCACAATTCAGATTCCATGTGGCTAAGGTTGTCATCTCTGGAGCCATGAATTGATTATGTTTTTTGAGCATGAGTTCTATTTGATAAATCAACAATATACAAGCTGATCATGCAAACCACAAACCCAGATGACGCCCTTCTCTGCTTGTAATGACTGACAATCAAAAATGGCACCTCGTAGATCGAGAAGGGTCTGTCTGCGGCCACGCCCACTACATGAAACGCACAGGAGAACGTACAGGCTTGCAGTAGTGACAGAGTCTCATGTTTTAGGGGCATTGTCAGGGGTGTAGCACCCTCGCTCACACACACACACGCACACACACACACACATGCACACACACACACACACACACACACACACGCACGCACACACGCACACCCCCACACACACTTCACTTTTATATTCATCTTAACAAATTCAGTGGTTTAGTTTGACAGTGTAGTAGTTTGTGTGTAACTTTGTTACACACAAACTGTATTGGCTACTCACATCCTGTATAATTGTTTATAGTGTGAATACGTAGTTTTTTTTTGTTTGTTTTTATTCATGGAAAATACAAAAGTGAAGAGACAAACAATGTAAGACATTCAATATCAGACAAACATTGTTAGACATACAGTGGGGCAAAAAGGTATTTGGCCGAAATAGGCCTTCCAATAGGCAGTCTATGAGGAACTGACCAAATACTTTTTGGCCCACTGTAGATAAGACATGAACACGACTAACAGACTTGGATAACATTATGTCATGTATAACAATGATGACAGTTATAGTTTTAGTGAAAAAGGGAAGATTACGATGAGAAGTTTGGTGAAATTTAACTTAATATTATTTACTTAAAAGTAAATTGTCTTTGAAGAGTTATAAACATGAAATTAAAAGAGAAGTGATAGGTTTCCCATCTCTATCCATCGACGGACCTTCTCCTCGGTGAGGTGGGGGTTATTCTGTGGGGCCTATACAGTGTAGGTAGGGCCCAGAATATGCAATCACGGGATCGGCGCCTATGGTCTCACCATATTTGAATCCTACGTTTAGGGGAAGACTATACTGTTTATATGTTGTTAAATTCTTGTTCTAAAAAAGCTTAAATAGTCACAAGGCACAATGGCACAGGCCATCCCATACATTTTAAATGGTCTCATCTTTGTTACTGTCACAGATTCAGAGATGACGGATGCTATTGAGGCTTACTCCAGCAGTGTAAAATGTGTGTACATTTTTAAGGCAAATTTGCCATTTTAAAACCAAGTTTGGACTTTATTTTAATTCAATTTGATTTCTGTGTATTAATTTCATTAAACCAATTTGTGTTATAGATTATGCGAGCCTTGAACTACCCATGGCCTTAATCTTAAAATACTTAGATTTCTAATGCGTAATCTTAAGGATAACAGTTTCCAGTCTCATTGTTGGTGGGGACAACTCTTATTGTAATACAAATATGTATCTTTTAATTTTGTTTATTTTGTACTGCTTAGATTTTCCTGTACATCAGTCGTTTGTATTGTCTTTTTGATTCAGACTTATTGACAATGTTCAGACTTTGCAATAAAAAAAGTTAAATAAAAATACACGCGATGTCACTACACGACACGCCCACATCACTCATGACATGCCTCCTACACAACACGCCTCTGTCTTCAGGCCGCAGACAGATAAGCTTGCGTAGATCAGCTGTGGATCATTTTTTCTCTGAGAAAGGTGGGAAGAAGCCGCGTTCATATAAAAATGTAACAACAATGCTCAAGTATTCCCGAACACAAACTACACATTCCCTGTAGCCATACCCTGTGTGGAAAATTGTTTGGATGTTGGCAGAGCTCTCCGCAGGTGTGCAGCTCAGGTAAATTGTTGCCTCAGGAGAGTGGACTGAGAGGAGATAAACACACAGTCAATGAGGGAAGCTATTACTGCAGCGGAAACCGTTCCTCTTTCTATGCTCCGAGAACAGGCCAAAGCCATCTGTTAAAAGCTTCATAATGTCTTGGTGAACAATGTAATCAAAGTTAATTATCTTAATAATATAGCTATACAGGTTGAATATTTCACTGTTGGGAAAAGGATGTTAAAAAATCTGCAGAGTTTGAGTTTCAGCTCTAACTCCGAGCTTTAGCCAATCCATTAGCATTTTTCATGTAGTTAGCATAATTTGATGCCTTTGTAGCTTTGCGCTAAGAGCAGTCATTAAAAATGCATTTGTCTCGATTAAGGTGATAACACAATAGGGCTTGTGGTTAGACACTGTGCAGCAAACCTTAAACTGCTGTATGTGCAATGCCAAGTGTGCTGTTATGAAATGTAGAGGCATCTGGAGGTGCCAAATGTGTCTCTTGGAATGATTTGTCTGTGGGTGGCAAACGGAAAGTATCTACAATAATAGATTTAACAATCTAACGTGCCAAAGTTGGGCACAAATGCTTGGGGGAAAAAACAGTGACTTTGAGAGTATTTGAGGGACTTTGTGGGACTGGCAGAACATTTGGATACATGTATTTTATTTTATTTTTGAAACATGGGTTAATGCTGAATGTACCTGCAATAAACAGTGTTGGGGTTACCTTTTGCTGCCTCTTGGCCAGGACGCCCTTGAAAAAGAGGTTTTTAATCTCAATGGGACTTTCCTGGTTAAATAAAGGTTAAATAAAATAAATAAAATAAAATAAAAACAAGTTACAAAAATATATAACTGTACTTTTATCAATTACTAACATATTACTTAAACAAAATACTGTAATACATTTGTCATTACCATTTATATGACTCAAGTTACAAGTGCATTTAAATTGTTTGTATTGATATATACAGTATGAATGATAAAAATGAAGCACAGCATCAAATCAAGTTGGACACTTGAGAGAGAATGGGGAAAGAGAAGGAAAAGGAAATCTTTGTCTGCACTTTTGCAATGGTGGTATTATTACTATTTTCAGTTTATATTTTGCCAAAAGCAACACAAAGTAATGTAAATCAGCTACATTTTTAAAACAGTAATATGTAATGCTAACATATAACATTTTTAAAGATGCTTAGAATATGTTACAGTTTTAAAGTAACTTGCCCAGCACTGGCTATAAAGACGCCTCCAGTATATGGAAGCGTTTATTCTTCTATTACTATCATTGACACTACTAGTTAGTTTCTAATTTGTCAGTATTCAGGATAGGAACATATGGAATGCATTGCTTCTCCATTCATGTAAAATCACTTTTTTTTAGGAGATTAATATTATATTGTAAAAAAGCAATGGGATTTTATAATAATAAACATTACATTAGCAGTACGCATTTTGTTGTTGTTACATTACCAGTACACATTTTGTTTTTAATTTTCTTATCCCCCCTCCCATAAAAAAACACTATTTATATATCAGACATTTCTGAGCTTAGTCTAAAAGCACATTTGGTTTAATTGTGACATAATGGCAGTTGTTAGATATTTTTATGGACAACTTTTTACTTATTGCATTTGAAATTAAAACTGTTCATCACAAAGTCAGAACAAAGAATTGAAATGGCATTAAAGTTTATTACGTGATATTTTTTTTAGTGTGAGTCCCACACAGGGAGGTCATCACTCACAGCCCAGGACATATTTATGGCTGTTGTTTTTCAGTGGCGATAAAAGTTTACGACTAATGTAGGATTACGTGGACGATTCTGCTGCTGCGGATACGCCAGACAGAAGAGGCCCGTAGTCTGTCAACCCACTCAATAACATCATTAGGCAACATTCAGGCAAGTTAAAACAGCGGAGGAAGAAAAGTTTGTATTAAAAAAGTGTCAATAATAAGTCACCAATGGATCAAACCCATGGCAGCAACATTGCCAGCCTTGCCACTGTGAAACTGTTTATTTTGTTCAAACCAGGTACAAATATATATATACAGTATTTTGGACTATTTGCAGCTTTCACAGCATCTGTATTTCAGTGGGAACGGAATGTTTACATACACTATAGAAAAAGACATCCATCATCCAGCCATCATGCAGATCAGAAAGTGTGTTCTGTGTCCCAGAGATGAACGTGCTGTGGTCTGAAATGTGAATATCAACCCAAGAAGAAATGCAAAAGACCTGGCGAAGATGCTGGCTGAACCTGATAAGAGTTTGTCATCATCCAGAGTGAAACAAGTGCTGTACTACCAACATGGGCTAAGAGGGTACTCTGCCAGGAAAAAAATAAAAATAATAATTGTTTGGCCATAATTACCATTGTCACGTTCGTTTGGAGGAAGCCTGAGAACACCATTCCAACTTTGAAATACGGGGGTGGAGGCATCATGCTGTGGGGTTGTTTTGCTGTGGGAGGGACTGGTGCACTTCACAAAATACTGTAGATGACATCATGAAGAAAGAACTCTATGTGGAAAAATGTACAGCAACATCTCAAGACATCAGCCAGGAAATTAAAGCTTGGGTGCAGATGGGTCTTCCAAATGGACAATGACCCAAAGCTGCCAAACTGGTTACAAAGTGGGTTAAGGATAACAAAGTCATTGTTTTGAATTGGTCATCAAAAGTCCTGATCTCAAACCAGTTGAAGGCAGAGCTGAAAAGTCATGTGCACGCAAGGTGGCCTACAATTTTGGCTCACCTTACACCAGTTCTGTTTGGAGGAATGGACACAATTATTATTAATAGATTATAATCTATTGTGAGAAGCTTGTGGGAAACATTTGTGGAAAACATTTGACCCAATTTATACAGTTTAAAGGCAATTCTGCCAAATATTAATGAAATGTATGTAAACTTTTGTCTTTGTAAAAAGTCATATAAAACGGTGTAGACAATTCTATCTCTCATTCTTCTGGCATTTAGCAAATAGAAATTTAGAAAATTCTAATTGACTTAAAAAAAAACTAAAAGTTAAGAAACTTCTGGTTTCATGTCAGACAGTGAGAAAAAAGGCATATGTGTCTTTTTATAAAGTGTATGTAAACATCTGGTTCCTACTGTAACATGCACACGCACACACAACAAAAAAAGCAGTCTGAAAAGCGTGCTCATATCTCCAGCATCTGTTCCCTATCTACTCTGAGATGAAGGCATTGCACAAACTTTTGAAGATGACATTTCTAACATGGCTCCCAGACATATGTCTTTAAGCGTAAGAATGGGAATTTGAGCTTTCTTTTTAACTGCACAGTTCATGCCTCAAAACTGTAACCTGCACAACACTTGTTTGTCTCCTCGTCTTGGTTGGAGGGCAGGAGTGTTTTAAATCCATCTGTTTCTCCAAATGCACTTAGTATAGAGAGTGAGGGGTGCAGCTTTTACACCACAGGTGCAGAGTGGAGGGATCATTTCAGATTTCAGAAACATAAACTTGTTTTCCCCACGTAGATAATTGAATTTGTTTCAGTTGTGCTGTTGGTCAAACTTCTTTCTCTTGACAACACAGACACTAATATTTTTTTCCCCATAAAACATCTGTCACTTAATTGCCATCTCCATGCTTTTACAAGCCAAAACCAAGTCTTAATTTCTCTGCGTTGGGGGTGTACTTGTACAGTATATGGCATGTTGAGGGGGACGCAGGGCTAAATATTTATTTATTTTTATTTATTTATTTATTTGACAGGGACGTTGCACAACAAATGTGTTGTACAGACCAGAGATAGCTACAAGCTAATTTTCATCTGTAGTCCCTGGGCAGAGGCAAAGTGACAGCAGGTTTATACAGTGGCCAATACGCATTCTTACTTAAGTCCATTCACAGTATAAAATATAAAATACAGATAAAAAAATTCAATTTCAATACCAAAATGCCTCCCAAAATGGCCATGGGTATTTCACTAAATAAAGGCTAGTTCACTGTAAGGCACATGTAAACTATATTGACAGGACAACGGAATTTTACAAAATACTGATGTATGATTAGTTCAGTAGTCAACACCATTATCCTACAGCACTCCCTACTCACACACAAACTAGTCCACCAGGGTCTCAACACGTCACTGTGCAACTGGCCACTGGACTTCCTCACGGGAAGACCACATGCAGCAGCTCCTCCAGGACCATCACACTGAATGCAGGGTCCTCCAAGGCAGTGTGCTTGGCCCCATCCTATTCACTCTGCTGACCAAAAGACTACACTCAAATGCACAGTGCAAACCTGTTTTAGTAGGTTTGTAGACGACGACAGCGGTGGGTCTCATGAGCAACAGTTGAGACAAACTACAAGAGAGGGGTGGGCAGCCAGGCCATGTGGTGCATACAGAACAATCTTCCTCTTAATGTGGAGGAGGTAAATTGTAGTGGACTTTAAGAGAGCCTACATGCCGTCTGCTCGTCCGACAAATCAACAGGACTGCTGTACCAAGTTCCTGGGTGTGGCCATCATAGAGAACCCATCCATGGTTCACAAACACTAGACCTATCATGTGCACTTTCCACAAAAGCTTCTGGACCAGCTGCATCACTGTGTGCCCGTTTCAAAATTGCTTATATTTTAATATTTCATTCTATTTGCACCAAGAGTTTGAGAGCGACACAATTTCAATTCACAACAAAACAGATTATGTAAGATAACAGCACACAGAGCATGTGCAAAAGTGGAAAACATTGGTGACAGAGATACAAAATGCCTCACATTTACTCATTTTATAATTCAAATTAAGACTTAAGATTGTTCTGATACAGTGACTATATCAACTCACTAAAGATGAAGATTCACAAACAGACAAATGATTTGAAAATTGCCCTCCCCGGTCTTTATAATGACTGACATGTTAATTACTTGTGCTCATCAGCAAGTACTTAGATCCTGCCAACACAATTTTATCTGTCTAGTGCAAAAAGACTGCTGCTACATCTTGTAGAAACAAACCCATCAGTTGTCCTTTTTATTGTCTCCCACATCCACTGCTCTTAACTCTGTGTGCACTCCATTTTCTCATCGCACTAAATGGCCATCGTCTACGTAAGAGCTGACAAGGTATTTTCAACAAAAGACTTTCTGGCTCTCGCTGTGTCTGCTGTGGGGCTTTAATTGGACTGAAAGGAGACTGGGAACTGTTTAATTTGGCACCAGTGTTCCCAGGCATTGAATATGCCAGCACAAGACAACAAGGAGGATTTGGCTGTGTTTCCAAAGCGAACTGGGAGGTCCTCCCTGGTGCGGAGTGAGGAGAGATCTGGCACTGGGAGTTGGTCTAATCTAAAACCACACAATACCTGTCTGTGGCTATTTTAGACTGCAGACAGCGGTATGGTGCAGACAGTTTCAAGGGAACGTTTCCACAAAGAACTCCCCCAATTTAACAGTGAGGAGGTTTTGTTGAGATGCAGCACAAAGCACTGTGGGCAATCAATTTCACCTCTGTGCAGCACAATAGCCAGCCCCGTTTTCTTCACGTCAATGCACACACGCCTATTGTTGGCTAATAGTGAGAGCACCTATGGCCATCATCTTGATGGAGCTCAGCCTTCAACACAGACATAAGTGAGAGAGGGATCTTTAACAGAGTGAACAGGGTCATAAACTACCTATACCCCAACTATCACTCCAGGAGCTGACACTATGAGCCCCAGCTATCACACTGAGTGGGGACCACTACAATTAAGGATTAGGAGGTTAACCTGGTCAGCTGTGTTGCTAACATAACCAGCTCCACTTTTTCAAATGGGTTAGAGAGATTTGGTGGCCCTCTTCATTATTTCTCTTCCACTTCAAAAATGTGCAGAAGATGTTGGAGATTTATGGATCAGTCTGTAGCTAATGCACATAATTTACATTATATCCTGCTATGTGTCACTGTTGTCATGCAATAATAATAATAATAATAATAATAATAATGATAATGATAATGATAATGATAATGATAATAATTACAACATATACTTTTTGTTTGTCAAATATCGTCACTCGTTCATAAATGATGGTCCCAGACCCAGGGGGGCGGGGACACAGACAGGCCCCACTTGGAGTGGGAATCAAACCTGGGACCATCTTATCTTGAGAAGAAAATGCTAACCAATCAGACACTGAATGGCCACTTATCCATATCTGAGACAGACAATATTTTCCCCATGATCACCAAATATACAAGTACAAGCACAGACACATTATCAATATCTTGCATTAACACAACCACCCAAAAGAAAAAGTACCAAACATGCCCAAACTAGTCTTCTAAAAGTGTACCAGCTGGAGAGTTATTTTATTACCAGAAATACTGTATGGGCAGTTATATGCTTTCACACAATGAAGATAAATACAGTGTGCACAAATACAAGAAAGCACTAAGAACCACTATTGGCAAATGCAGTGAAGGTGAGATTTCACACACAGCCCACAGCCCTGATTCCGTGCACTGTGAACATCAGGAGTCTATTATTAAACATAAATGCTTCACCACGGCAAGACCACCAAGCTGCAGCACCAGAGCATCTTCAGATCGAACAGAAGGCTGCCACGGGAATGTTTAAAAGAGAAAATGATATTTTTACTCACTGTATGTGGCAGTTGTAGTACAATGATATGTTCATAGCATTGTACACCCATGTGACCAGCTGTAACTGTGAATAGAAAACACACCGACAACATGAAGCAGGGCAATCAATAAGCAGGTAAATGTGTGTCAGGCATTATCCAACATGAACAGAATTTCGATTTCTATTTATTTTACCTAATGGTACATGACATCTGTGATGATTAATATAGTTTTTTTGTTTTAGTTTTTTTATTAGCCTGCTTTTATTCATAAGGTGTCCCTGGTTGCAATGCTTTGTTTTTAGCTCAATGCTGCGGTTCACACTCCCTCATTTTATTTTCTATACAAGGTCAACAAATACCTAGTTAATTGTTGTTATTTCTTTCCTTTATGCACTTCACACGCTTTTTCTGTAAGTTCTGCAGTTAAGTATTCACTCTTTCTACACTCAGTGGGAGTACACATGACCATGCCGTTCCCTCACACTTTACGGGAGACCGGGGCAGATTGTCACACTTTTTTATTCTTCAAGAGACAGAATAGCCCAAAAGGGTCAGGCATACAATGAGTTATAGCCTATAGATTTTTTCTTTCTTTCTAATCGTAATAGTTAAAATTGTTACTAACCATCAAAAACGATCGTTCGATGTTAGACATGAATATAGGAAAACATTTGTTATTTTTGCTCAGCCTCCACTAATTTGAATTAACTGTATATTGAAGGAATTCACCCAATGCAACAAAAATGGCCTCAACAAAAAGTGAATATGCCCCATGTGACAACCAACCCCCTGATCCACTGAGACACCTGACAAAAGTTTGAGCCATAGCTCTCACATGGGTTTAGCTTGAAAGCAATAATTGTTCAATTGAAAAGCCTCGATCTATAGCTTATTGATAGATAGAATTAGCTAGCATAGACCGACAGGCTTTTATCACTTGAAAAATAGACCAGATCCCAAAATATATCCAATTATTTACCCAAAATAAATATCTCAAAAGCTTCTCAACTGGAGCTTACAGACTATATAGGCCATAGAGTATCGCCTCATTCGAAAGCTAAAATCTCATCTAGTTTATTCCTCATCTTTGTTATCATGTTATAGGCGTTTTTGTTGCATTTTTGATTATATTTTCATTGCTTTTTTGTAGCGTTTTGGCCAGTTTGTTTTTTAGTGCAATGTAACTGGTTAAGCTACAAAAATGTGACCAAAACGTGTCCAAAAAGCAACAAAAACATGTTGAAAACACAACCAAAAGGACAAAAACTTCATCAATCAGAACGAGGAACAAGCTTAGATTACACTAGGCGTTACACTGGCCTATAGTCTGTAAGCTCCAGTCCAGAAGCTTTTGGATGTGGGAAAAGCCGAGCTGGAGAAAATGCACTCGTTTAAGGCGGGGGTTAAGAGGTTAAACCTGCTGTTCGGTAAAAACAGACATGAAGTCACAGCACCACTTAATGTGGCGGTAAAAAGCAATGAGACCGTCCACCTGTGCGCGTGAAGTGTCATGCCCAACAATGCCAGTGTGAGATCAAACTACCAATCTTTGGATCTGAAGATGCCTGATCCACTGAGCCACTGTTGCTTTGTTTGAGCAGTTAGTTAAGAAATATGTTTTACCCAAGAGAGCAGACATGTTTGTGTTTTGAGCTGTTGCTAAAGCAGGAGTCTGTCTGCATACACTTCCATGATAAGAAAGAGTGACCGCTTCACCTTGCTGATTTACTTTAATTATTTGTGGGAATAGACTCTTCCCTGTCATATCTTACAGTAATAAGAACATCCTCAAGATGAAGCACCCCACACCCACACATGCACAGTAAGAAGTGATTGGTTGGCCTTGGAAGTATTTGTGTCTATTAGTAATACACAAAAGCTTACAAGCAAGTAAGCTGTAGCAACAGAATTTAAAGTAGTAGCATTAGATTGTACTACTATGACATATCGCTAATAATTTGACCAACGTAGCAAAAATTACACCAACTGCTTGACATTTCTGCTTTTCTTCACCAGTCACCAGATAACCTGCACGTAAGCAATTTGCCAGATGCTCATACAATTATATACTTTCTTTATATGAGAAAAGCTTGATTATCAATCACTACTATGTCTAATCTAGCCTAAAACATGTATTTCTTCCACCAACCAACTACCAACTACTATTCACAAATAGTGTTTACTCTCGGACTTACTTTCCACAAAGAATTCATGCAAAATATATTCGACAACGCAGCAATAGTGTGTAAGTGAAAGCAACATTTGGTTGTTGTTCAAAGAGAGCCGCATATGAATAAACAGTAATGGTGTATCAACAACAAATGTTCCTTCAATATCCTTCCCCACAAAAGGAAATGACTCTGCTGCTCTGTGCATCTGTCGCCATGATAGAAGCACAGATTTCAAGCGGTACATGGGCTTTTCTGTTTTCTCTCTCATTTGTTTGAAGGCAGGGTAATAATATGAGTGTAATATTAGTAATGGAAGGGGAGGATAAAAGACAAGCAATAGATAGTGCTCTGTAGGATAGGCCTTTTGTTGTGGGGAGTATTATTTTCCACAAGAAGACATTTTATTATTGTACTGTAAAGAGAAGGTACAACGTAAACCAAACCTTTGAGGCACAAATACATGAAGCACGACTGGTTATAATGAAGCTATACTGCCATCTTCTGTAATAACATGAGCATTACGTGGTTGAATTTCAGCAGTATATAGTTTGCCTGGTGGCTGGCCGACCTTTTTTCTCTTTTGTTGCTTTTTTTGGGTTGTATTTTCATCCTTGTTTTTGTCGCTATTTTTGACACTTTGTTAGCGAAGCTTTTAGGTTTGGGTAATGCCAAACTGGAGAAAAGGTTCAGGTGGGGCTTAAGAGATTAATGTCTATTGAAATCCCCATCAGCAAATTGTACCCCTCTTTTTTTGGTGTATTTCGAAACTAGGAGTGTAAATCTAAGCATAGATGCTGCAAATGAACAGTGGATTCATCCGTCTCATTTCAGGTGCTTTGAGACAAGTATAACAGCCTTGTGTATTTAAAAGGCTTAGTTGATGTAGAAGAAGTATATTGTAAATAAGAACAACAACAACAAAAAACATATTATTTGCAGTAATGTCTTTTATTTATCTGCAGGTTTACAGACCAAATCAAAGTGCCTCATTCACAGAGACCTTTCATTTGCTAATAATATCTGTTTTACGGTGATTTTTATGTGACGAATATTATGGCTTTTGTTACGTTTGAGAAAGAAAAAAAACATCACTGGTCTAGCAATAGCTCTAAAAGAAACATGAAAGCTTGGAAGAAATCACCAAAAAACAAATGGATAAACTTACACATAAAATATGGAAATGTTTATCAGTTTCTTTTGTCAGTATGTCTAAAGAAACAGACTAACATTCTGGACTAAATCATACATCTAAAACAGATTTACATTTGTCACACAGTTTGTCATTATGATTGTGTTGTAGAGATTGTAGCTTCCGCTCAACCCTGTTTGTGTATAAATGTCATGAGTTGATTGAATACGGCTTGGACTGAGAAAAGAACAAAGATGAACCATAATTCAACCTAGATAATACTGAATCATTTACTCAGTAGTTTAAATGAATATGACCCCAAATAATTCAGCGGTGTCTAAATGTGAAATAATCTAATAGGCAAGGTGTGTAGCGGTTTCAAAATTGCTTCAAAGTTGCAATCCCACGATGCCCAGGGCCAGTAGCAGTAAATGCACCATGCTTAGAGCGGGTGTGGTCATGGTGGCAGTACCTATAGAGCAAAGCCAAAAGATAGAAATAAAGTGAAATAAATGTTCAGTGGTATATTAACCGATAAGCCAACGGGCCGTATAATTATAACAGTCGTACCGAGCAGATGAATCATTCTGACAGGGCCATCTCCTCCTTCATATCTCCCTCGCACCAGCAGCTCATAGTCTCCAAGCTGCGGCATCGGGAAGTCCATGAAGTGCCAACCAGTGACGTACACTTTCCCGTAGATGTAGCCCGTCTTCCTGAACAAGACCTAAGGTAAGAGGGAAAAAATACGCATGCAAGTTAGTGTTATGAACAGAAAGCATAAGTTGTCAATAGTAGGGATGCACCGATCCGGTACTGGTATCGGATATCGGAGCAGATACTGAAAAAAAATACAATATTGGGTATCGGCTACAAATATCTTATAATGAACCAACACCTGTTTTGCCTCTCGCTGCTTTAAAAACACAACTTTCACCAACTAAATCTAAGAGAATATTAGCACGCTGTATGTCATTTTGAAGCAAGGAACCTGTAGAATTTAATTGCTGAGTTAGTTTTAACCACTGGAAATGTATATTTCATCACTGCGCAAAATATCACGATTAGCAACAGCATGCTAAAGCTAGCAGGAGCATGCTAATGATAGCGGCAACTTATCAAGGCTGGGCAATGAGGCTGGGTCAGAAACTATGAATGAAATACCAAAAATGGCCTAATAAAATAAAATTGGCCACTGCTGTAGTGGCCATATATTTGTATTTTAGTTTATGAAATGCTGTTGAAGAATAACTGATATACAGTAAGATATTTGTAATGCATAAGTTGTAATGATCAGATCACTTTATGTGATTTGTTTAGATTAGTAAAAATAGCCTGTCCCAAGGATAGTGTTGAAAATCCAGTGATCCTTGTTAAATGTTTTCCATAATTTCATTGTTTTGTTTTTTTAACTGGACCTCGTGTCTGCAAAAAGATTTGACGATGATTAATAAATATAATTGATAATTGATCTGTAACGACTTCATTGATCTTTTAAGAAAGTCTCTTGGTATCGGTTAATATCAGATATCAGCAGATACTCAAACACCCAGTATCGGTATTGGTATCGGAAGCAAATAAGCTGGATCGGTGCATCTCCAGTCAATAGTAAATGTTGTAATGACCCCACCTTGTAATAAAGTGGAAAGGAGTAGTTTCCAAACCAGTCGTAATAGACGTGATCCCACCAAACATACAACCACATTCCGGTCCAGGAGATCCAGCGCCACACTCTGGGAGCCTCGGGTGGCGCTGCAGGAGAGAATATGGTTTAGGGCACATTATACATGTGTTGTCTATTCAGCTTTTTTAATTTGATCAAAGATAAGAAATTCCTGTTGTTAGCACATGCTTTACTATGTAGTAAATCCCACACTAGTGATTACATTGTTACACTGCTATCTCAATAGCATCCATTAATACCAACATCATCATCATCATCATCATCTCTACTCTGTGCACAACTAAGTTTAACCGCTTAACCCCGCCTTAACCAAGTGCATTTTCTCTAGTTCGGCTTTTCCCAGATCCAAAAAGCTTCTCAACTGGAGCTTACAGACTAGAGACCAGTGTAAAACCTCATTTGAAAGCTAAGACCTGCAAAACCCATCTTAGCTTCTTCCTTGTTATAATTGTCAAGTTTTTGTCCTTTCAGGTTGTGTTTCATCACGTTTTTGTTGCGTTTTGGACACATTTTGGTCACATTTTTGTGGCTTAACCAGTTACATGAGTGAAAAACAAAACAAAAATGTGGCCAAAACGCTTCAAAAGAGCAATGAAGACGTAACAAACACATGACAAACAACACGACAAAAAAGCAATGAAAACGTAACTAAAATGACTATAACGTAATAACAAAGACAAGGAAGAAACTTAGATGAGTTTTACAGGTCTAAACTTTCAAATGAGGCGTTACACTAGCCTATAGTCTGTAAGCTCCGGTTGAGAAGCTTTTAGATATTTATTTTTTGAGTAAAACTGGAGAAAATGTGCTTGGTGAAGGTGGGGGTTAAGCGGTTAAGTAGTTTTCCCCCCTTGTAAATAATCTTGGTTTACTGAACTCAAGTGGCAAAAGTGTCTAGTGAGATTAAAAGAGAAGAATGTCAAACTCTGAGAATGACTTTTGGATTGACCCCACTGTACTTACGCGCTCTCTTGGTGAACATCTCACAGTGCTCCCCCGGGGGTCCCAGTCCTGCCCCGTTGAATGCTCGGACCTCGATGAGGTAGTGTGCGTCTGGCAGCATGTTCTCCAGCCGAGTTTGATTAATATGAGCCGGGACGAATATCCGGTTTGCCCCCGGCTCTGGATCGTCGTACTTCCTCCAGTATTTGACCTGGTACCCTCGATGTACTGCTGCAGCCCGGTCCCTGTGTCCACCACAGGCAGCCACCACACCAGCGCCTCTGTGGAGGACACGGGCCGCGCGTACACATCTGTCGGAGGCTCTATCGGGACTGTGGAAAAAAATGACACATCAACTTTCAGTCATTCTACAATCATTTTCCAGCCTATAAAATATTAACTGTTAGTCATTGGTTTAATGTTATTCTTTGTTATTTATATTGTATTGTCGCGTGTACTGAATTCAGTGTAGGATTGAACTAAACTAAGGTCTTTGTCATTAAAGTTACAAACTGAAAGCCTGAATTTTAGAGATAAATATTCCCCAATTTATTTACCCTGTACAACAAATTAATCATCAGATTATATGCTCAATGAATATGGTCATGATGAAATGGATAGAAAAAGAAACATCCTCTTTGGACAATTTATAGACTCATGTATGGCTGTTTTTGTTGTTGTTGTTCATTAAGACTAAAATGTGAACTAATAAGTAAATAGAAGATATCACTCAATATCAGGAAGCCATTGTAGAATATATTATATTGTTAAAATATTACAATAGCCAGCCTAAATAATAATGGCAAGGCAAGGCAACTTTATTTCGGATCCTTGTATCTGACAATAAAGCATTTATCTATCTATCTATCTATCTATCTATCTATCTATCTATCTATACCGCGCATTTCGTACACAAGGCAACTCAAGGCACAATTAATCAACCTTGGACTAAAAGACAAAAACACAGAGGCAATCCCCTCACCATCCCGAGGGTAGTAGATGACCTTGGTGAGGCTATAGGGTCCGTCTCCTTTCGCATTGAAGCACTTGACCTTGACCTGGAACTCTCGCACCAGGAAGTCCTCATCTGTGGGGATGAAGTACGAGTCTCTGTGCACATGTCTCCTTGTCTCTGGGTCCGAGATCGTCTCATACCACCAGTCGTACGCATTGTGAGGCTTGAACGCCACGATGTAGCCAAACTTCTTTCCAGAGAAATACCAGGGCTGCACAGGCTAAGAGTCGAATGATGAAAAGTTGGTTAATATGTGTGTTTTTATTGTCAAAGCATGCCATATGATATTGTTTGAAGATGCAATCATTTATATATTCCTTCATATATTAGATTAATTTACTGCATAATAACAAATAAACAAAGAGGAAGTAGGCACTTACAGTCCAAGTGATGACAATTTCTCCATTTCTTCCCCCGTAACCAGAAACATTAGCAGGGGATACAACAGGAGCTGGAACATATTTGTGATATTATGCATTTTAGTAATAAACAGTGGATTCAATAATGGTGAAATAGGATAACGAAAAAACATATTTTAGCTGGATTATGGGTGAAATATTAGTTGCAATTCAGTAGTCACAATTAATAAATAGGAAAAGATGCACATTTTGGCAATAAGCAACATACCATCTCCATAGCATCTCTCAAAAATTGTTAATCTACAAGGCCTGTACTTTTTAGACCTCTATGATATGTTCTGGAGTGGCTGTAATTTTTGTATTAGTTTAGCAGCGTTCCCTCAAAATGCAATGATACTGATACTGAACTTAAAGGCCAAATGGGCTACCTGAGTAAATTAAATTGTTAGTTTTGATCCAAACCCATCCCTAACTTTTTTAACGCATTTCTATCATTAAAATTCTAAACAAGGATGAGTTTATAGGCACAACTGCGACTTGCAGGCTCACTTTTCAGAGTCACTGTCACAGAAATGACATTAATACAAATACTTTATAGTTAGATGCACTGCAATTTTCCTCAATTATCTGACAGTACAGTAGACTGGAGGGGGACATTAAAATATGTTCCACTATTAGAAAGAAAAAAAAAATCAGGAATAGGGCCTTTAATCTATTTGTTTTTTTAAAGATGAAAATCACAAATCTTATCACAATTGCCATTACTTGTAAGAACAATTTCAAATACACATTTTTTCCAAAATTCTCCTATCCTTAATCTCCATCTAGATCAGTGTATCGATACACTCGGCAAATACAATATAATTTATTTAATTAAATTAGGGCTGAGCATTTATTCCAATTTTAGTCTAATCTCAATCTAAAATGTTTTTAGTTGTTTGAGTGTCAGGCGAGCATAGACACAAAACTTGTGGTGTGCATGTTGCATCAGCCCGTGCGTATGTGCGCAACTCCCTTGTTGCTGAGGCCAGTGTGTTTAGCCCACACTGTACAGGGAACATAATGTGTCTCAGTCCGGGGGTCATTGATAAAAGCAGCACCTCTCCTTTACACTGCAAAAAGTAAAACTTTCTTCAAGTAAGAAATCTGTCAATGGGGCAAGTATTTTCCACTTAAATTAAGAAAAAAGACTTCTACAAAAATGTATTTTATTTTATTTTTTCATGTAAATTAATATTTTGTATCTAATTTTGAGTGAGACAAGGTATTTTGTTTCTTAATTTTAGGGTAAAAACCTAGCCCCATAGACAAAATGTGTTATTAAAATATTCAAAATTTCACTTCACTCGACTTCTGAAATTAGTTTAATTACAGAAGGGTATATGAGAAAAAAAATCCAGATTTGCAAAAATAAATAACCTTAGACGTTGGAACAAACATTGAATTATTTCACAAATTTGCATTTTAAAATTATATTAATAAAATCCATATTTGTTTTTCATAAAAAGGAATTGATAAATCGAAATCAATCAATATGGGGAAATGATTTTCCCCCACACAGTTTCTCAGCCCTAAATTAACTTTTTTGGCGCCATATTACCTGCGTCCCAGGTTTGATCTTGAGAGACGGGATACTGGCCTCTCCTGCCCCATACTCATTATGAGCTATGATCCTGAACTGATACTCCATCCAGGGGAACAGGCCTGTGACATCAGCCTTTTCCAAAGAGCCATCAATCACTGTAGGGGCTAAAGATTAAGACAAGCGGTCATAAGTCTTTAAATTATTAAATTCAACATGTGTGATATTGTCCTCGGCTTTTGCGAATCACACATAATACAACAGCAACAACCTATAAGCTTAACTCATAGCTCTATGGCCTATACGCCTCTAAGATAGATACCCAGATAAAATGGTACTTACAGCTGCTGGCATCTCTCCAGTCGTCGTCATGGAGAGCCCAGAAGAATCGGGTCTGGACAGTGTAGTGTGTAATGGGACTGTTGTGTTCCGCCCCTTTGGTCCACTCAAGCTTCACATACGTGTCTCCAATCTCATCCACTCTGATCACACCAGGGGGCCCGGCTTACCTGTAAGAAGACAGTGAAAGAGAGGGTTCAAACACTTTTCTAAATCTACACAGACTCAGGGAGAACATGCAAACTCCACACAGAAAGGCCCTGTCCGTTTTTCTAACTACGAGGCAAGAGCTCTAACCTCTTAACCCCTGCCTTTTCTCCAGATCAGCTTTACCCAAATCTAAACGTTTATTGAGCTTACAGCCTATAGGCCAGTGTTACGTCTCATTTAAAAGCTAAGACCTAAAAAACTGATCTGAACATATCTTTTTCGTCATGTTGTTGCTGCGTTGTCGTCACTTTTGAGTTTTTTCATCGGTTTTTTCGTCAGTTTTTTGTTGCTTTTTTGTGTGGCATTTTTTGTTGAGTTTTCATCACATTTTTGCCACTTTTTGCTGCGTTTTTGTCACTTTTTTGTCACTCTTCTGACACTTTGTCAACGCTTTGACTTTTTTTCCCAATAAGCTTTTATATTTGGGTAATGCCGAACTGGGGAAAATGTGCTCAGTGTGCGGGGGTTAAGAGGTTAAAGCACTGTACGCTTAACTTTATGGTATGGCTTTATGCTACATCACATTCCTAGCCTGTGTTACCTCAGGCCACACCCTAGAGACACGCCTCTGATGGTCAGCACAATCTTAGCATGGACTAACCATGTCGCTGTGTTGCATTAGTAGTAGTAGTATTCATTCTAGGGTTACACTGACCCAGTTTGTCCCGAAATCCTTTTACATACATTTCAATTAAAACAATAAATAGCTATGTGTTATGAGCAAGCTAGTATATGAAAAGAACCATAGAGGCACTTACCAACAACTTTGAGATCGGCAAACGCAGAGTCATTGTCTACCACTGTCTGGGCTGTGCAAGTGTAGCGCCCCCTATGCCACACCTGGACATTCTTTATCCTCAGGTCTCCAACACCATCCGCTGACTGAGGAGCAATAAGCAAGCATAGTTAGGTGCACAACAGACACAGTAAATATTGGGCATTGCTGAACGTTTACTAATTTACTACTGAGTCATTCTATACATATATTTCTCTACACAGTTACTACGCATTGCCTTTCATTACCATGACCCGCTCATAGTGCTGCCACTCCAGGCTGAAGTCAATAACCCTGAAGTCTACGGACCAGATGAAGGTGATGTCCAACATAGGGTCATATGACGCAGCGCACCTCAGGACTGTATCCTCCCCCACTTCCACCTCGGTGTCCTCGGGCACCGCGGTCAGACTCGTGGCCTCTGGAGAGAAGGCGGATAAAACCAATCAAAGAGAAGTATTACCTTTCAGAGGAAACCGATAGTTTAACTGTATCACAGTACTCAAAGATACTGTGATACAAAAACATTATGCTCTGGATATTGATATTTTGTTACTAGCTCAGAAGACTGACCTGTGATGGTGAGATACCCAGTGCTGTTGGCTTTTCCCCTGTCGTTTTCAGCCAAGCAGGTGTAGAAACCCTCATCGTTCTTCGTCGCATTCAGTATCTCGAGCGCCCCATCGAACAAAATAGAAATACTGCGTGTGGAAGATACGCTTGTTGAGAACCCACTGTAGTGCTCTGTAAGTATTATGTTGTTTACAGTAGTAAATGTGACCGTGAGTTGTTGAAAAGCAGTTCTTTGCCCTTGGTCCAGGTGAAGCGAGGTTTGGGCGCCGCTCTGGGTTTACACTCGATCAGCACACGACCGTCTTTAGCCCCCAACAGCTCCTTCTTCACTGGGTTAAACTGAAAAGTCGGGGCACACGCTGCAGAACAGGAATGATAGATAGGCTCATAATATTCCAATTTAACACTGTGTTGCGTAAGCTGTCATTCAGTCATCCAGGAGTCCCTAATTATGTAACTCTCTGATATAGTGCACCATACACGTAATACTACTCTAATACAGTCACAATGACATGAAAAGCTAAGTTACACATAAAATAATGTTAAAATGAATGAATGAATGAATGAATGAATGAATGAATTAACTTAACACAAGATTTAGCACTGTACAGTTTTGTCGAGTTTTGTATCAATATGACCCAAGTAATATGGATCTACTTGGATCATACTGATATAAGCTCACACCAACTAATTCAAATAAATTGATACATTTGACTATCTTTATCAAAATAGCTGAGCGGAATTTCAAACATTGTTTTTTGTTCACTTACCAATGACCCTTAGTTCAGCATTGGCATATTTAATTCCCCAGTAGTTTTCAGCAATGCACTGATACATCCCAGAGTCATCAAAAGTCAGACTGGAAAACTTCAGCTCTCCTTTTCCATACTGATGAAGACAAAAACATAACACTGTTTTATTGTATTCTAGAGTCAAAGGCAAACAAAAATGTACGCAAGTCACATATTTACCATATATCCGTCCTTGTACCAGCGAATAAAAGGATAGGGCTTTCCCGCTGCCACACAGCGCATGGTGTGCTCTAATCCTATGTCTTTCTGAGTGTTGTTGATGGTTTCAGCCCATTCAGGAGCAGCTACAATAAACACCACAGTTATCATTATCTGAAGAGACGCTCACACCATATAAGACAAGTTACTTACACTCGACATAGAGCCATGCTTTGTGGTAGTCCTTTCCTTTAGTGTTTATGGCCTCACAGTCGTAGGCGCCCACATCGTCGTACTGGACATTGAAGAGGTGAAGGACAGCTCCTGACTCGCTGATCTCATGGTTAGGTGGCAGGTCTGTAGCGTCCACTTTCCTCCACACGATGTGAGGGATTGGGCTAAAAGCACACAAAGCAGGTAATAAGAAAGTCATCTGATTATTTCATCATCATGCTTTAAAAAAAGGGGGTCGCAACATACTTTCCAAGAGCAAAGCACTCCAGTGTAATGTTAGAAGCCAACATGGCAGTGGTGTCCGGAAACTTCACCCTGATGTCCGCTGGGTACTTTCTCTCTTCACCTATATGAATTTAATCATATTGATCAGCTATGCAGCATTACTTTCAACATTAGAACCACTGAGAGGTGAAGTATAATCCAGGTTAGCTTCTGTGCATCTTACTAAGTGAGGAAATTGTTTTGCATAATTGTTTATTAATGTTATTGGTCTCCAATTGTCAATAAGCAAATTGTCTTTATTTGGTTTAGGAATTAATGTTCTCAAGTCTTGACACAGGGTAGGGGGAAGGTGACCATTGTTCTTCCGGAATGCCTTATAAAATCATTCCCAGGGGCTTTGTTCTCTTTGAGTTTTCCTATGCTCATATAGATGTCATGCAGAGATAATTCTTTATCACAGGCGTCTTTTTGATATTTATCTATTTGTTTACTATTATATTTAAGGAGGGGAAAAAATTAAAAGAGTTGTTACTGTGAACGGTTAAACTGTTGTTGGGAAGAGAGTATAGATTACCGTATTATAAAAATGTTCAACACAATGAGATTTTTTTAGGATCTTCTGATATTTCATTGCCAATCTTGAGCTGTGGAAGTATTTTGTGTTTTTTTCACCATGTTCTAGCCATTTCTGCCCTGATTGAATAAATGCTCCTTTGGCCATATGTTTATAAATCAGATCTAATTCAGATTGGAGTTCTTTAAGCTTGTTTAAGTCAGTCTGTGAGGGTCAATTGTTTTCATAGTAGATTGAATTATATTTTTAGGATTTTGTCTTGTTTTTCTCGTATTTCTTGCTAATTCTTTGCCTCTTTGAATGGCAATGAGACGAACGTGATATTTTGTGTATTCCCAATGCTTACCAAATAGTAGTAGAAGAAGAAGTAGAAGTAGAAGAAGAAGTAGAAGAAGAAGAAGAAGAAGAAGAAGAAGAAGAAGAAGTAGAAGTAAGAAGTAGAAGTAGAAGAAGAAGAAGTAGAAGTAGAAGTAGAAGAAGTAGAAGTAGAAGATGAAGATGAAGAAGAAGAAGTAGAAGTAGAAGAAGAAGTAGAAGAAGAAGTAGAAGAAGTAGAAGAAGTAGAAGAAGAAGAAGAAGTAGAAGAAGAAGAAGAAGAAGAAGTAGAAGTAGAAGAAGAAGTAGAAGAAGAAGAAGAAGAAGTAGAAGAAGAAGAAGAAGAAGTAGAAGAAGTAGATGAAGTAGAAGTAGAAGTAGAAGATGAAGAAGAAGTAGAAGTAGAAGAAGTAGAAGTAGAAGTAGAAGATGAAGAAGAAGTAGAAGTAGAGAGAAGTAGAAGTAGAAGTAGAAGAAGAAGAAGATGAAGAGAAGAAGAAGAAGTAGAAGATAGAAGTAGAAGTAAAGTAGAAGATGAAGAAGAGTAGAAGTGAAGAAGAAGTAGAAGTAGAAGTAGAAGTAGAAGAAAGAAGAAGAAGAAGATGAAGTAGAAGAAGTAGAAGATGTAGAAGATGAAGAAGAAGTAGAAGATGAAGAAGTAGAAGTAGAAGTAGAAGAAGAAGTAGAAGTAGAAGAAGAAGAAGAAGTAGAAGAAGAAGAAGAAGAAGAAGTAGAAGTAGAAAAGAAGAGAAGTAGAAGAAGAAGAAGTAGAAGAAGAGAAGAAGAAGTAGAAGATGAAGATGAAGAAGAGTAGAAGTAGAAGTAGAAGTAGAAGTAGAAGATGAAGAAGTAGATGAAGTAGAAGTAGAAGAAGAAGAAGAAGAAGTAGAAGTAGAAGTAGAAGAAGTAGAAGTAGAAGAAGAAGAAGAAGAAGATGAAGAAGAAGTAGAAGTAGAAGATGAAGAAGTAGAAGTAGAAGAGAAGAAGAAGTAGAAGAGAAGAAGAAGAAGTAGAAGAAGAAGAAAGAAGAAGAAGAAGAAGAAGAAGAAGTAGAAGATGAAGAAGAAGTAGATGAAGTAGAAGTAGAAGTAGAAGTAGAAGATGAAGAAGAAGTAGAATGAAGTAGAAGTAGAAGTAGAAGATGAAGAAGAAGAAGTAGAAGTAGAAGAAGTAGAAGTAGAAGTAGAAGAAGAAGTAGAAGAAGAAGAAGAAGAAGTAGAAGAAGAAGAAGAAGAAAGTAGAAGAAGAAGAAGAAGTAGAAGCAGAAGATGAAGAAGTAGAAGTAGAAGATGAAGAAGTAGAAGAAGAAGAAGAAGTAGAAGAGAAGAGAAGAAGTAGAAGAAGAAGAAGAAGTAGATGAAGTAGAAGTAGAAGTAGAAGAAGAAGAAGAAGAAGTAGAAGTAGAAGTAGAAGTAGAAGAAGAAAGTAGAAGAAGAAGAAGAAGAAGTAGAAGAAGAAGAAGAAGGAAGAAGAAAGTAGAAGAAGAAGAAGAAGTAGAAAGAAGAAGATGATGAAGAAGTAGAAGTAGAAGATGAAGAAGTAGAAGAAGAAGAAGAAGAGAAGTAGAAGAAGAAGTAGAAGAAGAAGAAGAAGAAAGTAGAAGAAGAAGAAGTAGAAGAGAAGATGAAGAAGTAGAAGCAGAAGATGAAGAAGTAGAAGAAGAAGAAGAAGTAGATGAAGTAGAAGTAGAAGATGAAGAAGAAGTAGATGAAGTAGAAGTAGAAGTAGAAGTAGAAGTAGAAGAAGTAGAAGTAGAAGAAGAAGAAAGTAGAAGAAGAAGAAGAAGAAGAGACTGACAGAAGCCCTGTCGTGATGCAACATGCACAGCGCCTCTGAACATAGCAAGGCAAGGCAATTTTATTATACCGCGCATTTCATACACAAGGCAACTCAATGCCCTTGTGTATGAATCATTCATACCATCATCACCATCACACCATCATTCATCCTGATATCTATATATAATTAATTAAATTCTTGATTGAAATAACTCTCGTATTTATAACCCCTTTCACTTTTTCCACTCTTGTTTCTTTTCTTCATATGTTCTATCTGTAATATGTATTTATCTTATACACATATCTTATACACATAATTAGATATGTATATGTCACATTGAATTGTATTGTCTTTGCTTGTTTTGTTGTTATTAAATAAATTAAAACACCTTACTGAGTGAGGTGCACAGAAGTTTACACCATTTATGACGCAAAGCATTTACTTTACAAATGTTTAGACAGGGGGAGGTCAAACTGTTATCCCTCAGTGTATTTTTTATACTCTTATGCTGCATAGTGTCTAACCGTCTTCTGGAGGCAGAGGGATGAGTGGGATGAACTTGGAGAAGACGCTCTTGCCGATCACGGGGCTGGAGACGAAACAAGAGTAGTTCCCTGCGTCCTGGGCCTCCACTTTGGCGATGTAGAGGTTTCCTGTTTTCTGCGACACAAATCTGCGATTGTCCGTGTGCAGGAAGACCGGGAACTCGTTGTAGATCCAGCGGTATGTCACCTCCTCTGGATAAACAGCAGAAAAATGGATGTATTTCAATATGCAATAGACACAATAGGCACATAAAAGTCACAGAACATACGTGGATAGGCTTTTGGAGGGGCACAAAGCAGGACGGCACCTTGCCCTTCTTTCACATGAACTGGCTCTCTCTCCTCCTGAGGAAACTCTTCTAGATCTAAGTAAAGGGATGAATCAAACAATCAAACAAACAAACAATACTAAAATGTCTTGTTCGCATAACATCTCACAAAGTCTGGGACCAAACCACCAGTGCTTTTAGATCATACGAGCAGAGTTTCTCACATCCAAACTTGACGCGGGCCTCTTTGCTGATGACTGTCCCATAAATATTTTTGGCCACACAGATATAAGTCCCGCCGTGTTTCTTCTGCCGTGGGTTGTTTATGACCAGGTTTCCTCCCACCAGACTGTAGTGCTCATCCGGCTGCTCCATCAGTTTGATCTCCCAGTTATCGCGTCGCCACCTGACAAAAAAAACATCACACATTATATCACACATCCAATTGTTGTTCTTTTGTTAATGCCAGAGACACAATACACGAAATTGTTTTGATTGTTTTGTGATTCGGACACTGCAAACCTGTTCTGTTATCAATTTCTTACAATGAATTGATCACATTTTTAGTGGAATCTCGATAACCAGATATGATGCCTACTCAATATCGCCTCTATAAAAGAAAGAACACTAACTTAAAAGGCTGGCTGGATTCAGATTATACTTCTGAAAGTATATCCAGTTTTTGCCTCAAGTTGCATATTGTTGCCGTGCTGTAACGTGTAACCTGTATGAGGCTGGCGGATTGGCCCTGGCTCTGCAATTCATGGAGATCCTGCCGTCTGGAGAGTCCTCAGTGTAGACCACATCCACTGGCTCCTCCTCAAAGATGGGCCCGTAGCCAGTGGCGTCATCTGAGAAAAGTAAATGATATGACAGTTTGATACATACAGTGTTAGCAGAAGGATACTCCATTGACATTGTTTTTATTCACGGGTATTTGCGACGCCACTCACCTCCAAATATCCTCGGCTCATTAAACAGGACGCCCGCTACAAGCATATTTAGATTCAGGTTAGATTTCTTCAGAAAATAGACATTTGAAAGGTGTTATCTTATGTTCTTATCATTGATACTGTAACTAACTACTAATATACTCAGATTCTTTCTCTCCTAAACATAAATATGAGAGGGGTATTTACATTACACTTAATTGGCTTGTTGCATGTTGGGGCTACGCTAGTTCCTCTGACCTGAAGTTGTGAGCGCTAGCACTTCCTGTCCATAGCAATTTCCATTAACATCTTATCCCCACCTGAACCAAGCACGTTTACTCCAGTCGAGAAGATTTTCATTTGTGTAAAGCCGAACTGGAGAAAATGTGCTTGGTTAAGGCGCGGTTTAAGAGGTTAAGATTAGCTTATAACCCGCTCGCATAAGCTTATTTTTTAATGATTCTGTAGTGGACAGTGAGTTCCTGGTAGATGACTTACAACTTCCTGTAGGATGTAAATATTTCAGTGGAGGAGACGCCTGTGTTTATCAAGACTGTGAGAGAGTTTGTCTTGAAGCTAAAGGCTAAGATTCATTTCATTTCAACTCTTGCGTATAGTTTTAATGTTATATAGGTATTCATTATTTTTTATTGTTTTTATTGCATGTTAGCGATTAGCTTCAAGACAAACTATCTGACCTTTATAAACACAGGCGTCTCCTCCACTGAACTATTTACATCCTACATCAAGTTTCTAACACACAGTAAGTGATCCTCTACCAGGAACTCACTGTCCACCTTTTTTCGAGAGGGTCTGAGCTAATCTCCATAGGAAATGAATACGGACAAGAAGTGCTGGTGCTCACAACTTAAGGTCAGGGGCACTAGCATAGCCATATCATGCAACAAGCCATAGTGTTTTGAGTGTTTTCTTATACACAAAACATGTTACTTTTGTCCACTGTAAACATTGATGCTGAATAAGAGCATGTGAAAGGTAGATGTCCTTACCTGTTAGTGATATTGAAGAGGTAAGGGTTAATAACAGAAACACTATGGACGCCATGACACTGAGCAGTGCAAATAAAGCCACTCAGAGTGAGGTCAGAGCGTGGGCAGAGGGCATGGGCCGCAGTGATCTGAAAAGAAGCAGTGTTTGCGGTTATTCTCCATGCTATGGGTTGCTATCTTTCGGCTCCCAACAGTTTTAGCCTTTCAGAGTGCAGAGACTGAAATAATTGTGTGAATTTAAATGATTTAAAATGAGAGTGACTCAGCAGAATAGCCCGTCTCTGCACACAAACTCCACACAGACACAGCCTATGCTTATGCTGCTTATATGCAGGTTTGGTCGTACAGTAGCGAGAGTGAATGAAGTGTGACCTGATGGTGATGCTTCTCTGTTTAATGCAGCTCTGCTCAAAGCACAGACACCTTTGTCCACTTACTCCTTTCATTGGTAAGTCATAGATGCTCTGAGCGTCAGGCCAATCAAAGAGATGTGTGAACTCTCAGAAGAAATATATGGCTTGTGTTACCAGTAAAGTTATTAAGTTCACATGAAAACCACGCCTATAACAGCACCATAGAAGAAGTAAGGAGAGAATGGGAGTCAGATATTGATGGCAATGGAAAAGAACAGCAGTGGCATCATTTCCTCCGGTGAAACAGACACACAGCAACACTCGCACATTCATTCATTCATTGACTCACTCTGGGCAAGCAATGCACCAACACATTCTAATGTGTGGGGCGAAAAAAAGCACACATTATACCCAAACGAAACTGCATTATATACAAACAACCCTCAGATTGACTGTTTTCGTGTGTTTATCCTGGTGCTAATCCCAGCTCAGACCCTCTTTAAACAGACCACCGTAAACTGGGTCAGCACATGTATTACATCTACAGACATTAGAAAAATAAAAAAATATATATGTATACAGTATATGTTTTACTTGTTCTATTGACAAACAGACAAACAATAGGCAAAACCATAAGCGTCTCAGAAGTCTCGGTTTGGATAAAATAGATAGGCTATGTTTATAACAGACGTGCATAGGCCTGTTGAAAAAATCCACAAATTACTGCCTATATAACAGATATAACATTATCATAGTTTGTAGATTTATATCTTAGTTTGCAGATAGACTTGTTCATATTCGTTTAGGATACTTGCTACATTACATTTGTTTTGACACGTGATGGGGAGTCGCCCTCCTAATAATGGAGAGCTGAAAAGTCATAAACACCATTTTCGCCCTTGACGCACTCCCCGCATCCTCTGCCTGCAATAACTTGACACCAAACACGCTGCCCACTATGCGTCTTTCCCATCTAGTCAGTTCTAGCCCAGAGCATCCCGTAAAGGACATGCTTGTGCGCAGTCCCTTGCATCATTTCGCCCTGTGTGAATGAGCAGCACCGCTATGAACTCTGCAATGCGGTACTCTGGAGCCGGTCCACTCCAGCGCCACTAGGACGCACGCGTATCCCCCCTCCAAAAACTCGCTAATCCCAGATGCACAACGCATTTATCTTACAACATGGAGGACCTACCGTCAGGTTAAAATGGTCCGATCAGCGCTCAGACCTCATAGGATACCTGGATCGAACCACACCGTTCCAGCGCCACCTGTCCCACCACTACCACCACCATCCCGGACAGTGAAACTTTCCTATTGGAGGGCACCGCTGACTGGCACCTCTGGCGGCGGTGTTCATCCATAGACATGTGCACTGTCTGGCACGGGTTACACGGGGTTGATCCATATCCGAAGTGGTGGGGGGAGTTTCGAGGGGGGGGGGGGAAATAAAGTGATCACCATGGTCGCCTCTTGACAACACCTCTGGGTTTACAGTGAAAGTTACGTATTAATTATTATGAAACAAACGTTTCTGTCTACACCACAGCATCAATTTACCTCCATTCCCACCACGCATGCGCATACACATGTATAATCTGATAGAGATTAACTGAGATTTATTCGGAAATCTCATGGTTTCTTGGTTTTACATGTTTTACAGCCACACACGCGCACACACACCAAAAAAAAATCAATAAACACACAAAAGAGGGCGCACTATAGCTACACTTTTATATGCCCACTGGACACCAAAGAGTTATGATGATTTCAAATCTTAAAACCAGAATGTATTAATATTGTGCCATATTGTATATCTGGTAATGCTTTATATTAAGGGGTGCTAAGTATTAATATCGTATTAATTAATAGGCCATGAATAATATACTTTTAAAGATATTAATAACCTGCTTATTATACTGACATATATTAACAAACTAATAGGTCATTATAACATGCTTGTAAAGATATCCAGGTATTATACTATTATTAACTACCATGCTAATAGGCCATAAATAATATGCTTATTTATGTCTACCGAAACCCTAACCCGTAATCCTAAACAGATTACTTATGCTTATTAACAGTGTTGGGGGTAACGTATTACAGAAATAACAAAAATATATAGTTTTTTTCAGTAGTCTAACTAAGGAATATAAGATATTACTTACACAAAATACCGGAATATATTAGTCATTATATTCAAGTAACTCGAGTTACAAGTGCATTTAAAAGTATGAACGAAAAAAAGCCAAACTCCCCCCAAATAACGGACACTGGTGTATGAGATGTGCAGTTTTGTGTAGCTAACATTGTCAAAACAAAACAGAGAGAGTGGGGGAAAGAGAAGGAAAAGGAATTCTTTACTGCAGTTTTGGTCAGTGGCATTATTGCTATTTTCAGTTTATATTTTACCAAAAGTAACTCAAAAGTAACTCAAAGTAGTGTAACTCAGCTACATTTTTGAAGCAGTAACGTGTAATACAAACATGTTACATTTTATATCTGTAACTACTAATACAGAATATATTACAGTTTAAAGTAACTTGCCCAACACTGCTTATTAATACCCTATTAATACTTAACGAGCACACCTTAATATAAACATTGTCGACTCTCTCTTTTGTCCAGGTCGAGCCCTGAGGACTTTTTATCACTTTTGTTGGTTGGCCTGATATTATATGCTTTATGAGTGTTTGGTTCCACATTTCATAATTATATTTGAAGATATCCAAAACCAAACAGTTATTTTATTACATTTTTTTTACTTATTGCATGTATTTATTGCAAGAGGAGCTACAGAAAACAAAAAAGGGACAAATGAGGAGGTATCCGGGCGAGACTCACAGCTATGCCCCACATGCCTTCTTTTGTTCTGACTAATGGACGTTCACTGGCGAAAACAGATTAACTGCTAAGCTCTTCCCAGAAAATGGTGAAAGACTGTTGTGGAGCGGAGGGAGCTGCACAGGAGAAAGAGGAAGGAGGAGATGGAGCAGATAAGTGCAGGACACCACGCTTTGAAACGGGACAAACCCAGGAGGCGCTGCACCGTTTCAGATGATCAGAGGAGACTGAAGGCAGCCTGGTTTCCTCCGGGTGCTCCGGTTCCCCACCTCTAAAAACACGCTGGTCAGGTCAGCCCACAATCTCAGCTCAGTCACAGCGGCTCAGGACTAACACCTGAACACTATTTCGTTGTACGGTTGTACAATGACAAATAAAGCACTTACTTACTTAAGACTGTTGAATGATGTTCTGTGTTGAATATCTTCACCAAAAGTTCCTGTCTTTCCCATCCTCTTTCATTTCTTCCCCTTTCAGATTTGCACTGGCTCGTCTGAGCATAAAAATAACAAGGTATTGCCATGTGCAACTACGAAGTTGAAATTATGAATATTGATATTATTCATTATTGTATACTGTGTCTATATTTCCTAAAAGGAAGAAAGGACCGAGCCTTCGTCAACCCATCAGAAACTCGGACTCACTACAAATCTCCAAAAGATTTGCTATAACATGGAAACCATGAGGATTTTATACGGATTACGGAGCAATGATTCAAGATTCAAGATTTTTTATTTGTCAAACAATGTGAATGGTTTGAAATTATATTTCTCTCATCCTTGATTGTGAAGCGGGGGGCGGGAGAAGAGGGGTGGGAGGGAGGGCAGGGAGTTCAGCTTCCCGATGGAAAAAATCCGCTGAACTCCACAAAAACATGGCAAAGATGTACAAAAACATCTTGTAAAACAATGTGAATCACAAAAACTACAAATGCAGTTTGCATAAAAGGGTAGAAACGTCGCCTTGTCAAGAGAGAGAAAAGCCGCAGCCTGTTTACGCGCCGCCATTGGTAAATGACAGCCTACTAATACACACTACTGGTGTTTTTCACTTTTTATGACTTGGCTTTTCTTTATTTTCAACACTATTCACATTGTGTGATTCTCATTTAAGACACTTAACTATAAATGAACACATGGGATTATGTAATAAACAAAATAGGGTAAAACGACTCAAAATATGTTTTTATTCTTGGCATTTTTCAATGAGCTTCATTTCATGTGTCACCTGAAATAGTTACAACAGTCCTGTGAAGTGAAAACCATGGTGACTACATAGTGAAGCTCATTGAGAAGTTGTCAAAAGTGTGCAATGCAGTAATCAAAGCAGGCGGCTATTTTAAAGATTCTATTTCACCGTATTAAATACGAAATGAATTTTTGTTTAAAATAGGAAATACCGGTACATATTTTCAGATGTTGTACATGGACAGCCTTTCTGTGTTAATAGGATGAGTGATAGCGTGTTTCTTTGTAATGCAGTTGAAGTGACACGGTAGTCCTAGATTCAAATTCAATATAAAAGTTTACCTTACCTTATTTTCAGAGTAGACATGGCCTTTGTCTGGGACGTGTCTACACACTATGATTAACCTATGAGCCTGAGTTAAACATACACTAATATTCTAACACATAAAAAATTTGAAAAATTAAAATAGACATGTCAGAGACACATTTCCTTTAAGCTCATTACAGAGAAGAAACGGTTGAATAAACAACCACATAACGTACTATATACGCCCTTGTTTACAAAAGAGTCACAATGATTGAAATCCTAAAACCAACATTTATTTCATTTTAACTTAAATAAAATACAAAATAGTTTTGCAATATTATATTGTCAAGAAAACAACAATAATGACAGCCTTTCATGCGTCTTGTGTGACATTGACCAGAAATCAGTATAGTACCATAGTATATTATAGCCTCTATTCAGAGGAGGGCATTCAAACAGTGTCCCAGTCCTTTTGCACGCCAGTCTTCATTTCTGTTTGAAGAAAAGTTGGGTTTGTAACTATATATTTCAGTGCTTATTTTTGTTTTCTGCTAAATAGAGGGAAAGGTGCAAGAATCTTTAGAGGGTGGTGCAGCAGCAGTAGCTGTTTTGTGGGTGAACCCCATTTTAGATATCATAGGCATTTGAGCTGGGTTATTGTATTTGAAGTATAAAAAAGAAACACAGCAAATAAAATGTCCAAACAGCAAATATTCTCATCGCACACAACAAATTTGTCAAAAATATTACCTATAATGCAGCAGGGTTGACTGAGGTCACACACTCTGACCTCAACACGCTCAGTTCAAGCCTTTATTTACAAAATACAACAAGAATATCTACAAGATTGAAAGCAGACACTTCATAAACCTAAAACTTGATGCAAGTTATGGTAAAGTAATCATATAAAATAAAATAATCAAACTTTAGACTGACAAACTGCTGAAAATCAAAGCGGTTCACGTCACGCACGCTATAATATGTCAGCATGCATGTGTTCCTCTCATTCACACACAAGCTCCATCCTGTTACAGTTACACCCACAGAGTGCTCTGTACACTGTCTCAGTGTACGTGACATACAGATATAAGGTTAGATGCATAAACTAAAGTCACCAGTGAGTTTACCATTTGGAGTGAAACAAGCAACATTTTCATTCACAAAACAAAACAGAAAAACAACTTGTTTCCACATTCAGTTTCATGATGAACACCCTTTGTTTAGTGTCCAAGTGCTACCATTAGGAAGGTCTTATACTATTGTCCAAACCAATATGCAGCCTGTTCCTGTTGGCAGTTTCCTGGTAGGTTGGCAGTAGTTAAGAATGAGCACGTTAGGAGGAGAGGAATGAGACATGAAACCGCTGTCGTGATGCCATCTCAGACCTGGTCTCAAGTTCCCTAAAGAATCCTGAATGTTTCTTTCACTGCAGATGCTGTGTTTTAGCTGGTCTCTACAAGAGGAGGATGGTAATGTCATTGTTATCACAGCCACCAAGCTTTCGAGCTAACCCTTGCTCTTTACTGTTAATCAGCTTATAATATTTTAATTTTCATATCATTTGAGGTACAAGGTGCCCTAAAAAAATCTTGTTGTATGCCAAATATTTCAAAGTGAATGGCATGATGTCATTTCCTAAGTGAATTTAAATGCAGTGTGGTGCGTGTGAATAAAATCTCTTAAAAGGCACTATTAAACATGCAGGCGACCGTTTGAGAGACAGCACCACAGACTTGTCCTTGATTCTTTTGTCGTTTTTGTTTTGTTTTACAGGTCAGGTTAGCTCTGCAAGCAGTGACAACATCACAATCTACTGAAAATGCATTGGCTGAGAATCTCGTGGAATCACTTTGAAGACACTTCTGTTCCTGGTTTCACGAGGGTTTGCTGCAAGCATAAATCTGACAGATCGGGCTGGTGCATCAAATTAAGTGATCAAAAAGTGTGTATCCTTTGCCAGGTTTCCAATAGCTACAAATGGACATCCCTGACTTTAAATAAGTATATATCTTTGTCTTTACTCTATTACATATGTACAAAGGGTAAACCGGTCTTAAACAAACATTGAACTCAATTTGTTTTGCATTTCTGCAGGTTTGCACCACACAGACAACCTGCCACTTCTTCATTCAACACAAGGTAGCACTTTCCAACAAAGCATTAGAAGGCATACCCAACTCCCGTGTGTGTCAAAACGTGCACCTCACCAACTCTGAGGATGAAAAATACTATACCATGCAGATGTATCGTGTTTGTAAAGCCATACTGCGTAACATTTCACCTAATAAATATATATATTATATAGGCTCATCTCTGCATTGTTAGGAACTGGACGTCGGCTGCTCGTCTGCTTTGCTCTAACGACAAGTCGCGAGTCATTTCTCCCAACTTTTCTTCGATGCTGTAGAGACAAAAATATATAACGCAGAATGTTCCACAGTGTGGCTTTATCTAAACGTGTTGTACTTGCTTTTTGTGTTCGTTCAAATTATACGTCGAAATATACTGCACTGGAAAAATGCAAGGCACAGACGCAATTCATTCTCAAATAAAAGAGGAGCGAGTTATTAGTAAAAAAAAAAAAAAAAAGGTTAAATCTCTGGATGAGAAAGGATTTTATATGAAAAGAATTAAAGTTGTTTTTGGTGGTTCAATTCCTGCACATAACCAGAATAAAACGCCTCTGTGTCCGTCCTTAAAGAGGGGGTATTATGCTTTTTTCAATCACATAGCACCAGTCTATAGCATACTACAATGATGACGTAACCTTCTGTTGGTCTGTATATGCAGTAAATTAAAATAACTGCCTTGAATAAATTGCTCTCTAAAATGGCTGTACTGAACATCTTGAAATAGGCCTCTGTCTCTTTAAGAAGCTTTCCGACACGCCCCCTTCAGCACACTGCTGTGGCATCTAAACAACACTACTGTGCGGGGAGGGGCTCTGCTGAGCTGAGGAGCAGTGGTTGGTGGCTTGGCTGGTGACAGAAAGTCCAGAGGCGTCTCCAGGTGGTGGGGGCGTTCCTAGGAGGACTGAGGCATAGCTACACCTAAAATGGCGCCGTCTAAGTTTTTACTGATTACTCAAAAATATGTGAATGAGCCAAGGCAACACTCCAGGCATGTGTTTAATGAGGGAATGACATAATAACATGATATAAAGCTTGAAAAAGTCGATTTACATAATACCCCCCCTTTAAGGAAGCACTTCAAGACAAAAGAAAAAGTGGCGTCTTATTTTTCCAGTGCTGTATGTGTTTATTTTAAGTATAAAGATTGAATGGCGTCAACACACACTCCAGACCCATAAACTTTGTCGTTACATTCTTGCTCCTCTATTCGGCTTCCTCTTCATCCCCATTTGGAACAGCCCATTCCAACCTCTCTCGAATGGGGTGTGTGCGCATTTGAGTATATATGTGGTCTTTAGATGAGGTCACAGTGGGGCGTGGGACGATGGCCATGGAGATTGGAAGGGGAGGGGGAGCGCGTTTCAATTGTCCCGATGCAGAGGTAGCGGACCATTTAAGTATTTTGAGCCATCGTGGTCCGACAGAACAATGAGGGGTAAGTGGCCAGGGCAGATGACATCACAGAGCCAAACCCCGCCCCCTTCGTTACACAAAGGAGTTCATGGCGTTGACAGGGGAGGGCGCCTCTGAGCTCTCATTGCCTTCGTGCGTGTCCCTCTCCTTTTTGCCGCTGTACTGGCCGATAAAAGAGCCGTCTTCATTAAACTGACCGTCCCCGCCCTCGCCATAGTCCACCAGGCTGTCGTCACTCTCATCCCGCCGGACCGTCCCGTTCGACGGGGTCCGGCTTCCCTTCAGGGGTTTGTGGTCCTCGGTGTCACTGTGGGGAAGTAGAGAAACGCATAAATTATCTCCGGGATTGGATTTGTTGTCCCAGCAGCAGTCAGAAACCCTTATGCTACTCATGGCAAGCTCTTATCCGAAAGTTAGCAACTGACATTCCAAATGGAGTGAGCTTTTTCGACTGCACTTGTTTGGTGATTTTCATGATACAAAAGGCCCAGGACTTTGCCTGTCTCACTGAGAAACATCTACTGAATGTCTTTCTCAACTCCTCACCCTCCTTTGACAATAACTAACCAATAAAAGCTATGGGCCAAAGGAGGTGAGTGCAGCAAAGTGCTCACCAAGGCCCTAGGAATTGACAATTCAGTTCCGCTCAAAACACACACAGTTGTGTCGTCCCATAAGGAAGTTCCCCGGGATGGGCCGTTCCTTAGACATTAATGGGCACTGGGTGTGAAAAAAAAAAGAAAAACACACCGAGCTCCTTTCGAGAAAGTGCTGTTAAATAATGAATAACTGAAGAGCAATCCAAATCTAAATATACGGTGAATTATTCAGAATGTGCTCACGAGTCAGTGCAGAGGACCAGCTCAAACCAGTGAGCTCTGGAGGGAGAGCCTGTAGCTGCATGGCTCAGGGTTAGTGACGTCTGTTTCATGTGCACGTGCCATTCAGTTTCTTGTTATTGTACAGTCATGCGTTATTCGGAAATGCAGACAACCAAAGTTCAAGGTAAGGCAGTCACCAAGTCCATTTCCCCCCCCCCATGGATTAGTGATATAATTTACAAGCCCTGCATCAAAATATTCACAATCCTTTGCGTGTGTATGATGTAGCAAAAGTCGGAGAAGTGAAAGCTGCAGTTTGTGATTCTTTTATCTGCGTTTTGATAGCGGTAACATATACTATGATCATTTTATCCAGGTCACATTCATTTGTAGTTAATGCAATTTCAACACCGTGCCAAGGTTTGAGTTAGAGCAGTGATTCTCAAACTTTAATACTCAAGAAAGAAGTACGCTCAACAAATTCCAAAACACTAAATGTGCTGAAATGAAAGAAACAGGGACTTAAAATGCTCTTGACAAGTACTAGACCTGATGGCATCAAACGTGCACAGTGTTGACCAAACCAAGGCCATCTGGGGTATTTCATGATTTAACTGCATACAGTGCTACATACAGACCTACACTTTCACACTTCATCCAATAGAGACCAAGCTATGACGCAGATAGTTACCGTACCACAGTTTGAGAACCACTGAACTAGGAAGGGTGGTTAAATTGCATGCCGTCACTCTGACCACATGTGGTCTTACCTTTCCATAGACCTGAATCCCAACAAGAATAAATAGAAGGAAACAGGGAATTTAATAAATGTGTTACATACAAAGGTTTCTGGTCGGTTTTTGGCATTCTTCAGGCAAACATGCTACAAAACTCAAAAAGAAAAACTCATTAAATTGATTTACAGCAAGTTTGCTTTTGTATATATTTATACAGTTCAGCATAGTCGACGGTCAACATTTGTAATTGCAAATCCTGCATCCAAGCTGTTTACAAGTTATGCAAGTTAAAGCTACAAAAGAAGCCAGAGGAGTGAAGAAGCCACTTGAGTGTTAATGTTTGTAGTGTTTGTTACATCGATGTGTGCCCTGTGTTAAATATGAGGGTTCACATCTATCTCTACGCTTAAGATAAAGTTTTACAGCCGGCAAGAAGAAATTGCGTGAAATGCATGCTGCAATTTTTAACCACATGTCGCCTTACCTCTCCATAGACCTGAATCCCAATAAGATATGAATAGAGAAACAAGTAAAACAAATGAGATGGATACAATGAATACTGTTCCACTGCTAATACAAACATGCAGACACTGACAGACAACCCACACGTGCTACTATAGACGGCTGGAACTATACACACTGTACTCTACATTTTGCTACAAAATGTGACTTTTTGGTAGCCTGGCTAATGCCAGACTGCTGTGCGCGCTCGAATCATTTCGAACTGCACAACAGCCTGGGACCATGGCCGAAATTTTCGCATGGACTTAGGGACCAATCACAGAACGAGGAGGGACGGTAAGACATGACGTGCTAGTCGACATACGGAAGCTTGTAGTTTGTTTACAGATTAAAAAAAATGTACGGATCCAACATGACAGCAGCAGACGCAACGCCATCTTTCGATCAAGCTTTAGACCATGTTCTATTAATAGTTTAGCTCGAAAGTTTACAGCGGGTACGTCATACGTCATCTGACACGATTGGCTATGGCTACGTGCAGACTCATATGATAGACATTCGTAGCACCCAATAAACGGCTCTGGACAATCGTACACCACACCTCTCCTACGAGAAAATGAATTGGTGGTCCCCAGACTAAATCTCACTTGTAATTTTAGTCTGGCGTTAGCCAGGCTAACTTTTTGGGAGACTATTGGGTACATTAGTAATTGCTGAAAATGTTAATGAACTATGCTTTGAATGTCATCTTGCCTCTAGCATTGTTTGGTAAAGGTGTCGGGAGGGGGTGTATCTCTGCATCTTGGTAAAATGTTCTACACATAACAGACATATTAGAACGAATGGAGGACACAGATCTAAAATAAACACAAGTCTAGACTTTCTCACCTGTACTCGCCAAATGTGCCATCATCCTCCTTCATTGGCTGAATCTCTGGGTCTTGGTGTGCATCTTCTTTCTCTTTCACTGTACAATAGCACAATAAATGTTTCATAGATAGATAGATAGATGATCCTGAAGGATATTCATGTTTCAGCAGAAGCAATCAATCACTCAACATCAAATTCAATTTTGTGAACAGGGTATGTATTAGAGTGTGCATTGACGGCAAAGGTACCTGGGTATTTTCCGCCTTTGTTCCTCTTTATGAAACAGACGATGAGAAGGACCAGGATGAGGAGAGCTATGGCACACATGAGTCCAATGAACCAGCCCTGTGTGGCGATGTCCACCTGCCGATTGGCTACGGCTGTGAACAGAAGATGAGTGAACAACATTGTTAATGTGAATAAAGAAATCCTTTAGGAACACAAATTAATGGTATCTACAGAAGCGGTGAAATTGTATTTTAATGGGTTAATGGTCAGGTATGATGTAGGATGAAAACGCTGAGAACAAAAAATATTTAAAATATTTGATTTTTCTTTTGTTTAGGACACATGCATTATCATGATACTTCATGCTTTGTAACTACATCTCTATAAGGGCTGCACAACCCAAAAAATACCATTGAATATAATTACAAGGCAAGCAACAAAATGTACAAGAATCGGGTTGCCTACCAATGAAACAGAAACTTGCACTCCAATGAACAAGTTAAGTTATTTGATTTAACCACAATTTTACCATCAAAAGCATATTATTATATGTTCAAACAGCTCATTACAAAACTTGATAGGATTAAGTGATCCCTGGGATCCACTATTGCAAAATGTAAGAGACGCGCAAAAAGCTTTCACGGCGGTTAACTGCAATGTAGTTTTGCGGCTTCTTGTGATCACTCAAAAAAAATTGCATGAAAAATAGAGTAAAAATGTCTGTCTCTCTACAGATGAGAAGATTTATTGTTTCATATTATTGTGCAGCCCTGATTGCTACTCCATTACGATACATTCATGCCAGGACAATAATGGCACTACGCTTAAACAAAAACACATGCAAAACAACAAAAATAAATCAATCACTTCACTACAGTAAACATGTCTATCGGAGGCATGCCACTTCACCTGGCACTGCCACCGCCACCTCTTCAGTGGAGTGGACTGTGGGGACAGCAGGATCCCGAGCTACCACCCGTACCCTATAGGTCGATCCTGGCTTTAAACCCTTTAGCATGTGTGAGTGAGACCCATTTACCAACTCCTTTTTCCAGTCATCTTTGCCTAGGACCACATCAAGTTTGATAACATGCAGGCTTTTCATTTTGAGAATAAATGTAGGCATCTATGCAAACGTATTTTAACCCTTACTATTTTCTACCATGTACTCCACGTAAACATTTTTGTGGTGCCCAAAGTATTCCCAACTGATCACTGCACCATCTTCTGAGACAGACGTGTTAACGTTGCCAAAGACTGGACCAAGAGGTGGTGCTAAACGTGGGAGAGAGAGAGAGAGAACAGCACTTCTTACAACAGCAAGAAAACCATAAAAATGCACTTGGGATATGAGCCTTTTTGAAATAAGCAATTAGTTATCAGATTATTTATAGGGAATTGTTTTGCGGAGGTACATATTTGGGGGTATTAAGGAGGGCACAGTGCTGTACCCTTGTGCGCCGTGGGAGACGGAGGCTGTGAGATGGGGGTGGTTGGGTGAGGGGGCGTTGTGGGGCCTGAAAGAACATGAAGAGAGTGAGACATCCCAATAGAAACATATTAGAAAAAGGCCGGCGTCCATGATCAAATCATGCTTGTTAAAGGTACACTACCAAAAATATGTTTTTCCCTTATCAATTATCTCCAGCATAAATGCATCGAGAAAATGTGGTGCTACAAGGATATTATATAAACAATTATTGTTGATTTAAATAACTAAAAGACAGTGAGAAGTTACAACCAAAGTGAATATACATCGAGAACCATATGTTTACATACACTTCATAAAAAGACACATTTGCCTTTTTTTCTCACTGTCTGACATGAAACCAGAATAAACTTTTTTTTTGTAATATTTTTTTTGTAATATTTCTGTTTGTCAAATTACAGAACAATAAGAGATAGCATTTTCTACACATTTTTTAAAATTACTTTTTTACAAACCAAAAGTTTACATACATTTCATTATTGTTTGGTAGCATTGCCTTTACTGTATATTTTGGGTCAAACATTTTGGATATCCTTCCACAAGCTTCTCACAATAGTTGGCAGGAATTTTAGTCCATTCCTCCAAACAGAACTGGTGTAACTGAGCCACATGTGTAGGCCACCTTGCGTGCAAATGTCTTTTCAGCTCTGCCCATTGATCTCAAATCCAGTTGAAAATATTACTTTCAACTGGATTTGAGATCAGGACATTGTGATGACCACTACAAAACATTGACTTTGTTATCTTAAGCCACTTTGTAACCAGTATTGGCCATATGAAGCTTCAGCGCAAATTCAACCTGGAGACGTACCTGCAGCCTTCACTCATCGCCTCAACGGCAGCCTTCACCAATCACCCAATCACGGCCCCAGCACAAGCCGCACCTTCGCTTCAGCAATCAGCGTAGCCGCCTATTCCGCTCAGCCATTCATCGTTCAGGATCCCCTTCTTAAGCTCCCCGGTCAATCACTCTGAGGTTTCCAGCTGTGCAGCGACCCTCCTCCGCCCCTCCTCCTCTGGGTTCTCCTCAGGCTCTGCCTGTCGCATCGACGCGCATCGGGTCCCGTCCTACCACCACCAGTGTCCAGGCTCCGGGGGAAGATTCTGGCCATCATCTATCAACACCTTGCATTCCATATCGTTCAGCAATCTTCCGCCGGAGTCTGAGCCCCAATCACGATCCAAGTTCAATAAATCTTTCTAATGCAGTCTCTCTCTGTGAGTCTTTTCAGGTTGAAATGCTTTGGGTCATTGTTCATTTGGAAGACCCATCTGCACCCAAGCTTTAACTTCCTGGCTGATGTCTTGAGATGTGGCTCCAATCTTTCCACATAGTGTTCTTTCTTCATGATGTCATCTATTTTGTGAAGTGCACCAGTCCCTCTCGCAGCAAAACAACCCCACAGCATGATGCTGCCACACCCGTATTCACAGTTGGGATGGTGTCCTCAGGCTGCAAGATTCCCCCTTTTTCCTCCAAACGTGACTATGGTCATTATGGCCACATTTTTTTTTTTTTCGTCAGACCACAGGAAATGTCTCAAAAAATTTAACTATTTATCCTTTTTTTATTTGCAAACTCCAATCTGTCTTTTTCACGTTTCTTTTGGAGTAAGGGCTTCTTCCTGGCAGAGTACCCTCTCAGCCCATGTTGGTACAGTACTGTACTTGTTTCACTCTGGATAATGACAAACTCTTACCGTTAAGCCACCATCTTCACCGGGTCTTTTGCATTTGTTCTTGGGTTGATATTCACATTTCAGACCACAGCACGTTCATCTCTGGGACACAGAACCCGCCTTCTTTCTGATCTGTATGATGGCTGGTCATTTCCATCATTGTTTTATGAACCTGGCACCTTCAAGTGTCTTGAAATTGCACCCAAGGATAAACCTTACCAGACTTGTGCGTCCATTTTAGTGTATGTAAACTTCTGACTTTGTAAAAAGTAATAAAAATAGAGTAGAAAATTCTATCTCTCATACTACTGGAATTTGAAAAATGGAAATAATTTAAAAAATCTAATTGACCTAAGAAAAGTAAAAGTTAATTCTGGTTTCATGTCAGACAGTGAGAAAAAAATGTAAATGTGTCTTTTTATGAAGTGTAGGTAAACATATGGTTCTCACTGTATGTCCCTAAAGCTATGTAGGAGTACGGCAACTCCTGATTGAGCTTGCTGGTATATATGTATCCAGGTAGTAAAACAACAACAATAATACAATTTATAAAATAAATAAATTGAAAGTAAAAACGGTAGTGTCCCTTTAACTGGCTATTTATTCTTGGGTTAAAATGAGCTATCGGCAACACAGTTGTGTACAAAAGCTTTCCAGCATGCATCCCTAAGTCCAGTTTCAATAACACTTACTGTATTGCATTACATTATGTGGAAAAGTGACTGAGCAGATCACTTTTAATAAATCAGCCACTAGCATCATGCGTGAGGCTTCGAATGAAAACATGTTCATTTGAAGACTGTAAATACCAAGGGAAAGCAACGGGCACTAATCAGAAAGCATTATAATAAATGTTATTGCCTATATTCCTTGAGGAAGCAAACATGTGTGGTTGTTTGCTGTTGCCATGGAAGTTTATATCTTATTATAGCTTATATTACAAACATGCTAACATTAGAAACATGCAAGGTTAAGACATATTGCGCTATGCAAACTGTAAGTCCATCTTAACCTCTTACCCCCGCTTTAAAGGAGCGCATTTTCTCCAGTTCAGCTTTACCCAAATCTAAAAGCTTCTCAACTGGATCTTACAGCCTCTTTTGCTGCTTTGTTTTGGGACACTTTTTTGTCGTGTTTTTCATCCTAGTTTTCATCGCTATTTTGTCGCTTTTTTCAATAAACTTTTAGAGTTGGGTAAAGCTAAATTGGAGAAAATGTGCTCGGTTCATGGGGGGTTAAGAGGTTAATGTCTGTCAGTAAGATACACCACATGCAGTTACTTCCAGTGGCAAACGTATGTTACCTTTGCCCGTAACTACAGGGGGCTGTGTATGAGCTTCAGAAAGAAAGACAGAGAAAGATGCCAAGGATAAAGGATTTATCAAGACTTTATATGGTAACCCAGTAAGAAGTTATAGACTTTACAAGGACTAACTGACCTAACCAGGCATAAACCAGCTAGGGCTATATGAGGCTACATTAGAATAAAAAAAAAAAAAAAAAAAACCTTAACCTGCAAAAGAGAGCCCTGAGAGTGACATCAGAAGAAGCTTGTTTTCTGCAATTCCCTCTACATACAGTTTTGTACTCAGTTTTTGAACATTTTGTACTCACTTGTGTCCATGGCTGTGAAGGCCTCCTGTGAAATGTCCGGTCCAGAGCCCTTGATTGTCTTTGCGCTCAGATAAAACTTGTAAAGCATACTGGTGTTTAAGTTACTCAAAACAAAGGTTGTTTCGTTGGGCAAGAAAGTCATTTCTTTGATGGGTCCAAGTTCACTGGTGCTGTTAACTGCAAAGAGAGGAGACAATTGCTTGAAAGAAAAGGGACAAATACGGGGGGCAAAATAAGTGTGTGTCCAACAGAAAATGTACCTGGTTGATATTTGAGAGTGTATCCTACAAGGCGTCCATTATTGCTTTGAGGTGGGCCCCACTCAAGAGTGAGAGAGTCCAAACTGGGTTGGACAGCATTCAAATAGGATGGAGGTCCTGGGACTAAAAAGCAAAAAGTCAATTGGAGCTGTAAAATCTAATGCGTTAACTCAACAATCAATCAAAAGATAATTTAAAATGAATCAAGGGTTAATCGCAAATCGATTGCCTCATATGTTTTGACCTAGCAAAGTCGTGTATCTTGAGCACACAGTTTCGGAAAAAAAGTGCAGTTCCATTACATATTACAACCTGTAAGCAACTATGATTTTCATATTGATTTATGAAGTAGTTATTGGTTTGTTAATGAAATGTGAGCAACGGCTTTAAATTTGTGCATTTATGTAGCCTGGCTAACGCCAACTGCTGTGTGCGCTCGAATCTTTTCGAACTTCACAACAGCCTGGGACCATGGCCGACATTTTCCATGGATTGGCACCAATCACAGAACGAGGAGGGACGGTAAGACGATGACGCGCTATTTGACATACGGAAGCTTGTAGTTTGTTTAGGGATAAAAAAAATAAAAAAATATTACGGATCCAACATGACAGCAGCAGACGCGACGCCATCTTTCGCTCAAGCTTTAGAACGTGTTCTAAATAGTTTAGCTCAAAAGTTTACAGCAGGTACGTCATACGTCATCTGATACCATGATACGATTGGCTATGGCTACGTGCAGACGCATGAGAGACATTCGTAGCGCCCAATAAACGGCTATGGACAATCGTAAACCACACCTCTCCTACGAGAAAATGAATTGGTGGTCCCCAGACTAAATATCACTTGTGATTTAGTCTGGCGTTAGCCAGGCTACATTTACGTAGGCCTAACAATAATTAATATCATAATTACATTAAAAATAACTGATTAATACAATTTCAAGTGCAATTTTTCTGATTTTAAAGTTGTATCAATTGACAGAACCAGTTTAAATGTAAATTAATTTCCTTAATATGTGTGATCTGCATAATAATATGACTAAAGGCAATTGGTAACAGTGAAATGTTCTTCTAAATTCATCTGATACATGTGATGTAAAATAAAATCATCTATATATTTTACCATACCTCACAGTAATACATGTAATTATAGTTTGTACAGTTTAATCAAGGTCTGCTGAGTTAAATCTGCCATCACATGTAAGTGGTGGGAACTGCTGCTAGACTAACACACTGCAGTAAAACAGCAATATGGGCGAGAATAGTCTCGTCTGCCATCTTTGAGACACCCACCTCCCTCTTTGGTCTCAAAGGGCTTGCTGGCGCTGGCCGGCCCCTCTCCTTTGCTGTTTAGGACTTTGATGTGGAGCTGGTACAGGCTGTAAGGCTGTAGTCCAGGCAAACGCCCTTCACTCCTGTTCCCACTGAACAACAGGAACTGCTCTGGCTGCGGCTGAGCCTCCTCCTCTGCCTCATGAAGGCCGCGCTCTCGACGGTAGTACACCTGCAGACAAAGAATTTCAATGCACCCAACTTGAATAATGGCATACTGTCTTTTATCAATAAAAGGCTGTGCCGTTAAAAGAGTTGTAGTAGAAGTATTCAAAACAGTCTTGGCACTGTTACTGCTATTGACTGTTGTTCTAGTTGTGCTTTGTTTCTGTTAATTATATGATCATTTCAAGCAATGCTTTGTAACTTTGGTCTGTGTTAAAATAGCTGCTTTGAAGTGTAAAAGGTTCTCTTTTGCCAATGAGGAAAATCAAAATATGATGCTGCTCATTGTATGGTTGATAATGTAATTACAATAGGATAAAGTTAAATCTGTGTAGAGTGTAGTAGTGTGGACCAAATAAACCAATAAATAAAAAAATAAAAAAAAAGTACTATTGTGATATGAAATTTTTTATTGTAATGATTTTGGGGGTGGGTACACATAAGCTTTGGCTTCGGCCCACTCCTTCTGAGCAGAATGTTAACTGCTCAAATAAACAAATAAACTAAACTAAACTGCTCTATCATCTATTATCTTGTGCTATTGAGCAAATATTTGTTGGTACAAAGAAAGTTTACAAAGTTAAGCACTTTGAATTGACTTGTGTATGAATTGTGCTCTACAAATAAACTTGCCTTGCCTATAACAAGCTGATTTTGTTTTACCTTATATCCCTGGAGTTTTCCCCGAACAGATGGAAAAGACACAGGCTCCCAATGCACTTCCGCAACTGTACTGTTATGGACCATGATCTGTACACTGTCAGGAGCTGTCAATGGCACTGAAACAATAAAGAGATCGAAATAATTGACAATAAAACACATATCTGGACAAAATCTCCTTTAAGTAACTCACAGTCTTCTCCTGAGTATCCAATGGCCACATCAGGCTCGGGAGCGGTGCCGTAATTGTTGATAGCTTGAACTTTAATCTCATAGGGCACATAAGTGGGTGTCCCAGACACTACAAACTGAGAGACATTGGCTACAGTTTTAGTGGACCACTCCTCCTCTACATCCTTCTGTTTCCATTGCACCCTGTACTCCAGACCAGGGCCGTTGGACTGGAGACCTGTCAGTGGCTGAGTGGAGAAAGAACATTTTGTCATTTGTCGGTAGTGGCTTTAGATATTGAGAAATATTGTAATCAGCCAAGAGCTCACCGTCCAAGAGATGACCAGGTTCCCCGGTTCAGATCCCTCACCTTTAACATCTGAAGGGTTTTCATCTGGGGCTGTAGGGAAAAAATACAAATAAAGCAATGCCATGCATTGGAATTAAGTGTCTTTCACGGTTGATCGCATAGTAAAAAGAAAATTAATTGGAAGAAAACTGTGTAATGTTTTTGGGCGATAAATGGACAAACATTTCAGTGGAAGCAGCAGTCTCTGAAGAAGAACTTTATTTATATAGCGCCTTTCACAGTATTGGTCACAGCGCTTTACATGAGAGCATTTTACATTCACTCCATACTCGGTGGTGGTAAACTACGTTTGTAGCTTCAGTTTCCCCTGGGGGAGACTGACAGAAGCGCTGTCGCGACTGCACACATCTGCGCCAACGGTCCCTCTGACCACCACCATACATTCACACACACATCATTCATCCTGGCCTATTGTACATGTTTTTGGTGGTAGGGGAAACCAGAGTACCCGGAGGAAACCTACACAGACACGAGGAGAACATGCAAACTCCACACAGAAAGACCCCATCCAGGTGGGAATTGAACCTGGGACCTTCTAGCTGTGAATCGAGAGCACTAACCGCTGTACTGTACTACCGTGCCGCCCAGGGAAGAAGAGATACATAGCAAATGTCTTTCAGCTCTTCCAAGAGAATCACAAGGCATCCCGAAATCAGATGAGACATAGTCCTTGCATTGTGTCTCCTAGGTTTTCCTTGGTGTCATAAGATGGCTCCTTCTGGATTACTGAGGTCCTCACCCTATCTCTAATGACGCACCCAACAACCCTGGAGAAGCAATGCTTGTTAGGAATAATTTTCATCACGTGATGCACTTGAAGGACAATTTGACTACCGGTAGTTACTATAGTTCAGAATCAGAATCAGAATCGGTTCTATTGCCATGGTTATGAACAGGTTCACAACTAGGATTTTTTTGGTCGATCGTGCAACATGAAACATAAAACATATAACATATAACTTAAGAAAAATAATAATCTACAAAGACTTTAAACTATAGGGCTATAAGACTATAAGGGCATGCGTAAGAAGATTGAATAGAATAGAACATCAGCGTGAGTGTATTTCCAGATGTACAGGTGCATTGAGTTTTAGCTGCAAACATAAGTGTGGGCATACCACATAGTGCAGGGGTCGGCAAGTTGGCTTGGCTTCGGGCCAATATTTTTTACACCGATAGGTGGCGGGCCAGCCGCTCCATTGATAAAAAATAGATTTATTCATGCATGGATATTCAATACTAGATAACGCCAAACTATACATATTTTTTATGTAAAAATAAAATATTGTTTGAAACAATACTATCCCCGAGTCTGTCGGATTTTCGCGGGTTACACAGCACTAGCAAAAAATAAAGTTAGCATCACAAACATGTCGCTTTCCAAAGGACAAAAAAGAAAAGTGGACAGTGAAAACAGGTGTTTTAGGGAGGAATGGAGACAAACATATGGTTTCATCCTACCTGGATGTGTGATGTGCCTCATCTGCAACGAGGTAATCTCGGTTTGCAAAGAGTACAATATTCGGCGACATCACTGTTACGCCGAAAACTGCATGACCGCCGAAAAATGCCCCCCCTCTTACCGCGCACAGATGAAACAACGACAGGAAGGTTTCTAGGACTGTCTAACAATTATATGAGCAGTGTGGCGTGAGAGTGTGTGAAAGCACTCAAATGCGTGTGTCTCACGGTGAAAGCGTGAGAGTTGGCAGCCCTTAAGAGGGGGTGCATTTTTAGGCGGTCATGCAGTTTTCGGCGTAACACCGGCACGCCGCAGTTGTGTGAGCAGTGCTGTAGCGCCTGGATGAGGTAAAGTATGAGGATCGTGACAAACCACAATTTAACCTAGAAGTTAGGCTGCTTAGAGTTAAAATGCAACAGTGGAATGGTGTTGTGCCAAACACAAGCAAAGATCAGGGGCAAAACATTTGCGGATAAAGAACAATTAAGTCTCTGTTAGGCTTTTTTAAATTTTTATATCCTCTGGCGGGCCAAAAAATATTGGCAACGGGCCAAAGTTGTCCCCCGGGCCGGACGTTGCCGACCACTGACTACATTCACAGATTACATTCACGAGTCTTTAACATGAGTCTGATGGCGGAGGGGAAAAAACTGTTCAAGTGGCGGGAGGTATGAGCTTTGATAGACTGTAGCCTCCTGCCTGAGGGGAGAGAGGGGTCAATAGTCCGTGTCCAGGGTGACAAGGGTCAGTTGCGCTCCGACCCACACGGCTCTGGGTCCGGCAGTCGATGCCTGTCCAGGTCTGTAGCGCTGGGGTGCCACACGATGATGGAGGAGGAGAGGATGGACTCGACGATGGTCGTGTAGAACTGCACCAGGATCTTGGTCGGCAGCTTAAGTAAGAACATCCTCTGCTGGGCCTTCTTGATGAGAGAGCTGATGGTTGGCTCCCATTTGATGTCCTGGGTGATGGTGGTGCCCAGGAAATGCAAGGTCTTTCCTGAAGTCCACGATCATCTCCACTGTCTTGAAGCGGTACTTTGCCTCTCTGTACCGGCTTTTGTCCTCAATCCTGCGCGCGGCCTCCTTATCCTTCCGCAGCTGTCAGAGTTTGGGTGTGAACCAGGGCTTATCATTGTTGAAACAACCCCTGGTGAGCGTTGGTATGATGCGTGCCTCATTGAACTGGATGTATGAGGTCACAGTGTCCGTATATTCATCCAAGTTGTTAGTACTAGCCTTCAACACTTCCCAATCTGTTGTCTCCAAACATGAGCGCAGCTCCTCCAAAGCCTCAGTGGTGAACTTCTTTATTGTGTCCACTACAGGTTTAGCGAGTTTCAGTCTTTGCCTATATGAAGGGATTAAGTGAACCATCACGTGATCTGAAAGACCGAGTGCAGAACAGAAGACATCGCGGTAGGCGCTGCTTATTGTAGTGTAACAGTGATCCAACGTGTTCTCCTTTCTGGTAGGGCATTTGATAAACTATCTACTTGGGTAATTCCTGGCTCAGGTTCCCCTTGTTAAAGTCACCAAGCACGATAACAAGAGAGTCTGGGAAAGACTGCTCCACATACAGTATCTGCTCCATGAGCGTGCGCTGTGCTGCGTGCATGTCCGCGCCGGGCGGTAGATAAACTGCCACCAGAATGAATGAAACGATCTCACGCGGTGAATAAAATGGTTTACAGTTAATGAAGAGATATTCCAGAGCAGGAGAGAAGTGTTGGGAGATCACAGTCACATCAGACCACCAGCTGCTGTTGATGTAGAAACAAACTCCACCGCCTTTTGATTTGCCCAAGAGCCTCGAGTCCCGATCTGCACGGATGAGCTGAAAGCCCTCCAGTTGTAGTGCACCGTCCGGGACCGTCGCGCCCATGTCTCCGTGAAGCACAGAACAAAGACGAGGAAAAGTCCTTGTTCCTTCTCATCAGTAGCGCTAGCTCGTCCATCTTGTTGGAAGTGAGTGGAGGTTTGAGAGAAAGATTCCAAGTAAGGGCTTGTGTACCCCGCGCCTGCGAAGACGCACCAGGGCCCCCGCTCGCTTTCCCCTCCGGCGGCGTTTCACTCTTTTGGTCAAAAAATTATCAAATCCGCAGCTGACGCTAAAAAAAATGGTAGTAAGTCCGTAGGGGTGATTTACCTGACGTCCAGTAGCTCTTCACGGGTGTAAGAGCACGTGGACACACAATGATTGCACAAAATAGACACAACAGAGAGCACGATAGCACCATCTTGGATTCAATATCCAGTAGAATTACTGGGTATAAGCGAAGACGATGCAATGGATACGGCCAGATAATATGAACGTAAACATAGAAACAGCGCCCCTCACCTGCTGGGTTGGTTCTGTACTGTCTGGAGGGTTGGCTGGGATCGCTGTAACCGACTCCGTTGACAGCCACCACTCTGAAGGAGTAGTAGACGTACGGAGACAGGTTCAACTGAGTTGTGGGGCTGGTCCCAGGAACCTCTGTCAAATTCACCCACACCCCGGGCCGGTGCAACAGGTCCTCATACTGGACAATGAACTCTGAAAGAGGAAGGAAGTGAAAGACATAGTTACATTGAATGACTGAAGATTTTAAGAGGGGATTTTATGCTTTACAGTTATTTGTTAATAATTTCAAACATAACATGATAAAAAGCTCTAAAAAGTAGACTATGCTTATATCAAATTGCTATTTAATTTCCCCAAACCTTTGAAAATGCAAAATTGTAGACGTCTTGATCAAAAGACATTGAAAGATGCTCCGAGGACAAATTATTTCAATTTGGACTTGGACTTAAATAATGAGGATGAACATCTCAACCTTAACATGAAGGGTATGTAAATGTACATGTAAACTGCAAGCTTTATGAGTAGGTCCAACAGCAGCAGCTGCATCAGCGTTTGCAAAAGTGTCGTACTCTGTGTGAGACTGTTGTGCTCATCTCCTGGGGTCCATGTGAGCTCCACACTCCTCTCTGCCTGTCCCGTCAGCTCCAGGTCGGCTGGAGGGTCCGGTCTCTCTGCCATCACAGCAGAAACACAGTAAACCAATGTCCTTGAGTTTGCTAAATTAGTTACATTACAAAATGCTAAAATTGAAAGGGTATCATGGTTTGTGCAATGTGAAAATAATGTTGAGAAAAAGCAACACTTGGTAACTTTAATAAAATCTCCATACAGTGACTCTTGAAAGTACTAATACACCTTGAACTTTTGCACATTTTGTCATGTTTACAACCATAAACATAAAGATTATATTTTGAATTTTTTAATGAAAGTTCACACACAAGTAACAGACAACTGTGAAGTGAAAGTAAAATATACATGATTCTGTTATTTTTCAAAAAAATAGAAAAGTGAAAAGTGGGGCGTGCATAAGTATTCATACAGCATTTTTCTGAGTGCATTAAATTGCCTTTATAACATTCCTAATGACTGCAGAATGTTCACACCTTGCCCTAACCATTAAATAGAGGCCACCTATGCGTAATCTACTCTCAGTATAATTCCAGCTGTTCTGTGAGGGCCTCAGAGCTATGGTCAGAGTGTATTGGTCACTAAACAACATCATGAAGGCCAAGGAGCACACCAGAGAGGTCAGGGATAAAGCTGTGGAGAAGTTTAAAGCAGCGTTAAGTTATACAAAGATTTCCCAAGATTTGAACATCTCACGGAGCACTGTTCAATCCATCATTCGGAAATGGAAAGAGTATAGCACCACTACAAACTTACCAAGACACGGCCGTCCACCTAAACTAACAGACCGAACAAGGAGAGCACTGGTAAGAAATGCAACCAAGTGCCCCAAGATAACTCTGGAGGAGCTGCGACGTACTGCCGCTGAGCTGGGGGAATCTGTACATGGGACAACTATAAATCGTACTCGACACAAATCTGGCCTTCATGGACGAGTGGCAAGAAGAAATTATTGAAAGGAGGCCAAAGAAACCCGTTTGAAGTTTGCTAGAAGTCATATGGAGGACACAGCTACCATGTGGAAGAAGGTGCTTTGGTCAGATGAGACAAAAATTGAACTTTTGGTCCAAATGCAAAACGTTATGTATGGCACAAACCTAACACTGCTCATCGTCCTGAGTGCACCATCTCCAGTGTCAAATATGGTGGGGGGAGCATCATGCTATGGGCTGCTTTTCCTCAGCGGGGACTGGGAAGATTGTAAGAATAGTTGGGAAGATGGATGGAGCCAAATACAGGGACATTTTGGAGGAAAACCTGCTGGAGTCAGCAAGAGAATTGAGGCTGGGGCGGAGATTCACCTTCCAGCGGACAATGACCCTAAACACAAAGCTAAATCTACAATGGAATGGTTTAAAAACAAACATATTAATGTGTTAGAATGGCCCAGTCAAAGTCCTGACCTAAATCCTATTGAAAATCTGTGGAAAGACCTGAAAACTGCCGTTCACAAACGCTCTCCTTCTAATTTGACAGAGCTTGAGTTTTTTTGTAAAGAGGAATGGGCTAAAATCTCAGTCTCTAGATGTGCAAACCTTGTAGTCATACCCCAAAAGACTTGCTGCTGTTATTCCAGCAAAAGGGGTTCCACAAAGTATTATTCAATGCTGTATGAATACTTGTGCACGCCCCATTTTTCGTTTTTTTATTTTTTAACATGACAAAATGTGCAAAAGTTCAAGGTGTATTAGTACTTTCGAGAGGCACTGTATATTAGTCAATTTAGTTTCCAAGTGTTACTTCCTCCCAAAACGATAAGTGAAAATGATTATCACATTCAAGCATAAAGGTACTGTATTGTATATTGTATACCATGGCAACGTGACAATACCAATGGAGAAAAAAAAAGAAACAGAAAACAGAATTATGATGCGGATAAAGAACACTCCATTGAACTGAAAATATTCAAGGTTGTATAAAATAAATGACTTGAATGGCGTTATGGGTGGAATGGGGTACAACAGGGTGCGGCATTAGGCACAAAGCTTTTTACCGTATACAATTGGTGGTGTAGGAGTGGCCTCTGAGACGGCAAGAAGTAAAAGTGTAAAGTTCAAGATTTGCATAGGTTAGAAAAGATAACGTACTGCATAAACAGTAATTGCTACAGTAACAGACCAAGGGTTAGCCTACGACAAAACCAATGCAAGGAAGAAGGTTTTTGCACAGTCTGCGGGCATCATTTGTGTTAAAACATACCAACGACTGTGAGCATGGCGCTGGCCGAGTCGTGGTCCAGCGTGGTGTTCATGTGGCAGGCGTAGGTGCCCTCATCCTCATCGACCACATCTTTAATCACCAGACTCTCTTTCCCCACACAAACCTGCCATCAAATCATATTTAAAACAGCGTTATGGATGAGGAAATGGGACTCCACTCACCTGTCGTCATTCGGAAGCGCAGCACTGTCTTTAAGCCAGTCATGGTGGGTATGAGAGAAGGGTCGTGCTTTACTTTGCACTCAAAAACTGCCTTCATCCCCTCTGCACCACTTTGTACTCCGGCTGTTTCAGAATGCGCGTGGGTTCTAAGAAAAAAAAAAAAAAACAAGCATTAAATAAAGACTTCATAGATTGTGCCTGCTTCTTTTATCGCCAACGTTTTCTTTTGCTTTACTCTATATGCTTTGTGTCTGTGCTCAAATTGTTAAGTTAATATGAATTGAAATATAAGTACAATTGAACATCTTTAATTACTTAATTAACCTTTCTCTGTATAATGACTGACCTTTGACTTCTAGGAAGACGTGGTTCTCCTTGATGCCCAGGTTGTTGGTGGCAATGCAGGTGTACTTGCCAGTGTTAAGTGGTTGGGCAACGTGAATTTCCAAAGTACCATTTTCATGAATCACATAGGGGTCACCATCTTTATACTCTGACGGTCTTTGAACCTGAATGAACATTTTTATGAACAATTTGCCAGTGACAATTGAAGTCATGTTAAGTATCTAATCTAACCATGTAATAGTTGGAGTAGGCGAGCCAAAAGAGGCACAGTCCAGCAGAGCGTGGTTGTTCGTGATGACCTGGTAGATTCTGTTTGGTGGAGTCAAAACTCTTGGTGGCTCAGCTTTGTAGGAAAAAAAGGTGACAAAAGGACACTTATAAACCTGACTGCAGTGTAAATGGGTGTGCTTTTGAACTGTAAGTTAACCTCTTAACCCCCACCTGAACTGAGCACATTTTCTACAGTTCGACCTGACCCAATCTAAAAGCTTCTTGGAAAAAAACCCATCAAAATAGCGGCAAAAACGAGACGTAAATGAGGATGAAAACACTGCAAAACGGGCAGAAAAAAGTGACAAAAAAGCAACATAAATGCAACAAAACCGGTGACAAAAATGCCCCAAAATGGGAGAGAAAAAAGTGGCAAAAACGTGGCAAAAACGATCTTCGATCAGTTTTATAGGTCTTAGCTTTCAATTGAGGCGTGACTCAAGCTCCAGTCAAAAAGCTTTCAGATTTGGGTAAAACTAAACAGGACAAAATGTGCTCGTTTAAGAAGAGAGTTAAGAGGTTATCTTTATTGTCACTCGCCATAAAAATCCATACAGTAAATCAAAATAACATTATTCTCAATCAAAAAGGGACAATTGGAAGATATGCACAAAAGGAAAAAAAAATGTATATATTATATATATATATATATATCATTTTTTTTTTTTTTCCCCTTTTGTAGTTATGGAGCAGAATAAGTTATAGGTTCGGGTGAAGCTAGCTGGCGTTTGTATCAGCAAAGAACACTCACTTTTGATTACAGAAAGAAAATTCATGTAAGACCATCTGTTCAATCAACTTTATATTACTTACCCAGCACATTGACGAAAGCGTTGGCCAGGACGTATCCAAACTCATTAGATGCATTACATTGATAAACAGCACTGGTGCCGGTTTGGACATTGCTGAGAATCACGGTATCATCTTCCACTTTCCGACTGCGATCCTCAGGCGCATCTAACAGATTAAAAAAACGTATTGGGTACAGCAATGAATATGTCACTTTTCATACAATAGCAGCTAATGCTCTCAAGGCTTTTAATGCCAGGGTGTAACCACGGCAGAGTATGTAAACCTGAGCTGAATACAAAGCAGAGTATGTCAGGGGGCGAGAGAGAATAAGTATGGCTACGCAGTTTCAAGTGCGACATAGCAAACTTTAACACACCATATTGTGTTATCAGTGCAGTGGTTTCTCCGAGCGTAGTACTCACTTTGTAAGGGCACTCCATTGATGAACCAGCTGATCTTTGGTTTGGGTTCTCCACTGACTCGACACGTCAAAATGCCAGTCTCATTTGGAGCAAGGATCAGGTTCCGGGGAGCACTGATCCAGAACGGAGCCGCTGTGAATAACAAATACAGGAAATACAGGAATACAGGAACAAATACAGGAAATACAGGAATAACAAATACAGGAAAATGCTTAATATGAAAATGACAATAAAAAACAATATTCCACATATTGAGAATCATAAATAATAACCCTAGTTCAGTGTATGGCAGTTACAAGCAAAGAAGTAGCAGTGAATATACAGCTTTCAGAGTATTCATGCTAGTAAAAGGAGAACTGTAGTTCCAAATGTTTTCATTATGTACTGACTGAGGATGCTATTTTAAAGCTTTAAAGCAGAACTAAGTGACTCATGCCCCTAGAGGCCATAAGCGCCACTGCAGGTGTCGTAGCATGTTGCGGTTTTTTACTCATTATCCGTGTCCGTGAGAGTAAATACTACGCTGACAGAAAAAACATTGGCAGAGAGGGATATTGTACATCCAATTACACAATGGAGATCATTTTTCTCACTCAAACTTGGCTGTAAATACTGTTTAAGTGGTGCTACCCTGCAGTTAGTTTTGCCCGGAAAGTTGCAATTGTGGTCAGAGACACCAGAGGGAGATGAAAGACCCCCCAATCACCCCATCATCATATGTATACCCCCAGAGGGACTACGAAAAGGATTTATTAAGGCAAACAAGTTACTTAGTTCTTCTTTAAAAATGTGCTTCTCTCAGGTATTATAGTAACAATCTCAAACACATCTTGATCAGTATCAATGCAGGCTGCTTCAGAGTCCTCAGCGGTCCTAGTCTTTATACAAATTTAGACTGCATTTCTTTTTCTTAGACGATAGATAATGTGAAATGCTTGACTATGTAAGCTGTGTAATAAACTGAAACTAAGGCTACCTTTTACAGTCACTTTGATGATGTGGTAGGCAGAGCCATAGCTGTTGTTGGCGATACACCGGTAGTTCCCCGCATCAGCCTCAGTCACGTCAGAAATGTTCAGAGTTTTATTGAAGTTGTGGAAGGACGCTGATTTGGAAAACTCCCCCCGTCTTTCTGCCACATGATGTTTGGAGTCGGCCTGGAATTTAACACCAGACAAAAAACAGTTACATCAAGCTGTACGAAAGTTACACAAAGATAACAAAGAGAAGTTGGGAAAGTTAGGAATGAGTTGGACCATGACTAACTTGATTAACTGACGTGTTGAAACTTCACTTGCTCTCACTTCTACTGTTTTTAAATAAATGATGTCAACTTACAGTCCTTCTGCGATGCACTCCAGCACCAGTGTCTCCCCCTTCAGAACCATCTGGGTGCTGGTGGGTCCAAGAGGCATCATAAACCCGGGTTTACGTTCACCTATTGGGCTATCTAAACATAACCACACAAGAACTGATGAGAACCAGACCTCACTAGTTGACAATACAGGATTTAGGCTATATTATGCTTTCAAGATGCAGGTTCTAATGCGCGCTCCAAAATGAGTCATTCTCCTGGTGTCATGAGCTGTGTAGGTCCAGACTGTTTCATTGAATTCGTTCTGGTCATTTTCAAAGCACAAATTGTCTCTTTTACAGTGTTAATTTGGATTTGAACATTTTTTAATTTCGTTTTTTAGATTAAGTCAAAGATTGTCTTCAATTTTAGTCTAAAATTGCCTTATTTGCATTTATAATAATTATAATCCTATTTAATCAAGGTCCTTTGCTTCATGGACCTTCTTCTGCATGAACAAAGCACAAACCTGTTCCTTTGGCAGTGAGTTGAAATGATATGAAGTGCTTTCAAACTGTCATTGGAAATTTGGGTCATTTTTGTCTCTTCTTTTCATTGTTATTTATTCAACGAGAATATCTGGGCATTTTAGTCATAGTTTCAGTCTCATAAACAACTTTTAATTTAATTTTAGTTGAATTTTAGTCAGCAAAAAATTACATTGACTAAAATTATGGTATAATATTTCAGTCTACGAAACTAACACTGCTCTATTACAAATCATTTCTCACTAAGAGCTGGCAATTAATGTTTTTAATCGCTTTCTTTCACCCTATGCCATTGGGGGGAACCTTCACGTGTTTTGATAATTTCTTATACCAACTGCATACATTACTTTAAATTATAAAAATGAAATACAGATGGTAAGGTGCTCAAAAGCCAGCATATAGCATAATATAGCCCCTTTAAAACTTATAGATACAGTGTTTTCACAAGGGTTTGAGTGAAGTAAACAGCAATTATCCACAAATGAAGGGTCTTTGCATCAAAGACAATAGGAACAGAAGATGAATGAGTGACGAAGTGAAAAGATGTGCCACTTTGTGGCCTGACATAACGCATTACACTCCATTTGTTGCCATGACGACTACAGGGCCCAGGAAACGAGCCCCTCTAACCGCTTCCACTCACTTACATCTTGTACCGTATACTGCATTGAGCAATACAATACTACTGTGATAATAATTGTTGTCATGTAGCAATCTTTTTTTGAAACATTATATTTTTCGGTAATATATCCTAAGATCACAAAAGAAAGGATGATATGATTGCAAAGTGCACTACTGACCCTACGAACTACCGATGATAAGGAAAACATCACAGAGATTAAGATTCATGGAGAAGGGGGCAGGAGTAAATTGTGAATTGTTGGGTAAAACTTCACAGTAGGGGGCGCTGTGTGCGAGAGCAAATCAGCAGCACTCACCGCTGTAGTACTCAGACATATTGTAAAAAGCAGCCCAAGTTTCATTCATTTGCTCCACTGAAAATAACAAAACACCGTGAGCGTGCAAAATTATGGATAAAACCCAGTTACTGTATCGCACATGTGGTTTATCGTGAATAAAAAAAAGTGAACACATGAATACACAAACAAAATAAATGAATACATAATGCCATCGACATTATGGTATATAAATATGTGCAGTACTCATGAAATTAAGTCTTAGGTTCATCGTCTTACTCTCCAGCACGGTGACCGAGATGGGCTGCTTCTGCTGGATGGTCTGCGTGCGGGGGAAGCGGGCGTAGCAGATGTAGTCCGTCCTGGTGTCGCTCAGGAGAACGTTGGAAAAGTACAGATCTCCGTTTACGGCTTGGGACACACGCGGACTCAACGACAATCTTTGCAAGTCTAAAAGAAAAAAATATATTAGGACTAATTGTTGACTATTCCTTTAACTTAATGTACACACCAAAGTATCACGTCACAAAATACGTGGCTTCCTACCAAACAAACAAAACGTAAAACCTACCTCTTGACCTAGCAGATTTTCTCCAGTTTAGCATTACCCAAATAGAAGCTTCATGAAAATAGCGACAAAAACGAGATGAAAACGAAGACGAAGATGAAAAATGCAATAAAAAATGACAAAAACGAGTATGAGAACACAACAACAACAAAAATCACTTTTGTGGGTCTTAGCTTTCAAATGGGTCACTGGCCTATAGGCTGTAAGACGCTTTGGGTAAAGCTGAACTGGAGAAAATGTGCTTGTTTAAGGCCGGGGTTAACAAGTTAATCATGAATACTGCGGTTACAAATTTGATCTCAACTAGGAAAAGACCAAGCTTCCTCTGAAATTGTATCTATTATTCAAATAAATGTCCAGAATTGCATATGACTGAGTACCACCAGAAGAAGTCCAAATACAATGATAAACACCGATACCAGAGTGGTGGTTAAATAAATAAAAAAGTAACAAAACAACACCTCTACACGAGAGGAAAAACAAAAATACAAAGGTGCGTGTTGTTGAGCAAACCTTACTAAGGGAATCCCACAATAAACAATCACAAAACTGTGGTTCATGTAAATCAAATTCAACATATAACATTTCACAGACACTGAAAGGAAAACCGCCTTACTGTTGTCCATCCACATTATGATGGGAGGGGGCAGTCCAGCCGGGGGCCTACACTGCAGCACCAGGGAGTTCCCCATCTGCACCACAATTTTGTTATCTTTCTCCTTCGACCACAAGGGGGACCCTGCGAGCCACAAAAATCAGTATCAAATGTCTTGCTGAACAGGTTAGAAGAGGACTCTCTTAAAACACAGAGTTCAGCATAATAGGATATCTTACTGGACTGGCGGATGACTATGTTGTTGGATACGGCGGTGCCATGGTTGTTGTGGGCCGTGCACTGGTATGTTCCCTCATACGCCTCGGCTTTTTCTCCGCTGATGATGTCAATGACCAACGTCCCAGAATTCGGCTTCATAGTGACCTTGGAGTCCTTCTCTATGTCAAAGTGGGTGCCATTTCTTGTCCAAGAGAAGCTGGAAATAAATGGGAACAACAATATTTTAGTGTATCAAATTCTTGATTGTGCTACGGAGTAATTTCTGGCTGTATGATGGCAATAAACATAAAAAAAGTACTGTCAGTTAAATCAATAATTTGTAATAGTAATAGCCCAAGTAAAAATATGATCAAAACAACGTGACCCACTAAAAACAGTTCCATGACCAACTTTTGGGTCCCGATCCACCAGTTGAGAACCACTGTTCTAGTGCATTGTGTAAAAAGATAAATAAATAAAAAACTTTAAAAAAAATCGTACTTATGGTTTTAACTTTTGACCATCCAAAAGATTAAGGTCATAATTTTACATTGCGTCAATATGAAAACATTGCTTAAACATTCTTCTCTGAACTAGGTGCCTTCATCCAGCAATTGCCATGGAGATGTTTTTCTCCACTACTTATTAAAATACTAATGATTATAATGAGAAAAGTAATTGTCACATACGTACCTGTCCTGGCAGCCATGCATAACAATTGTCTAGACATGGACAAGTCTTAAATTGTGTCCTTTTAGTCATTTAAAAGTAAGTGCAAGTGGTTTTCATCTCACCTGGGATGAGGCTTGCCCTTGGCTTCACAGTGAATCACTATGGGTTCCCGAGGATCGAAGATGTAATCTTTAGGGGACTGAAGTGTTATTGTGGGGGGCTGGGGCACTAGAGAAAGGCAAACAGCAAAAATGAATAAGGAATAATACATAATGCTTATGAAATAGGTTGAGTTCATGTCCAGATGGAGGGCAGGGTAACTCTACGGGAGACAGTTTTTGAAAGAAATCGCCACATAAAAAAATCTACCAAAGGCTTATCCTGATCATGATTTATTTGGGAGTAGGCCTCTAAACCTGCCACGTTAGTCTTTTGGCTGAAAGTCCTTTCATCTGACCAACATCCCACATTATGTTTCTGAATATTCCCCTCACTTTTGGAGTCCATTAGAGGAAAATTGGACCTTAGTTCATTTGCGCTCACAGAGAAAATATTGATTTACCACCATAGAAACCATAGCTGCCCTCCACCTCAAATTAAACTATAGGCTCTTTAGAATGCTGTGATGTCACATGAACCCAACCTATACTAGCACACAAATTCAACACGGCATGCAACAAATCAATCACAAAATAAAACCCTTTGCAAACACAAACTTAGCGGTTCAATAAACTCAGACAAAGCATGCAATAATGAAAAAAAGTGTCACTGCAAAAATATGAAAATTCATGCCGATCTAAAACCACACAGAGCAAAAACTCCACACTCTAGTTTACACTTACATCCTTCCAGTACTTTGGCTTTTTGTCCAGTGAGACACGCCGTACCACAGTTGTAGATATTTAGGAGAAAGTGTTTTTGCAAGGAGTGAAGAGAATAAGGTGAAACGTTTGAACATTCAAAGACTTTAGTGCATTGGACTGAGCCTGGCGATCGTTTTTATATAAAAATGAGACAGGTCCAATCAACACAAAAGAGTGATTGAAGGTTTTCTCATCATTACAAATACATTTTCCAACGTACCTTTGTGAAATAGATTTAGAAGTAAAAACCAGTGTTAAAACCATGCTTAAACATGCTTAAAAGTCAGAAAAGTCCATTGCTTTTCTGTGGCTAGCTCAGAACTAGCCAAACATATATTGTGATTAAATTCCTGCAAGATTTTGTGCAAAGATACTGGGACTCAGAAGAGACTGATAAAATACTCACGATCTAGAGGCACTTCTAGAGCTAAGGTCAGGTGTTCCAAAACTAAGAGAAGGTACGCCCAAATGCCCAATGTCCACTTCCTGTGTCTCTCCATGATGAATAACTGTTGGGTCTAATTTCCGGTGTAGGGTCAGAGCAATCAGCGGGATCCACGCTGCAACAGAAGCAAAAATACAAAACAGACTTGATATTAGTGGCTTTCTCTAAAAACAATAAGTCAAGTCAAGTATGTTCCTCCTAGGTATCAGTGTGTTCCTGTTATTTGTCCTGGTTCTGAACGGGTTTAGTCCATAGTAAGTAGGGCTAATTTGAGGCTTTTTTTTGTTTGTTTTTTTGTTTAGGAAAATTGTAACGGCATCTTCTGAGATTCTGTCCTTTCATTTTAACAGCTCACCAAAAGTGTGTTGATTGTTACGTCCGAACAGCTTATCCCTCTGCCAAGGCTCAGTGCAGAGACGTCATAGAGATGTCATAACAGACTTAAAATAAAACCTAAACAACTTAAGCAGGGGCCCAACGCCAACCTGCTGCACTCGAGCTTAGCCCCTCTCCGGTTCCACAAAGATAAACAAAAGAAGAGCATTGGTGTGAGGTGATAGAGGTGATATGAACTAAATCAGTTTAGAGTTCACCTTAAAGTATTTTGAATGGGTGCGTACCTATGTTCCCCGGATCCTACTGTACGTTCCCGGGGTGCGATTTTTATTTTCATAGGTGAGTTGGTACATCAACCAATCACAAGGCATGAGAGTGAAACGTCATACATATATCAATCAGCTTTAACCCTGACCCTGTCCTAGACACTAACCTTAAAGGACTAGGCCACCGTTTTTACATACTGAGATATGTTCTTACCTGAGCTTAGACGAGTTGATACGTACCTATCTGGTCTTTGTGCGTGCCCTCAGTCACGCAAAAAGACCAAAGATGTTGTTAGCATTTGGCCTCTCCAAGCATATACCTATAGCTCCAAACGGGATGAAGTTAGCGACCAAGCTCTTCCACGGACACGAAGACCAGACAGGTATGTATCAACTCCTCTGAGCTCAGGTAAGAACATATCTCAGTATGGAAAAACGGTGGCCTGTTCCTTTAAGGATAGTGGGCTGGTGCTTTATCTTAATACATCTATGTTACCCCAACATAGGTACCGGGGAACATAGAGCTGACCCCTTTTGACTAGAGGTCGAGGTAGGGCTGGGCGATATGGACCAAAAGTCATATCCTGATATATTTAGGTTGAATATCGATATACGATATCCCGATATTTTTTCCGCAAAGTGAGAGCTGTGAAATGAAATCTTAAGTCAAAGTCAAAGCCAAATACGAGTCGTTTTATTGAAAACTCACTATAAAATGTAAACACTGTATAACAAAGCTCCGTAAGGTGCACATTAAAAAAGAAATACAAAATACAAATAGCCAATAAAATAAAATAGGTCAGTCTTTTTCTGAGGGCAGCATTTATATATAAAGAGATAACAAAATAATATGCTAAGATAGAGTCTCAACCAGTCGCACAAGAAAAAGACTATCAACTCAATAAACATGTTCTTTTTTTTACTTTGATAAACAGTAGTAGACATTAGAAGACAGACAAGTATGTCCTCCTTCATTTAAAGATTTTGTGCAAGAAACACCAGCCTGTCAACGGCATCCAACTTCAGAGATGCTCTGTGGGAGGTTACAATATTCCCACTGCAGCTGAAAACCCTTTTGGGGTGTGAACTAACCCTAAATTTTAACTATATCAATATACATATGCGATATGGTCTAATTCCATATCGCATAAAAAATATATATATCGATATATCTTAAATAGACCACAAAGCAATAGATCTTTTAAAATAGGTAGGCAAATCCGAATCCCAATTTGAAGCCAGTACAGTGGTAAAATAGGATTTCATGTTGTTAAATTGATAGTACTTACGGAAAGTATTTAAAAATAAATCAATTACATGACAGAAAACAGTTATTTAACAGGTAAAAAATAACATATTTAACTAAATTCTACTCACTTCTGCCATAGCTGCCTTCAAAGCGACAAACGAAGCATAATGCAAACAATGTTTGCAACAGTCGCACCGCATTTATCTGAACACCAGATAAAGGATGCTATTGAATGCTTATGAAGCCCCTTGGAGCAGACCACGTGTTGTCTGTAAACAGTCGGCATGTGAGTGCACTGAGGTGGATAACTGTAGCCGCGGCTGTCATTGGCAAATGCACAAACACAGAGCCCAGAACCAAAGCCTTTCTGTCACTGTGTCATATGGATCATGTGGCACTCCAGTGTGCAGCCCCAAGCAACACAAACAAGACAGCCATCTCATCACAAATGCATTTTTTATAGTCTGCTCTAACTTTATTCTTTATTCTTATTATTTGCATTCACTGTATATAAGATACCCTTACTTACTATTTTATTGTCATTCATTTCCTGTCGTTTTATTTTTATTTTATGAGAGCCGATTTAACTAGTGAATTTCTCCATTGTGAGATCAATAAAGGATTATCTTATCTTATCTTATTAAACTTTATATGAATAAGCATCAGTGCACCACAGGGCAGCACTTCTGAGACAAGCGATGGATATGGCTTGATAGTATTGTAAATATGAAGTTACTATATGCATCATGAATTAGTTAGTAATGATTAACATACAGTAAGTCACATGGTTAATGGTTGTATTATAGCTTTTTATTATGCAAGTTAATGATCTAAGTTTGTAGTATTTGATTTTTAATACAGTATTAAAAACTACAAACTTAGATCATTGTCCTTTTTGAGAAATGTGTCCTCTGGGCAACATATCAAGAGCATCTTCAGATCTTGGTCAGGATTACCCAGGTGGAAGTTTTTGTTACTGTGCATGTTTGGGGTTGATGGGGGAATCCGGAGCAGATAAACACAGACAGGGGTAGAACAAGCAAACCCCACATAGAAAGGCCCCACCCGGCCTGGGAATTAAAAAAAAACTAACTTCTGCACCACTGTGCCGCCATATTATGAATCATCTTAAGACTACAACTCGGACGTTTCTACAAGTGACTGAAGAAAACAGCTATCAGGTTTACATTCAATGCAGTGTGGAACACAAACCTGGAAATTCATAATATGCCAATGAGAATTTCTGCGTAGCAAGGTGTTTAAATATTCACTTAGACCACATTATATTCCAGGCCAATAAGAGGGATTTATTTCATTTGATCAAAAACCAACACAATGACTTTGAGTCAGTAGCTTGTGTCATTGACACTGAAGGTAAATTAGTGAAAGTTAAAAACCCCAGTCCTTTCCCTCAGCTTAAATATTCATGACTAGTGTGAGGAGCTAATGTTGTCACAGCAGCATGTATCACAGACACAGGGGGTGCATCCAGAGAGACGGTGAAGGTGAAAGTATCAGGAACGCAGGCTATAGTGACTATGTGCACGACTGAAGCGGGAAACACACACAAACTACTGTGTACTCAGTGTAGCTCAACTGAGATCAGCAGAGGCAGCTCTATCTACCCCAGGACATGGCTAATTATGGCCACACGTCCCGTCAGATGAAGCTCCTAGTTAATCATCACAATACAAGAGAGGGGAACACATGAGAATGGAGTAAATGCGAGCAATGTTGAATTTACAAGCTGTAATTGAATAATCAGATGTGTAATACAAAAGCTGAAAATGCAGGAAAAGAATTAGAGAGGACAAATTAGACCTTTTATTATGAAAAACGTCCCTGGACTCTGACCAGCCTGGCCCAAATTAGCGTAAATGCGCATTTCCACAAAATACATATTTTAACCACCTGCCTTAAACGATTGCATTTTCTCCAGTTCGGCTTTAGCCAAATCTAAAAGCTTCTTGACTGGAGAGCAACAATATAAACTCATTTGAAATCTAAGACTTACATAAGTGAATGTAACTCATGTCAATGAGTCATGTTTTTGTCACTTTTTTGTTGCGTTTTTGTTGTGTTTTTGTGGCTTTTTCATTGCTTTTATCAATGCTTTTTGTTACATTTTCGCCACATTTTTTGTCACTTTTTGTTGCTTTTCTGGCACATTATTGTTCCGTTTTCATCCTTGTTTATGTCACTGTGTGATGCTTTTATTTTAAGATTTTAGATTTGGGTAATGCTCGGTTAAGGCGGGGGGAAAGAGGAGAAAATTGAGAGGCCAGACCAGTGGACCTAGAGCCAGAGGCCCTTCTGTGCTCTTCCAGAATGGACATATGGCCAGACACCCCTGCCCTCTATAGTAGAAGGAATAGTATAGCCAGAGTGAGAGTTTTTACATTTTTCTTTATCACCAACAACACGCCTTGTGTTCTTTTTCAGTGACGAACCTCATTAATAGTGATGACACAGAGAATGGATTAACTAGTGGACGGGAGACACATCTGCCTGTCGACTCAGGGGTCAAACCTCAGAGGGCACATGACCATTCTGTCATCATCACTCTCTCTATGTTACACTCATTTCCTCTCCTCTGTCACATCATCACAGTTCTGGCAGTTTTGTACCACATTCATACATTTAGGCCCTTTGAAGATAGGAAAAGACAACTCCCTTTTGGGTTAAGAAGCAAGTTCAAGCCAAAACTGCATTGACAAATTCCGACCCAATGATCCCACCTCACTCTATTAATGAAAAGTCATGGGAGTTGGGATATTCACAGACACCAATTCAACTTCTACTGTTTGAAGACTTAGCACATTGTTCACTTCATTTTAAAAGTGAACAATGACGGAAGGGGAAGTATCAGTTACAGATGACAGATTTTCATTACATTTCAGACAAAATCTTCTGGCATGTATCTTAGTCTTCCAGAACTGAGAGATTTCTGCGCTGTCTCTTTTGAGGTCTATCAGATTTTCAATGATGTTTAGGTCAGGAGACCATGGCAAAAACTTCAGCATGCATCGCTTGGATTTCGAGGTGGGTTTAGGATCATTATCCATTCATAGACACTATCCTCTTTTTAACTTTAGCTTTTTCCAAGATGGTGTTTATTTGCTTCCACAATTTGCTGGAATTTAATTGAATCCATTCTTCTCTCTACACATGAAATGTTCTTTGTGCCACTGGTAGCAATACAACCCCAAAACCTGATCCAACCACCCCCAAACTTAACCTCTTAACCCCCGCTCTCCAGTTCGGCTTTACCCAAATCTGAAAGCTTCTGGACTAGAGAGCAACAGACTATAGGCCAGAGTAATGCCTCATTTGAAAGCTAAGACCTACAAAACTGATTTGTTGATTTTTTTTTTGTTACGAATATGAATATGAAAACTTTATTGACCACCAAGGTGGAAATTTGTCTTTGGTTTCACCTTTAAGACACATAAAAATACATCAACATCCAGAACATCATCATGTGGCACCACATTTCCTGTACAATTTGCAGTAAAAGTCTTAAAAACATTGGAAGAGGCAAAACGATGCAGGCTAATGCTTTATCAGGAAGGACAGCTTCTCTCACAACTTTAAAGAGTTCTGACGGCAGTAGTTCAAACTCATTGTGTAGCGGGTGGGAAGAGTCATTTATGATGCGCACTGCCTTCTGTCCCAAGCACTCCTCATATAGGCTGTCCAAAGATCTCTGTGGCTTCCTAATGATCTTTGAGCTCATGTTCACGATCACTCTTTAGTCGTGTTTTTATCGCTTTTTATCGTGTTATTGTTGCTTTTCCAGCACCTTTTTGTTGTCTCTCTTTTGCCACTTTTTTTGCGTTTAGATTTGGGTAAAGCCAAACTGGAGAAAATGTGCATAGTTCGTGTGGGGGTTAAGAGGTTAACAACTGGACTTTAATAGAAATACTAAGTCCTTTCTTCTCCGAACGTTCATTTGCTTATTAAAATGCATCACGCTTGTCTAGAGAGGCTCGTTTGCATAATTCAGAAACAGATTTTTGTGGATGAGGACGCAGGAGACCAGGGCTGCCTAAACCTTTCCATACCACTGTATTTGCATCTTTCAACCATTTCCACGGGGCAACCTTTCAGAAGGTTGACTGTAGTGCTGTAGTGCAAAAGCTCCTTCAGCTGGAGTTTGTTTTTTGCATGTATTAATTCATGTATTTCATGTACGGCAGTTTAGTGAGCCACATACTTGTGAATAATAGAATGAATACAAACTAAACAAATACACAATACAGTAATTCCCATAAAGCTATGTTAGTGCTATGAATAAAAGAACGTTCTTATGTATAGAGTCATCCGTTTTGCAGTCGCCAAACTATCGGTCAAGGACTTTTTAGAGAGACATTAAAGGAAGGGATTGAAAACCTTCTTCTAAATATAAACTAGAGCTCACGTTTCTCTACTCAACAAAGACGCTCAGTGACACAACCCAAGTCTTTGTGTCCTCACTGAATCGAGCCTAAAGCTACGGGAAGCTCAAGTTAGTCATTCGTCTGCCAACGGTTTACTGACTCTGGGAAAGAGGCTGACAGTAATCTGTGGGTGAGACGTCAAGTCAAAGTATGTTTTGAGGATATGGCTGTACGCTGGTCCAGTGATGTGGTTGACATGACATGATTTCAACTTATTCTATCAAGTAAAAAAGAGAAAGAAAGATAAGTAGATCCACAATAGGCTAATTGGAAATCTAGAAAATATGTGCAAACTAAAGCTTCACTGCGCAGTAACAGCACTATCTCATTTCATATCTCATATCAAGGTTTTTATGATCAAAGACACTTTACAGTAGGAGACTTTTAGATTCACTTTTAGGTAGACAAATATAGTTTAAATGAGACATATGGGAGTTCTGGTATAAAAATCTGTCCAAGGTTGTCTATATATAAATATGATCAATTTAACCCCACTAAAGCCAGGCCACAATAGTCATTTTAGGTGAATAATGGTAAACAATGTGTCCTTTGTGCCTGAGGTGAGAACTTTACCTCCGTGTCTCAAACATCGTGAAACTGGTCTCAACAGAAATACGAGTATATAAGGCCCTTACTGTTTACATTTTAGAAATGAACAATTATGCAGTTGTTACAGGTCTACTTCTCTAAACAGGAACACCCCAATATCCAAGTGACAAGCAAAGAAGACACAGTTTTTCTATTGTTGTGCACTGACTTTGCACTCGGTCTGTCTGTCTATAACAAAAGCTGTTGTAAAATGAGAAAAACACCCTAATTCTTCAGGGCAAAATCATGGTAAGACCTTTTCATAAAACCTAAGGTAAGGTAAATATATAGTATCTTTAGTTTAGTATTCATTATGGCATTATATGTACTTATTGCTATATTTATCAACAACAACAAAAAAGAAATTAAAAGCAAAGACAAGTTAAAATAACATTTAGTTAAGTCACATTACAAACTGTTATGAGAGAAGACACAATTTGACTAATACCTTTTATTTTTAACTCATTAACTAGATGAATGGCACATAAAACTACACAGACATTAGACATTGCATAGACATTTCTACTATGATGAGATTCCCCACAATATTGGAATATATTGCACCGTAAAGTCATCACTGTGACTATTTGGATCATGCAACAAGTACAGTATTAACCACCAATGCACGTGAATATGACAACAGTACCTCGCTCTATACTGTATCGCCATTTATTTAGATTTGATACCACTACAAAATAAAATGCAATGTGTGTACAAGCCTGGAAATTCTGGACTATTTCACTTTTAATTTGAGCAATAAGCATTTCAGAGGCTGCTGCACACTTTTGCCGCTTCATTTCACTGAGGGGAACAAACTGCTGACGTCATGTTAAGCGGATCAATATAGTGGAAGTTATTCACAGAGATCCATGGCGGCTAACACCACTTCTTAGCAGCACAATAACAAACCTGGATTTCCGTATTGTTCCGACTTGCGCACAGACCGGATTGAACACAGCCAAATTAACACAACCTCACGCTATCCCTTTCTCTCTCTGCCACACGTGTGTTATTCAGATTTAAGGCCTTTGACTTTCGGGGTCAGTTTTTCTGGCTTTGTGGATGCTTTTTCTCTGGGGCTTTATAAACTGCTGATGGTGCATGTGATAGCCAAAACCTCTCATGTCTCCCATGCGCCATCGCCCTTAAACAGCTTTTGTGGCCCTCATTGTTTACCAGCACTGGGGCACTAGTGGTTGTACTGTACCAATAAACAGGCAGCACTTTGTCTTTTGTCTGGTAGCCTAAATAGTCTTGAATATTGTTGTTTATTTGCGATGGAAATGCTGTGGGACAAAGGCAAAAAAAAATAACGATGGGTGGCTCACAGTATTCTTGTATAATCTTTACATACACATTTTTTATTTAAATTCTGATGTGTTAGACTCGGAATAAACATTTAGACCATTAAAATACATGTAAGGGTCAATGCCCGACGAGGTGTCAATACATCCGTTTCCCATGACATCACGCAGAGTTCCGGGCGCCATTTTGAATACAGAAGTAGTAGAATTATGCAGTACTACAACATGTAACAATATTTGTACTCAGGATGAAAATGAAAGACAAATGCTTGACAGTGGCATTTTTATGTACTCGTAATCATTGCTCAAGAAGATAACAGTAAAAACACAACTATTGTTGTTCATTCATAACAACAAAGGTCACATGACTGAAAGGCATACGTTTGTTAAGTGTGACATCACGACTTCCGCTTCCGGGTCCTAGCAGACGGGCAAATATGCGAGAAAAAAACATAAAAAACTCTTTAAAAAAAACATCAATATTTCTGAAACTCAACAGAGAGTTACTGAAGCTAATTATTTCTCAGAGTCATTAGCCAAAAATGCCGCACCTACTGCTAAAAAATAATATTTATTAAAGTCGCTACTTCCGGGTTTAGCAGAGCTGCTGCACCGTTAGCATTTTTCTCCGCTAACCCGGATGTAGCGATTTTGGTAACTATTACTTTTATAGCTGTAGGTACAGCATTTTTGGCTAATGGGCCTGATAAATAAGTATGTTCAGTAACTCTCTGTTGAATTTCAGAAATATTGATTGTGGTATTGAAGAGTTTTTTGTAGTTTCTTGCACATCTGCGGACCCGGAAGTAGGGCTGTGACGTCACCACTTAACAAACGTATAGGTTTGCCTCACGTTGTAGAATGTGATGTAGGGTGACCAGATTTTCCAACTAAAAAACTGGGACAATATTCGGGAATAGGCCGCAGGGTTCCAAATCTAAACTGTCTTTAGATGAATAGTTAAACTGTCAACGACTTACGACATGCAACAATCCGCATCCTGAATTGAGATTTTAAATTGGTTTACACTTGGTAATAGATAGTCCCATGGGCCAAATTAATTTTCAAGTGAAGTATGCTATTTCGGAGACTACATTGGCCAAAACCGGGACAACTGGGACAGTAAAACTGGGACAAATCAATGGTTTTGGAGAAATCTATTGGGTCGTGGGACAAAGGACTAAAAACTGGGACTGTCCCGGGTAAACTGGGACATCTGGTCACCCTAATGTGATGATGTCCTAATGTTAGTTGGAGGGCAGGTGCCAATCAATGGCCGCTGGCTGCTCTGCTTTACGACCGCAACACTGGAGGCCGCCATTGCTGTAGTACCTCCATATAGCCGCTAGTCTCCCATTGAAAAGCATTGGACTTTAGACACATTAAAAACAACTTTAACGCCTGGTTTCTATTTTTTAAACACTTTCTACGGCTACATATTCCTCCTGAGATAATGCTGGGTTAGTCACAATTAAAGAAACCAAGCTGGTTTTCGATTTTTTTTTTTTTTTTATCTCGTACTAATGAGGGTCGGACTGTTAGCATTGGAGCTGCGCGAGCTACACGTCATGCAAGGGCCGAGTCTACAGTGAAGATCCTGCCCTTACGCCCTTATTAGGAACATGCTTCGTCAGAGCTGGGGAGGAGGAGTCTGTAAACCCACCATGATTTCCTCCTCGAACGTGGTCATTATGGTAAACGGGGAGGAGTGAGGAGGAGTGGTCTATTCTTTTGTACAGTAGATGGTGCCAATACAACTCTATGGGACAAAGACATTTTGTGAAAGAAATCTCCAAAACTAAAATTGACAAATGTTGTTCATTTGGAAGTAATTGAATAAAAAAAAAAACGGCGTATTATGTTTATGGCTGAAAAACAAGAACTTGTCTTAATTTGTACATGCTGGCAGAGGAGACATTGAACTTTGAAACGGACAAACAAATCTGCATTTCAACAGTTACTATGGTGACCACAATCAAATTTTCAGTTGCCCACCACCTCAATTTTGTTTAGAATGTTGTGATGTCACGTGAACATTTATCAGAAATAAATGGACAACGCGGAGACGTGAACCATCCGACACAAAGTGGAGATAGCCGGATAATTCCCTGGTCACGTACGAAAGAAAGAAATAGTAAATCAAATATTGATAGTTCAATGTGTTTTAGAGATAAAATCGCAAGTTTATTTATTTATTTTTTACAAGTCGCAGCTGAGCGGAATATTGCCGTCTTCAGGCATTTTCTAAGCAATGTGGCCAGAGCAACTTGACCACAGCAGTTGATAAGTGAAGTGAGATGATGGCTTAACGTTATGTTACATGATACAAAATATGAATTCAGTAGGCCAGTGCAGTACTTACCGCTTGTGTGTGTCCAGAGGATGATGCTACATTTTTTTTTTGATTAACCATTGCGTTGGTTACCAACTAGTGTTTGAGCAAGTCCAATGCTTTGTTCAGTGATGATGTCATTGATTTTCATTAGTAATGCTTTTCTGGCATTAATTATCTTTTTTTTTTTTTCCATACACCACAAAGGTTTATTTTAAATCTAAGAATATCTTCATTTTACCTGGAGAAATGGTGAGCTATGTTGTTCGAATTAGGTGTAAAACAGTTTTTATCTGTTATTTCAGCAGGAGATTCATATAAGTTGTGTTTTCTCAACAGTTTGGACCTGGAAGTAGTTCATTATTGTGTGTGATGTCAAACTTAACACACACATAGGTGTAGACTTTTTAACCTACTGTACACCCTCCAGCCAATCCGAATCAAGTATTCACAAAGACCATGGTATAAATACAAATAATTATTGTGTCCAAATTAATTTAAAATACAAATTGCTTCCAATAAAGCACAAGTCATCCATGTGTGCGCCATCTGGAGTAAATTACACATAACCATCATTCATTTGAAAGTGGCATCTTATTATACTGCTCTCATAAATTAACTTTGGTCGGCAAATTAACTTCACTGCCGAAATTGAGTCATGTGACTACTTTTAGATTCTTTTCACAATATTTTCTATACTATGAAATATTAACAGCTAAATTAAGACAAAAACAAAATGTTTACAGGTCTGTTCAACAGGATGTTTTATACATATTAAGACGCCATAGAGACAAAATTATCTATAATTATTTGCTATTGGGAGAATTCAAAATGCATTTTGAATTCGACTGCAACAAATCAGCCCATATCAAATTAATAAGGTAATGCTGTAGTACAAATGACTAAGTTTAAGGTAAGACATGACCCCGCAGCACACATAAACCCTACGTGCGTGTGCGTGTGTGTGTGTGTCACGCCTGTCCGAGGTCATCCCATCACTCTGCAGGGGGACTCAGTGGACCACAGGCCATACCCATATGGGACTTTATCGTTTGACTTCTCTTTCTATGCAAACGAAAGCACATATTCCCTTTGAACTTACAGCATGTGAGAAGACAAATCTAACACCTGACTTTAACATCTGACTTCTAGATATTAAATGACCACATCAGTTCATCTACTGTACATTATCACTGAGGCATTATTTCTAGCATTACCACCAGTGCAGAGCCAGAAAACTAAGGTGAAAAAAGTCAACCCTGTTGGATAAAAGGCATACAAATCAATAGCCATTATGAATACGGGGACAGTGTAGTTACAACAGCCTCCAGGGCCTGGTAACTGGCCAGCTCTCATTGGTATTCGGGATGGTTTTGCCTGGTAAAAGCCTTGATGAGGACACACGCACATGGCCTTGGTACGTGACTCTCAGCAGCACAGACATGACAAGAGTTATTACAATATGTGTCCCACTGGAATGAATTATTCCAATGTTGACAAAAAAAGGCAATTTTGGAGATTTTGTATTGTTAGATTATGTAAATCTATCCGTTTAACTAATAAAAGAACCACATGCATTTCAGAATATGCTTGTAAAGGTCATACGTAGCTCCGTAGAGACAGGATACTTTGTTGCTTGCAAAGGATATTCCACTACCTAAAACTAAACTGCAGGCCTTGCAATTTGATAATATTGCAACTATTCAAATTACTATTCTTAATTCACTTGTGATTATACAATGTTTCATTTTCAGAATGTGTTTGCATACAGCAACTTCAATAATGAAACACTTGCATCTTGAGTGGTCAAGGAGTATTTATTTGGAAATCCATTGAGCATTAACTTCATAATAGTTCTGTAGTCCTCAGTTCCAAAATGACTGTTCAGTAATAAACTCAACCAACCAGACTGTATAAGAAAAAAAGTATTATGATTATTTTGAGGAGCAATCTTATTAGCGAAATGGGGCTGAATTGAATATTAATATAAGTGAACAACAGGGGAATGATATAATAAAAATAAAACATATGAATGCTAAAATGTGCAATTGATTTTGCTAAACCAGTTACAAAGGCTGTAATCAATAAATATGTTTTGCTGGAGGACAGTGAGATATGAAATAGCCCTGCAGCCAAGCCATATGTCTGTCAGTCACCTATTATTACCTATAGGGCAATAATAGGTGACTGACAGACATATGGAGAGTCGAATCGATCAGCGTCCCGTCCCCCTTCAAAGCTGCAGGATAAGAGTGGTATAATGATGGAGCGGAGAGAATTGGCGGTGGGACTGAGGTGGAGGCAGCTGACACGCTGATGGGACGGGGTGGGGCGGGGGCATAATGAGGCTGGGTGCGAGGGGTACGGGGCGGGGAGGGGCAACGTGAGAGCTGGCAGAACACTCCATCCATCTGTTCATCAGGATTATAGGGATAGACAGGAGAGAGTACAGGGCTGGAGGATACAAACAAAACTGATGAGGAGTGGCAAAATTCTGTGCACAAGTTGTTGAATTGCACAATGCATACAGTAGAAATATGGTTCAATATAAACGTATACAAAAATTAAGAAGATAAACAATATAATATTTTATAAGTGTCTTGAAAGTTGATATATGCTACTGCAATATTGTTTTTAATCATTTCAGTACAGTGTTTTTCATCAACTTTTACGCTTAAAAAAACAAATCAGGACCAAAACAAGGCTAAAATGGTGATTGTGGGACATATTGTGAAGTCGATTAGGATATTGCATCATCTAATATTGCAATAATTTGTCAATACATTGTGCAGCCTGCGTCATAGAAATCTGTTGAGCCTTTACACAATCCAAGTCTAGTTACACAAAACGATTTTCTAAGCGGATAAAAAGGGGTACTATATTGTAAGGCGTAATAATACCTTAGGAACACTTCGACGTCCGCACAGTAAAGTGAGATATTACTGCGCGGACGTCGAAGTGCCTATTCCTTTAAAGAGCAGGGCAGAGGAGACCTATTTACGTATCTCCACTGATGTTCAGGAAGTGAAAGTGAGCAGTCTCTCCCTTCACTTCACTAGCATAGACTGAACTGCTGTAATAACGACTCTGAGCTCAAATTATGAACCACTGCAATAAACCAGAGTGCTCTCAGGAGACTGCTGAGATAGAGATAAACGGAGGTGGATAGCTGCGCAGTCGTGGCCTTACGTAATCCTGTGCAGCCTGCTCCGCTTCGTTATAGATCCGCGGCGATGATTATATTTGTGGGTTTACCGTAAGAAGGCTATTATACTGGCTTGTTATCTGAATGCGATTAACATTAGACGGCGGGGCGAGATAATTAAAACTAAAATGGTGCTTATTAATACAAAAAACATCCAGTAGGTAAAAGAATTAATGGACAAACAAAATCTATATCAAATGTTTTCATAAACATTTGTTTCTAAATTACGATTGGAAGCTGTGTGTCTGTGCTTCTCTTGAACGTTCACACAGAACAGAAAACACAGAAAATCATAAATTAACCTGGTTAAACATTTACTTAATTGAGCAATTGTATACAAGCCTGATATATAGTTTCAAAAACATTAGAATAATGTCACAGCAGTAAAGGATTTAGCCATAGTCTGGCCAAAATGAGTTGGAATTTTTGAAGCAGCGCAAAGCCTAATACAAAGGGCTTTGTAATGGCATCTGGTGTAAAACCCAGCGCTAAATTACAATTGCAAAGCCCTTCATATTAAGAGGCACATGATTTTGTGATTTAGAGATGTGTTTAAAGAAATGAATAATCAACTGGCAACCGTCTTGTTATAAATCATTAAACATAATAACATAACATATAACATAATTATATCAAATAAATTGTCCATATTTTTAATCATGTAATTTAAAGGCCCCAAATGCATTCCCAAAACACAGTAATATCCGTGAGGCACCGTTGACCATGAACCTTGAGCTATGAACACGGTCACTCACTGTTGCTCCACTGTCATTGATGGATACGGTGTTGTTATAACATGCCTTGACCATCACCATGGCACCCCAAACATGGGTAAAATTATTTAAAATTGAAACAAACTCACATTGAATGGTTTCAATTAGCAAAAGGCAAAGAGTGCAATATACTGTAACAATATTGTCTTCTTGTGGTTGTGTAACGCATTAGAACAGATTAATTAATAAATAAAGAATACAAAAATGATAGTAAAATATAAAAAATCCCAAATGGGACATTCAGGATTCAGTGCTTTGTTTAGAATTAAAGGGCCTCAACATACAAACACATTTTACAAACTTCTTTTAAAAACTCCTTCTGCCGGTGCTTCTTGTAGCTGCCTGTGGAGTGTTTTATCTGTATTTTACATTGTGTATGGACTCTAACTAAATGCTCATTGTGCACTGTAAACCTGCTGTCACTCTGCCCATAGACAACAGATGAAAATTAGCCTGTATTAGCTGGTCTGTGAAACACATTTGTTGTTCAATGTCAAATAATTCAAATAAATAAACCCGATAGATTAGACAACCAGTTTAGCAGTTCATATGTTAGTCTTCTCTTATGTGTTTATGATCCTGCGTGTGTTCAAATGGAGCACTATGAACTGAATCTTGATTTTCAAACATTACCAGACTTGATGTGATCGATAGAAACAACCTCTTTCCACGTGGTGTCTGTGAGTGGCGGCTGGGCAGCAGGTGAATTGACAGCCCAGATTGCACACTCAAAGACAGACAAAAGGTCAGATAATTATATGCTTCTCCTCCTTGCTTGTTGGATTTTGGCATTACATGTTTCAACAAAGGGAAACAAATAGATTGACCTCTACACCTACACCAATGCAGCCTTTTAACCTTTAGATCCACCTCAAATACCCTGCCATGCCCCATCACAATCATATGAAATGACCAGAGAGCCTTGGGAGTTACAACTGTCTACAAAGATTGCCTTGATATGAGCCAAGGCCCTGCTTTAGCTCATGATGTGTTTATCTGCTCCACGCCATTGGACTGTCAAGGCCTTCATAGTAATAAAATCAGTCAGAGCTGAGGCTAGCCGGTACTGTATCACAGACTTCATATAGCTGCTTTGAGCGAGTATTTTTCTCCATTAGTATGTTATAAAAGAGTGACATTGTGACAAAGACTGCACAAGGAAAGCCTCTATCATACTGTGTAAAAAGCATTTGGTCTCTACCTGGGATGAGTGGTCTGTAGCCACTGTCTTCAAATGTACAGCCCAAAACCTGTAACAGAGAAGGAACAAAATAGCATTGATCAATCGTCATCAGTGTCAAACCAAGGATTTAGATTTATTTATATTCATAAAAATGTCACAGAAATGTCACATCTGTTAAGGAAGTAAAGTACAACAAATGCAGCCTTTGGATAAGACACTTAGGGGTCATTTACGAAAACCTTTGCTCATGTGCAAAATAAGCAGCGCATGCAAAAGTGGAGTAGCGGCACAGTCATTCGTGTTTTATTTACTCACGTAGCATGCTCTCGTTTACGTACAAAAGTTGCTAGCCCATTTAGACCTCTACAAAGATGATCTGAAATGTGTGTGGTTCTTGTGTTACATTATGTGCCATTCCAAAGCGCGTATGAATGTGGAAGGTTGATTCAAGAATGGCCATTTGGCTTCTAATCTACACTATATCATTAAGTCACAGCACAAAAGGAGGCACGGAAGGACTCATAGTTCACGTAGAGCTTACATGCAAAACGTGCCAACGTCAAACCAGACAAAAAACAAATTAATTATTCAAAACAGCTGAAGTAAATCGCTTCTTGGGCAAAGCATATGCCCTTGCTTAAACAGTGAGATCATGAAAGATGCATCGGCGTTTGTAAATTTCCTCAGAGCGCTGCAGCAGTATTGAGACAAAGGGGCATTTCAGGCACACAGCCCAATCCATTCATCATAAAACCAGCCTCCGACACATGGACACCTCACGCACACACGCCGGCACGTTCGGGAATTGGCAATACCAATCAGTGAAAGGCACAAAGCTCGCACAATCAATATCCAAAATTGTCGGCTGCCATTTTTTAATTTTTTTTAATCACGTTTAGTTCCAGCACTGGGGCATACCGAAAGGTTAAGTGGCCACACGCACAGGCTTCCCCCTTCGGGCCATGAATGCATTATTGTAATCTCCACAGGGACACTCCATTCATCTCACATTAACAAAACAAATGCACACGGACAAAGATGGGTTTGCCAGTTTATGCTTAACTCAGCTGTATAGTAATATAAAGCGATGAAATCTTCTTATATTTGCTTGGAGTGGACAACAGTCTGCTAAAAAGCTATCCCCTGACTAACAAGGATTCTTGAACAAGAGATAGGAGATGAAGTAAGCGAAATGTTGTGTGAAGATATGCTAAATAAAAATACCAACAGAAAGCAATCAAACAGCTTCAAAAACAACTGTAAAAAGGTGAAAAGGTGTACATAAATGCATCCTTGTACCCTGTTTTAGGCCTAGCTCTAGGCACAAAAACAATATGCTTTGAGGGATTCATCTAGAAACAGTTTTGATTTGTGGAAAACCTCTACAAACCGAATGGCTGCCACCCGAATAAACAAAACAAAAACATTGCTCAAAAAAGGATTACAAATGGTTTAATTTCAATTCAAACATCGGCACAGCAGATCTTACACAGCTCAATGATTTCTCCAGTAGTCCACATCATAGAGATGCGCAGAATTGCAGTTCAAGGCAACTCACAGCTTGACCCATGACGCTGCAAAAAAATTCCTAGAGACATATTAAAAATGGAGTCACATTTTATAAAGCGGATCTAAGCCAAAAAGCAAATAATGAGCATCAAGTGGAATTTAAGCCACACTGGTCATATCTAATCTGAGATGAAGTGTAGACTCAGGCAGTGAGCAGAGAAGGCGATAGGGTTTTGGTCCAAAGAAAAAAATTATAGAGTGAGTCGACAATGATGAACAGAGACAGCAATGCCCTGAGACGGCCGAAAAGCCCAGCTGTGAGGAAGGAACAGAGAGAGAGAGAGTGAACTAAAGATAGAAAAATAAAACACATGAGAAAGTCAAGGTCAAAAGGGAATCAGATGAAGCATGCATTATTAACACACTCATCCAGAAGTGCTTCATCATCCAGACCTTGGTGTGCATGAGAGAGGGGGATGACCCCAAACGCATCACCATGGAGATGAAAAGGGTCCCCCACAAAAACATTATTGTTCAAAATGATACCATTGAATAGAGTATAGAGCAGATCGATATATATATATTTTTTTCACCAGGATCTTGTATTGACGATGGGGGAGTCGGACCACTGTGCAAAGCCTTCCTGAGCACACCCCAATGACGCCATCAAGGTCTGGACTCTGTGGTGGCCAATTAGGGTGGGCGATATGACAAAATAGAATATCACGATTTTTGAATTATAAACTCCCGATTTCGATTTTATCACGATGTTTTAATAGTAACAAAAATAACTTAAATTACACACTGAAGAAGAAAAAGATTGAATGAATATACTAATTTATTCAACTTTGTGATAATCAGCGCATCAAAAATAGACTTAGAACTACAGCAAACAATATACATTAAAAAATATACGCTATAAAACTCCAGATAATAAAAGTAAATAGTAACACTAAGTTTGGTAAAAAGGCTTGTTGTTCGTGTCTGTTGCTGTTTGGCATCTTTTCTGAAACGTCTCTCTCATGACGTCACGCTGCTGTGATGTGACGCACTGTTACTGTCTGACCCTTTCACAATAAGAGTCTTACTAAAGCGATAACAGAGTGACTTATTGTGTAAAAGGCTAACCGGAAGCAGTTTGTTACCATAAGTTATTACTTGACCAAGTTATTCACCAAAGTTGGACAAGTCTTATATTAACAAAGACATGGATAAACAGCGCATTTGTGAACAACGCCCAGGATTTAGATTAAACAAATGAGAAGAATGCGGCGCCTGACAGAACTGTAAGGACGAAGGACACGCTTGCTTCTTCGCATAAATAAACACACACTGCGATCTACGCAAAGCAGCAGCGTTACGGGGGAAAGTCACTGACATAAATACCGCTGAAATAGAGACAGAACGCTGGGTTTAAAAGCTCCAGATTGAGGAGTCTGGTCGTGTATGCTCGCATTAGCGTCCGTCATTTCGTAGCAGAACGTTTGCGGCTTGGGTTTGCTTCTCTGACAGTGAAAAGAGTCAACTGTGCAGAAGTGCTTAGAATCGTGATAAAACGATCCCACAAAAATGACAGATTGTCTGCTCTGGAGATCGTAAGACGGTCTAATATCGTCATATCGCCCAGCCCTATGGCCAATCCATTTTGTTTCACGCTCCCTGAAGCACTTTTTCCACAACTTGAGCCCTATGAATCTTGACATCGTCATCTTGAAATATGCTCATACCATCAGGGAAGAAAAACAAACAGACACTGATGCAATAAACTCATCTGCCCTCACTCTTTGGGTAAATAATGTTGCTGAATCTAGACCAGGACAATTGCAGCAAACCCAGATCTGGCAGCGTATTAGCACAGCAATAACATGCAATAATAAGATGGTATTTTTGGACAATGAAGGATAATGCATTTTGCAGCCCTAAAAATATTAACCATGTTTCTTAGTAATTGACAAGGAAGGATACAGGTTTGATTAGTTATGCTCCCATGAAATTAATTTGGTGTGCGTTCTGTTATGTAAATGCTTTTACTGTAAAAAAAAAAAATTAAATAAAAGAACTATCATATCGCCGTATATCACATTGTAAGATGAGTACTGTGATTATCATACTATATGATATAATAATCCATAGTGGATGGATTTGTGTACCTTTTATTATTGGATACACATCCTAAACATTATAAGAAAAGAAAAGCAGGGCACACAATTTGATTCGTAAGGCCGCCTATGATTCTCTCTAACAATGAGATGCACACTGAATCAATGGTCTCCGTTTGTCTGTTTGAGATTATGTTTGCTCCAGTACTTAAAACCCGTCACTCATTTATTGTTTTCATTCATCTTTCTGCTGCCACCATTATGGACCTGACTTTATGGATCCACTGAGAACCGGTCTAGCCATGTTTTATGAATAGTCACAACCTAAAAAAATGCATGACCCCCAGGCATGACTGGAAATATGGGCCACCTTTGTGTTAATAAGCCTAAGCAATTAATGTCAGAGACATCAGCTGAAATCTTAATGCTTAATGATGGTGATTGAATTAAGGCATAATGTGTAGCTTCATAATGGGTTAATAAAGGACCTCATACAAGTGAATGTGGCACATACAAATGTCAGATCATTTATAAAAAGCTTTACTGACCATCGCAGCAATGCTTACTTTCAAAGCTGTGCAAATTAATAGTATTTAACAAACAGATTACAACAAAAGCAACATTTTTATCTCATTTGGTACATTGCCATTGCCACGAGAGTAGAATTTCTACCATCAAACATGGAGCAGGGGCTTTAACTATAATTACTATTAATTATTATTAAGACTTTATTAAGGATGCAAAAACCATGGTCCATAGGGTAAGTAATAGCCAGCTCATTTTGGAGCCATTTCTTTGTGCACATAAATAGGTACCATATATATTATTGCTATCCAAAGCCAGTGCAATATTTGTGCCCAATCTGCTTAAGGCAAACAGCTGCTTCAGGAAGAGCATCGGGTGTAGAACTTAAGCCCCCTTTAACTGATGCCAGATCAAATGTACACTGCACACTAGAATCCTGGAGCATTCATTTCAACAAGAAGAGAGGACAATTAATCAACTAAACATGAGGTAGTAATACCTCTATTTAGTATGTAATAATGGCAATCAAAATGAAGAGAGAGAAGCCTGCCCCTATTTAGACATTATTGAAAGAATAAAAAACATTTTTCCCCCCATATAAAACATACAAACTATGGTTTCAGTTTTTACCTCTGTAAACATCTGAGATTCATGTGTTTCTTGTTTAGCAGCTCATATTTCAGTTGTCAAGTGTTTTTGCTCCTTGGAGACATGTGCACTGAACAAAATCTTAATTAAAAAAAAGAACTGCTATATAATAATATTATATATTTTTACAAACATGTCAGAGTGCATAAGCAACCATCCTTCGGCAAATTAACTTAAACTGTACCAAAAGACAAAGGGAATTTCACATAGTATATACTGTGTATATACAAGAATAGTAAATTATTAGTCAAACATGGCACACCTAGTCAGTGTTGATCGAGTGATGCAGCCTGAAGGTTTTCATCAAATACAGACACCATCTGCGCGAAAGGGTGTAGCGCTGGAGCCTCTCTATGTACGTCTATGTGCTGTCTGCATGTTACCTCTGACACACGCACAGTGATATATGGCCTCATCACAGAAGGCACCAGTTTGGGTCTATGGTGCTCTGTGCATCAATGTTGAAGATCCCACTGACAATATAAGACAACACAGATAGGCTTTTGCATTCTGAGTGAATCTGAAGTATGTAGCGCTCTGCTGAACTGAAAAATAGTACGAATGTCAGATAATTGTCCAACAGAATAGACATAAAAATAGCATATCTTAAGTATTTTTTAAGTGAGTGCAACAATGTATTATTTCATTTTGCATTATTTTGTGACAATGACAGAGAGCATACAAATGAACAAACAAAATAATACAAGCAGGCTAGTTTCGTCATTTAGTCCTTTGAAAGTTCGCCTATTAGATGTACGTGCTATCTTTTCTCCCTTCATTCCCTGCAATTTTTAGGGGGCAGGTTTCCTTTTTTTCATTTTCCCAGCAGTGTGGGAGCATCCTTCAGCTGACTGACAACACACAGACACAGACACAGACACAGAGCAGTCCCACATGAAAAGAGCAGCAGACAGAGCGAGGTTTAATCACACAGATTTACAGCCGGGGCCAAACTCTCATCTGCAGCGGAGGTTAAGAGGACACTGCTGTTCCCGGACTATCACTGCAAAGGGGGCGCACAATGGGGTCATCACACAGACTGAGGAGGGGAGAAAATAATCTGGGTTAAGGAACTGGTGGTAGCGTAGTGTACAATATTTGGTTACAATAATTTGAGGGAATCAGATAGACGTCACCAAAGAGACATCCATGAAGTTTCTCTGATTTTTGTAAGTCTAGACACGTTCATCAGGCTCTTTCTAATCCGGTCGCTTTACCCACCTCTAGGTACAAGTACACGGAGGTTGTTTCAGAAGCATGTAGTTGTACCAGTAGCGGGAGCAGTGGCGATAGCAGTGGCAGTGCATGTCTTATATGAGCAGTTGTGGAAGTAGCAGCCGCAGCAAGTAATAGTTGCTGATGGGGGGAAGTCACAGTAACAGTGCAGTGCAGATTTCAAGAGTCCTTCATTCACCTTCTGCAAAAACAGCAACACGCACAGCGCTCCTTTGATACTTTAAGGAGGAGTACAGTACGTGCATAGGTCCAGGTACGGTATAGGGCCTCTCTGGGGACTGGATCAGATCACAGAAGAGCATTTGAACTCGCACAGAGGGTGAGAGGAAGAGGGAAACATGAGAATTGACGGAGACCAGCCGGAGAGTGGGAGGACAGAGGACACAGGCTGTCTCCTCATAAAGACACCACTGGAGACGACGGGAAGAGCTGGAGCAGTGTCAGGGCAGATGAGAAAGGCTCGCCATATGATGCCCATCACCATTAAATCAGACAGAGAGAGAGAGAGAGAGTTTGAGAGTTAGAATTCCTATGCTAATGCTGGGAGTCTCAGTACAAGTGGACACAGAGGCTAATACAGTACCAACATCAAACTTATCCATAGGCAAAAGATAAGAATATGGAGCAGACATAAGACTCCTTCATTCTAAAATGGCACCATGTAAATAATTTTTAAAAAGAGTTATAACGGGGCCAAGCAAAAGAAAGAGTATTTCATGTGATCTGATAAATAAAAAAGCATGAACATATTCAGTCTACTCTGTTTTAAAGGGGGGGTATTATGCTTTTTTCAATCACATAGCACCAGTCTATAGCATACTACAATGATGACGTAACCTTCTGTTGGTCTGTATATGCAGTAAATTAAAATAACTGCCTTGAATAAAATTGCTCTCTCAAAATGGCTGTACTGAACGTCTTGAAATAGGCCTCTGTCTCTTTAAGAAGCTTTCCGACACGCCCCCTTCAGCACACTGCTGTGGCATCTAAACAACACTACTGTGCGGGAGGGGGCTCTGCTGAGCTGAGGAGCAGTGGTTGGTGGCTTGGCTGGTGACGAAAGGTCCAGAGGCGTCTCCAGAAGGTGGGGGCGTTCCTAGGAGGACTGAGGCATAGCTACACCTAAAATGGCTGCCGTCTAAGTTTTTACTGATTACTCAAAAATATGTGAATGAGCCAAGGCAACACTCCAGGCATGTGTTTAATGAGGAATGACATAATAACATGATATAAAGCTTGAAAAAGTCGATTTTACATAATACCCCCTTTTAAATATAAGATTCAAAGAGTTCAAAATGCATGTTTGAAAGATGTCCAGAAGTATTAACATTAGACAGACTGATATTAAACCAGTAACAAAATCACATGTATTTATTTATTTGACAGGGACGTTGCACAACAAATGTGTTGTACAGACCAGAGATAGCTACAAGCTAATTTTCATCTGTAGTCCCTGGGCAGAGGCAAAGTGACAGCAGGTTTATACAGTGGCCAATGAGCATTCTTACTTAAGTCCATTCACAATATAAAATACAGATAAAGCACCAGCAAAAGGATCACTTAAACAAACATTCAGATGCAATATTTACAGTATTTACACTTTACACAGTTTAAAAACCTGCATTTCAGAACATGTTTGAGGACCATGCTCCAGGGCTAGAAGATTTGATAAGACGCCATGGAGTCAAAGGGACATTTTGTTGTTTTTTTACTTTTACTACTTTTTTTTTAGGCAAAACATGAAGAACTAATTCTTAATTTACAAGAAGAATGATATTGCGATTTGCTAATTACAAGCTTTCAAATTGCGATTTTGACGTGACTGCAATTAATTACACACCTTAAACCCCTCCTTATTCTGACCATCAACTGGTCATTGTCGATAGCGTACCCCAACACAAGACTCAGGCGTATATGATTCATAACTGACATAAGGAAAAGACAGTGGAGGAAAAGGCAGAAAGCTGACTGAATGTTAACATTGTGAAGCCACAAACTGGATTGGCTTAGGGCAGCAAAATGAACAAAAAAGGGACAAAACTCTTTTTCCGAAAGGCCCAAATAAGTGCATGTTTAAAAGGAACAGGCCACCGTTTTTGCATATTGAGATATGTTCTTACCTGAGCTTAGACGAGCTGACGTCGGTCTGGTCTTTACGCATGCGCTCAGTCACGCAAAAAGACCAAAGATGTTGTTAGCATTTAGCCTCTCCTCCTCTCCTCTATGGGCCAAACAGGCGTGAAGTTAGAAGCGACCAAGCTCTTCCACATTTTCCATATTTAAATACGGTTACGTGAGCAGTTACAAGATCCAAGTATAGTTACACAAAATTAAACATGTCGAGGAGAGGCTTATGCCAACATTATCTTTGGTCTTTAGCATGACTGAGCGCATGTGTAAAGACCAGACAAGTACGCATCAACTCGTCTAAGCTCAGGTAAGAATAGGCCTGCCGCGATAATCGACTTATCGCTCGATAAGTAAAATGAAGGACGATAACATTTTTAGTCTCGATAAATGCACGTGCTGCGTGTGCTTAAAATAAATACAGAAGAATGAACGCTATCACCGCGCTGACTGAGCGGAGCGTCCAGCCAACCCGTCTCCAAGTGCGTAAAGACAGCACTGAAGCACATCAGCCGTATCCCCGCGTGTATCCAGATAATTTATAGATCAGCGCTGCTTTTGGAAAGAGGCGGGGTGTAAACAAAGTGCCGTGCTTACTACGGAGAAGCTGATTCCGACACTTTCTGTGAACTTTATCGCGGAGCAAGAGGGGCTCGTGTGAAAACACTTGGAGTTCCAGCCAAAAGAACGCATCACGGAGAGAATAACAACATTAATGCGACTGCAGGTTTGTCCAACTGAGAACGAAACGAAACCCCCGCCCAGTCAGTGTATCAAAGCTAATCAGAGCTACTGTTAGCGAGAGGAACCCGAGCGCTTTAGCCCCTATCCAAATACAAGCGTGATAGTCCTGATATTACTGGTCCACACTTTTCAAAAGCCAGAGAAACGCTGCAGCAGTTTGACAAACAGTCACTAAGTTCCCCACCCCCCAAAAAAGCTGCTTTACTCCGACAGCCGTGTGTACAGGAGGTGAGATTTGAAAAGAAAAGGAAAAAACAAAACATATAGTTACTCTATTCTTGCAGTAATACATTACCTGAATCCATACATTTAATATACATTTTATTCTAACCAGGTTTAATTCAACATAGAAATTAGTTTTTGTCGGGGAATATTTAACCAGACTAATGTAGATGAAATATCAATATTGTTATTGGGATATTTTTAAAGAGGACACTGTATATTGGCTATTTAAAAAAAATGTCATGACAGACCTAGTTCAAACACAGAACCTGGTGAGAGAGTAAGTTATGTTAAAAGGTTGAGAAGCACAGATGGATACAGTGTCCTAGAATATATCGACCCTTCTAGTTGGCACTTTGTTTGGTATAAGGTGTTAATATTGAATGCCAAAAGTTCAATACATTTCAATTAAAATAGTTGCTTACAGTTTTCTTTTTATTGCCTACAGTATTTGCATTATACTCAATATTATCGTTTATCGCGATATTTTCTGAGACGATATATCGTCCTAAAAAAAAATGTATCGTGGCAGGCCTAGGTAAGAACATATCTTAGAAACGGTGGCCCATTCCTTTAAGCTGCAAGATAAACTACACAGTGGGACAAGATGCCTGACCTAAAGACATGTACTTCCATTCAATCAGAACTTAAGAAACATCTAAAAAGTAGCCAGAATTGCGCACAGAACCGCAAATGTGGCATCTTTCTTAGCTTCCTACTTGGTGCTGGCGTTGTACTGATAGAGTTCATGTTGTCTTGTCTAGTCGTGTGTGGGAGGTGGGAAGGGATGAGTTGGCGTAGTTTTTACAGTATTTTTAAGTATGCCACACGTCATTGCCCAATTTCTATTCACGTTGTGGATTATCCGTTTCTCTGCCAGCAGCCTGCAAATGTAAATGAGCTTATGGCTATGTCTGGTACAATGCATTAAAGGGCACGTTATGATTGTGCACACACTTTTAAAAGAAAAATATGCAATCGAATAAAAATCACAGTTTGAATTAATGTAATTACCAAATGCCAAGCAGGGAAACAGTAGTTTAAAGTAGTGTGCATTTACATTATTTAGATTATCAATACATTATTTATTAATTAACTAAAATTAATAATAAAGTACCATTCTATTATATTGAAATTTGAAATAAAAGAAATTAGAAGAATTATGCCTCTATTCTGCATACCGCACTTATGCCAGGAAATGATGAAATCTTTCTAAAAAACAATCAAAAATGTAATCGCAAACTTAAGCATAATAAAAACATAAAGCACTGATACATTCTAGCCAGTGACAACAGACGAAATAAAATAAATCACAGCTCACACCCTACAGGAAATCTCATCTAGTGCTACGGCACAAAGGAAAGACAACTGAAGACAAAGACAGAGCAAGAGCGACCAGAGCATACAAAAGAGAAAGGCAGCTAGAGCTGGAAGCCTGGAGATGGGACAGTGCTGGACAATGGCCTGTTGTTGACAAGGGTGGGCAAACAGTGTGGAGGTATGGCCTATAGGAAGCCTGGGAGACGTCCAATATTGACCGCAATCCTCTCATCGGCCACGCACATAGGGAAAGGAGAAGAGAGAAGATCGAGGCCTCCTAATAGTGCAGAAACATGGTGAGGGAATTCGCGGTGTTCTTATAAAATTAAGGCTCCTGCAAAACCTTAAGCGGTGCACAAAAGATGACAGCCACACAAGAACACAAAAGCTAACCATAGATTGTGGCATTTAAGCGCACATTTTTGTTAGCGTTGCATCTGTAGCTAAGTGATAATGCTTAACATGTCTACAGGATTTAGCGTGCCAAAAAGGAGCAGTGCGCCACGAGTAATTGGAATATCCCCGAGCCATCCTGCATGCAACACTGGGCCCCGTTTGATGGAAGATCAAAACCCCAGCTATGACATCACACCGCATTGATAAACCTGCTATTTTTAAGATAAGATAAGATAGCCTTTATTGATCTCACAATGGAGAAATGTACTTGTTACATTCAGCTCTTAGAAATACTCAGGGTGTGCAAATAGGCAGGAAATGTGAAATAAACAACAATTAAATATTAAATAGTGTTATCTTATATACAATGACGCTATCGGGTAGAGATTTAAGGTCTGGGTTTAAACATATTCCTGGACTTTCACATTTTAACTCCCACAGGGCAGATGTGAGCGTCAGAAGTGCCTCTGACAGCTTCTCATCTGTGATGGTTTGTGTTTGATGTTGCCTCAAGCAACACGCTGCAATGTACCTTCACCCCAAGGTTTATTAGCCCAAGGTTAACCCCAGATGTATACACACAGAGAGCTTATTAGGCAGGCTATTTCTGATACGGCCTAAGGACACAAGCACGGCACATCCAAATATGGGCTTGGGCTGAAAGTATATAACCAATTTATTCAATTAAAATATATTAATACATATAAACAAAAGGTTCATATGCTTAAGCTTTGACCTGACAGAAGGGGCGGGACAAAAATTTATATCTCAATATTTATGGGGACTTTCTCGAAAACGATGATGAAGCGATATTTTTTGCAAACATCAGAAATATGCAAAAAAAAAAGTGCAGCAAAAGATCTGGATTTACATTGCTTTGTCCCCCAAAAAGATAATTTCCAACAAAAGGGCTGAAGAAAGGCAAGGCATGTTTATTTATACCGCGCATTTCATACACAAGGCAACTCAATGCGCCTAAAAACATTTTCCAGCATGTTAGCTGGTGCAGCCAATAAGATCTTTCATGTTTTATCATTGTGTGAGACTGATGTGTGTTCATTGTTGTTTCTCTTATTTCTCTCTGTGCACAATCGAAAGTGGAACAACTGAAGTTCCTAACAGATTAATAAAGTTTTTATCTTTAAGCCAAGTCCTGCAGTATAGAGTAGTCATTGTTTATGCACAGGTTAATGCCCTCCTTCTGGGCTACCTCCCTATATAATCAACAGCCTACCAGAGTCACCCACACGGCAAAGCTTTTTTTCTTCCTTAATACTCTGGACTAAGATCCTTTAAAAAATTAAAAAAAAGGAGATGTTGAGGCCCACGGTGTTCATGACGTGAATGTCTAGGATGCACAGGAAAGAGTACATCAGAGGTGCAGGCCATCTTAAGACCTTTTAAAGATAAAGTCTAAGATGGTCTGGACACGTATAGAGAAGGAGAGTGAATGGGCAAGACATCAGGACAAAGAACAAAACAAGCATATACAGTACATAAATATAATACTCTTACAATTAGAGGATATGCAGTACAATGCAGCAGGTGATGAAACGTGGCATGGTATGGTCGCGCAAAAGAGCAATGCAAAACTTCACTCTCCACGCTAATAAATACAAGCCATTTCAAGTGCACACTTCAGTGGAGAGGCTGATGGTCCACTTGCACTAAAAGAGACCAACAAACAGCCCAAACAAAGCAGCTCCTCGTACAGCTGCTGCCGTCAGGACTGAGCATGTCCATGTCCCTGAGCTTTGCGTTCACATCAGTAAGTGCCACATTTGTTTATGACCCTTGAGGTTAAGCGCACACTACAACCACTGCTTTGTGTCCCGTGCTTTGACTTTGTGGCTTTCAGCCATCGTCGCTCGTGCAGCTGCGAAGCGCTAACTGGCTGGGCATTAGCAACACCACACATCATTACAGAAGTGTGTCACAATGTTAACAGCACAATATGACCACCTGCCAATGGCTTTTATGATTTGAGAGACAATTATTTGATATCTTATTGAAGTTCAAAGGCAAAATTGCTTCAGACACTAGACAACTAAACAAATTGAGTTACGCGTTAAAGACCCACCCACTTTATTTGTTCCTGGATCATTTCCATAAGGCAAATCAACAGAGGCACGTATAGGCAAATCCTGAAAACAACCACAATACAACATTGTCTGTACAAAGAACTCGGATGAAGTCAACAATGATATGATTGAAGAACTTTTATCAAGCATTGTCTCTATTCAATACATTCTAGGCATTACTGAGACACATTTATGAGACATGCAGACGAGGTTGAATGAAATCAAGGAAAAATCAATTGAGTTTGTATGTTGAAAATATCAAATTTGACATTAAACTCTAATTTACACATTTCTACACCAAGACCTGCCGCTTTAACACTGTTCTATAAATCACACCTCTCTGCATTGCTTTTAGAAATAAAAAAATCAATATTCATTGCTATCGTTCTTTCACACCTAACCATTTGTCGCCCCTTATACTAGGACCTTTTCCCTCGGCATGTCTAATGAGCAATATTATATTCTGAATCTAACACTTAAAAGACATGCCTAAATAATCGTAAAGGAACTTCAATTAGCACCTATTCACTAGCATACATTAGAGACCTGCCATGATCTGTCTGCACCTCACTAAGTCTAAGTAATAGACACAGACTGGATTGCCCGTTAAAAAGGCTACTGCTAGTATCTCTACACAAAGGCCTCAGTCAACAATTGCGAAACAGATGCTTTGTGAGGTACTGAGAGGGCCCCTCTAAAGCAGGATGGGACACATCTCTCTTTCTCTCTAGTATACAGGTTACTTATATTGGTCTCGCTGAAGAATCATTGAGCATTAAACGGCAACAAAGCATGACTGTGATAGTTTTTTGTTTTGACACATTAAGTTTGTATTAGACAAACAAAAGAAGAGTGCCCTCATTTTATGTTAAACTTGCTAATACTATAAGTTAGACCTTGACAAACAAAGACTCCAATTATAATTAATAATGAATTCATTATTAATATATAAACTGGAGACTACCACTTTCTTTCAAATATAAAGAGAAATAAGTGTGTATGGCTGGCAGGCAGGTGGTCTATATGTCTAAAACCTGAGGGCCTTGACAAACAACAGTGCATATTTTCAGTCGTCAAATAATGCGCATTCACATTTAATACAAAAAATAAATAAGTGAATCCTAATCTTAATACATAATTGCAAATCTATTTGCCATCGTCTTGTAAGAAAAATCCCAATTAGGTATTACTTAAAAATTGTGCAGCCATACTTGCAACTGATCATGTCATGTTACCAGCAAATAATTTGTTAATGTGTTGACACTTGGCCTCTTAAAGTGATGTTGCAGTTTATGTGAAGAAAATAAACTACAGCCAGAGTTTGCTGTTATTATAGGGCAAAGTCACCAGTCGTGTTAAATTATTGGACTAAATAATTCTTATAAGGATCTAATGAGCACTGTCCATCTGACTAAGGGGATTTTGGGCAAACCATGATAAACTAAATAAGCTCCATACTAGCTTAGATCCAATTTGGGCTAATGAGATTTTGAGAGATCACAGCCCTTTCTACCAAAACGATGGGACCTTATTGTAAGTAGTCCCATGCCCTCTGGGTCCACAACTCTAATCCCTCAATCAATAATCCCGGTGTCAATAGAACCCCTCGCACTGAGCTGAATAGATTTGTGACAACTGATACATTATAGAGCAGCGTGGTGACAGTGCAAATGTGGGCAGATGAAACAAGCCTTAATTCATTTCTATTGTGAAACTGTTGTTGTGATTCACCAAAGGGGCTTTTCAAAACACTACAGTACATTATACTAAACAGAAAGAAGACACATTATAAGCACACAACTGTATAAGTGTGAGAAGTAACAATTTCACATGCATTGCAGGCATAGTAATTTTGACAGATTAAATCAGTACTCTGCAGACAAAGGTAATGATGGTGCCACAGAGAGGGACAGGTGCGCCACACCTGTAGCCCCACCCCACTCTCGACTGGATAATAAATAGGGCCCTCACTCTGACACAGCATGCACATGCACCACTTATGTACTTTTGAAAACCGATCCCCTCATTATATTTTAGAAAGACAGATATTCAAAATGATGAGTAACAATGTATTCAGTGCCCTGATAAATTGTATTGTTTTACTCAAAATGTTCTACCCATGTCTGCGTAGGCTTTGATTTCCCTACCACAAAAACATGTACAATAGGTTTACATCTGGGACCAAGATTCGTCAACAAAGAGGTTCTAAATCTCTGTAAATCTACTGGTTTAATGAAGGTCATACAAACAATCCTCCCACCTGCAGGAGCATGACAGAGCTTACCTGGAGCCAGAAATTCAGTTTTTCAGCCTTTTTTTGTGAGAGACAAAATGCTCTCAATGTGTTGAGAGCACAACCAGTACAAATGACGACTTTGAAATCTTTATGATGGAAAACTTCAGCGTGACTGAGAGCTTGCACCAACATGTTCATGTCTTCAGATAATGACTTTCATTCCTCCAAACAATGAGCGTTTCTGCCACAATATTGAATGCAGACCTGTCCTTTAAAACCCTACAATTGAGATTGGTCATAGGTGGTGGATTTACATGTACTCACGTCACTGTAATTAGTAGATATTTTTTATTACATTTTTCAGCCTGTACTTGTACTTGTAATTGAGTACAGTTTTAGTAATGTATTTGTAATTTGCTACAACAAAATCATGTCCGTTACTGAGTAAAGTCCGACTCAGCAGTTTTGGCTTTTTTTTCTCAAGCCAAAAGCCGCATCAGCTCACCCCCTGCTCTGACTGGCCAAAGCTCAAAGATGGTGCATGTCCCGCCTCCTCTACTCGCTGTTTGGCTGTCTCCTCTCAGGTGTGTCTGACCCTGTGGCTCTGACAGAGAAGTATTATGCAAAAATGTGCATCGTCATTGTACTTTTACTTGACTACAAATGTTCTGTACTCTTTCCACCACTGAATTATAAATATACACATCTGGAAAATACATGGCATCTTGAATCTCTGGGCACTAGATGATGGCTAACAAGCTCCTTTGAGGAATCTGTCTGTATTTATGACACTATACTACACAGGTGATGGCTAAATGTGATCTGTGCGTCCCAGGACACTCCCCGACATCTGATAGTGTGCGCTGTGTGATTATAGCAGTGAAGACATGAGAAAAAAGACACGCGTGAGAAAAATACCATTTAAGAAAAGTAGCTCTTCCACTTTCTAATAAGTCTATTGTAGAGTAAATATGCTGGTAATATATCGCATGGCTGTAAGGGATGAGTGAACATGACAAAGCAGTGGGGTTTCCTTCACCTGCTGGGAAGCAAAAAAGAAAATGGTAGTGTCATAAATACTTGTTTAGAACAAGAAGTGGTGTGGGCCATTGTGTAAAATTCAATGGGTTATAAAGTACAAAGCAATAAAAAAACAAGTATATTAAATAAATCATTAATCAAATGCTGTATTATAAATTTTAGCAGATACACAACTTTCTAAAAGCTTGAAAATGGCACAAAAAGGTGAACCACAATAGCCTATACTGGGTAATGTCTCAATCTCTCTTCACACTCTTTTACCTGTTAGTGTTCTGTGTCTAAAGAAATCTTTCTAAAACCCTTGTTCATGATCAGTTGTGTGTAAAATCCCCCAAAAAACTTTCAAATCCCAGTTTGTTTAAAATCCAAATAGTGTCACAACAATTTAGTAACTGGCTGACTGACTAAATGTCCTGTGCATGAATGAGAAACTAAATTAAAGCTGAAATTGGACCAGTGCTTTTATGTTAGCACTGAATATTCAGTGTTTGCTTGCTGCCAGAGACCTGCTGAAATGCTAGCTTGCAGGTATAACGGTTAAATGGGCTTTGTGAGTCATGTATCTGAGTGAATAGAGCAGCAGAGATGAAGTGGGCTTAGGGTCAATAGCAGCTGCGTGCAGCCGGTGGGAACAGGCTTCGAGGAGGAACCAAAAAACTGTGCCGGGCAAAACTTCAGGCAGAATGTTCAGATTCAATCTCATTTGATTTGATTTGTAATTTACTTTCAGAATGAAGATTCATTTAGCATTTTAAACACATTTCAATGTTTTAAACACTCCCAAGAGCATTAACATTTGAGAAACGACTGTATATGAACTGCTAAACCAATAAAAGTATCAAAAACATTTTTATAGAGCTATAAACATGGTTAGCAAGTTTAATAACGCTCAATGAATGCAGAGGACATTATAGCTGTTGTGTATTGAAACTGCCATGTAGATTTGATTTGAGTAATACTGCAGCCCTAATAACTAATGTAATGAAATAAATATGGTTTTGTCCAACTTAGGAATATCACTTATACTGAATGAGCATTGAGAAACAGATTTAGAAGACCTTCTGATCTCAATCTATATTCAATAGTGTATCAGACGTCAAGGTTATCTCTGCATACAACCACAACCAAAAGGCCTTATACCAAAATCTACAGTATCCACAGAGCTGACCATATTCTGTTCTATCACCAAAAGCACCGGCCACAAGAACAAGCGAAACTAATACTCTTTCACAGACTGTTCATGTGTTGTTTTGCGGAGCACCTGACATCAGCAGTACTGCGGGGTGCTATGACAGGAATGGTGACTGCATCAGACTGGCTCAGATAGGACAATGCAGTGTGCATGGCAGCCCAAAAAACAACGCACTCAGCAGCACGGAGGGCGAGAGGGGCGCAGACACGGAGGGCAAAGTGGTGGTGAGGTGGCTTCTGTGAAACGTCATTGATTTTTATAGGCCAACGTCCAATGCTTCGAACAATGCTGAGTAAGATCAAACAGGAAAGCACTTATTTGTCCAGTAAGTCACAGGCCAGCTCTGTGATATAAAACATATGGAGAATCAATTCTCAGGAAGAAATATGATTCTGTACTCTCTTTTTCTGAGTCACAAAATCATGGCGCTGTATATTTTAATGTGGGGTTTTTTATCATTTGAAATATGTTTCCTGCGAGCTGTCAGTTTACTCTTCTACTGTTCACTCCTCCTCATTCGCCTTCTGACACTTTAACTCCACAAAAACATGAAAGTACTCCTCATAATTCGATTAACAGTACTCCTCATAATTCGATTAATTCCTAAAATCCGGGGTAAAAAAATTCCTGAAATTAGCTATATGCCCAAGTTTTTATCTACATTACAGTATAATAATGCCAATGAGCCAGAAATGGGTAGCGTGTGGTACAGTATAAGTGAAGCATGCAAAAAACACTGTTCTGTCCTCAATGTTGTGAGTTTGAGTCCCAGCTCTGACAATTTGTTAAATATCTCCACACCCCTTTTACCCTAAACTGTCCCGGCCCAAAAAATCCTATGGGCCAAAAATCTGGTAAAAAAAAATATATACAATGAGGCTCGTCACCACCTGATGCTGACTCTTATTTGGACATTATGTTTATTTATCTGAACTTTACATTGTCTTGTTTATGTTTTGTTTCATTGTATTAATGTTTGTGCAGTCCTGTTGTGATATTGGGCAATACAAAACTATTGATTCATTGAGAGTCCCGGTCCCAGAGTGAGCACAATTGTACATGTTTTAGCAGTGGGAAAAACTGGAGCAGCTGAGAACCAACACAGACACAATAAAAATGGAAAAACTATGTTAACCAACTGTATAACTTTTAATGGAACAACAAACTGCCAGTAATGGCTTACCATGGCTTGACACTAAAGCTGGTTGCTATAGATGTGGTAATTGTTCTTTTTGTGAAAATATACAGCAGACTATCACCTTCAAGGATACCACATCAGGTCAGACTTACAACATCAGAACTATCATCAACTGCAACACCACCTATGTTGGATATAGACTTGAATGTCCCTGCGGTCGATTTTATGAATGCAAACAAAACTCAAACTAAAAAACAGACAAGCAGAACACAAACTGGCAATAAAAGCTAGCAACCCCATACCCTATGGCCATGCATTATAAAGACGCCAACCATGGGAATTGCAATAACCTTAAAATGTGTGGAGACAATCAGAGGAGGGGAAAGATTGAGAAAACTCCTTCAGAGAGAATCCTTTTGGATTTACACCCTCAAAGCCATGTAATGGAGTTTCTAGGCCTCACTGGAGAATTATATTTGACTGAGAGATTAGATTGATGACAGTGTTTTTGTAAAAATAAATGTGTCTAATGCACTAATAATCATTCTTATTTCTAACATTATCTCTGTATGGAATAGTGTTTTACATTGCATATAATGTACATATTTGAATGATTTGTATATTCTACGAACCAGGTGACAAAGAACCAACCTGGGACCAACCCACTTTGGACATGTGACTAATGCTAGTAAGCAGCTGTACAGAAGCAGCCATCTCAAGTTTGCCCTGAGAAAGGCCTAGAGCCGAAACGCGTTGGCATTGATTTGATCTGATCTAGCCATGTACTAATAAAGGCATTTTATTTTATTTTTTACATTCATACTCTCAAACAAACTCATTCATCCTGGCCAACTGCACATTTTTTATTTGACCTTTATTTAACCAGGAAAGTCCCACTGAGATTAAGAATCTCTTTTTCAGGGGAGTCCTGGCCCCAAAGGGGAACCTATTGTACATATTTTTTGTGGTAGGGGAAGGCACGGGGAGAACATGCAAACTCCACACAGAAAGGCCCGTCCAGGTTGGAATCGAACCCGGGACCTTCTAGCTGTGAAGAATGAGCGCTAACCGCTGCGCCACCGTGCCGATGACATTATCAGCATATGTTGGTTTTTAAAAAAGGTGCTAAGCCATCAGCTATAACCCATTTGAATGTTATTATCTGTTTCCAAAATTCCATACAAGCAATAATACATTGATTTGAAACATTGCATTATGGTAGAACTCCAAAGGCCGGCCATTAAAAAAACATCCTGTACATTAGCGTCCAGGCCAGTGGCAGGGTTAAAATCTGGGCCTACATTTAATTACAGACACTCTAACAATCAAATGCAGGACAATCAAAGATAACATTTCATCGGGCCTAATCCCCCAAAAGTGAAAATGGTCACGATTTATCATTTGCTATCAGGAAAAAAAGAAAACCGTCAGTTGATATATTCATATTGGCTAGACATAATGATTGTTTTTGAGGGTTGACATGGCTCAGACTAACAATGGTACAATTGGTGAAGGATGTTTTGTGGTTGATAAGGGAAAATGTTCTTCAATGGATTTTTTTTTAAACTTAAATCCTCCACTTATCTTTGTGTATAGCTCAGATAGCTGAACAGCTTCTAGACTGCTGTTTTTGTTCATAACATTAACAGACCCCACAATAACATAACAGGCTTTTAAAAGGTTATTTCTTAATTTCTTGCAAGGTAATGGGCTATACAAAACCCAGAAAATTTTAAAGTATTTCGATTTTCATAAAATAAACAGAGTAATGCGTTTCAGAGAAGACAATATTCTGTTGTTTTGTAAAATGATTAACACATATATGCATGTGGTCATTTTGATTGTCAAACATCGTGCATCCCTGACTTACTGAGGACTTTCACAACTTGTTTCTTTTCAGAGGGAAGGCTAGAGCAGAAATTAATGTTGACATATGAACAGTCATTCCCACATGCCTGTTGTTTCCATGACAACGGCTCAAACACTGATGACTGGAGATCTAACAAAGAGTGCAACTTAAATATCTCACAGTGATAATCCTTATAGACCTGGGGAATTCCTAGTTCAGGGATAAATCTAGTATCAAGTAATCTCTCTAGAATAGTTTTCATATCATACTTGCTCATAATGGTAGGCTGAAAAGGTTTTCTATAGCCATCAGCCTAAAACATGCACAATTTGCAGCTAGGTACTTGGTGAACAAACTGAGCTTGAGTTCTGGGTGCTGCACTGCGGTCCCACACTGCTCCTGACAGATTGCTCCGGTGCATTTGAATTGACAATAAAACGTACCACAACCATAATCTAGAATGCACAAAAAATATCCTTGCATTTACATATTTACATATTTCAGCTTTTTTTTTTTTTTTGCACAAACAAGATTTCCCATTATGGTGAGCATCCATCTCTTTCAAAATAATGAGCCAAGTTGTATCCAAAAGTATGGCTCCCAGCTACCAACTCAGACTGGGCTCGTTACGGTCACCATCAGTCTGGCAGCTCCGCTCTCTCACCGACTCCCATCTGTTCCCCACCTGAGCCACAAGTTCATCCGCAGCCAGGAATTATGCATGAATGTTACACTCGAACATGCTCAAAACCAGCTCCATTTGAAATTAGATTAAAGTTACACCATTAAAACCTGCACTACACTGTTTATAGTCATGTTACATCTATTGTTAATGTACAGAGAACATCTAACTATGGTATGGATCAGGTGAACAGCCATTTGGAGTTGTTGAGGAAGTAAAAAGGATGAAGTGCAAAGATTTGAGTTAAAGGTGATGGTCAGACTCGGGGAAACTTGAAAACTAAAGATGTAAATTGCAGATGTTGTTATTTTGAGAGACCACAGCACACTGTGGCGGCATGATAGCTTAGGTGTTTGAGCTGCAGCACATGTATGCTGGACACTAACTATACCACGCGCTTTCATTCTGCACTGTTCTAACCGAGTAAAGACAACGAAAATTAGGCCAAAGAGATAAAAAAAAAAAATAATAATAAATAAAAACAAAACAAAAAACAGCACAGCACATTGTAGTCAGGTCTGCATAAATGGGCACTTTAGGACGAATGCTACACCTTATCTAAACCTATGTGTCTCTGCACTAGGGATGTGCATTTAAAGCAAAAGTACTATTCGATAATCGTGGGGTACTAATCATTAATATTCGAATATTCGACAATAACTGCCGCCAGACTGCCCCCACCCCCCCAACACCCACTGCTGCGGAAACAGATATAGATCCACGATTTTTCTCTTTCTTTTTTATTTTGACAGTGATGCAATTCACAGCGCAACATTATAGAACCGTTTTCTGTCTTTAATCCCATTAAACACACAGGATATTATATACAATACAAAAGGTGCGTGTGCGGACCGGGTTTATCCTTTCATAAATCACCCAATAATACCGTCGTCACGTCAAACAATTAACAAAGTGCGGAGACTTCAAACAATAATTATATCAATTTTGAACATTTTACTAAACATACCTGAGAGACAGCATTGCTGACGTGAACATTTTTAACATGCTCGTCCTCATAATCCGAAAAATAGTTCAAGCCTAATCCAAGTTTTTATTCAGAAAGATCAGCATGTCCACATGCACGGGATGAAGACGGGAACGAAGTCTGTTTACAATAAGTCCCGCGGTGGAAAACACCCTTTCCGCAGAGTTTACATTGTACCTCTGTTTCAGTTGTTTTTTGGAAATAGCTCCACATGGAACTTTTTGACGACTGCTGCAGTAATTTCTCCATCGTGTCTTCTCCAGTTTGTTACTTTTTCTACGGCTTGGCATGTAGCCCGCCACTGTGTATCGTCAAATGGTACGCTGCCCCCGTGCGGAAGCCGCCAGTAATACAATTTTTTTTCCCTCCAGATATGGTACACTATTCGATTTTTTATGATTTAACGACTATTCGAATATTCGAAAATCGATGCCCATCCCTACTCTGCACTCCCAAATTATTTGTGATAGGACAAAACAGTGGTAAAAGTTAAAATTAAAATAGACCATTTATATCATTGCGTTCTCTTTGTTCAAAATCTGCATAATGTAAGACCATTCAGGTTCCTTCTGAGAAGCTTACTTCTAAAAGAATGGAGGAAAAATAAAAATATTAATCACCAAGCCACAGACAGAAACAGTGAAATCTAACGAGACCATGTCAAACTACGTGGCAGGCTATCTTCATGATGAAAATAGTCACTAAAACACTAACCCCTAAATCAATACCTGGGGTGTGCTATGAACACAAACAATTTGCGATGCTAATTCTCCTCATTTGGCTAAAGTGATTTGAATGTGGGCCAGGGTTTTGGAAATGAATTGGGACAGGAAAGCCAGACTGCACTATTATAACTTCATTACCAATTGCACCTGGACATCTTTCTGAGTAGAGCTAAAATTATAATCATTTTGTGAGCATTGCCTGAAGAAATGCAAGCTTCGGGCACTTCTTTACATTGACTGACTGAATAATTTGGCTTTTATGAGTGGCCAATCTTATGTCTATTTTTAACCATACGAATGTGACCGTATCTTGGGAAATTTTTGAATTTTGTAATTTTCTGGGTTAAAACCCCCTCCCTTCTTTATTCTGTACATCCCTCCCGATGGTCACATGATACGCCACCACGGCCTTCTATTCCACGGCTTCACTGGTAATATTCTACGAACCCCAAACATTCGCTGCGACCCCATTGTATCTCTGAAATAAAATCATTGCTGCAATTCAACTTTACTGCAAAAAAATTGAAATCATCATTATTGGACCTAAAACACTCACCATTGATTCCTCCACAGTTCCCTGCTACCCTTATCTTCCTAATCTCAGCATCTTCCCGGACCAGACCCTGTCCTTTGACAACCACATAAAACCATAGTATTGACGGTCTATTAATAATATGTCTACATATTATTAATAGACCGTCAATACTCACTCCTCCCCATTTACTCCAATGACCACATTGGAGGGGGAATTCATGGCGGATTTACAGGCTCCTCCTCCCCAGCTCTGACGAAGCATGTTCCTGATAAGGGCATAAGGGCGGGATCTTCACTGTAGACTCGGCCCTTGCGTGACGTGTAGCTCGCGCAGTTCCAATGCTAACAGTCCGACCCCCGTTAAGTACGAGATTTCTAAAATGTATCCTACCATAACCACCCCGGTGCCTCTGATTGTGTCTAACCCAGCGTAATCACAGGAAGAATATCTAGCTGTAGACAGTTCCAAAAAATTAGGCACCGGGCATTAAAGTTGTTTTTAACGTGTCTAAAGTGTAATGCATTCCAATGGGGGCCTAGCGGCTATATGGCGGTACTACAGCAATGGCGGCCTCCAGTGTCGTTGTCGCAAAGCAGAGCAGCCAGCGGCCATTGCATAAAACCCGTCACCAAAGAAATTTGACATCTCCAGAACATTGCCCGGCTTACACCCATATCTTTCTCTCCAGTAGGCTGAAACCCTCATCCACGCTTTCGTCACTCCCTGCCTAGGTTACTGCAGTAGTCTGCTGCATGGTTCACCCTCAAAACTACCCAATAAACAATAATACAAAATATCCAAAAGTCTGCTGCCTGTGTTCTCACTCACATCTCACTGAAAGACCTCCACTGGCTCCTAAACAAATCAATAAATAAAAATATTAGAGAGCCCAGTGTAGTGTGATTAATAGGCTACTTATATTTCAGTGGAATTATGTCCTGACAAATACAGATTCATTTATTTGTTATCAGAGCTCCAAATTAGACAATTTAGACAAAAAGACAAGATGGCCGCCATATTTGCAGGGAAACAGTTGTTATTTCCAATCTATAATATAGATTGGAAATAACAACTGTTTCCCTTGAGCTATTTTATTATAGATCTGTGCCTATGTCTATAACAAATTAAATGATATACCATGTCCAGTCCATGCCTATTCTTTCTATGCATCATTTCTGGTGTCAAACTTTCTGGTGTCAAACCGTGCCATCATCTGATGGGTATCTTGGGCAGACAGGGAGAGCCCTAGGGTTTAGACCAACCATAATCCCATAACTTGAGCAGTGGCTAATGGTCCATACTTAAATGCAGCAGCAGTGTGACATTGACAGTGTGTGTTGTGTGTGGGTAATGATTTGCATTAGGTGCTTTCTTTAGCCCTGACAGACTGGAGACAGGCTCAAGTCATGTCTCCTGATGGCTCCTCGAGCACCGGTTGCCACAGTGCTCACCGTGACAACCGTGTCTGTGTCTTTCAGCTGAAATTATACTTAGATTATACTTTGAATATTCCTCAGTGATAAAAGTTGAGTGTGACTAAATGACAGAACTATTTGAACTCCAGTATAGTTAGTAATGATATAAATGATATAAATTAAACAGATTCAAAGAAGTGTGATTGGCTTGGGCTGTTTAAATGCCCAACCCCCCTTGCTCCATAGAAGCGAATAGATTATGACATTTTTTATTACAACACGTAAAATTAACAAAAAACACACACATTCAGATCATCAGTGCCTCGATACTGGGTAGACATCTATCTAATTACTGGGTTATGCTGCGGGTAATTCAACCGTAGCACTAAATTACTACTAGAATACAGCTACTGCTACTATACAACGACATTACCAAACCACTACCAAATGCCTAAGTGTGGGACCAAGACCTTGTGCTACAGTATATGTGCAATGTAAAGATGTAAATGTGTAGGCGCATTTGGAGAAAAATAAAATTGCACACTTCATACTGCTTCAATCTATGATAACTCTGAGTCAGACACAACAGCTGATGTGAACAATCACAAGTCACTTTCTGTCTCATTTTTCCACTGTAATAAGTGTGAATTTGTGTCTGACACTAGCGCCAAATGTAAGTCTATTTATGAATCTACGAGAAACCATAAAGTCAGTTTGTGATTTTTGTCAAGCAGCACAACACTCTCTGTGCTTTGATCAACACAGAGTTAACCTATTTTAAGTTAAGACACAAGTTGACACTGAATCCCACACATAACTAAGACAGCAACTTTCCGCAGTTCAACTCCAAGCCCTGTAAGAGCTCTATAACTTAGTATTAGGAATAAAGAGTGAAGCGGTTCGATAAAAGTAAATGGCCATTCACTTTCATAGGAATAAAAATTGCTGATTAATAATAAAGCGAGGAAGGCCGTTGGTGCCATGTTGTTACAGGAGATTCATTTCGATAGGCCACGCCACGTTACAGCACAAACCAAACGCGTCCAAAATCTTTCATTAGTTAATTCTCTACAGATGACAGTGGGAAGAGCGTGCAGCAGCTGGAGCATCTCTGGCAGACATCAAATCCTCTCAGCGCGGCGGGCCTGACTGCACCGGCCGGTGTTCACGACAGTAACGCGCTACTGCTGCAGCCTCTTCTGTATATCCCCATACAACAGTGTCGATCTGCTGTGCGCCTTATTCCCTCTCCCCGAACGCCTTTCACGTCGCATTTCAAGATGCTGCATGGACTAAGGTGCAGGCTGCAGCGCTTTGATGATGCTCAACAAAATCCGTAAAAAAAAATTAAATAAAAAAAAAAGAACAGGACAACAAGCAACCACGCGCCTCCATATTGCTTTATTATAGCCTATGCACCTGGCCTTTACGTGAAACCAACAAGCACCGGTGCGAGTGAATCCGAGCGTCTTGACACATCCACTGCACCATTATCCTCAAGCGGGGGGGAAAAAAGATGATAGGCTACAGGAAAAATAGCTCACGGAGTCTACGTTACAATGCGAGGAAAGGGCGCTCAAACTCACCGTGTGTTGTTGCTCCGGCTGGTGCTGCTCCTGCCTTGCCTGCAGATGGAGGAGATGCTGTAAATGGATAGGTGTGGGTTTTGGGGACTGTGCCCGGGCGGTGAGTGCGTCCCTGCCTCCGCCGCTGCAGCAGAAGTCCACACACGGCTGGCTGGCTGGCTCCTCTCTCTCAGCAGCTCCCCCGCGCTGTGGAGACAGGCAGCACACAGATCCTGTCTGCAGACACGAGCGTGCACTCTTCCCTTGGGGGACTAATGAAATATGTGGCATTTGGAAGACAATAAAAAAACGATATAATAGTCCAAAAATTATGAAAGGAAAAATTGGCCTAATTCAGACAGTTGTGTTAAATGCAGAGGTAACGTTCAACATTAAAATGTTTGATTTAGCCTATCATCATTTTGAAAGGCCTATGCTCAAATTACTTCACAACGTGATATTATATTACAGGGATTTTGTTTTGGACGACAAGAACAATAGGCCTGTTTGCTTGAGAAATAGTCTGTTGGCCTTAAACGTGTAGGTTTATTGATTTATTGAGTGATTTGACTAACCTTAATTTGATCACGCCAGTTCTAAATCCAGGCATGTCACCACCAGACACCGCCCCACGCAGATGGACTGTCGCCGGTGGACACGCTTTTGGGAGTGGGACCTCCTTTTTATCAGATGGTGCCAGTTTGTTCAGTCTGTTGCAGTGATTATTACAGCAGATGTGCGAGAAACTACAAAAAAGTCTTTATTACCACAATCAATATTTCTGAAACTCAACAGAGTTACTGAACATACTTATTTATCAGGCCCATTAGCCAAAAATGCTGTACCTACTGCTATAAAAGTAATATTTACCAAAATCGCTACATCCGGGTTAGCGGAGAAAAATGCTAACGGCGCAGCAGCTACGCTAACCCAGGAAGTAGCGACTTTAGTAAATATTACTTTGTTAGCAGTAGGTGCGGCATTTTTGGCTAATGAGTCTGAGAAATAAGTAGGTTCAGTAATAACTTGAGTTTCAGAAATAATGAAGGTTGTTTTTACGAGATTTGTATGTTTTTTTCTCGCATATTTTGCCCGTCTGGTAGGACCTGGAAGCGGAAGTCGTGACGTCACACTTAACATATGGGGTGGTTTTTGTTTTGTTTTGTTTTGTTGGCATGACAGCCTTGAATAGCTTATAGTAATTAAAATGTTTCTTTTTTCTTTTTTTACCATTCATAGGTCATTTGCCTAATACAACCTATTTCTATGACTTGAAACACGTGACGTTAGAAAGTCTGATAATGCCATTAACTACTCCATTATTATTCATTCCCAGACCTTTCTGGAGTTTGCGCTCGTGCTTCACAGCTAGAAGGTCCCGGGTTCGATTCCCACCTGGACAGGGCCTTTCTGCGTGGAGTTTGCATGTTCTCCACTCTCTGCTTAAGTCTCCTCCGGGTACGCCGTTTTCCCTTACCACTAAAACATGTGCAATAGACCCTTTAATTGTTTGTAAACATTCCGGGCTTAGCTGGAGGCAGGAAGCTAGATTCCTATCTATTTCCATTGTAGCTGTTGTCATAGTAACGATAAACAAATGTTTAACTGTTTTTGGAAATATCAGATAAATCTTATTTTATCGTCTCAAATGTCATTCCTCTTGTTCTGGCACCTTAAGCCACAACAGGACCACATTTTTCAGTCGTAGTTTTACACTTAAAATCGCTAGTTTTAGTTTAATCTTATTTCTCTTGATCACTTCCTGCCTCCAGCTGATGTCACTGATGATGTCAGCAGTTAAAGGGTCTATAGGTGAATTCTCCAGCCAGGTGTTTCTGACCATCAGCCTGGCTCCACATCTGGAGATGGGTCCCCGGGCACGGTACTGCAGCCACCCACTGCTATACAGAGGACACATTTCGTTGTATAGTTGTTGTATGATGACAAATAAAGCACCTTAACCTCATATTCTATCTTTAGGCCGAATTTAAAACAAAGACAGGCAGCACTGGTAAGGAATACCTCACTGCACATTGGAGACACAAACTTCAAGTCCAGACATCTCATTCACTTGACAGTTACATGGTAAAGATAAGAAACTCATCTGTCAAACGGCTATCTCTCAAATCAATTCTAAGCCAAACATGTCTCTCACACATTAGAAGTAGAGCAACACCTGTCCAAATTATTATAAATGATACGCGCACATTCTCATCTCCAACAATAAGAACATTTTAGGAACGTTTTTCGGTTGCCTAGGGGCACAACAAGGTCTGCTGTAGTGTTAACAGGATATACATGTAAAAATGCATGTGTTAGAACCATAGATATATTAGAACAGTTAGAACAGTCATACAGGCCAAAGGGCATTCACAGTTCTGTCATGTAGTGTTACTTGCACTGAGTATGATGAGCCTTTGGGAAATATTGCATATGAGCAATGAACAAAAGGCCACAGTGATTTTTATGTGATTCCCGTGCATTGTTATAACCGTGTGAACACATTCCAGCTAGTCGGCATTATCGCTCATATCCCAAGTTATTTGTATTAGGTTAGGTTAGGTTTCTTTATTCGTACCCGTAGGTAAATTTGTCTTGCAAATATCCCAAGTTATTTTGTATGATTGTACCGATAGGTCTACAATGATGTGCTTGGAAGTCCCCACATGGACATGACTTTACGTGAGTTGTGTCCCTGCACCGCCCGAGACCCCGTGAAGACAGAGCCATGTGTTTAAACTTCAGCACTGGTCCTCTTCATTGAGGAGACGTGACGACAGACAAATGTTTTTTTTTTCCCACCAGGACCTTAGACATACCACTCCAGTGTGAGAAATACTCCCTGGCTCTTTCAACACATTTTCATTACATTTTCTCTGCAACTGCAAGTCTCCCGTCTCATAAATGCCTTGTCCATGTGTGATAAGTTACAGAAAACTCTTCATAAACCTTGATGGCACATACTTTACTGATCCCCAAGAAATAATGTTCGGTACAGTTATTCGACCAAAAGAGGAGAAAAACTTTGATTTTGAGCTAGAATTTTGAAAATATTTCACAAATATCGAAGTAAAAGTAATAGGACAACCACAGAATCATTAAAAAGGAACCTATTTTGATCAAACAACCTATCGGTGTGGATTATAGGAACAAAATTGAATAAACTCTAAACTATATCAGGATTTATATTGAATTTTTCAGATTACAGTATTTTAGACAAACCAAGGATAAACACAAAAAGTTGAGCTGGACATTGCAGGACAAAGCCAAAACCTGGGCAAAACCGGGACGGGAAGTTTTTCAATGATAAAAGTAACTGCAATATAATAACTGCTTTGATTTTATTCTGTCTATTAGCTGAAACGTTACGCAGGGTGGCTTTAAGTTTTATCTCTCACAATTTTAAGTGAGAAATAGGGCCATAACAGTGTTTTAAAGCCACAGTAAAAGCGGATGACGATAAATGTAATCAAAATATGTTGCCTATTTAACCCATTTCTGTGGATGGACATTTTGGGCAGATGTGGGCACGGGGCACAGTTAATAATACAAAATATTGTTCACCATACGCCATTGGGACTGTTGCTAAGGAACACCAGACCAGACCATCCATTCCTCCTTTGCCTCCAGGTAAGAGAGGAAACAGTTTCTGCCACAAGAAGCAACAATACAACTGAGTGATACAAGTCTTTGATTATCCTGCAATACACTTGACCTTACTACCTTTGACATTGAGGGAAGGCGCTCTGCTCTCACAGCAAGAAGGTCCCAGGTTCGATTCCCGGACCATGCAGGCCTTTCTCTGTGGAGTTTGTTTGTCAAGACTGCATAACAAATTATTAACGATCAGTTGTCATAGTTAATGAAAATTTAAATTCACCAAAACCTACCACTTATCTTTTTTTCCGTTACTTTCTCATAGTTGGGGATTGAATGTTTTTTTTAATTTTTTTATTCTGTGTAACTATTTTAAATAATTTTCTGAAAATTCCTAAAAAAAAAAAAATCTAGGAAGTATGCCGCCTTCATGTGCTCTGGTAAAGATGATCCTTTCCATTTGTGAAGTGTAAATTACGAGTGCATTGTGTTCAAGTGCTTTTGTGTCGTAGCAAAGTGAAACATAAAAAAAACAGAACAATACTCTATAAACAAATAAATTGGTCTACAGAAAGTTGTCTACACACCGCTGTCCAACTGCTACTTGGTATCTGCTTTGCTTGGTAAAACATAAAAAGTCACATTTTCTTTCTTTTTTCCCATGACGATAGGGACAATATTAAAATGTTGAAATGTAGTGTAGGCTTCATAATAATCAGATAAAAGGAATGAAAATGTACAAGTCGCTGGCGAAGCCTCCTGGATGAGAGCCTGGATGAGAGCTTGAAAACTTTTGTCTAAAATGATTGACTGGCGACAATGAATATGTGGATGAATGGGAATAGTTGTCATTTTGTATCATCTACAAAGCTAAATGAGGACATTTAGCTTTGTAGAACTATTCATGTTTTCATTTTGAACAACAAACAAAGATTCATGGGAGACGGCTTGTGTTGAGGTAACAAGTGTGCTTTATTAGGGTGTTCAAAACGACCACAGAAGGTTGAATGGATTCAGGCTAGAGAGGGTTAAGAGCAAACCACAGTGTACTGCTCATCACAGACAAGGATTAAAACATGCTTTGTACCATGTGTTTTTGACAAATCACACTCAGGCGTTCATAATAATAATCATTATCTGTTGAAATTCTATACATTATTTTTTGTCACATGTTAAATAGATCATTTTAAAAGTGCGTTAGATTATGTACAGTGTATGAAATAGGCAGTCGTGCTCCTGTTCTCTCTGTGCAAGTGCTTCATCGTATTCAAGTTGAAATGAGCCGGTCCGTATTTCAAGTGGCCAACCATTGGCAATGCTTTTCATGGTCCAAACCAAACAACTAATTCATAAACTTAGTCACATTCAGATACACACTTGAATATTATCAATGTCATTTTACACCATTTCCTGTGACTGATTAATGAGTATTTCTTCTAAAAGGTAATACTGGATGCCTTACAGCAATAGGAAACATTACGGGAGAGTCTTTCGCTTGTGGTCCGATCGACACCAAACAAATACCATTCTCAATTAATTTAAATATAAAACTCTAATTTCTCTCTCAGGCGCACACACTAACACACAGTTAATTTAATCATGCCATCTTTCATATTATCACAATGACTTACCACTGATGCATCTCTGCTGTAATAAATTATTATTACTTGAGCTTCAAACAAAAAACAAATCTTTCAATGAAGATTAAATTCAAGCCACCACCTTAAATATCTCTCCGAGGCACATCCTGATACACACACCCGACTTTCATCATGATGCCATTTCGAACTAGTTTAGTCGAGCTGCCTTAAAGAGGGCCACAACTATGCCATGATTACTTTAACATCTAATAAACGCCATGTCTTTTAAACTCTTTAAGAGGTGATGAGGATTCCTTACAGCTTGGACACAAAAGGTAGACCCTGATACATGTCCGCCTTGAGTTTGGCCCACTCTGCCAGTCTTTGGATGGGGCCCTTCTCCTGACCCAAAACCAGAGCCGCTTTCTTGAGCTTGGCCTGGTTGCGCTCCAGGTAGGTCTCGGCCTCGCTCTTCAGGAAGTTGAGCTTTTCAATGCGGCTCTCGTTCATCGGGATGTCCTCGCTCATGTACGGGTTGAAGCGGAAATAGGTGTCTGGGGGGAGGAGGGCGTCCAGCATTGTGTGCACCTCTGCAAAACGGAGAATAAAGTGGTGACTGTGTAAATGATTTCCTTTATGTATGATGCCTGAGTGATTTCTGGGCACTATACCATATGTGAATTCATCTCCAAAATGTCAGCAGTTAATGTAAATGCCGGTACCAAGGCTGTAGGACTTTTAATCGAATCATGATTAAATCTAAAGGTCAATCTCAATTGTTTTAATACAATTCTGGGGCAGTAACAGCTCATTGTTTGGGGTGTGGACTTTGACCAATAAAATGGATATAGTTTTTTTAGTAAAGTCTATTCCATATTTTTGTAAAATCCAAATGTATTTTAATATATATAACACAAATCTAATCAAATTACTAAAACGGTGTGAATTGTCAGTCATCCAGGTGGTTAACTTTTAGTTAAATCTAGTAAGGTTAAAACAGGACAACGGGACTTTACACAACACCAACAATTCACGCTCCATTGAGAGAATATCCTCAAGGCAGCTTTTTGTGGACATTATGCATCTGGGACAGAGTTGTTCAGAGGATGTCCTCGACATGATTTGGCTACAAGCCACCAGGCAAATCCAGCCACGCCCACAACGGCTATATCCAGAGCGCAGGTGTCCCTCACAAGCAAACTGCCATGAGGATGCTCACTGGATGAAGAGTGAAACGTTGCTGTGTGTCAAAAATATAAGTCTACTTATCTTATTTTAGCCTTACAAGAAATAATTCCACTATGAATAAAATGTATTTATTGTTTTCAAAATATGTTACCAATTAATAGCGGAGTTCCTGACTTAAGGAACTTTATGGAATAAATAAATAAAAGTCATCAGAGTGCAGGATTCAATTTAACGGCCCTATAACAGACATTTTCTTTTTGTAGGGCAACATTCTTTTTGGCCCATAAAAGTATGTTCTAAAAGCAGTAATTTGTAAAAAAATAAATTAAAAAAATAAACCTGATGCGTGAAGTTTGCATTGTATTATGATTTGTTGATGTGTGTATCTGGTCAATCCAAATGGTCAATATGTGACGAAAAGGTGTTTACCTTTTATGTCACATTTTGACAAAGGACGGTTGTTATTTCGTTACATTCTGATGAAATGGGTAAAAAAAAAAAAGGTAAAGCGCCTTTAACAGCTAGACATTCCATTACAGGGCTCCCAGTCATTGGTTATTGGTCATCTTTTGCAAATAACTTTGGAAATATATATTTTTGGTTTATATTCATTTTTAACCAGATGTCAGAGATTGGGGCTGGCACAAAGACCATATGGGCCATTATAGTCTCACATCAACATTTATTTAATTTTTTGCAAACTTAGTCTCACCCTCTGTATCAGTGGCACTGCTGATCACGTGCGTTAACTTGGTTTTGAGGCTAGTGTAGGTAGCGGTGTTCTTCACTCCATCTTGGTATCGTCCCGTTCCCAGTGACAGGACACACTGAAGAGGAGTGTTGGGCCACAAACATTTGCACTCATGGATCGCCAACGCCGTGGGGTTGTTTATCAGTAACCCTCCGTCCTACATTAAAAGTATGACAAGAAAGCCAGATAAAATGATATGCGATAAATTGAGAGTGAAAAAATATAGGTCACAATTCAGAGTGTGGGAACAGGAAATGAGCTTTGTGAAGAAAAAAAAAACATTAGACACTCTGGTTGACGAAGTACGTGTCTGGACCTTGTTGTATGAATCTGCTTGTTATAAATTTGTCGTGGCGGCTGTGAAACTTTGCCCAGGGGGACAAATGAGGTGACTTGGACAGGCTGTCTCAGGCTATTACTGTTTTGTTCTTTTAGTAAGACAGAAGGTTTGTTTACCTGCTTTGCTAGTTTCGATCACTTCCTCTGATCTTCCTCAGAAGCGTCACCGGTCTTACTAAAAGAAAATAACAGTAATAGTCTAACCAAGAAGACAGTATGAACCTTTACAAAGGCTGTCTCAGGGATGCACGGATTAAAGCAGAGAAAAAAGAGGAGGTCCGGACTGAAGAAGTGCTACTCAGGCAACAAGCCCAGTTTATTCAGACCTAAACAAGTGGAAAGGCCCAAGCTACCAACCCCATAGAGCCACAATAGGGCAATTCTTCCAGTTGTACTTAATGGTGCATTTTAGGGGGAGGTTTTGCGTCTTTTCTTTTCTGAAAAGTTGCAGTTTTGACGAGACTTTGACGAAGCAAATATTTCTAAAATCAACATTCAACTTACAGTGCACATTTTAAGCACATCCCACATCATTCACTTCTCAGAGAAGTTGCTGAAAAATGAACTGCAAACAAACATGTATGTATACTACAGATTTATCAGGTTGTACACAGTAAGGACAATTGAGATACCTACATATTTGCAACCTTTATCATGCAACTCAACTTGGGTGTCAGACAAAAGCTATACCTTCGGTTTTGAAATTAATAATTAATTTACAAAAACTACATTAAAGAGACGTTTTGTTTAACAAACTAATGCATGATAAAATAAATATGACCCTTCATTGTTTGGATGAGAAACGTACAAAGAGCGGATGAAATGAGTGCAAGGATAAACTGCATTTCTTGTACCAGGGTTTCTACAGGCAGCAGCAAGTCAAATGGAATGTTTTTTAATACCATTTCCAATGCGCCAATACCACAATGCCACAATCGCAACAAATCTGTGCACATTTAATTTCTTACGATTTGCATACATTCCATGTATTCTTGTATTAGTTTAGCAGTTCGTATTTCAGACATCTCTCAAATGTGAATGCTGCTGAATCTGTACTCTTTGCTTTAAATGTAAATTAATTAATTACTACATTGATGTTTTATGGATTGATTTGATCTTCCTTCTTATTCTATGCAACTGTGAAGCTCTTTGAACTGCCCTGTGTATGAATTGTGCTCTACAAATAAACTTGCCTTGCCTAGAATGGCAAAGATTGCTCCAGTCTCGATGTGTATGAGCGAGTGCAGTAGTTGTTCTATAATGGCACATTTCTCCTGAGAAATACCAACGCTTGTGCTGAAAACTAGAGGGTGAGTGCGACTGGTGGGTGGCAGCTGCAAAGTGTCCGTATAAACCCATCTCCAAGGTAAAAGTAGAGAACAACATCCCAAAGTCAAAACCCAAAATATAGTATAGCCAAAAGCAGGGATGCACAAGTAATGAAAATCGAATAAAATTATATTTTAAATGGTAATATATAATAGCTTATTGCAAGGACTGCTATTATTAAGGTTTGCCCTAAAGTTGCAGTTTGAGTTTTGGTATAGAAAATTCTCAGTCTTTAAGTCCTGTAGCTGTGGCTAAACAATTGCAATTTATTTCATTAGGCCACATGCCCTCCCCTTACTAGAAAAGCCAATATGGCTATTATAACTTTTACCAATTAACTACAGTAAAGATATGCATATGTAATAGGAAACATCAAGGGACAACTAATTGTTTGAGGGTACAAAGCTAATTTTTTTAAGTAGGTTATCGAAATGAAACTTGTTAGACCAAAGCCTCGAGCCTAATAGCTCCCCATAAGGACCACCATCTAAAGATATCTGGCCTGAAATCTTGCCGCATGTAATAACACACATGAAATGGAAATCAGTTTGATCTGTCTCCAAAGGGCCAGCCATGGAAGATGAAACTGTGTTAAAGGATCTGTATCATGCTATTTTAGCCATTCCAAAGTAAACTATAGGCATTTATAAATGCCTATAGTTTACTTTGGAATGCCACTCGGAAGAAATGTAACCACTGCATGAATAAATGGGTTGAATAAAAATATAGATTTTCTTTTGTCCATTTCATAAACACATCACGTTCCTTTCTATTGTCTTTCAAATTTAGCAGCAGGTCATGTTTTTCCCCAAAAAGCACAGACACAAATATTTGCTGCAATAAGCGCGATTCCAGTTTTTCTCACGTCTGTCATACCTGATGGAGCTCTTTTCCGAGGACAAATTCCTGGAAGTATCCCGGGGCGGCGGAGGAGGCCCTAATAGCCTGCCACATTTTATGTTTGCAGTCTCCCAGGTAGTGGGATCTCACTCCGGGCATGAGTCTGTAGTTCCTGAACACATGGGCCTTCAGTGGCAAACCCCTGTTCACAATGGTGCTGACTGCTGACACCTAGTGGACAAAGAGCATTGAAAGCAGTTTTTTCAGGAGTAGACTAGACTGCAACAAAAAAAGGCACATATTGTTTCCATAGCTTGTTCAAAGACATGTGATTTACTTTCTGAAACATTTAAAACACTAATTAGTTATTATTGTGGTGATATTGTTTTTACTTAAAATAATGTGAAATTAAAAGCAAATTTCATAATTTACAAGATAACCAAATCATTATAAACATTTAACAAACTGTAAATAAATAATTTTCCAAAATATTGCACAGCGTGTGAGGGTCAATGACGTATAAGGGGTCTAAAAACATATTTTCAAAACTGATGGCATGCATATTTTTGAGTCGATAATTTTGTGTTTAAACAAGTTATGTTTGTTAAATAACATTTAAAAGTATTTAAATGTTTTTTTTGATGTATTTGTAGCGTCTCTGTATAAAAATGTGTCAGGTGGCGCAACCAAGTTTTTTCTCAAATTTAAATAGTTTCCAAAAAATTGTACAAAGTCAAATCTTTGCCAAGTATATCTTAGACAGTCTTTCTCCTCTGAACATTTCATCTGTAATCTGTAACTGACTGATGCTGTAATCAGAAATAAAACAGAGGACCATGGACTGAGTGCTCGGTGTCAGCCCAAAACAGTTATCGGTTCAGTATCGGATATTTTAAACCAATAACTGATATTTTTTCCTAGTATTGACTCTGATAACTTATACCAGTATTGGATCAGTGCATCCCTATCATTTTTAGGTGGTAATTTGACATTTTTTGCAGTTGCATCACTTGACTGTCTGGTTGCACCACCTGACATTAGCAACTAATTTCAAATTAAATGGTCTTTTATGTGGACTCTTACATTAGCTTTAGCATTTGTAAGCATGGGTAAACATTTACTTTTAAAACAAATTAAGACTTTTATAATAAAATAATATTTACATCGGTTGTACCACCTGACACCAAAAGTGTGACAGTTTACCTATGAGTCAGAAATAAGCTATTTTTTCTCAATTCTTGAAAGAGATTTTCAAACTTTTTCACTCAGACATAAAGACAACTTGTTCCTCTGGCTGATGTCATATCCTGTTTGATGATACCATTCTTTATCTCAAAATACCAGCCCTGTTCTTACGGTTGTGCGACCCTGATATTTTAAGATTACAAATTGTCGGACAAAAGTTTTTTAGTGATCTCAAAAGCTTTAAAACTATGAATATTCACAAATGATGGCTTATTTGAAAGATATTTAACATACAATGCCATGATGTTTTATTTTTAAATTGTTACCCTGAAAATACAATTTTCAGAGCTTTATTAATCTAATCATCGGACGGTTGCACCACCTGACATTTAGGGGTTTGAGGTGTGAAAACATAACAAAATATTCATTATTGAAATGTGATGAAAATGTGTTTAAACTAAATAGGTTTTGTAGAATAAAGTGATACATGTAATGAAAAGCTCAAATTATTTTAAAAGAAATATAACACTCGGACACGAAAATATGCACGTCATGTCAATCACCCGTGAACAATATAATTTGCTCCCTTTTTCATCAGGAGTGGCAGATTATTTACACTAGATGTACTTGCTCTACAGTGGGTTATTGGGATTGAGAGTTTAACTCAGGGACACGATGACAGTGTGTTCATTCTCGAACAGGTAACCTTCCAATGCACTTCATTTGCACAATGTTATGGATATTTATAAAGTACTGCAAATATGTAAGAATGTTTTAGCCCAGCACTTACTTTGGGACAGTGTGGATCCCTGGCACTTTCAATCATGCTTCCTTCACCCATTCGTTCTCTTTGAGAATACAAAAATAAATAGTTACATGATAAAATTAACAAACAACAGAGAAACTTGACCATGATAGGATGACAAAATGTCATTAAAATGAAAACTAACTTGAGGATTTTCTCCCACATTTCACTGTCGTAAAAGGCATGACTCCAGCCCATTTTAACTGTGCCCACAATGACGTTCTGTTTAAAAACATCGGAGCCCAGCTTCCGGTACATTTGCTCACACTCCTCCAGAGGGATCTGAAAAATGCCCAACATGAAGGCCAAGATGGATCCTAGAAACAGGAGGATGCAGTAAGTGTCACATGGACTGAAACACTTTTAAGTATCAAAAGGTCATAAACTACCTGTGCTGACCCACAGATGTAGTCAAACAGCTCATGAATTCTTTTCCCAGTGAGGTCCTGTAGTTTATGAAGAGTCTGAAGAGCCAGGAGACCTCTGGAAATAAAAGAGCACTATTATTTCATACTTATTATATAGCATAAACTAAATAAGCAGTTTCAAGCAAAGGCGCTTTGTCCACAAATCACCATTAAAATGTTGTGCAGGACAGTTTGACAGTAACATCTTACGTTGAATGAAACAGCAAAGTTATAGATTTGATACAATGGGAAATGATGGTTGGTACCTTGTTCCTCCTCCGTCAATAGCCAGTACTCTGATGCCTCGGCCTTTTACAGGGTCTGTGTATCCGACTACAGCCAGAGCCTCCCTCACTGCAGACTGCAGAGGGAGGTCCTTGGCCTGTCGCAGTCTCAACAGCGTGGGCAGCACACTTTCCTGAAATACAAAACTCAAATCAAGCGTGTAACCAAAATCAACAGACTAATATTGCTCAAGGTTACACAATGTAACATTTCACTTTATTCTTTATTTAAAAAGGAACAACAAACAAATAAAGCATGCATTTAATAAAATAAATACATTATTTCAAAGTATTTAAATAAAGTATTTGATTTAAATGCTCAAAATAAATAACAATATTTATGTAACTATGGGAAAATCCCTGAAAATCACACTAAAAACATGAGTCTTTATTGTGAGTCAGCGGACCTCTCCTCAGACCTGACTAGTGAATTTGCTGGGATATCACAAATTCATCTCCACGGATGTTGCTGCTTGGTTAAATGTAAGGTTTAAATACATTCGGTACCATTTCAAATGCTTTATTTTAATAATCCACTGCAAAGATTCTATTGTTGGTGTCTAGCTGACCATGAGGAGAATATACCTTAAGGTTTTCAGTTTTATGACAGAGTAGTAGCAACATAAAACCTGGAATGTGTTTAAGCTGTGGGTAAAGATTAATATCCGTTAACCTTGATGGCCACTCCCCGTGTCTCGGGGAATTCCAGGAGGTGAAAGCTGAGCTCCTCGACTCGAGTGGTGAGTAGTTTAACATCAGTGACTCTCTGTAAACCCTTCACCAACGCTCTGGTCCGGTTGTCCACACTCACTCTCGCTATTATCTGCAACACAATAATACAATGCAGTTTATGCACCACACAAAATGTTTTAAATATTGTTTACTGGGCTGGGGTTGATTGAATAACATTTAAGAAATAAGTGCGAAGGTATGCTACAGTGTCCAATCGTGCAAGTCTAAGCAGCCATTCTCTTGAGTGTAGCTTTTAATTACACTGAACAAAGCAAGGCAACTTTATTTATACAGCGCATTTCGCACACAAGGCAACTCAATGCGCTTAGGTAATAAAGAAACGTTACTGTGTTAGGAGTGTTCCATAATAAAGACCTAAAACAGTACCTTCTCTCTTTGACTTATGAGCAGCTGTTTGGCCTTCTCCGCTTTCTCCTCCTCACTCTCACGCTTCTCCCCCAATTTCAGTTCCGGAAGCACCTCCACAGCAGATTTCTCTTTCTCAGCCGCTGCGACTTTAGAATCGCCTCTGAAGTTGGGTACTAAGGGGCTTATGTAGCTGCCAACAAACGCCTGAACGCTTGGCCTGGGGTAGGACAGATAGCGGGTGAAACCTTTTTTGTAGGTTCAGCTTGGACGGGGGTACCTGGTGGGGTCGGTTTCGCAGACGGAGGGTCCGTAGTTGTAATTTCTGGGAGAGGAGAGGTAGTAGATGTCTCAATACTTTTAGTTTCTGCCACTGGAGACATAACAAGGATTGGGTCTTTGGTGGTTTGAAATGCGACGTGAACAACAGGCTTTGCAGAAGTCGTGTCTTTATTTTGCTGTGGTCTGTCCATATCTTCTGCTTCCGCGTTGCTGCCAAAGTAACTGTTAATATGTGTTGCTAGCGTTTTGTACGTCTCATCCATGTTTGTTGAAAATCCAGTCGGATGGAAAATTTGCCGAGTTTGTTTGGCCACATTCGAAGAGGAACTTGGCATGGGCGCACTTGTCCCCGATACTGAGGTTGTTGCGGGTTTCTTGCTGGCAACAAAAGGTTTTTCTGAAATGCGTCGTTTTTGCTCATCAATCTTCATCTCATCATTCTTAACTTCTGTATCTTCTTTCATCTTGGTCTCAGGTGTCGATGGAGAACTTTCAGCATCATTTGACGTTACCGATTCTGCTTTCAATTTTTTTCTACTTGAGGGCTGTCCACGGCCAGACTTCCAGGTTTGAAGCGAGAAAACTTAGAAATTAAATCTGCACTCCCCACCGCCTTTGTGACACTGTCGATAGTGGTCCTGATGCGCGACATGCGTTTAGCTTGTTCCCAGGGGACACTGCAGGATAATGAAGACTTGTTCCTTTAGCAGGACGTTGGATGTTCTTGTTGGGAACAGCGCAGCATTCTGTGAGGGCAGCCTTCTTTAACTGCAGAAAGGGATTGGCATTATGCAAGTTGTTCTCCAGTTTCCTAAAAAATAGGGGGGGGGGGGAAATCAAAAATTGTACAAGAGATTGCATACAAAGGACTATGCTCTCCCAAATAGAAAAAAAGAAAGCCAGAAAGTATGACAACAAAGCACTTAAACTAGAGGTCTATTTAATATTCTGGCCCATCAACTGCACGGTTTACGGTTTCACTAATTCGAATGGCCTATGTTCTGAGCCTCCATTATAGAGTTCGGGAATGTGATGTCATACCGCTATGCATTATGGGATTAGCAGCAATTGTAAACTAATGGAGATTTTAAAAGTTAAATTACTGGAGTTATTGTTCACATTAAAACACTTGGACACCACAGTGTGTTAGATGTATTTACCAGCAGTAACTCAGCAGCTAACGGAGTTGTTCCATGGCTTTTTCTCCTCTTTTTATACTGTTTTTAGCTAATGTTAGTCAATGGAAATGTATGCTAACAGCTGCAAAGATGGCGCATCTCCATGGTAACTGTGGAATTTCCCGCACTCTATAACTGAACATTTCTGGATGACTGAGAACTTCAAAAAACAGGTCTTATTTCAAATTTCAGACGTCCTTATTTAATCATTAACTTTATCCTGTTATTAAAGTGGCTTGGACAGAACACTTGAGTTTGTAGTCACCAAATTATAGTTAAATAGAGTAAATAACTGGTTCAGTGAAATATATTGTATCCATATTTGGAAGTTCTGCTTTGGTCTCCGTTTGCCATTGCTATATAAAAAAAATAAACACAGATCACAAAATACGCTGGTAAAATAAATATTATAACCTAAAGACTAAAGGCTTCAGGCAAGAAACCAAAATATTACGCAATGCACCAACAGAGGGCCTCGTACGCCTTCTGGTAGTCATAGAAACGGCCCCAGGATCCAAACGTATGCTGTAAACAAAAATACTCCAACCAATATCCAAAATAATCTGATCAAAGGAGATAATGGATGATAATTTAAACCATGAAGACCTAACACCTGAGTCAGCCCATCTGGTAAAAGCTTTGATGGACCCCTATCGCACACCGATGTACCGGGATGAAAATGAAAGCGCCGCGTTTGACTGGGCTGCAAGCAAGGACTTCACCGTCGAAGTTGGACAGAGGCAAATTCACCAGTATATCAAAACTTGGGACCTCCCTCCCGCTTGGATCTACGGCTTGGACTACTTGGGCGTTACTAAAGAGGAGTTTTTCACATTTTACCACTACCGGGCTCGCTTTAGCACGCCGACAGCGCAGAGGCCGATCGTGGGAACCGCCAGCGTCTACTTCGCCGTGAATAAAGTCAACCCACAGACGCAGCCAGTGGACGTGCATTTTGTAATAGAATCGAACAGGCTTGTAAACAGAGCTGGTTGCGTGGTTTTTCGGGAAAAGTGGCTGACTGATGTGACCGAGAGTAAAAGCTTGTTACGAAAAACTATACAGGACCTTTGGACTGAAGGAGTGTGAGATTTGATGTGCTGGATAATAACAGGACAGTGTCCCATTATCATCAACGCAGCAGCAGTACGCAAGCAAGCAACATGAAATGGAAGTTCTCTGCTGTTTTTAGACTAAATTAAATTTAGACTAAACAAAAGCGTTTGTCTTTTCTGACCAGGCAAATACGTTTATAAGTCTGTCCATTTTTGACAGCTGGGCTAGCTTACCTTAACTGCACACAGGAATCAAAACAGATGTCAGCCTAGTAAAGAATTACTGCAATGCTAACACTCCTTTGGATGATAGCACGGTTTCCCTTTTCTTTTCTTTTTACCTTAACAAAGAGAGAGATTCATTCATGAATTTGATGTGTCGGCACCATGGGTTTACCCCGTTACCGAGGAGCTGGAAACAAACAGGAAATACACAGGAAGTGACGATATGTCCTGGTTGTTTGCAAAACCCCGAGAAGACCACGAGATGGGAGTAAAGTGTGCTTCCGTGGCTTTTACGCAGAAATAAATAGATGATCTGAGTATCAAAATGTTCACTTCTAGGGTTGTCTTGCCTGAAAACAAACCAAAGCTGTACCCTTTTTTGTAAAAAAAAAAAAAAAAGTCTGTGTTTGGGAACGAAAGAATGTGTTGGTGACTGTTTAGTTTCAGTTTCAGTTTATTACAAATATACGGTAAAAGCATTTTAACATTCATTCCTAGATGATAGTGCATATTCATAAACGGGACACCCTTGAAGCAACATTTAGCTTGTTATAGCCTACTGTATGTGTCTGAATGGTGACGTTTTATATACAATTTGTATTCATGCATTTTATTATTGTAAATTGTGTAGAAAGACCCAACCAGGGACATGAGCTGCGAATTAGCATTAGAAGCTCTTTATGCGTCGCATCAACTGAAATGTGTCGATTGCATAGTCCTTTCAAATAAATGAATAAATGAAGGCTAAACCATAATGTTACCGTGTAAATTAAACATAATTATAAGCCTACATCTGGTAGCATGGCATAGTTGTGATGCATGAAACATATTGTTTTTGTAAACTGAATTTATTGTAGGGGTTCAGCACCATGGAGAGCATCGACCTCGTGCCAAAACAATGGGCTAATTTTAATAGAAGACCTTTATCAAGTAATTTGTTCAAAGTTGTCAATTGACTCTAAAATGTCACTTCTTTCTTTTTCTGTGAGATAGGATTTGTAGGCCTATTTGTGCCCTATTTTACAATGCCTTATCTTGTATCAAGGGAGAGTTGAGTAAATTTAGCCATTTAGCCTATTAAGATAATAGAATAAATATTTCCCTACATTATAAGATGTTTGTTTATTTGTTCATCTTTGTTAATATATCAATTATTGCATGTACTTTTGCAACAGGAATGGTCAGACAATTAGCTGAGGCATAGAACTCGTGCCTCTTTTTCTGTTGCTAAACCTACAGGAAGATTTTTTTGAATATTATTTAACCAGGAAAGTCCCACTGAGATTAGGAATATCTTTTCCAGGGGAGTCCTTGCTCCTAAGAGGAACCAATTGTTTACACCTCATTTTCAGGTTCATCATTACTCTAAAAGGCAGGCTGCAAAATATCACATCTCATGATCAGATTAATTTATTCCGACATTTAAACATTTAACAGATAAAGAGATGGAAAAATGTATACATGTAGTCTGAAATGGAATAGCCAGAAGCTATCCCAACATCATGGAGTTAAAGTATACAGACATATCTATCTTCTGGATTAATCCACAACATTATCCATGTATAAAACATACTAAAACATAAATTAATGACTGAGTATTTGCACTGACTACAGAGTAAAGACTCAAAGGAAATGATGTATACGAGTATTGTATATTTGACACTTTGTACTGTATTTGACTTCGTATTTTGACTATGTAGTGACTTGGCATGGCTTAAAGTTACTTTGTTTCCTTGGGAGTGGTGTTGTTATAAGCCTACTTTGGCTACCTCTCCCATGCACATTTAATTGTTTGTATATTCAAACATCTGAATGGATGTTTTTTTGTTTTTTGTTCTTTCTTTTTTCCTTTAATAGTTACTCTGAAGTGCTAAATATAATGAAATAAAAACAAACGAAACAAACAGACAAAAAAGGGAAACTTAATTTTGAGATGATCTTAATTTTGAGAGGATCTTTGTAACATACAATTTAATTGTCGAAAATATTGGTAATTTGTACGCATGAAATGACATCAAGCGGTAGAAGTGCCCTACAGTACCTACGGCGTTTGTGTACTTTTCTCAAAATCGGGAAAATTAAACATTAAAAACAGCGGTAAAATTGTTTGTAGGTATAGCACACGCATTTGACTAATAACATTTCTAAATCACGTACACTATTCATAGTGAATTCAATCAGTACTAGAACTAGTAAAAACTCTATGGTATATACGTGTCTCTCTTTTATACAAAAGACTGAAATACACCGAGGAACAAGTGAAGCCAGCATGCGCCACGTGCTCCTTGATTCCGCCAATCAAAGCGCACCGAGTCAGTGCGTAGAGAAGCGGACCAATGGCGTTTCGAGTCGTGTTGATACGTCTCAGGAATGCGACTCGTCAACATTTTTAGTAGATTTTGACCACGATCAGCTGGTGCATTTGGTTGCCGACAGTGGTGTCCCTCGCCTGTTTGTCACATCAGCTCCAGGTACGAAACATTTATGCTTTTTCGTGGTACTTCGGGTATCGTTTGTAAGCGTAAAAAGCGTGAAATGTGGGTTAGTCGATCTAAATTAGGGCGCTCGAAGTCTCCGCCTCTGTGAGTTGGCGCTTTGGGAAGAGAGTGATCTTTGTTATCTTATTGCTGTGGTTTCACCAACGATTGTTATTATGTAGTTTTGTTTAAGATAATTGGGTTTCACAGTAACACTAGCCAAACATCTGTTGTCCTTATCGGCACATTGGCCAGTGGAATTAAGTAATGTATGTAACACCCTGGTACAAGCTTTTGTTATTTTCAAAAGAAAACAACATGCAACACAATTTAGTTAATCCGAAAACAACTTTTTAAGATATTTAATTGGTAAAACACTGCTAGTAACAATTGGTTTGACAGAGTGGCATGTGATGTGAGCAAAAATATGAATGCCAAGCCCTGATTATCTTACATAAGTGAACCGTTTTTTTATTGCATTTCTATATTCTTCTGATCATGTTTTGCAAGAGATGTGTTGTTAATGTATTTTCCAAACATTTGTATCCCCTCTTTACTGTGAAGGTGTCAGAATGGCCACAGCACAGTCCGTGTTGCTCCTGGCAGTGCATATTCTGCTGGTTTCAGAATTCATCTTGGCCAAAAGGGACTTCTACGACATCCTGGGGTTGCCCAAAGATGCCTCTGAGCGTCAAATCAAAAAAGCCTTCCACAAGCTGGCTCTCAAGTACCATCCAGACCGAAACAAGGGCCCAGACGCTGAAGCGAAGTTCAGAGAAATTGCAGAAGGTGGGATTTTTAACCATTAACAAACACATTAAAGGGATACTTCGGGATTTTTGACATAGGGCCTCATTTCCTAGTTATCCAGAGCGTTGTTGATGTCTGGAGATATTTTTTTCTTAAATTCATGCAGTTCTTATATTTGAAGAGTCTAGTTGCGCTAGCCTAGAGCAAGGCTAAAGCAGTCCTATGGTAAACGCTAGCCCGCATTAAAAAACAGTCTGACTCACTCCACAGTGCACCTGAGGTAAATCACATATAACACCAGACTAACCATATAAATGTCTGTGTTAATAGAATAATTTTTAAAATAAAACTGACCTTGTATCACATGAATTACCGCATTTTGACACAGACATTTATATGGTTAGTCTGGCGTAGTGTGCCCAGCCCTCGAGAACACTTACGTTCCACATATTACATAAGACTTCGAAGCACTTACTTTCATCTGCCTTCAGAAGTTTCAGTTACATTTCTGTGTAATGAATTTGAATTGTTTGTGCTGTGGCTATATATGCTAGCTGATTGACTGTAAACGACAGCACTGAGCACTTTTCATTTTGTGATTGCTTTTCAGCTTATGAGACGTTGTCAGATGACAAGAGGAGGCGAGAGTACGACCAGTTTGGGCATCATCCGTCGGCACAGGATTTTAGAGGAGGAGCCGCTGGAGGCCACAAAGACTATAATTTTAAACAGCACTTCCAATCTTTTAACTTTGACGACTTGTTCAAAGACTCTGACTCATTTGGTCACCAGCAATTTCACCACAACTTTCACTCCAACTCCCAAGCTCACCAAAAGCGGCACTTTAACAGCCACTTCCAGGCACACCAGGAGGCCATGAACCAGCACAAGAGATCATTTGGAGGAGGACTTTTTGATGATATGTTTGAGGACTTGGAGAAGATGTTTTCCTTCAATGCACAGAGCACTAGGACTGAGACCCGCTTCCAGGGCTCAGCCAAACCACACTGCCGGACAGTGACTCAGCGCAGGGGAAACATGGTGACCACTTTCACTGACTGCTCCTGAATGTGAACAAACCTAGACAACAACGCCCTCTGGGGGGCACTCAGGATTCTGTTGGGTTAAATAGAGATAGAAATTTGAATGCTACTTTATGACATGGTGGATTTGAGAAGATTTAAAGAAAAGAAAAAAATCTTCATATACAATTTGTGATGTATATGTCATAAGAACAAATGGATTTGCTCCATTGAAGCAATAATGTCTCACACAATGATAATTATGGAGCTAAACACATCATACACTTTCCCATTTAACTCTTTATGTCTTTAATGGGTTGCTTTCATATGACATCACAACATTCTAAAGAGAGAACTGAGGTGGTGGGCAGCTGAGAAGTCTGTGGTGGCAACTTTGGTCTCTCTCATTACTTGCACAAGTTCTATGTCTTCTCTGTCAGCACAAATTAATGGAAGTCAAATTATTTTCTCATTATGTCCAAAAGGGTTGAGAATATTCTAAAACATGGGTGTGACATTCAGTACAGTTTCGGCCAAAAGATTTAATATTGCAGGTTTGGAGACCTAATCCCTCACAGCTAATAATCAGGTTAAACATTATGTAGATTTTTGGTTTGAAAATTTCTTTCAGAAACATTTCTGTTTCCCGTAGTTACGTTGGTTCTTGGCGTTCATCTGAGATTATGACATCACATTCTAAAACGTGAACGCACCCTTTTACTGAGCGATGGTCCTAGCTTAAAAAGGTTTACATTACATGAAATTTATACCTATAACAGCCCAATTATTTACCGAATGTCCTGTTATCTAAGCATAGTTTTTTTTTTTTGTTCTTAAGGAATCCAAGATATAAACTACAGATGCGGATTCATAATTTGCTTGACCATTCCTGTTACCTCATTAATAGTCCACCATCAGAGGCATGTAGATATTTGTTCTTTTCATTTCTTAGATTCATATTGAGTAGTGAATACATGTAGTACATTCAGATGGTTTGAGAAAGGATTACTCATAATTATGTGCAATATTTGGCATATTTGCTCATGTTCCTTATCACAATGACATTGGTCTGTAATGTCGATGTTTGAACTGCACTTTGTTTGTGTGTTTGTGTGTTCAGAGAGCGTGCCATGAATGTGGTTGTTTGGAGACTTTAAATAAAGAAAGTAAATGGAAATGTCTTGTTTTATTAGTTTCCAAAACCTCTGATTCCACCAGCTACAGGTTCCCCAGTAGTGCTTTATTAAAAAGCCACTAAAATGACATACAAGTCTTACCAAGCAATTATAAATATAAATATTAATGTCAAAAAATTGCAACAAAACCATACTGGGAGCTATTTAAGTGTTTCCTTGGGAGTGGTGTACAAAATAGTTTTAATGTAAACAATTTCAAATTGTCTAAACCATAATATCACACATTAACTTGCAACTGGGTTTTTGTGTGCTGATAATAATGTGATTAAGTATTTCACTAATCAATTAGTGCTCTAATCTCACGACACTTGCATCTGATCGTTATTAGTTCTGGTTCTGCCGAGTTACCCTCCCTTTTATGCATATTATCAATTTAAGCGAATACTGTTTGTGCACAAGACATTCAAGATGGTCACAAAAAAAGCCACTGAAGATGTGCCGAGTGAACAATACAATGTGTAAGCAAAGCATCAACATGTCTTATGATGTGAAATAGCCTGTTATGATTATTGCATGAAATCTCTCTCCTCAGTGTTTAGTTCTGGGTAGTATGTCAGTTATTGTGCTATTCCTACAGCACTTAACAATAGGCCTATTCAGAATATATATATATATATATATATTATATATTGATGGGGTGAACCTCCCCTGAATTAATGTTCATATTATTATGCCTTTCATTAGCGATGGGATGATCATCTGTGCATGATTTTACCTGGCTGCCACTACACATATTCATCCTAAATATCACAGCGTGGCCTCAAACAGAGCAGCCAATCCAACCTTGAGGCGTGTGGCTCTGCCCCTTTCTCCAGCCCCTGGATCAGTCAAGAGGCAGAGAGAAGCAATAGCTGCTTTATTCCCCATTCAAAAAGAAAGAAAGCATCTCCAACATGAGCACTTTGTGTTACATGAAATGTATGAAAAGCTATATAAATAAAGATTGATTGATTGATTGATCCCAGCAGTGAAACTCAACAATGGTGCGGACATGCCAATTGTTGGCTTAGGAACATGGAGGGTAAGGTGAATTTTTACCCTATTCCATTCATTTAAAGGAATGAGTCATGATACGCTTGTTCAGTCTTTGCACATGCATAGATAATTTGTATTGCCTTTGACTATTGAATAGATGAAGAAATGTGATGTGAATTTTAATTCAACATGTTGCAAACGAATGCTTATTGTTGGAGCTATTTTGCCCTTTGTTTATTTTAGGCTTAAGTTATGTTATAGCCTAATTTATTTCCTTTCTTTTCTTGCTAAAGTTAATTTGTTTTAATTTGCATTTATGCTTATTTTCTTGTTTATTTATATTGTTGTTTATTGGTCACATGGTGCAATGTTCATTTGCATAAGTAGGTCAAGGTGGGAGGGACCTCAGGCTGCGAGGTCATATGGTTTATGGAATAAGCTAAAAGGACCACGAGTTAAACATTTTCCCTGATCTTTGTGATCAAGTGAATGACGTGTTAACGACCCGGCTCAGTAATATTATGCACACTCACATGGGGTGAATGTGATGTGTGAGTGAGTGGTTGGTGGTGGTGATCGTAGGGGCCGATGGCACAGACTGGTTGCCTCGCTTCCGTTAGTCTACCCCAGGGCAGCTGTGGCTACAACAATAGCTTACCATCACCGCATTTGGAGTGAATGAATAATGACTACAGTGTAGCGCTTTGAGAAACTTAGTAATACAGGCTTGTAAAGAGCAACACAAGTGTAAGCCATTATTATTATTATTATTTTCGCGCATATGAATGTGGTAAATCACCTGCTAATTATCTACGCATTTACGTAGCGTCTTTCTGTGTCCTTAAACCAAAAACAGTCACTCCTAATGTGAGGCGCAAACTGTTTAAGTAGTCTAAGTTAATGTAGCTCTTTTGTTGGCCATAGAAGAATCCATCAGAATACAAAACATTATTTGGAAATGTATTTTATTGGTAGGTCAAATAAAAAAACATGCACACTTGACCCAATAGTTACTATTAGTACTATTAGCCCAATGTTTGTTGTTTGTTTGTTACTGTTGTACATTAGGCCTTGAAGTCTGAGCCTGCACCTAATACAGCCAGGTCCAAATCATAACAGCATAAACATGCTGGATGCTCTGACAAATATGGTTTGTCTAGCGCTTTAGGTTGAAGGATTCTTTAGGCTGAACTCATTCAGACAAAGGCTCAAACTGTCAATCAATTTATAAGAACACAAATATACATCCGATCACTTTATTATAGCAGACTGTACCATATTAAAATACAGATGAAAACAGGAAATAATGATGTCAGGTGTTCTCTACCTCTAGAATTGTTCTTGTGTCTTATTGTTGGTATTTTAAACATAGTAAGTGAAGATGATGACAGCTGTTGTATGGTGTGTGGAATGTGAAATGATCAGTTGTTGAATCTGTGCAATGCTGATAATTGAGTAAGATAACGATACACTATAGCCAAGAAAGGGGCCACCCAGCTCTGGGCCGACCAATGTCTCACTCCAAAGTTTGGTGAAAAGACAGCCCTGGTTTAACTATGTTTGTGATATCAAGCAGACATGGAGAAGGTGATGGAGGCTGTCGAAGTGGCTATAAGCTGAGTTACAGGCACCATGATGGGGCCTATGTATACCAGAACGGAGACGAGGTGGGAGCAGGCATCCATGCCATGATCGAGCAAGGAAAGGTCAAGAGAGAGGAACTGTTTATTGTCAGTAAGGTTAACAAGATATATGCATATTTTATCCATGCTCTTTTGTTTTAAAATATTGTACACAGTTGTGGAACACCTTCCATCTTCCATCACTGGTGAGAAAGGCTTGTGAAAAGACGCACAGTGACTTAAAACTGGACTATGTGGACTTAAGGTGCGTACAGACCAAACGCTGACACACCACCAACTTCCATGTTAACCCTATGTAGACGTGCTTCGACGCGCGTCGAAATGTAAGCAAAGCCGTCCGCGCGTATGTAGCGTTGCAAATGCGAGCAGATGTGGACAAACGCGCGTCAAAACCAGGGAGAACAGCGCGGTACACGAGCAGGGATGCTGCGCCCACTGCTTCATGCACTCAAGTAATCACAATCTACACGTGGGTTCATTTACGCCTTGTTAACCAATCAGGGACTGGGCTCAAATAGTGAGCACAAGCGTCACCTGTTACCTGCAGCAGTGGCGCAAAGAGAGCATACGCAATATATGGCTGCATCCGAAACCATTAAATTGTAGCCTCTAAGTACTAACACTAGCAACTAATCCTTAACCTTTCATGGGGTCAACTGTTAGATCTCTATGCAGTTAGTGAACTAGAGCTTCAGCAGCATTTGCCCAATTCGACTGTCCTTACCCAGGGGAAGGGGAAGTGACATCACCAACAGCTGTCCTTCTTCTTTAAAGTTCAGTGCAGGCCCAACAAAAGCGCATACCACCACCTACTGTATATTGTCCAACAACAACATATTGTCCAAATAAAGACATTTAAGGCACACACAAAAAAGAAACCAATGATCCTTCACATTTCCCATATGTATGCAAATTAGCCATGTGGCTTAAGTTTCTACTAAATGAAAGCAAAAGCACAAACTGCCTTCATTTAGGCCATTTATTGAGGCGGCTCTTTAAAACCATGTGACTGTGCTATGGTGACTCTAACATGTATTTTGTCACTTTTGTAAAGTTTGGTTTGTGAAGAATCTTTTTTTTTATTTTTTATTATCAAATGTGCACCTGTCAATCAACAGTGGCTGCGCATGAATCACTCGAGGGTGGGGGCGAGGGGGTGGGGAGATTGGCGCAGTGGCTTATGGGATGGCACATAGCTCCTAATCGCCAGTGAGTTAGCATCATGGATGTATTAGCATCAGAGGTCCCTATGCTAAAGTGGCTATGATATTTAGTAGTGATGGCAAAATGAAGCCCCATGAAGCACTGAAGCGTCGCAGCCAACTGCGTCACACATGGTTCGAAGCATCAAGGTGCTTTATTTGCTCCACTACGCCATCATGTGGACAAAAAAATGTATAACATGCTGAGTGCTTACAATAAATGTTGGGGCTGAAAGACAAAATTTGAGAATTTAGAGAGTTGTGATGTAAAATGTGCTTGTGTTACTTTGCTTATGTCTGTGCTTATGCAACATGTGTTTAATAAAGACAAAAATTAAATTTATTCATTTTTATTCAGAAATAATATTTTTCTAAAGTATTTGGACTCAGGCGGTTTCTTTTTTGTAAATACTAAGGCAAGTTTGTACAAATGTGGATAGCTATATTTCTATATTTTTTAGGTGAGATCAGCTCAAAATGCTCCCAAACTGGGGAAAATCTCTTCTTTCTAGCTGGTTCCATCGCATAAAAATGAAGCTCAAATAGAATACCAAAAGAAGCGCAATAACCCAAAGACACAAAATGTGACGGGGAATCCATTGCGTTTCACGGTCGCTTTTATTTGAATCGCGCTCCAAATCCACAAATCATTTCCTGAATCAGTCACGTGGTACGGCCACTTCCCGAGGCTTCGAACGTCACCACATACGTCATCAACACACGCATCGATACCATTGACTGTGAATTGAATGATCGATACACGCTTCAATAGACACACCCCTAGATTACTCGGCACACGCTTCGAAGCCTCGACACGATCGACACATCACTAGCTTATTTGCGAAACAAAAATCACTGCTGGAGTGGGGCGGAGAGAGGAGTGGAGGATTGGCAGAGGGACAGTCATCTCCACCCCCCACGAGGAGCTCAAAGTGAGCATAAGGCAACAAGTTTGAGAAATAAAAGTCCTAATGAAATAATAAACACGGTTACAGAGGAGATCGCGTTGAAGCAAAACGCCTCTTTCACTTGCGTTGTTTTCTCCCCTCTTGTGCGAGGGAGAGAGAGGGAGAGGAGGAAAGGTTACGTGAATGAAAAAATTGCTTTTAGTCGGGCCGTGTGATTGTTTTTTGTGATAACAAACTCCATAGAGGGAAATGTCGATGTTATATTGTGTGAAATAGTGACATTTTCGTTAAAATAAAGTCAATTCAGAGGGTATTTATTTGAGTTGATCATCGCGGTTTGCGCTTGGCCTGAGTTGTATGACACGCCTCCTAATTATGACCCTTGCAAAACTTGACGCGCCAGCAAACAGGCGTTTCTCGCGAGTGTGAAGCAATGGCCGCTGGCTGCTCTGCTTTGTGACCGCAACACTGGAGGCCGCCATTGCTCCTCCATTGCTGTAGTACCTCCATTTGGCCGCTAGGCCCCATTGAAAAGCATTGGACTTTAGACACGTTAAAAACAACTTTAATGCCTGGTTTCAATTTGTTGAAATCTCCTACTTAACGGAGGTCGGACTGTTAGCATTGGAGCTGCGTGAGCTACACGTCACGCAAGGGCCGAGTCTACAGTGAGATCCCGCCCTTTTGCCCTTATTAGGAACATGCTTCGTCAGAGCTGGGGAGGAGGAGTCTGTAAATCCGTATACGGGTATACGGGGAGGAGTGAGGAGGAGCTGTCTATTCTTTTTAACAGTCTATGGTGTGAAGTGGCAATGTTTGGCGTCCAACCAGAGGTTGAAGGAGCGTGGACGCACGTTTGGTCTGAACGCACCTTTATACCTCATGCACTGTCCAATTGGAGCCAAGGTATCAATATTACATCATATTCTTGTATGAGGTATAGCAGTGGTGGTGAGTTCCTGCATGAATACAGTGACATAGCACTATACTGGCAGTAGTTAAGCTTAGCATGTTTACTTTTTTTTTAGTAAACATGCCAACAGTAGCAGCTAGCAGCAGTAGCAGTAGAAATACAACAAAATAAATAAATGAAAGTTAAATTGAGTTTGCACTTTGACAGCCTGGTGACGAGTTGATGAGGCTGGACAAATGAAGCTTGATGGCAGTGATTTCCTCCACACTTGGGAGGTAACTATAAACTGCATCTGCTTATCATCTGAAGGCGGAATAACCATAATATGTCTTTAGAAAATGAAAGAACTAGTCAATGCTGGACTGGTCAAGGCTATTGGCATCTCAAATTTTAACAAAGACCAAATAGAAGCCATTCTCAACAAACCAGGGCTCAAGTACAAACCGGCCAACCACCAGGTATTATTCCTCTATACTATCCTCAATTGCACAACACATTTCTAAGCACACTTCTTGCTAGTTTTCTTGTCATTCTACACTGTGTATTTTTTACAGATTGAGTGCCACCCTTACCTGACCCAGGAGAAGTTGATCAACTACTGTCATTCAAAAGGCATCGCAGTGACGGCCTAACAGCCCGCTGGGGTCTCCTGACCGGCCTGGTGAGACACACATCAGTTCTACTGCTTTAACAATAACTATATATAATACAAAACTTTAATGTATGTGTCAATACATTTTAAGTTTCCATAATAGTACAAAAAGTGTATGTAAAGTTGTTCAAGCTGATTTACAGTGTAATTGATAATAGTTGATTTAGATAACAACTGTATTGACATAGCCCTTAAAAGAGAAGCTGGACTGTCTAAAAATATTTTTCATAAAAGCACTACAATCTTTGATGAAATAACAACAGCACAATGCAAAACAATACTAATTTCAGCAACTCAATTGTACATTACACCAATAAATGACAAGCTAAATAAAACTATGAAGATATACTGTATAGTGGAAAAAACTAACTCCTCATTGGAAGCTCTGATGAGTTTTATGAAATAGAGATCCAGTTTAATGTGCATCAGGGTAATATTGTTGGTGATGGTTCTTGATGTAGCTCTTGTGAATAGCTTTTTATAGACGTTCAAGGCTTTGCAAATTGCATGATTAATTACAATTGCCCACAGGAAAAAGTTGCACTGGACTGTGCGGTATTTTTGTTCAGTTTGATACAATTTTAGCTTATATGAGGCATTTGTTCTGCAGGTTCTCATCAGATTTCAAGTTGAGAGGCATCACCAAGTCCATTACGCCAAGTCGCATAAAGGAGAACCTTCAGGTAGACTATCCAACCAGCTAATTTACTGGACTTGAATGAACATCCATTTGGTGTTCAGTCCAGTCCACCCTATCTGAGTCACTGTGAATTGCCTCTCTGCAGTGTAGGGCAGACACCATGAGTACAGTGTGTTGTGTTCTTTATTTCCTATAAATAGGCCACGTTGGACTTTACTGTGTCACACAGACCGACAGGTGAACAAGGAAGTCATGGATATCTTATACTTTTGCTGGATATGAGAATTATAAACCAATACTGAAGTATTTAGAGGATTAGATGCAAAGAAAACCATTAATTACACAAATCTGAAATATAGATGGAAAAAAACAACAACTTGTATCTGATGAAGGGGTCGTGTGTCCCTGAGCCATGGTGGATCATGACAGATGTTCTGCTGCAACCATGACTAACAGAACGGGATCACACATGAACCCCACATCACATACAAGCATGGCAACCCTCTTTTTTGAAGTGAGATTAATTTAAGTTTTAACCTAAAGCTACTAACAAACACTTCAGGTTCAGTGTTTAATTCTTACATCCAGCAGAAGTATGAAGTTCTGTCTACTGTAGAATATCCATGACTTCCTTCTTTACCTGTCGGGTCTGTGACAGACTGAAGTCCAATGAAGCCTCGACACCAAAGGGTTGTTCATTTGAGTCCAGAAAGTTTGCTTTGTATAATGGACAAATATAGGTCTCGAAAATTATTTTATTTAGCCTCATTTGATCTTTTCTCAGATCTTTGATTTCAAGTTGAGTGGTGAAGACATGAAGAGTTTGCAAGGACTCAACAAGAAGTGGAGGGGTTTTAAGCTGGATTGGTGCGTATGGTTCTGTTCGTATTCATTTGGATAGAGACTTTCATTGTTTAATCGGGACAATGTACAGTACTGCCGTAAGCTCAGAATAAAACATGCTTGTTGTACTCGACTCCAACATGTGAAGATGTTTTCATCTGCTGCAATGGATCAGGAATGCTACAGGCAGCAGACATTTGTACAAACTCTGAACAAACACTGAAACATTTGTTTTGCATAACAGCGAATTGCACATGATTTACACACATATCGTTTTCTCGAAACAAAGACTTCCCTTTGACACTGAATACTGACTTCTGATTTCTGATAGAGAACTTTGTTATGACTCCAATTTACTGGGTCTCTTCCCATTCTTCACTCCGTCAGTCTGGGACTGTCTTGTCGAATAAAGCCTGGAATTGAAATATTTAAAACATTAAAAAAGAAAGAAATATTGATGTCATTTAAAAAAAAATAATGCACATGTATTTGAAGATTGTCATCACTTTACCATTATGACAAAATAATTTGACCGAAAATACACTGTGTGCCCACTGTCGATAATCCATTAGTCATCACTGCCCTCTAGTGGCCCCTGAGCTAGTTTGTATTCCCCCTTAAAGTACAACAACACGTACATCAAACACACAGGCATGGGTAACAGAGTCAAGGGAAGTGCTAAACAAAGCAGACACTGAAATAGACCATTGCTGGAACACATTAAACAAGACCAATGTGAACCATTTAACTAGACTGATTTATAGATCAGCTATTAGATAGTATTTTAATCAAGACCTGCGCCTCAAAGAGTTTAGTTTAGTTTATTGTTTATTGAAACAGGGACAGTGTACAAAACCATTAGTCTTTACAAAAGAAGAGATGATTTGTACCAGATTTAGCAAAGTAGCTATTTTCCATCTGCAGTCCCTGGACAGGTGAGTACAAAAAACATTACAATCTATAAATCTAATCTACAATAAAATCACTATATAAAATACATTAGTTTTCTGTACACTTCTAGAAAAACATATAAACAATCCCTACAATTTACAATACATTCATCAATGCTGACACGGTTGATGATCTAAAATATACTTTTTCAAATTTCGAGTAAAACTATTAAGATCTACAGACAGTTTCAGACAGTCTGGAAGCTCATTCCACTGTTTAATGGAGCGAAATGAGAAGGCACATTGTGCAAAGGCCGAGGATCTTTTTGGGATTACACAGTTTTTATTTGCAGTGGACCGAGTGGCTCTCGTATTTTGCTCAGAACAAAGTCTGACAAAGTTCTTCAGTGGTAGTGGAGCTGTATTATTAGCAGGGGTTAAAGTGGGCGGGAACGGTCGGGAACGGCGTTCCCCCACCTTCGCATGGCAAAAAAAACAAAGTAAAAAAAGTTAATGATTTCAACTTTGTCATTTTCACGCACATACGAAATGCTGCCTGTGAGATAAATCAATGCAATAAAAGTACTAGGTTGGGCCTACTCAATATGCGTCCCGGGGGCCAAACAATAAAATCTGACCATTTTCCATAAAAATATATTTTTTCCGGCATTATCCGCGCTGCAGTCGCGTCGCGCCGCAGCAAGTTCGCGGCACTTTGCGTAGCAGTGTGCCTCCGGCTCCGGACCATCATCTCCTAGCGCGGGCTCAAATGAAAACATGGCTCTGTTAAACGGTGTAAGACGCTAAACTGAGGAAACAGGAGGCTTATCGTTGGGCGGACTGACAGATTTGATCAAACCGCAGCACAAGGACAGTATGAATCGTGTTTGCTCGGATTATCCCATGCAGAAGCAGGACTCCTCGCGCGTCAGGTGCAGCGTGTGTTCCTGCCGGTGCAAAGGGCTTAACCAGCGACTTTAAGGTAAGGAACAACAGTTCAGCTGTGGATGTTTGTAAAGCGGACGATAAAGCTGATGGGACGTGAGTTTTGGAAAACTGCTCCACCAGCACTCGTGTTTAACCGGTCAACACGCTAAACCTCGCTCCCTGGGCTCTAACTTTACTAAATAACATCTGAATCATTCATTTGACAGGTGCATTTTTCTTCCTTTCTGCTCTGACTTCATTCAATACGTGTTTGTGGAAAATGTACAAGCGCAGAGATGCTCTTTGCAAAGTTAACATGGTAAACGAGGCTGAAGCTGAATACTGTATGTGGATGAGCGCGCCATCTCCAAGGAGCGCTTCATTTACTGAGTTTTTTCATGAAGCGCGAGGTCTGGACAGAACAGCTGAGCAGGAGTTAGTCATGTTGTTTGAAATGTACTTGTGTGGCTGTAATAATGTAGCTCTCTCATTCTGTATTAGGCCTTTGGCCTGGCTGGTTTAGATGTGATTTAATCCTGGTTTAGTTCTGAGTAGTCCTAGTTTATTATTAGGCTCTTTATTATTCTGTATTAATCTATTGTTGTGTTTTTTTTCGTGTTTTTTCCTCCAAAGCCTTAAAATACTGTAATATAATATAACTTTTATGTTTAGACCCAATTCTATTCTGTTCAAGCAGTGATGAATACGTTTGGTGGTGGGTGGGTCACCCCTGACCAGCCCAGTGGCCAATGGTAAACGACAAATTTCCCCCAGTGAAAAAGTAATGGAAGAGCCCTGCTGTAAGCACCACTGACTGTGAAAGAGGATTTTCTTAAATAAAGAACATAATAACAAGCCAAAATTGTTAATAAGTAATGTTTCAGCACACATGTTCATTTCTTATGTTGGGCCTTCTTTGAATAAGTGGATCCTGACATTTTATTTGTTTCTATAATCTATTAAGCTCCTCTCTGGGCAGGCATGGTGCTCTGCAGTCCTATCTCAGAAGAACCCAAAAGAGTGGATCTGGCAAAAGCAGAATTTGTTCATTTAGTAAATCACATAGACCTCCAATCATTTATGATTGTTAAAACCTACTAAAGGATATCTAAATATAATTCAAGGTATTAAAATATATTGAAAAATAAAATAATTACAGTATCAAATACCTTGTATTGTGCAGTATCTGTTCAGAACCCATGACTACATGTCAGTACCTAAGTACATAAAAAAATATAAAATGTAGCGCAAGTCCTACTGCTTGTTAAAGGTTAGAGTTCCCCCACCTCCCACTTTAACCCCTGATTATTAGTGATTTTGAATATAGTTCTTAGATTATTGTATAGAATTAGATTGTCAAAACTGAGCAGTTTGAACTTACTCAGGATATTGCAATGATGATAACGAAGTGTTTTTTTGTCAAGTGCCTTTAAAGCCTGATTATACACAGATCTTAGTGGTTTGAGCGTGGTCTCCTTTGCCTGCGACCAGCTAGATAAACAGTAAGTAAAGTGAGGAATTATGGCATTGAAATAAGTGAAAGCCGCCTCGACTGTCAGGCTGTTCCTCATATGCTTTAGAGAGGAAATGTTATATTTAATTGTGTTGGTTACTTTTTTAACATGCTTTTTGAATGTCAGTATTTGGTCTAAATAGAGCCCTAAGTGTTTTGTTTCCGTTACACTTTTTAGTGCCTCTCCATTTACATATATGTTAGGCATCTCTTTAGTATTATTTATTTTATGAAAATACATGCCAACTGTTTTACTAGTGTTTAATGTCAGGCATGAAGATTGGAGCCAATTTTGGATTTTGTCCAATACTGAAGACAACTTTGAGGCCACTGTCTGCATATCCCTTCCATGTGTGAAGATGACGGCATCATCTGCATACATAATTATATCCAGGTCTTTGCACACATCAGGGAGGTGATTTATATAAATGCTGAACAACAAGGGCCCCAGGATTGACCCTTGTGGGACCCCGGTTGTGCAAGATTTAAAAGGAGGATGTTGCATTATTTGACAGAAGATTATTAACAATTTACAGTCACATTGGCCCGTATGCAATATGCAGTAATCTTTATTATATGTTGGTGTATCAACATTTATTTATTTTCACCACTTTTAAACATAATTTTCACCACTTTTAAACATAATACACAAATGTCAATTCATATACTTGGTAACAATACTTTAGTAACTTGTTTGCAAATTTTGTTCAAAGGAGTGTTAAGAAGGCGGCCATAGAGCAAGGAACAGCAGCATCCTACCCTCTCAGAATTCAGTATTGAATGGATAATCCTTGTGCTTTAAGCCCCTATGGAAAAGAATTTGGATATTGGTTAAGTTACATACATGTAAACAAAAATGATCTTGACTGTGATACATCTCACCACTGGAAGGGACACGCTCTCCAGTTGCAGTTAAAGCCCAAGATGGTCTTTATTTCTTCCTCACTTAGTTCAAAATCGAACACCTGCAATTAAAAAAAACCCAGAGTTAACACATGACAATATGCAGATTAATACGGCTATTACTTGGGAAAAATGTCAAATATTTTCTAATTACCTGAAAGTTCTCCTGGATTCTCTGAGGCGTGATGGACTTTGGTATTACAACCACGTTTCTTTGGATGTGGAACCGGATTAGGACCTGACATGAATAGGCAAATCCACTTGCAAAGTTAGGATTAGGGCGCTTATGCAGTGACTATTGTGAAATTATATTTTAGCATATACTTGGGCAGATGTTTTCTTGTGCTTATCAGCAATGGTTTTAATGTTGGGATCGTCCATGAGTGATGGGTCTTCTGGTTTAGCCCTATCACGATACACCAATTGTTCATTCATCATAAAGATCAGTAAACAAAGAATATACAGGCAACCAGAAGAATACAATTACACAATGTCCCAATTGTAACAAAATATGATGCATGCCACAAAACGCAAAGAGGAATATTAGTCACAAGTTCAATATAAGCACTGAATACAATTTAAGGGTTTTCAGACAGAAATGACATAGTTTCCCCCCCCAACCTTATCTAAAACGGTTTTGTAATGGCAAATATTTCATACTGTGGTTACCAGGGTCTGTCGGGTGAACCCAGGGGGCTGTAGGCCGTCACAGATATGCCTTTTGAGTGGCAGTAGTCGATCAGTTTCTCCTGAGTCAAGTATGGATGGCACTCCACCTAGTGGCAACAAACGGCAACTTCAATGCGTGACAAGGTATGGCACTGAAAAGTAAGAGTTGGTGACCAAAGAGGCCGAATTTAAACCACAGTGAAAACACCTTGCATCAGAGATGTAAACATTTTCAACTGCCGGTTGCAATCATCCCTGCATAAATTTAATGTAAAACGTTTTTTTTTTTTTACAAAAGAACTTAAAAAAACCTACATGTTTTGAAGAAAGATGTGTTTTAGTCTGGCTATAGCTCTTTCTTGTTTTATTATATTGGGACCGGTTATCTAAAAATACAGACAATATTCTCCACAAGCTTTACAACATTGTATTTCCCGTGATTACAGTGGTGCCCCTTAGTCATTTTCTTTCTCCTGATAAGTCTATAAATAATATGTAAAAAAAATCCTCAAAATTAAATAAAACTATACTATACCAATCAAAACAAACTGTTTCAATAAAAGCAATGTGATATTTTTATTCTAAAAATGTTATACAAACTTAAAATTAGGATGGCCAGTGCTCCATATTCTGCGCAGACATCTGTGAAACACTAAAGTGGTGAGGAGGACAGTGATTGTGATCTGTTGCTCCAGAAAACAACAGAAGTATAAGGTCATCTTGGATAATTGCTGTTGCCTGAGGGAGACTGCAGCTGCCCCAATACAAACAAACAGGACATTTACTGCTGTGATTTAATGGGAGAGGACAGATGATTATATTATGGTCCCTTTGCTGTTCTTGACATTTCTTTTCATGTAGTGTTTGGCACACAGAGTGAGAGGCCGCATGACTCATCTGTCATGTTCATGTGGGAATCAGAAATACAGTCTGATATCTAATGCACGTTCATTTTCCTCACCTGATTGTTCGCTGGTTTGTACTTCAGGCCTGGCTTGTTCAGAATAGCTTCAATTTGCTCCTTATTGAAGTTAGACACTCCTATAGCTTTGACCAACCCAGCGTCAACAAGCTCCTCCATGGCCTGAAAATAGATGATAATTGACTTTGATTGATTTGAATTGCATTTTTATTAAGCAAGTTTTCAGCTTACCTCCCAGGTTTCCAGGAAGCTAGAATTATCAGAAATGGTCAGCCCGGCTTCGTCTAAAGGAAAGAGATCATCACCTGACTGTAACATAAATGCAGCCTATTAAAACAAATGAACATTATCTGCATTGTAATAATTGCCATGTTAATACTCACCTTGAATCCCATTGGCCAGTGAATCAAATAGAGGTCAAGGTAGTCCAGTTTTAGATCGCCAAGTGTCTTCTCACAGCCTTTCCTCACCATTGTCTTTTCGTGGAAAGTACACCACAGCTATAACATAGACATACAAGATTAGAATTGTCATTAAACATTTAATTGTAACATACATAATACACACCTTGCTAGTAATAAAAAGCTCCTCTCTCTTAACCACACCGTTCTTGATCATAGTGTTCACTCCTTCTCCGACCTCCACCTCATTCTGGTAGACCAACGCTCCATCAATGTGTCTGTATCCAGCAGTGATGGCTGCTTTCACCGCCTCTGCCACCTTTCCTGGAGGAGACTAAACACAATGATATGCATTACAATGTAGCAGTATTAATTACCACAAGGATTTGTTCCTGGATCCATAATTAGGCTCTAATAGTAGTAGGAATTATTAATTCTATTCACAAAATAGCAATTGCTTGTAACATTTATAAAAGGTAATCCGGCTACATCAGAGATTTGAGCATTAAAACTTGGTAGCAAAAGGTTGTAATAAATTCTCCACGGCCTGTAGACGTTTAACACAATAATTATGTTACCGCAGTAAAAGACATGGCGACTGGCAACACATAATGTAATATATATATATATATATATATATATACACCGATTTTATGGTAATGCAATGAATTACATGAAGAAAATAGCAATATAAAGGTCCTTCTTAACCCTATTGCATTCAACAACCAACACTGCACAGCACAAAATAGACGTCTGCACTATGACTGAATGTCAAATGAAAGTGTCTCCACTGGGGGCGAACCACTCTCTGCTGCAAATCTAAACCTTATGACAAATATGCACCATCTTTCCACAAACTTGAACAATCCAAAGTTGCAATAGTCGGATGGAAACTTTCACAAGTTCAGATCAAGCTAACACTGAACGTTGTGCTAGTTTGATCGCTCGTGCGTTTGCCCACCACCTTTGCCATCAAATATCTGAAGAAAATGTGCAAAGAAATAAGTACCTTCCATGTTCCTAGCCCCAAAACGGGCATTTGTGCCCCGGTGTTGAGTTTCACCGCTGTGGCCATTGCTCCAGAAGGTACAGCCAAGTGGCCGATAAAGATCCTTGCAAGTGCCACTCAGGGTTGCCAGGTCTGGGCAGCCAAACCCGCCCAAAAATATCTGAAAAATCGCGGAAATAATATGTCTATGCGGAAAACCCGCGGACATACGGCGCGGCTGGAATTTTCAATATTGTTTACCAGTAAACAGAGCCCATGTGCTCCCGCGATGATGAGAAACCGCCCCTTTCTTTCTCTCTTATTGAAAAAGCAGCTCAAAGTGCTTGGATTTGAGATTTTGTCATTCGAAATAGTGATTTTGATCAAAAATAAGATGGAAATAGCCAATTTTACATTGAAAACAGCAAGGCAAAAAACCGCGGACAGTTTTCTTCACCCGCGGGCTGGCTTAAAAAACCGCCCAATTCCGCGGTTTAACCGCGGACCTGGCAACCCGGGTGCCACTGGAGAGAGGGGGAGATCCAAAATCGGTCTCTGGCAGCGGTCAGTGGTTTCTGCAGATGCCACTGGTTTCTGGGCACGAGGGCTCCCCTAGTGTTGACAGTTGCTGGTACAGGCAGGTTTTCTGTGGAATATGATTAATCATACTGATTTGGATCTTGGCCCTGCTGGGCCACAGGCAGCACACGCAGAGCTTAGAGCCGATCTCAGAGATCCATGAGGGTAATCCCCATCTGCGATTGATTATTGATGTCTCTTCAACAACAACCCTGTCCACGTAGTAAAAAACAAACAAAGCATATTTATCAGTTGGTTTACGGTCTATGGTCTCTACACACTTGACTGACAAGACAGACAAAAACTTTTATATTTCTTTCTTTCTTTAATTATTTTGACAGATTACTTTTTTAATCCATCTGTTTCTAGTCTAACCCATTTCTCATTTCGGCTAACCGATCAATTTTATTATCTGAAATACATTTTGTGAGCCATCTTTCTCCAAAGTATGATGGCATTTTCTGTATTTGTCATCCACCACTAGAGGACACTATCGCCACATAATGTAAGAAGTAGGCCCATGATATCTGTTTGCGACACAAAAGCACAATAATGAGATAGGTAGATAAGATAAAGCCTATATCAAGTATCATACATTTGAACATCTTGAATTTCATTTGTTTAATTGCTTATGCTTTTGCATAACTTATTTTCATTTTTTTGGGAACACAATAAGGCATAGTCTACCTTAAGCATTTACAAACACGAACTTGATCATTAAGTAATAAGGTATTTATTAGTTCAGTCTTAGTTCATTATTACTTCATGAACTTCTTTTGTTCATGTTTTATAGGTTATGGCTATGCCTTATTATACAGTGTTACTTTTTATTACAATGCACACAAATTGAATTGAAAGGAATTTAAAAATTAGATTTTACACTAAGACCTTGAGATAATGAGGTTCCATCACACATGCATAAGTCAATGTCATTTGTTTGCTTTGGTAATCCATTGATTGCTGTACATGATGCAGTCAATTTTAGGGACAGTTAAATTCTCGTAAGTCACAGTAATAAGATCCCATGCTCCTGGTGCAGACGGCTCCTTGGATGGTGTTTCCTCTTTCGGTCCATCTGTACTCAGCCTTATGTACCCCACTTTATGTCCATTTTTACTTAAGACTTTTAACAACTGGGCTGTCTGTATGTATATGTGTCTGTGTGTCTGTGTGTGCGGGTGGGGTAGGGGGAGGTGGGGTTGTTGTTATTTATGTATATTTGCTGGTGGGGACTATTTTAATGATTTTTAAGCACTGTAAAGCACTTTGTGTTACATTTGTATGAAAAGCGCTTTATAAATAAAGTTTGATTTGATTGATTGGACTTGGTGTGCATTCGGTCTGCTGCTTAATATGAGAGAGAAAAAAATGTTTTAGAAGATCTTCAATTTCATGATAATCGTATTGTTGTATGAACAAGACTAAAATGGACCTTAATTAGGAAAATTATGCCAAAAACTGGACTTTCGCACATTTTTAAGTAACTAATCTGTGTTTTACAAATATGCTTTGATTTTGTAATGCCTTTTGGCTTCTTGCGATACGCATGTGTATATTTGCAATAACAATCAATTGTCAATATATTGTGCATGAATTTTCCCAAAAACTAGTTTTAGTCTTCCCCACAGAACGCTAAGAGGAGATACTTGTACAAACTTGGAGGCAAAAGTGGAGAGTTACGGGTGCCATCTGCTGCTATGTCCCTCACAATGGCCCTCTCTAAACTCTGTGTCTCCTCTGATCTTGTCTCAGCTGGACGTCTTCTGTCTCTTCAGATCTGACTTCACAGACGGATGGACCATTTACCGGCCAGAAAACTGTCAAAGCACCTTAGAAGTCAAACACGCTCACACTCTGCCATGATCAAAGGCCCCGAGGTAAACCAGACAAAGACACCGCCACGTACAGTAAAAAACGCCACCGAAAAGAGAGATGTATTATTATTGTACAGGCTTTAATTTGGAGGAAAAAAAGTTTCCCTAAGTGTTAACAATTAGGAGAAAGGGGTAAAAACAGGGCATTGTAGATTCAGGCATGAACACGCACAGTGATAGCCACTTAATGCTACCACTGGGGCTTTTGGACAAAGGGAACAGGATTAGGTGAGGCTTTTCCATAATGTGAAAGTGTGAACAATCATCAGCTGCAAAGTAAGGAAATTGATTTGTGCAAATAAATATATGAGACCACAGTTGAATTTCCATTATGTGAACTTTAATGCGTTTCTGATTCTGGACACCTGCATATCCCGTGGAGATCAAACACTTTCATTTTATTTCTCTATTCTTTTAGCCTGGCGCTCTCTCCCTTACTCTTTTACTTGTCTCTCCATCTAACTTTGGTGTGCTCAAAGAAACATCAATTTTATTTGATATAAGGAAATTGTAACAAACTTAGTTTGTAATCAGTAGTAAAAAGTAAGTAAGTAATCAGAAATTTACATTTAGTTTACCGTATTTGTTTTTTTGTTTGATTGTATTATAAGTGTGAAATTCAGTCGTCCACGGTGGCCTCTGCCAAACGCTCCAGGAACAATTGTTTGAATGTTTTCTGATGAAATGAGTCCATCAGCAGTGAAACCTACAAAAAAGTCTAACAATATTTAATCCTCGTATCCTAGTGGATACTTTGATAGAAAGTAAAGGTGCCATGATAGCCACTCGTACAAGCACTGGATCACTGAAAGGTCAAATACACACACACACATATGTTATATATATATATATATATATTCACATAAAAAGTTCCTTTTAGGAAAACAATGAATAAAACGGAATAGACCTATGTCTAATAAGTAAACTCAACCAATTCAAACATAGGCACTTTCATTAAAGCGAGGTGTCCTGCAGGTTCGTCTTCCTCGTCCGTCTTCCCTCTTTCCTTCCAGTACTTCAATGGTTTCCCACATTAACCAAATGCATTCACTTTATTCCACCTGCCCACTTTTGCCCCTTTTGCCACGGATTGGCACTTCTGTTGTATTGACACTTCCGCTAAAATATTATGCACAGTAGATTGATTTGTGTAAAATGTTAATTTGCACCAACAAGTCAACACTGCATTGTTTCTCTGGGCGGCCTGAAAACGGCTTTGTGTCCGTGTAGTAATGGATTTTCTCTGGACGTCTGCAGGCCTACGTAAACTAACATGAGTGACGGGGCGGGCACAATTCATGGTGGCACCCAGGGGAACTCCCGGAATAAGGTGAATAGGCCTATCCTCCCAGCTCTGAGCCTAGCTAAACAACTGAAGGTCACCCGCCAATTGAACCTCACTACTCAAAGTTAACCCTAATACTGAGCAAGTTTTAGGCCTTTTGTATGTGTCACTTTTGATACATGCATATCTGAGGACATATAAAACTTGCTCAAAAGCCTGTTGTAAACAATTTAATTTTCATCTTCTGCCCCGTGTGGGATAGGCTACTTTATGCACTATAATAAATCTGTCATGTCAGTAGGTTAAATCCAACATAGCTGATAATCATTAGCCATCAGAAGCTGGGCTAAAGGAAAAAGATGTCGATATTTGAGACTTTTCTTTTAAATAAATGGACTCAACTTATAGCGCTGTTCTATCTTCATCAGGCCCAAAGCACTTTACAGTAAGGAACCAGTCACCCATTCACACTCTCATTCATACACCAATGTACGCAGACACTGGAGGAGGCAAGGAGGGTGAAGTGGGACACAAGGACACAACAGTGTGCACCTTCAGGGGATGGGATTTGAACCACTGACATTCCGATCATGAGACAAACCTCTCTCCAACAGCTGTCGCTGTCGTACATTTTGCTTTAGAGTTCATGTGTTTACATTTATTTATTTTTTGATTTAGGCATTACTTGAATTGTTTTGGGAAATTCTTGATCCATAATAATGGCCTTTTTAGTGCATAATATATCTAAAGAATCGCTTACACCCAATACATAATTAATTGTGACATTGAGGACAAATTGTTTTTAGCATGAACATGTTTTATTTATGCCTAATAGATGTAAAGTAAAGTGGGAAATTAAAAGTAACAGTAACAATGAGTAACACAACAGCAAACAATAGAAAACTGAAGAGGAAAAGCAGTCCAACAACACAGGCAACAAAACAGAATGTAAGATTCAAAGTGAAACATATTTTTTGGTTTGGACCAGCCCGCGGGAGCGGGGGGCCGGCTCACACGTGTGGCACATGTGCCACTGATGCGCCTGTGATGGGCCATTGGATGATTCCATTCCAGAAAACACGGGCTGCACAGAAATAAAAAATTAAATCTAACGCACCGGCCCATTTTGGAACCGGCCCACCAGTCAAATGCCCGGTAAAATATATGGCCAGTCCGGGCCTGTATATATAATATATATATATATATATGTATATATATTATATATATATATATATATATATATATATGTATGTATATATGTATGTATATATAATTTCAGTATGTCGTCATCTCTGTTTCTGCCACAGTGGACCCAGTCTTCATATCCGTCTCAAAATCTAATGTTCAAGCCAAGTTCACTCACATTCTTCACATACTGCCTACTCCAGCGGACTATAACACAACCTGAGAGGCCCAACACGTCATAAGAAAATAGAATTAGCCGTGAAAGGCAATAGAATGTGAATAGAATATTAAAGTATAAAACTGTTAAACTCTTTGTACCAGCCTAGAGAAAAGTTGCATATTACTAAGAGAGTTATCAGGATAGAGATCATCCTACTTTTTAATAATGAAATAGTTATTGGATATGCCATTATTTGATTGAATTGTAATTTATCCTGATGACCTGCTGACAAAAGATTAACTACAGATGTTATTCTGTTGTATATTCTTGACCACAATCCACGGCAATGTGTGTAAACTACTGAGGTTGCTACATATTGATATCTACAGTTCCTTGCACACACACGGAGTACCTTATAGTTTAGTTTTCCCCAAACTGGATTCAATTTCTAAAAGGATTTTAGCCTTACATGGTAATGTAATTGAGTAGAACCGTGAGAATATCTTACATGACCAGTCTAATGTGTAAGTTTATATTCAGCTCATGTTAAAGATTGAGGTTGCCTGTACCAAATGTTTAGGCCATTTATTCAGATAATGCTGGGGAATGTATGTGTGTGAAAGAGCTTCTGTTCGTAGCTTTTAGCCAGATTTAGACCAATTTTCTGCTATGTCAACTTGCTGCAGTTTTAAATACGGTGTAACGATCACAATTATATGGAATTTAATAGAGGCTATGCTTGGTGTTATTCAATTCAATTCAACTTTATTACGGACTCGAGGTCCAAAGAGACAGAATGACTTCATAAACAAACAACACCAAAATACAAAAATGTACACAGTCACTTTAAAAGACAGCTACACCAGGGCCTCCACATTCTCGACTGATAGCAAATGGCACTACAGGTGACATCAACCATTAAACCAATTACTGTATTTACCAACTTATTTAAACGGCATATTTTGACACTTTTTCAAGAAGCTTTTAGATTTGGGTAAAGCCAAACTGGAGAAAAAATGTGCTTGGTTCAGGTGGGGGTTAAGAGGTTAGACATGCAAGGCCACAGTTATAAAATGCTGTAGAAAAAAAAAAAAAAGGTGAATTTACGGTTACATTGTAAATTATAAAATGTTGGATCATAAAATAATAAGGGATTTTAAAAAGTGCCTACAGCAGGGGAGGCAAATTTGCTTGTGCAGGCCCAATATTTGATCATGTCAAATTATGTAGGGCCAAACCTGCTCATGGTGGCCTTCACTGAATGACCAATTTCTACTAAACATACTGACCGAAATGGGGAGGTCCTCACCTATAGGGAGTTTAACATTGTTTCACCATTGAACCAGAGGACTACAGTAAAATCCATAGACATTGACGCCTATACGATATGAAAGTGCTGTCTTAAGTAAGAGCAAAGGGTGTCTCCTCTGGGCCCCTCAGACAGAGTTTGGTCTTTGGCTTGATTAACCACTTAGTTCGGGCTCTCAGACACGAGATTGCAGGAAAAGACGAGTAATGAAGTGGTTTGAAATTTACATCGGTAAGAGCCGCGGCGGATGCCTTGATTTCAGCCTGCCTGTGCTGTTTGTTCTTTGTGGAGAATCGTCCGCTATTTTAATGGTAACGCATAACAAGTGTCCATCCAACCTCCTCCATATTGCTCCCTCATCAACCTAACTGCATTGAATAAACACAATCAGCATGCATCTAGAGTGGACTGGGAGCACATCTCTCTCAAACTGCCTCTGATGGCCTGTTCATCATTGTTATTATGCAGATTACACTGTGCCCATGAATGCTCCACGAAAGCCCCCTTTGCTTTAGCATTGAAATGTCATTGTACAAGTCTTGCCCAAAACACATTGTTTAGTGCTTAAAGCTGGAGTGCCGCTGTTGGGTTATGGATAAAAAGCTTCAAGAACAGGAATTAGACAACATTCAAGTTACACTTAAAAGTCAAGTGTTTCCAGGAAGATTTACAACAATACTGAAGCATGTTGCATTATTCAATATTTTTTTATTATAGCTGTGAAAATAACCAGCCATTATTCAGAGTGTAGCAGAGTGTAGTACCTAAGGCCATGGCTAAAATTTGCTTTGTTTTAAAATGTATTTTATCCATTGATAACTCTATCATGGCTACAAATCTGAATTATTACAAGAATCAATTTCCTGTTACTTCCTATGACCTTCTAATTATGTATGTTTTAGCAAAGGCTATACAGCAGATACCGTAAGAAAACGTGACCACAAGCTAGTGTTGCACCCCATTCGTGGGCACTCAAAAAGAGGAACATGGTTTGGTTTAAATCTCGGGCCTTTCACTTGTCCATGTGTCCAGGAATGCTGAGCTCTGGCCAGAGACAGCAAGCTTAGATCACACCTTAAACGGATACATCGCGTTGATCAGCAAAACAACCTACAGGTAACTGCCATTTTGAGTTTTAATGCATGTAAAAAAAAATGTATACAGCTGGCAGCTTTTTTTTTTTAATGATATGTACTTTTCATGTTTGTTTATTACATACATACATACATACATACATACATACATACACATTTTTCAGTTAAATGCTGACAAAAAATATTGTATGTTTAATTTGTGAAAATGACATGAATGAGCATGTCATGCTCATTCTTTGTCCTGTGGTCCTTTTGACACAACACAGAGCTGTCACTAAAAGACTGACTCTGAGAATGTTGTTTTGTCAATTCTAATGGAATGTAAGCTTTATAGAGATTAGTTACGGCTGCTGATTATTATAGTCTATAATTGATTGTTTGCTTTATTCTTTATTGCGCTTTTTGATTTGAAACATTATTGCATAAACATCTGTGGGGCGGACGTCTGGTTGTGAATATTATATGTTGCATGTTCTGCCCGTGCCTGTGTAGGTTACTCTGGGTACTCCGGTGCCTCACTAAAAACATGTACAATATGCCAGAATCAATGATAGTGTGAGTGAGTGGTTGGTGGTGCTCGGGCCAATGGCACAGATTGGCAGGCTCGCTTCCGTCAGTCTACCTCAAAGGGCGGTTGTGGCTACAATCGTAGCTTACCACCACCAAGTATGCATGGAGAATGCCTACAGTGTAGCGCTTTGAGAAACTTGGTAACACATGCTTGAAAAGTGCAATACAAGTGTAAGGCATTATTATGAATAAGAGTATTTCTCATCAAAACTCAGAAAACACACGGTAAACAATATAATTCTTGTGCCATTTATCTGTGGTGTGTGTGCTTGTGTGTCATTGTGACAAAGTGATGGTGATATTTTTATACACTTATGTTCGATCCATGACAACGCCACTGGTTAAACCAGAAAGATTTAGGCTACGCAGGTTCGTTGACTGAAGTGACAGGAACACATGATTACAGAACAGAAGTCGATTTTCTTATGTTAATTTATTTTAGCTATAAAACAGCGTTTTAAATGAATGTCGAAAGTTTTTAAAAGTCCCCATTCACAACTGGGTTTAACAAAAATAAAATAATGTAGTCCCATTAGTGAGTCCAGTGGTTACCACTGTGCGCCCGGATCCAAAGGCCGCACAGTGCACACAAAAAAAGGGGGAGACTCCCGCCAGCAGAAGCCTGGGCAACATTATACATTCAGTTTACATACAGAACATAAATAAGCGACAAACATATAATCAAAAGACATGGACACAAGGACATACCGAGACGTACAGCGATGCCGCGCCACCCTCTGGCCGTACCGCAATAATCACAACAGTTCCCGAGCCGCCGAGGACTAGAAAGAATAGGGCCGTTAGCCACACCCCAGACAAGTTACTCAAACCACGAGACTGCTCCGACGCTTACCCACGATGCCCGCGCCACCCAGAGCGTAGCTGCCATAAGCAAGGCAGGCAGCTGCCTGGGCCCCCAGCTTGAAGGGCCCCCATGCACCAACCCGTTTTCAGATACCTGCAGTAAACGCTTGATATATAAGCCTTCCTAGTGATTTTGGTGATGTAGTTACATCATCTCTCCACCAACTCTGTGGCGCTGTTTATCCCCATCCTGCTGCATGCTTTAGTGAGTCATGGTTCCCTAATGTTAACTTTAATGAGAAGTGAACAGACTTTTTACTCATGCTCCACCAGATTATATTTCTAATAGTGAAACCAGTTTATTGTAACTCTCTTCATGACCTAAAGAACCTCAGCCTTCTGTTCTGAGGAAAACTTCTGCAGAGAACTGCATTATGGGAGTTTTCAGGTGACCAAATGACATCCTCTCTCCCAGTGCGCAGTACACCGATCGGCCACCAGAGGGCCCCCAACCGACATTCTTGCTTGGGGCCCCTTGGTACCCCTGCTACGCCACTGGCGCCACCATCTAGCTACTGCGCTTGACGCCCTCAGAAGCTCCAGTGCGCCTTATCGTGCCCATCAGCAGCTTGAAGCCCCAGTCTCGCCGCCATGACAGCTGCGCCAGTGTGTGACGTCACGGGTGGGGGGTCAGGTGAGGGAAGGTAGTGGCCTTTTATAGGCAGGGAGGGGAAGCGCACCCCGAACTACCACATCATGTTAATCAGAGAAGTTATCCCACAGCCTTTGTATTCTTTTACTCTAGCCCTATCTTGAAGTGTGTCAGAGCACCGCCTTTGCTATGCCCAATCCCGTCAGACCTTGAAGCTAAGCAGGGAAGGTCTGGTCGGTTCTTGGATGGGAGACCGTTTGGAAACACAAGGAAGCCTAGCGGATATAGTGAGTGAGTGAGTGGTTGGTGGTGGTCGGAGGGCCGATGGCGCAGATTGGCAGCCTCGCTTCCGTCAGTCTACCCCAGGGCAGCTGTGGCTACAATAGTAGGTTACCACCACCGAGTATGGAGTGAATGAATAATGCAATTGTAAAGCGTCTTTGAGTGTCCAGAAAAGCGCTATATAAACTAATGCATTATTATTATTATTATTATTATTATTAGGTTTGACAAGATCACAGTGACACAGCAGTAAATCTTGCTCGGAGTTCCCTATAGGGCACTTCCTTATCGGCAGTCAGTCATCTGATATTATTTACAATCTGTTGAAGAAAACCGGAGGAACTTCTTCAATTCGGCACGCTCATCACGGACGGAGAGCTCAAAGTGGGTCGCGTGCTCGTTTTGGGGAAAACCATTGCGGCATTGGGTCATATTCATTCAACAGTCTATGCTCATATTTGAAGATTATTTGTATGTTTTCAATCAAGATGCACTAGCCATGGATTATAACAAGTGTTGTCCAAGCAAAATTTCTATTTACAGCTAAATGGTTACATTGGGCAAATTACAAAGGCTGCCATCAGAGGTGGCCAATACACATTTACTCAAATAATGAACTCATTACTTCATACTTGCTACTGTATGTAGGACATGTTGTGGGTCGCATGTGATTATGCTGGACACCACCAGGACTGTCTTTTTATGGATGGAGTAATTTAATCTCTGCAACTATTTTTATTGCCTTCATCATAATAATACTAATCATCATCATCATCATCAGCTCATGGCTTGATAACAGGGAATAAAATATGCAATTGCTCCTGCTCCCCTTTATGTTGGAGCGGTGGAAGGACTTCTGTGAAGTGCAATTACAGATTTGAGATGCCGACATTGCCGTGTGCACTTGTAGAGCATGGTGCAACAAGTGTGCAGTGTGAAAGTTTGCACATGGCCAACATCAGAAAAAGAAAAAAAAGTCTGACGGATTAGAGTGACAAAAGCAAAACACACAAGTAAAACGAGTCAATAGAAATAGGGGCCCACAGCACCATCTGGTGGCAAATTCTGATTTGATACTTTAAAAACCTTTTCTATTGTATGTGTGACTAACACTGTGACTGAGAGTAAATTTGTAAGTAAAAAATAATGTATTTTAATTGAATTAAAATAATGTGGCAAAGTTAAAAAAAAAAGTAGTCTTATGCTTTTTGCACAATATATACAAACATTGTATGTTGCAGTATGAACCAGAACTAACCCAGGAAAAAACTTGTATTAAAGCATGAAAGGAAATTGATATTCAATAAAGCCTAAAACTGCAGAGGAGTGCCACCAGTGATGCATGTGCCACAATTTGAGAACCACTGCTGTAAACTTTGTCATAATCTCTTATTATAATCTGGATGTATTGCTTGGTTGTTTTGGCTGCCCGTCAAAATGCTTCAGACATAGGCAGAGTGAGTGAGTAACGTGGTGTAAAACAGTAAACTTAGTCTGGTCCAGGCTCTGACTTCAAAGTGAACTAGCCAAGACCCCCCTCCCAGTTTTGTCAGTGGTGCACTTTGGGAAAGGGTGCACATTGAGTAAATGTTCATCACGGTCTGCAGCTTATTCCTGTACCGCTCTTTGAAGGCACCAAATGTGTGTAATTGAGCCGCCAAGTGGACATACAGTATGTATGTTAGCTCTTTTCCTTATTGCAGCCATTCCCAAAGTCCGGGACATCGCTGCCCCCTTATTGTTCCAAAAATCTCCCAGGGACCCCCAATAATAATAATTTACTTTATTCGAAAGAATTAGTTATTATTTACAGATAACATTACATGAAAATCATCTATAATAGCTAAATACTGATTTAAAGAGGTACATTTTAGCAAATTAATGTACATTCCTTTCAAAATCTGTCGTATTTTCAATGTACTTGTTTTGTAAACAAGCTTTGGGGCCCCCCGCAGTGCCTCTGAGGCCCCCCAGGGGCCCGGGACCCCACTTTGGGAACCACTGCCCTATTGCAATTGTTTTTATGTTATATACAACGTGTATGCATGGAGCTGGTTAAAAAAAACAAAGCTTAATGTTCTTGTTTATTCATTATCAGTTTTGTAATTGGCAATAGTGTTTTTTGTTTGTTTTTTGTTTTGGCCTGTAGGTTTTATTAGACAGGACAGCTTAGGGTTAAAGGGATGCAAAGTGAGCAGAGACATTCAGCAAATAATCGTAACTCTAATCATGGTGCTGAGGTTGAAAAATGGCTGTGGTCTTGACGTCACGAACCCAACTTCTATTTAAACTCCGATGTTAACGTGCAGGGGCAAAAGGGCACATCTGCTATCATATTTTCTATAGCTATATGTAATATAGCTGAATAGCTGCTGGTGCAGAGATAAACTATTACAATTAACATAATTATGTGTTCTTCCGTGACTGGTTTGTAATCACGTTATGGCAAAAACTTTGTTTTGATTGATTTGAATAATAATGTGACAGCTTGGAGAGGAATGACAAATTGGTTAAACTAGTTTTCAATGCCACTGTCAATAACTTCCACGTTGTTCACTTTGGTAAAGCTATAGGTTTCTTAATTAACAGTTACGCTTTTAGGTTTCAGATTATTTGCATAAGAAAGCTTACGCCTGCCGCTTAATCAATGTAATAATAAACATGTAGATTTCCCGGTGTTAGAGCACGATACGGGCTGTATCCAAAGATAAGAATTCAGAACAACATATTGTAATCTGTAGAAAAGTGCAAAAATGGCAACTACATCAACAGAAATGGCATATGGAGTACTATTAATTATCTTACAGTTTGACGTTAGATTGACATCAGACGTATTTCCTTCCGAGTTTTCCAATGAAAAATATTGTTGAAAAAAATAAAATAAAACTATCAAATAGTTGAGTTGTCCGCAGGCACAACATTTGTGAATAAATTCTATCAAGCAACGTGACTGTAAATGTACTTTGTATTTCTATTGTGACTTTCTGAAGCACTTTGTGACTTCTCTGTCTGTGAAAGATGCTAATAAACATAACTTACTTACTACTAACGCAGGGGTGTCAAACTCATTTGTACATCAGGCATGTAATAGCTCCTTTTGTTTGTTGATTTTATTTGTAAACAAGCGGGAAAAGAAAAAAAAAGACCAAATAATGTGTGTAATAACAGAAAAGTTAAAAAATGTCTACATTTGGAATGTTAAACCACACCAAAAAGTAATAATAAAAAATAAAAAAAACTCATTTGGGTCATGGGCCGAATTCAGCTCCCACGGCGGGTCGCGGGCCTATTAAGCCACATTATGTAATAAAAGTCCAAAATGTAATAAAATTGCCCCTTCATTATGTAATAAAACCACATTTTGTAATAAACTGCCGCATTTTGTAATAAACCTCAATGCATTATGTAATACATTATGCTACATTTTGTAATAAGTTATTACATTTTGACACAGTTATTACATTTTTATTTTCAGGAAAATGTAATAACAGTACATGTAATGTAATAACAGAACAAAACAGCCTTTAATAGCTATTAGTTAATAAAACCCCGTGAGCTGCTACCTTAACGTGGTGGGTTGTTTGAGTGCCCGAATGATCCTTGGAGCTATGTTGTCTGGGGCATTATGCCCCTGGTAGGGTCTCCCATGGCAAACAGGTCCAAGGTGACGGGTCAGAGCAGTTCAGAAGACCCATATGGACGTACAACAATCAAGGACCGTGACGTCGCCCGGTATGGCGCAGCCGGGGCCCCACCCTGGAGCCAGACCTGGGGTTGGGGCTCGAATGCGAGCGTCTGGTGGTTGGGCCTTTGGCCACGAGGTCCGGCCGGGCACAGCCCGAAGGGACGACGTGGGCCCGCCCTCCTGTGGACTCACCACCCACAGAGGGATCCGTAGGGGTCGGGTGCAGAGAGGACTAGGTGGCAGTTGAAGGCGGTTGCCTCGACAACCTGGTCCATGTGCGCAGCTTCTGACGTTCGGGACATGGAATGTCACCTTGCTGGGGGGAAGGAGGGAGGCTGAGAGGTACCGGCTAGATATAGTCGGGCTCACCTCCATGCACAGAAGAAGAAGATCTTTATTTATATAGCGCCTTCACAGACATGGTCACAAAGCGCTTTACATGAGAGCATTTTACACTCACTCCATACTCGGTGGTGATAAGCTAGTAGCTTCAGTTTCCCCTGGAGACTGACAGAAGCGCTGTCGCGACTGCACACGGTCCCTCTGACCACCACCGTGCATTCACACACGCATCATTCATCCTGGCCTATTGTACATGTTTTTTGGTGGTAGGGGAAACTGGAGTACCCGGAGTAAACCTACGCAGACACGGGGAGAACATGCAAACTCCACACAGAAAGGCCCAGTCCAGGTGGGAATCGAACCCGGGACCTTCTAGCTGTGAAGCGAGAGCACTAACCGCTGCGCTACCGTGCCGCCACAGCCTGGGTTCCGGATCCCAACTCATGGAGAGAGGTTGGACGCTCCCTTTTTCTGGAGTTGCCAGCGGGGAGAGGCGGCGGGCCGGAGTTGGCTTGCTCATAGCCCCCCAGCTCAGTGAATGAGAGGGTGACGTCCCTACGCCTTCGGGTTGGGAACAGGTCTCACACCGTTGTCTCGGGCTACGGGGCCAATATCGGTGCAGAGTACCCGGCCTTCTTGGAGTCCATGGGAGGGGTACTAGATGGTGCTCCGACTGGGGACTCCATTGTTCCACTGGGGACTTCAACTCCCACGTGGGTAACGACAGTGAGACCTGGACGGGGGTGATTGGGAAGAACGGCCTCCCCGATCTGAACCCGAGTGGTGTTCTGTTATTGGACTTCTGTGCTAGTTACAGTTTGTCCATAACGAACACCAAGTTCGAGCACAAGGGTGTCCATAAGTGCACGTGGCACCAGGACACCCTAGGCCGGAGGTCGATGATCGACTTCGTAGTTGTGTCATCTGATCTCCGGCCACGTGTCTCGGACACTCGGATGAAGAGAGGGGCTGAGCTGTCAACTGATCACCACCTGGTGGTGAGCTGGATCTGCTGGCAGGGGAGGAAGCCGGTCAGACCTGGTAGGCCCAAACGTGTTGTGAGGGTCTGTTGGGAACGTCTGGTGGATCCCTCTGTCAGTAGGGTCTTCAACTCCCACCTCCAGAAGAGCTTCACCCAGATTCCGAGGGAGGTTGGAGACATGGAGTCCGAGTGGACCATGTTCTCCTCCATTGTCGATGCGGCCACTCGCAGCTGTGGCCGTAAGGTCTGCGGTGCCTGTTGCGGTGCCAATCCCCGAACCCGGTGGTGGCGCCCGGAAGTAAGGGATGATGTCAAGCTGAAGAAGGAGTCCTACCTGGCCTTGTTGGCTTGTGGGACTCCGGAGACAGCTAAGAGGTACCGGCAGGCCAAGCGTGCTGCAGCTCGTGGGGTCGCAGAGGCAAAAACTCGGGTCTGGGAGGAGTTCGAAGAAGCCATGGAGGAGGACTATCGGTCGGCCTCGAAGAGATTCTGGCAAACCATCCGGCGCCTCAGGAGGGGGAAGCAGTGCTTCACCAACACTGTTTGCAGTGCGGGCGGGGAGCTGTTGACCTCGACTGGGGATGCTGTCCAGCGGTGGAAGGAGTACTTCGAGGATCTCCTCAATCCCACCGTCACGTCTTCCGATGAGGAAGCAGAGGCTGGGGACTCAGAAGGGACTTGCCCATCACCCAAGCTGAAGTCACTGAGGTAGTTAGAAAGCTCCTCGGTGGCAAGGCTCCGGGGGTGGATGAGATTCGCCTTGAGTACCTTAAGTCTCTGGATGTTGTAGGGCTGTCTTGGCTGACACGTCTCTGCAACATCGGGTGGCGATCGGGGACAGTGCCCCTGGATTGGCAGACCGGGGTGGTGGTCCCTCTCTTTAAGAAGGGGGATCGGAGGGTGTGCGCCAATTACACAGGGATCACACCCTTCATCAGGTGCTCGAGGGTTCATGGGAGTTCGCCCAACCAGTCCACATTTTGCTTTGTGGATCTGGAGAAAGCGTTGCCCTGTGGGGGGTTCTCCGGGAGTATGGGGTCCAGAGTCCTCTGCTAAGGGCTGTCCGTTCCCTGTATGGCCGTAGCAGGAGCTTGGTTCGCATTGCCGGCAGTAAGTCAGACCTGTTCCCAGTGCGTGTTGGTCTCCGCCAGGGCTGTCCTTTGTCACCGGTTCTGTTCATTACCTTTATGGACAGAATTTCTAGGCACAGTCAGGGACCGGAGGGTGTCCTGTTGGGAACCTCAGGATCTCATCTCTGCTGTTTGCAGACGATGTTGTTCTGTTGGCTTCATCAAATCAGGACCTTCAGCGCGCACTGGGGCGGTTTTCAGTCAAGTGTGAAGCGGCCGGGATGAGGATCAGCACCTCCAAATCCGAGGCCATGGTTCCCCACCGGAAAAGGTGGCTTCCCCTCTTCAGGTCGGTGGAGTCCTTGCCTCAAGTGGAGGAGTTCAAGTATCTCGGGGTCGTGTTCACGCGTGAGGGACGGATGGAGCGTGCGATCGATAGACGGATTGGTGCGGCATCAGCAGTGATGCGGTCGCTGTATCGGACTGTTGTGGTGAAGAGGGAGCTGAGTCAGGGGGCAAAGCTCTCGATTTACCGATTGATCTATGTTCCCAACCTCACCTATGGTCATGAGATTTGGGTAATGACCGAAAGGACAAGATTGCAGATACAAGCTGCTGAAATGAGCTTCCTTCGCAGGGTGGCTGGGCGCACCCTTCGAGATTGGGTGAGCACACTTTAGCACACATGACATCAGTATGCCTAGCTCTCCTGCACATCCACTTAAAGTAATGTAACTGACTCAAAGGGGAGTTGATTCCTGCAGCTCTGGTGTGAGCAGCCTGGAGTAGTTACTTTTAGTAACTGCCCATTAGTTCTCTGAACATATCATTTAAAAATATATTTCCTCAACGGTAAGACCATTGAAACCATTCAGGTTTCAGTTGTCTATGAATCAGTGTGTCTCAAACTATGGGCTGCACGATTTTGACAACAACAACAAAAACAGATTGCAATTTTTTGACAAATATTGTGATTCGATTTAGCATTATTTGCTATATTTAAATGCATACTGCTAAAATGATGAGTGAAGGAAGTCGAGTTACTTTTAGCCTTTAGTCAAACAACATATTCTTGCTGAAACTGCCCCACATTAGAAAAACACACAATAATCTACTTTCAAAAATATTTGGTTTAATGTGGACAGCGCCCTCTTCTGAAGGAGTTACCCCGACATTCAGCGAGTACCTCTGGGGACAGCCACGTGACTGAAATAAATCTGGGACGGAATCACAGAGCGTCTATCTAAACACTTTAGAATCTGTTTTATGAAAACTTTTATCTGAGATTAGAGGCTCCACAATACGGATCGGTGACATCTATCGCTCAGATGCCAGAGACAGAGAAAAACAAACCTTAGTCTCTTAAGATTCGCTTGGTCTGCTCTGCTGGACATGTGTGAAAATCGTTAATTTTTTTTATCTAGTTATTTAAGCTGCCCCTAGTGGCTTGAATGAGCATTCTGGTTATTCTTTAAAAAAAAATCATAATTCGGCACAGGAATGGGCTAGAGGTGCCAGATTAAATCATCTCGCGGGCCGGATCAGTATAATAATAATAATATCCATAACCAGGCACATGCGCAGCCTCTGCATCATGCGCCTGGTTATGCAGCAATAAGAGGATATAAAGTCCATGTATTCAATTTCCATAAACAGGAACACACACCGCTTTTTGCCTGTAGCTGTTTATGAATTACATTTTATCCTATTGCAATAACATTCTCAACCATACAATTATCACCATTAACCTCACACTTGACAGCATGAACAAGGAAAAGACTGTTGCTACATTTTATAACAAACTTATTAAGTAATAGGTCTGCCGTACTACAGACTGGCAAAATTTACAGGACAATGTTTGCATTGATCATAAACTGGAGAGAAAGCAGCAAAACGATATCAATCATTCTGTTTCTGAAAGATGTTATAAGAAGCAGTAAGGCTGCCCTAACTAGTGGAGTTTGTGAATAACATTTGCATCCTGTGCTGTGTAATGCGGTAAAAAATAAGGTTTTATGAGCCCTTGGGAGAGGAGTTTGGGGTGCTCTAGCCAACAGATCCATATCTTGCCAACCCTGATTCTCTTAGCAACATAACATAACAACATACCACAGTGATTGAATGATTTGCAAATTATTTTAATGATCAAAATGTAAAGCCCTTCATTGGCTTGCAAGACGTGGTCCATCTTAAAGTGCAAAACGTTTTTTTTAAAACAACAACAAAAGCTTAAAAACTTTTTAAACCATGTTATAACATTCTTTCCTCATCAAAGACATACCTTGAGTTGTATTTCACTACATTCGAATATAGCTGTTTCTTCTTCGATGTGTCAGTGTAAAGTTCTTCTATTAAATATTTCCTTTTCCTTTCATATGATGGATGAGTGTGGGCCTAATGTTTGGGAGTATTTTAAATGTAAAAGTCTTTACCTGTCGTCGAAGCTGTGTATTCACTCGGGAAGACTCTATATACTGTAGCTGAATGTCAATAAGAGTGTTTTATATTATAGCTAATTGAAATATTTGTTGTACTATAGGAGAACCTTTCTTGTTTGATACACCGAGCTTCTCATCATTATCTGGGCTCAGTGACTCAGATCCTGAACACAGCGGACTAACACCTGCTGGTTGTCCTTGTTCCTGGCGCTACGGGAAGCCGGAGGGGACAGACAAGACAGAATTAACAGTAAAAAGGCAAATAAATAGGTGCTTCACATAGATGACAGCTCAGCAACAAAGGCGCAACAAGACACAAGGGCCGATGCAAGCCTTGATAGCTGTAAAGGGTAGAGTGGAGTGGAGAGCTGCGGCACATCTATGGGAGAGCTTTTAATGAGGCAGGTATTACAGTGCTCGGTGTGAGGATAGTGAGTGTTTTTCAACTGTGACAAAGGCACAACTTCCGCTGTCTCAAGAGGGTAGTCTGTGTGGTCCACTCTGAGCAGACAGGTACAAAGACAGCCAGAAATGAGCAGAAACTGATTTTGGTTGCAGTCATCGCTGGATAAGAAAGAAAAAAAAATGTGCTAGACAAGCTTTTACACGTTGCTATTGTATACAGTTGATAAAATAAGTTTTAACACATCTGGAGTTAACTTTGAGTCTTTAATCTTCAACTACATTCTCAACATTCTCAATCATTTCTCATACACAGTAACAAGCAGCAGTGTGGGTAATTGCAGGTCATACTCAGAATCTGACCGTGCACCCTGCAGAGGGTCTGAAATCATTTATATCACCAACCTACAACAAATATGGGGGAATGACCTATGCAAGTTTACCAGTAGGATGAAATGTAAATGTGTTTTCAATCATACTTTTAACTATATATTATAATTAGCATGATATGAGAGAAAAAAATGTGATGTTCAATATACAATATGACAGTAATATTTCTGCAATATTTCACTGAAATCAAACTCCCCACCGTATGTTCCATTATATGACTTTTTTTCTTCTTTAGATTGTGGCAAAATAAGACAACGTACGTAATCAAGATCAAAACAATGTCAAAAGATAAGATAGGACTTTATTGATCTCACAATGGAGAACTTCACCTGTTGCAACAAGTGAATTTGTTTTACATGCAACAGTGGCCAGTAAGTCTGCATTGTTGTTATTGGTGTTATTATTTTTGACACTTGGTACTGAACTTTGAGGATTCTGTAAATGATGTTTCTAAACCCTCCGTTTGTTAGTAAGGGGTACCATAATCTACAGACGTTGCCTTTGTGATTTACATGAATGTATTGTTAAATAGGAATAGCTATACATGATTGTTTCTGTTTACTTTGTTTGCTGTAATTGTTTATATAATTAAAATTGTTAGTTGTGTCCAAACTCATTTCAAACTTTCCTCACACATTTGTAACATCCCAATAGTTTACAGGAACGTTCAGGGTCACTGTCACAATAATGGTAACCACAAGTTTCCTGCTAGTTCTTGAGTTGAATAAATGCTTTATAAAATGCTTTAATAAATGCTTTATAAAATAGACACTGGCGTCTTTTCACCAGTGTCTATTTTCCTGAAGGAGGACTAAACAAATGTCATTCTACTACCCTGAGGATAAGGATGAAAAGGAGATATAATGGAAATGGGCAGATAAAGGGAACATCTTGCATGAAACAATGATTAATTGATTTGTATAACTGCAGCAACAAACAAATGTTATAAATGAAAATTAAATGTTGCGCTTGTATAACACAATTTACATTTTTATCTATTTATGGATCCAGATTTACTGATTCATTTTATTTAGACTTTTATTGTCCCTGTGGGGAAATGTGACTTCTACATTTGACCGTGATAATGGGAGGATCAGTTTGTCTGCATGATTAGAGTTTTGAAAAGCCCTTATCTTAAATGATCTCTTTGTGGGTGATAGGCGTCTTGTTGGATGCCATTCCCAGAAACTTGAACACACTTCATGCCAATTCTTCCCTAAGGATAGATGCCTTGCTCATGGGCAGACAGAGGGGCTCTGTACCCATAGACAAAGGCTTGGGCTAAACACAGACAGACACTGCACTTGTTTAAGCTGACTCTATGTGGAAAAAAAAAAGAAAAAAGAATGCTGCAAGGTGGACAAAACCTCGTCTGCTTAGCTCACAAAAAGTTGACACACGTACACACATTACTGAATTGCTGGGAATGCAATATTTAGTTAAGTCATTGCTAATGTAATGCAATATTATATCAAATTGCAAGGAAAATTACATTCAGTGCAATGTTATGGTTTATTTAGGGTCCTTAAAGGGGGGGTATTATGTAAAATCGACTTTTTCAAGCTTTATATCATGTTATTATGTCATTCCCTCATTAAACACATGCCTGGAGTGTTGCCTTGGCTCATTCACATATTTTTGAGTAATCAGTAAAAACTTAGACGGCAGCCATTTTAGGTGTAGCTATGCCTCAGTCCTCCTAGGAACGCCCCCACCTCCTGGAGACGCCTCTGGACCTTTTGTCACCAGCCAAGCCACCAACCACTGCTCCTCAGCTCAGCAGAGCCCCCTCCCCGCACAGTAGTGTTGTTTAAATGCCACAGCAGTGTGCTGAAGGGGGCGTGTCGGAAAGCTTCTTAAAGAGACAGAGGCCTATTTCAAAGACGTTCAGTACAGCCATTTTGAGAGAGCAATTTTATTCAAGGCAGTTATTTTAATTTATTGCATATACAGACCAACAGAAGGTTACGTCATCATTGTAGTATGCTATAGACTGGTGCTATGTGATTGAAAAAAGCATAATACCCCCTCTTTAACTTTTTCCCCACTGCTCATACCAGTGATAACCAGCTTTCACTTCATTCATCTCCCCTTTGGCGCTATGGGGGTTTTACATATAATATCAGTGCCAAAACTAGTTTTACAAAGTCTGAACAATGCATGTTATACAACCTTTAACTGCAGGGGATCTCCAACCTGTCTTGGCTACTAATTCTACGGGGTGAACTCATAGCTACAAAGTGTCCTCAAAGCAAAAGTTGTCCCTGCCATTGTTGTTATGTAAAAAGTAGCTCTCACAGTAAAAAGTTGCCCTGTCTTTTTTTAATCACATATTTATTTCGGTTGTACAACGTGTGCTACATAAAGGAGTAACTTGAACTTTCCTCAAATGGGTAAATTCTCTAAAGTTTGCGTTAGAGTGGAGGCAATTAAATAGTGCTTGCTACTTGCAAGGACAGCTGAATTTGCCAATTAACCTCCTCCATACGAAGAGAAAAGATTTTAATCGCACACTCTTCCTCTGTATCACTTAGTTTCTCTTTGTGTTCAATCAGTTCCGCATTGTAGCAGCAGTTGTGTAAGTCCCTATTTTGCATGTATTCTCCATTAGTACTTCGCTGAAAGTGACAGCTAATTTGCACTCAAATTCTATAATTTGGATATGAAGCACTTACTTAGTTCCTTGCGTTCGGGGCGCTAGTGCCTCCCGCGAGACCATCAGCGACTGTTGATTTGAGCCAGGCCTTAATGCAGCTACGGCCGAGTCTCCACTGTGCCGTCCAACATTGGCCATTGTCTTCATTTCAATTTATAACAAAAGAAGTCATTGGTGTGTTAAATTAAGCCATGAGTGTCTGTTCGGGCCTCAAGTACGGCTGAATTAAAAAATATTCAGAATCATCAGACGAACTTTCTGATTTGGAAAAGACACTCGCTAATGGCAATCAGCATCAACAAGTTATTGCAATTTCAAGTGCTGAAGGGCAGAAACATTTTCAAGTAAAATGTGAATGTTCTTTCACAACTGACTCTTGCTAAGACAAAAGTCAAACTCCGTCAGTGTTGAAGACTAAATGGAACATTGATGCAAACTATGAAAGGAAGTAATTTATGTCAACAAGTTATCTTTAATATTCTCAAGTAAGTAGCATTGGCCACCGTTAACTAAACTTCACTAACAATATTAAATTAGGAATGTGTTGTTCATTATTGTATTGTATTGTGTTCATTATTCTGTGACATAGCATCATTCTCAACTTTTGAGAATGATGCTATGGAAGATTGGCTGTGGGTGATGCACGGGTCAATGTATAAACCACCTGCACGCGACCTACGTTTTCAACTAAAAGACCACAAAAAACAAAATATTGTACCCGACCCGCTTCCTGACCCGCATTTTTTTAAAGTAGTAAATGCTCATCGTAGCATCATTGGCCATAGACGCAACCGACCGACCCGAATATCATTACAACTATTTTTGGATGACTCGTAACCACGGGTAACCACGGGTGACCGTAGGCACCTGCTCATTTCAAATCAACCTGCGCATCACTGGTGGGTGGTACATGACCACAATTAATACCTGAGTATTTGTAAAGTGTTGTAAAGCAATGGTTTGGACAATCAACAAGATAAGCCTTCTCAGGATGCTAATTTGTGTTCCAACTATAACTTAATTGTATCTTCTTATTGTTTCTATTTTGTGCTGAATGTGGTCATTGGAGGCGCAGTGGTTAGCAATTGCATCACAGCAAGAAGGTCCATGGTTTAATCCCGGGTGAGGTGTGGAGTTTGCATATCCTCCCGTGCCTGAGTAGGTTTCGTCAAGTCAAGGTGCTCTGGTTACCCTACAACTAAAATGTGTAGAATAGGCCAGGATGAATGAGAGCGTGTTTGTGAGGACTAACCCATGGCTAATGTGTTCATCAACATGCGCTGTCCCGACCAAATAAACATAATAAAAAAGTATTAAATCTAGGTTACACATTTTTATTTACTTATAATTACTTCCCCTCTCTGATCAATGGCCGCTGGCTGCTCTGCTTTATGACCGCAACACTGGAGGCCGCCATTGCTCCGCCATTGCTGTATTACGTCCATATCATCGCTAGGCCCCCATTGAAAAGCATTGGACTTTAGACACGTTAAAAACAACTTTAATGCCTGGTTTCAATTTTTTTAACACTTTCTATGGCTACATATTCCTCCTGAGATAACTCTGGGTTACTCACAAAAAAAGAAACCAGGCTGGTTTTCGATTTTTATTTTTTTTTAATCTCCTACTTAACGGTGGTCGGACTGTTGGCATTGGAACTGCGCGAGCTACACGTCACGCAAGGGCCGAGTCTACAGTGAGATCCCGCCCTTTTGCCCTTTTAGGAACATGCTTCGTCAGAGCTGGGGAGGAGGAGTCTGTAAATCTGCCATGATTTCCCCCTCGAACGTGGTCATTATGGTAAACGGTGAGGAGTGAGGAGGAGTTGTCTATTCTTTTTAACGGTCTATGGTCATAGCAATGACGCACTAACATTGTATGATTAATCCAACTTGCCAAATAAGTGAAGAAAAAGTGCCAGTATTGTTGAAAAAGAGATCTATCAGTATTTGGTTATTTGTTTCTTGCTGTGTGTATCATTCCTCATCCAAGGACCTTTTAAATGTTCAAATCTTAATCTCCGGAAAGAAAGCGTTCCATTGTTGGTTTTACTTTGAAATATTTCTTAAGCGTAGGCAGTCACATGACGGTGTACTCACTCAAGTATATAACCCGTTAATTTTATGGAAACATATAAACACAGCATGGAAATTTTAGTTCTTGCGCATGGACGTACACACTGCCCTCGGATTACCCTCTCTCTATGTCCTTAACAAATACTCACTGAGAAGATAGACAAAATGAACAATTAAATCAACATAATAAAACAGTCCCATTATGTTGGTTGATTGCCAGACTAATTGTTGTCTCCTGTCCTTGTTTAGATCCAGTTTGTGCAGAATGTTCAGCAGTCCAGACGATCCGTGGATGATAACTCGAAAAAGCCAGGACTTCTGGGATGCTGGGACGTTTTTACACAATAGGCCCAAAATTCGTCCTCTTCAGACCCCTGCCACCATCCACCACCGAGGCTTAGAGTGGGCAAACAGAGCAGCCCATTCAAGAATGCTATATCCAATGTGGAGACAGGCCCGCTGCACATGGAAGGTAGGGAATCACTATAACATGGCTGGTGAAAAATGGTGTAACAATTATATATTTTGCAAACGATAAGCAAAGTACAATCATATGTATTTATTTTTATTTTAAATTATCAGGCAAAACAATACAAACAAATTATTATTTCTGCATTTGTAATAATGATGTAAATATAGCTTTTACATATGCCAAAATTTGCTTTACTGTTCACACTGAGCCATAATCATCAAAATTATAACAAACAAAGGCTTGACAAATGTCAATTTGCATGTAATGAGTCTATATCATTTATTAGTTTCACATTTTAAGTTGAATTACAGAAATCATTTTTTCTAATCTTAAACAAAATCACCAGGCTGGAAGATTCACCTTTTGCGCATGTTTTGGGGTGATAGGGAAAAACGGGGCACCCAGATGAAACCCATCCAGACAAGGGGAGAGAAACATGCCAACTCCACACAGAAAGGCCCACACGGTCCGGGGATGTAAGCCACGACCTTCTTGCTATGAGGCAAAAGCACTAACTGCTCAGCCACCGTTTTTCCAACACATTTTAACCCAGACAATCAGGCTGAACTGTTTAAAGTAGTGAGGATGCATGATTCACTACGGTCACTATCACGTTTTCTCAACCGTAGTGTACACTTGACTCCCTTTCATTGTGTAGCCAGGTGGTATGCAGTGTTGTTTATATCGAGCACTGAAAATGTATATTATGTCATGCTGTTGTCCCTGATTATTTGCATTATGCCAGTGTGGGATCAGCCTTGGGGTTGGTCAAAGTGTGGTGGTTCCTCTCGATCGTGCCGAGAGCCTCCTTGGTGGAGCAATATATGTAGCACTTAAGTAAGCCACTGCTGCCCAATTGTGTTCTTCCCTAACAGGTAGTTGTTTCTATTCGGTGCTGTAGGGTTAGCTGAGTTAAACCGGTCGGGTTTTCTCTAGTCTACCTGGCGCTTGTGTTAGCTTCAAATTTAGTGTTAGCTACAAATTTAATAAGTTAATAAAATGGTTATATTGTTTGGATTTGTTCATTGTTTTAAGCCAGGATTACCTAGTTCTTATATTTTAGGGGACTCCTTCCCTCGGTTACAATTGAATCCTATTTCTAATTCTGGTTTGATCAGCCATCCAGTGATGTGCAGTAAGGGGAGGCAGGTGAGGCCAGGCCCCACCAGTCATCATGGAAAAATAACAAAAATTAAAAAATACAATAAACTTTATAAAAAACATTATAAAAACAAGTTAACTTGTTTTTAACCACAAGTTAACTTGTGGTTAAAAAATGCCCAAATAAAAAATAAAAAATAAAAAATAAGCCCCTCCTGGAACCGCCACTTTAACGTGGTGGAGGGTTTTGAGCGCCCGAATTATCCTGGGGACTCTGTTGTCGGGGGCTTCGTGCCCCTGGTAGGGTCTCCCATGGCAAACAGGTCCTAGGTGACGGATCAGACAAAGAGCGGTTCAGAAGCCCCTTATGAGAGACCAACAGGCCCAGTTAGAACCATGAGGCCGTCCTTCTGTGGACCCACCACCTTCAGGAGGAGCCATAGGGCTGGTGCAATGTGATTTGGGCAGCTCCAACAGCTACTCCCACGACCCGGCAACGGACAAGTGGAAGAAAATGAATGGATGGATGGATGGATGGAATAAAAAATTAATAACATGTTTTATCAGTTTTCAATATTGTGTAAAGAGGGCGGAGCTGCAGCGAGCCTCCAGCGTCCCGCACACACTTGAGCTCGGCTCATTCACTCAGTGCTCGCTCCCATTCGGGCTTTTTTCGCCCCCTAAAAGTAAAATACATTTGTAAATGGGTTTTTGTTGGCGTGTTGGTTTTCTATCACCTGGATAAAGAATCAGGCATAAAAACGACTTGTTTAACCTGTTCATTTGACTTTAAACCGCGTTTTGATAGGCCCGAAGTGAGGCTTGCCTCCAATGCAGTGCCCATGACGATACAAGGGGGGCGCTGTGTCAGCGCTACACATTTCTACAAAACATGTGGACTACACATGAAAACCAGTCTGTTTTATTATTCTGCACAGTTTAGGAGAGGCAATTTAAATGTAAAGGAGTAAGTAAAAGTGAAAACTGATTTTTATGGATGAAATGCTGTAGACGAGTATTTATGCTGAAAATGTCAATGCTATCACGCACCACCCGCGTGGCGCATTAGGATTGTCAACAATTTAGACGGGCGGGGTACGAGTCCCGATCACGTTCACTATGTTGTCTTTTAATTTTATTTGCAATATCGTGAGAATGTATTTTATGTTTAAATGTGTTGCTATTGAATGCTATTTCAAAGTAAGACGATTACCAGAGACAGCAAGTTGCATTTTTTCCTGCAGTTTTGTTTACTTTATATTGGAGTCAATAGGATGTGCCTCACCAGCAACAAACCTCACCGCATGTCACTGCAGCCATCTATACCAAGAGTGCAATGTGAAAAATTTAAAAATCTCTCCTTTTATTTATTTTTGAAAACATGCTCTACCAATCGTTTGCCAGTTTATGAAATAGGTAAGGGATGCATTATCCTGCTTATACCATGGTCCGGCAAACTGAAACTGTTCATTGGGACCTGTTTACTTATTTTTTAAGTCCTGGGCAGGAGTTATGTCACTTTTAATCAGTTTTACCTGAAAGTAGTTCCATCTCAATTGTTTACCGTTACTATGGAAACAGCTGCAGTGGAGTGATATAGAACGTGATTTAACTGTTTTTTTAACTGGTGTACATTATCACTTTTTATTATACGGCCCTTCACAATGCAAGTAGAACGCTCCATTGATTTGAATGTGATTTCCCAACGTTCTACCGGTCATTATTTTTTGATAGAAGACCTCTGAAAAAAAATAATGACCGCTGCCAATGGAGTTTGTGCTTGTAATACAGGTCTTTCATATCACTCCGCGAGTAGTAGTAGCGGACAGGCGGACACTATCTCTGTCCCCGTCCCTGCGAGAGAAGTTGAGGGAATCACTCGTGAAGTTAATGGGAGTCCGACTTTCAACTTACCCAGAGATTCACCACCATTCCTCCTCTCCAACTGCACCTTAAACTAAGCAGCTAGGCTAGCAATAAGTAGCTAGCCGTGCTGCTAGCCTCGCCACACTGCCTGGAATCAACAAACGTTGCCAAGCAACGCGCAAACTTTTGGGAACTATTGCCGCGGAAATCATTAAATAAACCTTTCTGCCTTAATAAAAGTGTATGAAGTTTATTTGTGTGTGTACAGTTGGCAAACAGCCGTATAATAAGCGGGATAATGTATAGAACGTATAGAACGATGTATAGAACGAAAATAAGTACCTTCAGGGCGAACTGGATCCCGACGCGCAGCGGAGGGGTCCTGTCGGTACTTATTTTCCCGATAATGACCGGCGTTCTATACATTATCCCTTACTTAATGTACACCTTCCAGCCAATCAGAATCGAGTATTCACCCAGACCATGGTATAAAAATAAATATAACATTTCAAATCCATCCCATCTTTCCGTGAGGGCCCCACCTGGGCTGAGCCATGTGGGCTAAAAGTAGATTCTGAAGGAACTGGTTTAGCTCAGGTTTGGACTGGCTTAGAGTTTGCCATAAACTGCTTGCTTAACCGTTTGGTAAACCTTTGTAATTTGAAAACTAAGAGGTCAATAATTTTTTTGTTTTCATTATTCGTTTGTTCCCCCAGTGATTAGAAAATAAACAAAAACAAATTGTATGTATTTTTTTCTTCTAAAGGGTAACATTAAAGGGTTAAAATACTATGTAACTGAGAATCTGCCCTTATACATATAAATAAATGTCGGGTAGTTCAAGTTCATGTTTAGATGAGTTTTTCATGTAATATGTCAAAATGATAGACTGACCTCTCATTATTGCTGTCATGTGCGAGGAAATCAGTAATAACAAATAAGTGGGACTCCAGTGGGGTGGACCAATAACACAATTAATTAAATCAGATAATGGTAATTCCCTGTACACCATTAGATCTGCTTTCACTGGACTGTAAACCTATGCATACTTACAACATCAATCCCTTTGGGCTGTTACAGTTAAAGCAGTACTAAGCATTGACAGTAAATTTAGAATGGATGCGTGTTAGCCTAGAATCCATGTAACCATATAGGAAGTGGGAGGCGGCTTTTACGGTCTTACGTCCTATGGACGTTCCATTGAAACTTTTTCGACCCTCTCTAAGACAATATTGAACAATGGCTTGTCATTTTCCCCATTTTTTTCAAAACGCGCTACATCGTCCACATTTTTTTGTTTCGCTACTTTCGCCCTAAATCAAGATTTTAACAGAAATAACTACACGTCACGCAAGGGCCGAGTCTACAGTGAAGATCCCGCCCTTATGCCCTTATTAGGAACATGCTTCGTCAGAGCTGGGGAGGAGTCTGTAAATTCACCATGATTTCCCCCTCGAACGTGGTCATTATGGGAAACGGGGAGGAGTGAGTAATGACGGTTTATTAATAATATGTCTATGGCTGGCACAATAATTTGCTGTAATATTGTTCAAGAACATACAGTATATTAAACCATTCTCTTTTGCCTTGTTTTTGTGAACACATTAAATGTGTATTTGATTGGTGGTCTGTCACCAAAACCATTGACTCCATTATGGCTATTTTCTCTATTGTGGTCGGGCACCATTGTTTTTAATGCTACCATAATGTTACATCACTCACTCACACACACACTGAACAGTCCACAGGCCCGTACTTCACCCTTACATTGCCGGTCAGTAATAGACACAGGCCATGGATTAATCCACACTAATTACCTCTTTAGCATCACAGATGTAACTACTCTCTCGTAAAGCCTATAGAAAGAAGTTGTCACCTGCATCCTCAAATACAACAGACCGCCTGCTAGACAATCCATATAAACTATATCAAGTATACATTGTTGTCAGTTACCAATTTGTGTCAGTCATGAATTATTGGCAGAGAAGCAGGAAGTACTCCTGACAACTTTTCTTTGTATTGTTTTACTAAAGTAATGGTAGTGACTGGGAGAAAGAAGTAATAGTAGTAATAGTACTTTTCAATAACTAGAAAACTTGAAAATATTTCACACAGAGGCTTATAGTCTAATCTGTTATTAATATTGGCTAGAGTCTAGTTCCAACCCCAAAGTTTAAGTGCATTTTGTGTTTGGGCTTCCATTGTTCAGCCTTATTCCCATACACTGTCCCTATCCATAGCTTTCATTGGTTGTTACAGTTACTCCTGTACCATCAACCATGCATGCAAACATTGTCTATTGATGCTCCTCTTGCATAGATGAGATGTTTTTTTACAGATTGCACTGCGATTGCAAAGATTTTTTAGGTTTATAAACCATATCTTCATGCGTTTGGTGCCAGAGCGGTTGAATTTTGAACGTGTTGGATGTGTACATGGGACTTTTTTTCCCCTCAACACCAGCCAGACTCCCAGTTCAGAAGCAGCAGTCTCTAAGGCTTTTAGGCAGGCATATATGAATCAGACTGTTGAGGAAGTTGGAGGAACAGAAAACATCCCTACATTAGATGGATGAGTGATAGACTTCAAAGCATTGTTGCACTCTGTTTTTTCACATCAGTTGAAGGCCTTTCATGTGCTAAAGCTGCTCTGGCGCATGTGTCTGTGTTTATGAGTCAAGACCTGCTCCAAGGTTCACCAGTTCTGAACAAGAAGCAGAGAAGATCGGTAGGTGAAAGTGAAGTTAGTTGGATCCAGCGGGACCTTGTTGTGTCATAAATTACTTGACTTGCATTGTTCTGTACATTTTACATTTTGTCTATAAAACAGTGCTTTATTGTGCAAATACAGTAAATGCCTGCATTCACTTAGACCTGTCACAATACATTTTAATGAATGATATATCAACTCTAAAAATATCCAGAGAAATGATCATATTGATATATTTTATCTACATTATTCTGGTGAAATCTTTCCTGACAAAAACTCACTTCTGTTTTCAATGTTTTCAATTAAACCTAGTTAGAATTAAATGTATGGATTCAGATAATAGTGCACATGAAGGCAAAAATAGAGTAGCCTATATATGTTTTGTTTCATTTGTTTTGCATTTCCCAGCTTTGTTCTGACAGTCCTCACTCACTTTGACATACCTGCAGTGTGGATTACTGTTGCTATTCTCTCTGTGATGCATTCGAGTCCCTGTTGCTCACCCTGTTTCGTGTACACCCCGTCTCTCTCCCAAAGAGTACTGCCTTCATGCACAGGTAGACAGACTGGCAGATGGACGCTCCACTCACTCAGCGATAGCTGTGATAGCGTTAATTCTTCTGTATTTAACCACAAATCCATTTATCGCGCATTTACAGAGACTAACTGTTACATCTAGTGTTACTTTACAGTCTTGTTGTACCATCTGACAGCAGTGGGGATGAAGGCCTTGCGGTAGCGCTCCGTCTTGCACTGAGAGTGTCTCAGTCTTCCACTGAAAGAGCTGCTCAGCTCCTCTACACTCCCTACACTCCTCCATGATGGAGGTGAGCTTGGCTAATACCCTCCTGTCCCTCACCTCCTCCACAGAGTCCAGGGGGCAGCCCAGGATGTAGCTGGCCCTCCTGACCAGCTTGTTCAGTCTGTTCTTGTCCCGCTCTGTGCTGCCCGGGGCCAAGCACACTGCAGCGTAGTGGATAGCAGAGCCTACCACAGAGTCATAAAAAGTCCTGAGCAGAGGCCTGCTCACTCCGAAGGACCTCAGTCTCCTCAGAAGGTGGAGGCAACTTTGGCCCTTCTTGTTCAGGGCGTTGGTGTTGTGGGACCAGTCCAGTTTATTGTTGAGGTGAACACCCAGGTACTTGAAACTGTCCACCACCTCAATGTCCTCCCCTCAATGTTCAGCAGTGTGTGTGGTAGTGACTTCCTCCTGATGTCGATCACCATCTCCTTCGTCTTACTGGTGTTCAAGCACAGGTGGTTGCGCTCACACCAGTCCACAAAGTCCATGATAACCGACCTGTACTCCAGGTCGTTCCCCTCAGACTCACAGCCCACTAGGGTGTGTATCGCCTAGTCTCAGGCGATACGATACGTATCCGATACAAGGTCACGATACGATACGATACGATATATCCGATATTGAAGAATTAGACGATTATTGCGATTATTTTTTAATACTTTGGAAACAACTATTCAGTAAACTAGTCCACCTTCATTAGATTTGTATCAAATACATTTGATCTATCCATCTTATGATATAAATGCTTTTCACTAATGTGCTTGTGACTGTGGTGTTTATGGTGATTATGTACCTTTCAACGGAAAACAGATTTCTTGGAAACCTAGTAATGAAACCAATTACTGGGATGCACGTTTTCTAGTATTTCTATAGTTGGGAGTCCTTGGCGATCAGTAACTATTATGGGTTTTATCCATTAAAATATACAATAACTCAGACGGGGCATTTAAAATCGTGTCTACTCCACAACGGGTGTCACTCGTAGATCAGGGACATAATGACACGGGCATCACGCGCAGCAGTAGCACACAACTGAAGCAGAGGGGAAACTACAGCAGGCTCTTTTTAAACTTGCGTCGTAGTACTGCAGTGGCGAGACACAGGTTTAACATGAGCCTGCTGTATTTAGTTTCCCCTCGGCTTCGTTTAATTCCGTAATAAAATGCTACGAAGATAAATCCATGCTACGAAGATAAATCCTCTCCAAACGCAGCGGCGACGCACTCAGCAATATGCACAAAGCTGGTGGCTCTCGTAATAATCCAGGTCTCTGTCTTTGCTGTAAAAGCCAAAGCCAAATGTAGAGTTTTAAAAGAGCCCCGTAGCGTCTCATAGCTCATTCTTTTCCATGCTAAACTCTTCCTTGTTTCTCTAACTCTCACTAATTCTAGTGTTACTCAAGCGGGCTGCGCGGTGCGCTGCCATCTAGCGGGCGGAGTAAAAGTGCAGGACCAAAGAGAGATGCTGCAATGAATATTTCCCCAAAATAGATGTTAAATATCGATACGGGCGCTTTTGTATCGATACGAGAATCGCGCGACGTAATATCGCGATATATCGGCGAATCGATATTTTCAACACCCTACAGCCCACAATAGCGGAGTCGTCGGAGAACTTCTGCAGATGACAGCTGTCTGTGTTCTATGTGAAGATGGTGCCCTGAGGGGCTGCAGACTGCAGACTACTACCTCAGACTCACAGCTGCGCAGTTGCACGTACTGTGGTCGGTTCGTGAGGTAGTCGATGGTCCATGCAGTGAGGTGGCTATCCACTCCCGCGTCCTCCAGCTTCCCCCGCAGCATCGCCGGTCTGATGGTGTTAAAAGCGCTGGAGAAGTCAAGTAACATTACCCTCACAGTGTTTCCGGTGAGCTCCAGGTGGGTGAGTGCCCGCTCCAGCAGGTAGATGACAGCGTCCTCTACTCCGATGTTAGGCCTGTAGGCAAACTGCAGCAGGTCCAGGGTGGAGCTCACCACAGAGTGGAGGTGGGTGAGGATGAGCCGCTCCATGGTCTTCATCAGGTGGGAGGTCAGGGCGACTGGTCTGTAGTGGGCCGGTTCCCTGGCATGCGCTGTTTTAAGAACCAGGATCACACAGGAGGTCTTCCACAGGACGAATATAACAACAATAATAATAAAATAATAAAACAATAATAAAATGAACAATGATAATAAACTAGGAATCACTACTGTACTGTACTGTATAGGAGTAACCAATCCAAAATAGAAGTGAAGAATGAACAGTTTATATAGATAAAATGTGCTATTTGAATACCAAAGTTGGAGGCTTACATGGAACCTTCCCACTGAATGCTCTGAAGCTGAGGAAGTGGCAGAACTGTGAGTATTGAGCTTTGGAGACTGTGAAAGTGATTGGTCCAGACCACCCATCAAGACTGGCACAGCGCCTGGACTGGAATTAAGAAACATTACTGAGGGGAGAGATGCAGACAGGCAGGAGTCACTGCAACAAGATCAGAAGTCCAAATATTGTCTCTAAACTTCAGCTCAAGCAAGACAATACCACAGCACATTATAAATAGGTTTAGTTCATGTTATATAATTTGAATTTTCAGATGGAGGGCAAGGGCCAATATAAGTCTGTCATTTTGAGTCGGTAATTGGTTCCACAAACTGACCACACCAGTAAAGTTGTGGTGTCAATACATGCCACAAGGTATAATTTCCTGCCCTCCCTTTCTTCCAACTGAATCTGCATCCATCTGGCCTGTGAGGACATCATTTTATTCCCCCAAACATAATATGGGGTGGGAGAGACAAGCGGACTTTGATCTTTGATATTTTGTTCTTCTCTGCACTTTAAAACCCAAGTTGAGTTGTTTTAGTGATTCTGTTGGGTACTCAGTGTTTTACATCGAGGAACCATTCACCTATGCAACAGTATTTGCTGGTACAAATATCATTTGTAAGGAGTGTCAACAATAGACAGAGTGGTGTCCTATAAGGCTGAAAGATAATCGTTATGGTATCGATATCGAGATATGAACATTCAAGATAATAATATCAAAAAGCAAGATATAAACATAGATCTGATCATAAACTGCACTCTTTTGTATTATGATGTTTTAATTTTTTCTGAAAAAGCTGTTTTCACCTATAGTTATATCGAGAAATTGGCATGAACATCGAAATATCAAATTTGTCCATATTGTTCAGCCCTAGTGTCCTTGGTACTATGCAGTGTTGGGGTTAGAAAAGTGTGCCCATGAATTAATGTGTGTTTTTGCTGAATAATACCCGCCTGTTGTTTGTTTGGCTGATTTGAAACCCAGCTGTGCATTGTAAAATACTGGTTTTAATCTTATGAACGGCCTAACTCATGTAACTTTGTAATGGCAGATTACATTTCCTGATTACATAAAAAAAAGCAGGAAGCTAATCCCTTTAAGAATTTTCTCCTTCGTCTGGCCCATCCTCTCCTTTGTGACCCTGTGTGCCCATCCCGCACTGATTTACACAGTTTGTTGAATTAGCTAATCCAATATGGTCTACTGATTTAATTGTGTTTTCTATGGGAGTCACTTTTTTGTGACCAGGTAGGTAGATAAATTATAAGATTATATCATTTAGAAATGATGATCAAATTAACAACCACGCCAGGTAGTATTAACCACCATCAAAAATCCCTGCATATAATAGGCAGCACAATAGGGCAAATAATTGAAATATAATCGAATCGCAATCTCTTCCCAATAATCGTTATGGGACTTTATAATTGAAATGTTTGCAGCCATTTCTTTGTCAGAAACCACACCTAGTTTTGGAGTTTGAACGAGACAATGGATTTTTGTGTCTTAATTGAAATGCGTGCAAAGCATTTATTTGCACCAGTTTTTTGTTTGAGGTGAGGTTTGTATAAAAGTTCATGAATCAGCTACATGTATTTCCTTCATTTAAAAAAATAAATAAAAATACAATCAGACGCAAACCTTCTTTCACACAAACTTTCAAATTCAAATACCGGACAAAGGAATAGTCTTAAAAAAGGCAGCAGCACATCAGCACACTATTTTATCAGTTCCTACTAGATCAAAACCCTTAAACCACAAAACAGTGCACTGTAGTTGTGGCAGGTTTGTAAAGCCCTGGCGGAAGGCACTCTTTAACACACATAAATTCACCTCAGTGTCACCCTAAATAACCTCATGCCAAGTCAGCCATGGAGCAAAGTAATTATATGTTGGAGTTTTCTGAAACTGGAAGTTGAACTTTTTTAAATGTGTCATTACTTGAACATTCTCTCTCCATAATCGCCCACCATAACATCCCCAGATATGAGGTAAATATCTTTAACACATAGTACTTTTACTAATAACAATTGCAGTGTTCATTTATGCACTCTTACAAAAACATGTTTCAAGATATAGTAGTCGTTTGTATTTACATTTTTGGCTTTTGTTCTCAAGACGATTGTCCAATCAGAAAGCAGAATGACCCCATGCAAGATACATGGCTAAATCCATGGTAGATACAGTAACTTCACATCAAATCAAATCAAACTTTATTTATAAAGCGCTTTTCATACAAAATGTAACACAAAGTGCTTTACAGTGCTTAACAATCATTAACATCGTCCCCACCAGCAAATATACATAAATAACAGCAACCCCCTACCTCCCCCCACCCCACCCGCACACACAGACACATTATACATACAGACAGCCCAGCAGTTAAAAGTCTTAAATAAAATGGACAGTTGGGGACATAAGGCTGAGTACAGATGGACCGAAAGAGGAAACACCATCCAAGGAGCCGTTTGCACAGAGAGCAGCCCATCGGCCACAGCCACAGAGCGCCAACACAGAGTGCCCGGAGGAGGTGTAGGATAGACGTCCAACCTCCATCCAGGCACCAACAGGAGAGCGCCCGCACGGCCACAGCCAACCAGCACTCCCGGGGCAGAGGGTTCCCTCAGAGGAAACATTGGGGGAACATAAAAGATAAATTAAAAACAGCTAAAACTCAGCTAAAAATGTGAAATAGCACAAGATAAAAAAGAGTGAAACTAAAGAAATAATTGTATAGAACTAAAACAGATAAATAAAGTTAATATATGTAAATATTAGTTAAAAGCTAAACTAAAAAGGTGGGTCTTGAGCCTGCTCTTAAATACATGAACGTTCTCTGCGGCCCTGAGCTCCTCCGGCAGGCCGTTCCAGAGACGAGGGCCGTAATACTGGAAAGATACCTCGCCGTGAGTCTTTCTGTCTTTCTTTCGGAATAACTAAGAGACGCCTACCGGAGGAGCGCAGGGACCGCGAAGGCTCATATGGTAAAAGCAGTTCTGAAAGCTAAGAAGGACCAAGACCATTAAGACATTTAAAAACCATTAAAAGAACTTTAAAATCGATCCTGAAACACACGGGGAGCCAATGCAGCGACTCTAAAACCGGTGTAATGTGGTCCCGCCTCCTGGTCTTCGTCAGGACACGAGCTGCTGAATTTTGTAAAAGTTGTAAACCTGAGATACTCTTTTTGGGAAGACCAGAAAGCAGGGCATTACTTTCTCCTTTCTCCACAGTGCCAGCCCGAATCTCTGGTCAATTCCTAATTGGTGCTTGTGCAGGCCTTCAGTAAAGCTCAGTGACTGAACTCTGGAGGTTCTCAGCTTTCAAATGAGGAATGGCATGTTCACATTAAAGCCATGGTTCCACATAGCACGCTTTTATTCAGTACGGCTCGGTTAAAGTACTAGGTTTCTCACGTATCTAAGAGGGACTCCACTTAGTGATGTGGGCAGCGCTCCCACAGATGGAATACATATTACTGAAAGGAAAACAGAATGGCAATGAAACATTTTGTGAGCCTCGATGAGAACAATGTTGACAAATGCTGCCTTTTGGTGAGGTTTATTGAATTATTCAGAGGTGCCAAGGCAAATTAAGAAGCAGCTATAAGACAACTATGAAGGTAAGCAACATGCTAATGTAATGCTAACACCAGCTAAAGTTGTGCTAACAGCGGCTAAATGCTATCATCAGAAAAATCCCGTTTTGCAACAGCAGCATAGTGAGAAATATTACATCTGTATGACCAGCCTAGGGCTGTCCTCTCTCTCGTTTGCAATCAGAAGCCAGCAGTCTGTTCATGTCATGTTAGTATCAGTTCAGTGTGCTCTGGCCACAGCCAGAGGTTGCTCAAAAAACGTATACCTGGTCAGCCTGGGCAGCCCGTCCCCCCAGCTTGGGCCTGGGCAATCAATCAATCAATCAAAACTTTATTTATAAAGTCACCCATCAATCAATCGATCAATCAATCAAAACTTTATTTATAAAGTAACCCATTAACACTCTCTAATTATTTTTGTTCAATTAACATAAATAAGTATGGCAGAAATGACTTGCACATGTGTCATTTTAAGTCAAAGATTATGCAGTAATACACCTCATACACATTTAAACCCATTTGAATGGATACAGTTACTCATCTCCTCTTCTTCAAATGAAAGGCTTTTTGATACAAATAGGATTAGACACAATGGATTTCTAAATGGCTTATATGTTTGATTCTCTGTCCCATGCTGGCCACAACTTCATCCAACACACACAGAGTGCCCCTAAAACCCACCTTTGCCCCTATTCTCAACAACATAGAAGATCAAGCCAGCAAACTGTCTGGGTAATTGACACGAAGAACAAAAACATGAATAAAACAAAAATAATCCTTGCAGGTGGGTGCGGGGGAATTCAAGGCCACCAAGATTGCCATCCACAGATGCTTGGACCTCCGGGAGAGATTAGTTGAAGTGTTGGTATGAGACATACTTTGACACCGCTGGGAAGAATGCAGCTTCAAGGGCCCATAATATACTAAATTGTGCTGTTGTGCTTGACCATGGTCCTTCATCAAACACATATAAAACATTCATGAATGTTTTGTTTCATGCATCAAGTGATTCTGCATTTAGCCATATATTGATGGGATCATTTTAAAGTGGGCTTTTTCCACCTTACCTGTCCTCAGAAGGGTCTTGCTAACAGTGAATCTGAAGTTCCACCACAAATGTCTTCGCTAGTAAACATGTTTTGTAGTTGGTGCTCTGCTCATTCCGTTGCCCAGCTTAGTGCACTGATGGTGGATGGGGGCTGACTTATACCTGGTCAGCCTGTCGTTGTGTCCTTGGGCAAGACACTTCACCCACATTGCCTGCAGTGTCTGCGTACACTGGTGTATGAATGAGAGTGTGAATGGGTGAGTGGATCCTTGCTGTAAAGCGCTTTGAGTGCCTAATGTAGGTGGAAAAGCGCTATATAAGTTGAGACCATTTACCATTACCATTTACCACAGTGTCAGTGTGGCTCCTGGTGTCCCAAAATACTTCCAGTAACTGCAACCTATACATCAGGCAGATGCAGCTAGGATCGCAGTCAAGTGTCTCGTCAACAAATTACAACATCGACGCCCCGCTAGCTACAAGCAACACAGGCCATGCATGAACAGGTCTGACTCTGGAGCAGTGGGAGACCGCAATGCAGCACCCGGGGACCTAACTCCAGATGTGGAGCCAGGCTGATGGTCAGTATCACCTGATATCTAAATGAACCAAGAAAACACTGCACGATCAATAAAATCTGGGAATTCTGCAGTTGGCCCAAAGAATGAGATCAGCTACCTGAACATCCTGAATGACCAGGTTATTCCATCAATGGATTTCTTCTTCCCTGATGGCACAAGCATCACCCAAGACGTCAATGCCAGGATTAATCAGGCTCACATTGTAAAAGAGTGGTTCAGGGAGCACAGGACATCGTTTTCACTCATGGATTGGCCACCACAGAGTCCAGATCTCAACCCCATTGAGAATCTTTTGTGCAGTGGTCACAGTCTCCCATCATCAATACAAGATCTTGGTGAAAAATGAATGAAAGTCTTTTGACTGAAGCATACTGAAACAATGCCACAACAAATGCTAAAGCCAAAGGCGGTCCAACTAAATATTTACGCTTAATCTTTTGACAGGCAGTGTAAATAAATCGGCTGAGATACTTTACATTATTTGGGTAATTGTCAGAAAACCCTGTAGGTTTGATCATGTCCAATAAAGACAACAGTCAAGCAGTGATATGAAGTGACTCCGGGTACTCCGGTTTCCCCTACCACTAAAAACATGTACAATAGGCCTGAATGAATGTAGTGTGTGAGTGAGGGGTTGGTGGTGGTCGGTGGCACTGACTGGTTGCCTCGCTTCCGTCAGTCTCCCCCAGGGCAGCTGTGGTGACAACAGTAGTTTACCACCACAGAGTATGGAGTGAATGAATAATGACTATAGTGTGGCGCTTTGAGAAACTTGATAATACAGGCTTGTAAAGCGCAATACAAGTGTAAGCCATTATTATTATTATTATTATTGTACCATAATTCTGCAGGGATAAAAGATAAGTGGCACACAAAATGCCTTGTTGAAGTGACAAGAAATTAGCTTGATCAAATCTGGCGTTGTGCCTCGTCATCAATGATGCCCACTCCAGTTAAATTAATGTGTGATCTGTACATTCATTTTCATCTGTAAAAAAATCTGACAGAAAGGGCATTCAGTGTAAATAATTGTCCAAATCAACTTGAATAGTACGGTGTGTTGAATTCATTAACAGTTCTCTCTTAGCACTCCATTTGGGTGTCTACAAATGAAAGCAGACAGATTTAGGCACCAACCGTAAAGCAGCAGTTAGAGTGACTTATTTCAATGTCAGTTTAGTGCTACACTGCTTCATCTGTGTCAGGTGATTGGAGCTACAACCTGTTTGTCCTTAACAATATGAAACACATAGCTTTACAAATTAACATCGTGTACTTAACCTGGCAAGAGCCAACATTAGCACTGATATCAATTTGGGATTATTTTAATTTGCAAATGAATGATAATACTGAGTAGTATTGTAAGGTATGGTATGGCCCATCTCTTGTGTTGTTGTTTTTTGGTCTGACTCTGGCACGTCTATGTTGTTGGCCACTACTGATATGCTGATGAATGGGCATTGCTCTAATTTCAATATTTTCCATAATTTCAAAAAAGTAGCTGTGCTGGCACTGGCTGGATTGTTGAAGGTGAGGTGTGGGCTGTAAATCTGTCAGTGCCACTGCCATGATAAAGGCTTGTTGTCTCCAGTTCGTTTTGGGACAATTATTGTTAGTATACAACCAGTAATTATCCTAACTTTGTTGATTTATTAACCCCCAGTCTAATTCATGAACCATTTGCTACTGGGCACCATTCCACCTCCATGAGAAAGGCCTCCAGGTACAATGTGATCTTTATTGTGTATTGACCTTTACTGGGACTACGGAGGAGTCAATGTTGAGTTGTGGTCCAGACCAAGTGAAGACCAAGACAAGAATAGTTCACAGAACCAAGTATTTAAGAAGATGCAAGTGTAAGATATTTAAAGCGAGAATTGTATGAAAGTAAACATGCTGTTCAGGTGAATTGATTAAAAGGACTTGAACAGTTCTACCGGAGACCAGTAAATAGTTTCTAAGAGAAGAGGAAACTGACATTTATGAGTATCAGAGAAATTAAAAGCAGGATCATGTGTGTTCAACATGTAGCACAACATTAAACAATTTGCAAAATAAAAATGTGGATATTCTAATCAAAGTTTATATTGTTTTTGACTCATTTGTAATGTACGTATTGGCCCCAGTATGTGCATTGCTCAGTTTTACTCCGGCTAAACCTACCATTGGTTCTCAGAGTATCACATTAGAATTGGTCATGCACCTAATACACACCTTAATCTAACTATGCCCTAGACATCGCTGGGCCCCTCATACTCTGAGCCTTTATGAGATTAATGCAATGGATCGAGCAGGTGTCTGCCAAAATTCCTCCTTATTTAAACCACAGGCCCATACCAGCACCATAATCCTATTAGGCCTAATTGAGTGAAGTTGACAGTCTTTTTCAGTTAAACGAAGTTCATGCACTAGTAGTATTCAAAAGGCGGTTGAAAAAGGTACACTGTGTAAAGAGAAGTCGTGTTGTTAGTAGGGCTGTGTGGCAGGACAGTGGGATCAGAGACCAGTCAGCCGAGACCCTATGTTGGGGCGTCCCGCTGGTTTACACACAGTGCTGGAGGTAGAGGAGGGAGTGGGCTGGAGGTCTCCCCAGAGGCTGGATAAGCTTCAAGAGCAGAACAAGGCCAAGATAATTGGTGAGCTGGGACCCCACAATGTCTGTGTGTGTCCTCATTACTGTTTATGATCCATGTTTAATACACATTGTGATTCAGGTTGAAATACGACGTTGACATTTTGGCCGCTTATCTGAAAGATCAATAACATGAGGATGGCTGTAGTTTGGCATGCATCAAACTAGATTACACAATTAACATTATTATAGTGCAATGTTGCAATGTACAAGGCTATTATAAACTACGTTATTAAATTTAGAGATTAAAATAGACTTTTTTAGAAACCAAAAATAACCCAACAAAATCAGTATCATGGGAATGTTCCATTTTGGAAATTATTATTATTATTGGTTAATTTCATGAGATTCATGAGCCAACCCTTCATCACTCCATTAGTGCAATGACAAACTGACTGGTATTTACTATGAATGATAATAATGCACTATAAATGACTTTTAAATCTTCGAAGTTCACCTGTTTTCACATTTATTTTGTATTCAATTAAAAGCACTAAATCTCAGCAACCAAACCCCAACAATGAACACAGTGGTGCGTGAGTTGCCCTGTGTGCGCTGCATCACTGCTGTACAACTATTATGTTACTATTCTTATGTATTTTTGTCATTGATGCATAGTGGCATAATTAGTGCATAGGCTGGATGAAAGTGCACTGAATGAATAGGTGAATATTTATATACTTTTTTAAATATTTGAACCCTGGGAACACTTGCAAAGGGTTGTCAGTCTGAACTTATAAACTGAGTAACTTCAAAGTATTAAACTCCGTCTAACAGCACTTTCTCCCTCCATTATGAGATGATGTTTATCTTTAACTAAAGCTTCCTGTATCATCAATCCCGATATACTTTTATAGTCAAATGTCCCAGAGCCTAAAGCCCGAACAGAAGCAAATGTTCCATGTTCTTCATTTCATTTTTTTCATTTTTTTATTTATTTCATTCATTTAAAAACAAATGCAACAACAGCATTTAACATGAATGAAAAGGAGCAGAAAGAAGTAAAACTTATAATGTCTGCCCCCTATCAACACAAAATCATTTACAGTTCCAGTTCATTTAACTTTTAAGCTGTCTCATGCAGCCATCTTTTTTCTTTTCTCTTTTTGTTTTTTGGTCCAAGACATCAAAACACAAAAATACATAAATAAAGTGATCTGCTACTCCGCAGTATCATATTTCTGTAACATTGATAATTTAACATACTTCTTAAACACGTAAATGGACTTAGAAGTTTTAATTTTGCAATCAAGACTGTTCCACAGAGCGACACCATTGATTGATATACATCTTTCCTTTACAGCCGATTGAAACCTGGGTTTGTAAAAAGCTCAGTACCTTTTAGATCATATCTACTTTTTACTTAGTTTCGGCTTGTGGCTATACGGCTTGATCTTTTCTGTCCTTTGTTAACATGACTGGCCTTTCTTGCAGACTTTAGGACAAGATTAGCTGCGGCCCGTCTTCAGACAGGGGGCACAACAGGTCAGATGGGACAGAGCAGTGACAAAGACACAGCCCGGGGTGACGCACGGGACCCTTTTAAAGAAAAACACAACCGATAAAGGCACTTGATCCTCACACTCTGATCTCCCCATGAGTCCAATAAAGAAAGTGGTGGATATGTTTATACAAGGACAACAACTGCTTTATGTATTGTATTCAGTTCATATGAAGGGTTGTGGGGCAAAAGCTGGTTCGGGTTTTGGAACATTCTTGAATTTAGAATCATTTTGGGAAAGATAGAATCGGAATCTTTTGCGGCAATAGAAATAGTGTATCAATGTTTTTTGTTCGACAGTAAGTGTGGCCAACGTCGATCAAAAAATTGAAATGAATGACCAATTTGACACATTTTACCAGGATGTTTACTTTTACCATTTCACTCCTGGAGCTTTGCAGAAAACTTTGATCTGGAAAATATAGAGGTTTATTGTCTTGTGTGCTGGCAGCGCCCATAGCCTACACAGAAACTTTTGTAAACTACACAGCAGGTAATTAAACTATTACAGGCAGTCTTCCCTCTTAATCAGATTAGAACTGCCCTGCCTTTCAGAAACATCTCCTAATCTGATTAAATCTCCACTTTTCTCCTTAATATCTCTCATGCAAGTGCTATGTCAAAAATGTAATTCCTGATTGTCTGCACGTTTTACATGGTGCATTGAAAAATTGACTAATCAGTCCGAGATTGCATTTCCATTTCTTCCCAACTCTGTGTAAGAGTTGGGAAGGGGTTTGCACAGGGTCTAACAAAAGCTTGACTTGATCCTAAACCAAGCTATGCGTTGCCAATGGTCCGTTAAAAGTGGCCCAGACTGTGGCAAATCCGAAGGCACAAAACTCTCCTCAAAAGTTATGGGAACTTTGGACACTTTCAGTTTGCTGAAGAAACTGTCAATATAAAAGTTAGTAGGAAGCATTAGGCATAGCATTCATTATTTTATCAATGTGGTACTCTCTTTAACTGGTTTGAGCACATCTAATGGCAACGTTTCCTTTACTCTCGGAAAACATGAAACTGTAAATATTAGTGATATTACCTTCAATATTCAGCACTTTTTTCTTTATAGACTATTCTACTTGAATTGTATGGAGGGCTCTGACTTGCTGTCCACAGGCATACGTTAAGTACATAGTAAGGATTTCACCACAAGGAGCAGTGCGTTACTCAGTTTTCACCCACAACGCAGAGCCTATGAGACCACAACACACAGAAATTAGCAGTTTAGTTTAGTTTATTTATATCAGGACAATGTGCAGTTACATTAAAAAGATGGCTGCACCAGATTTAGCACTATGCTAATTTCCATCTGTAGTCCTACACGCTACAGTTAAAACTGTAATGCACAGAGTTGTTTATTCAGCCTATACCATGGTCCCACAAACTGAAACCGTTTGTGTGCGTCCGTCGGCATATTTTGGGGATCATTTACGTCCAGGGCACAAGTTATTTTGTCTACCATTACTGTGGAAACAGCTGCAATGGAGAGATAAAGACACCAATGTAGTCCGCTGCATTGTGGTCATGCCATCTGGTGTCAGAATGTCCAGAGAGAAAGTAGTTCTTCCCACAAGGAATTCTGAAAAGTAGTGTGCAGCGCCGGTCAATAGACGGGTCAATATATACTTTTCTTCATAGGCCTTGTTGACAACCATTTTACTTCAATCCGGCCCTGTCTACACTGATGTGGACATTCGAGTGGCTCCTTAAAGTTGTTCCACATTGTTAGCCTTATGTTTCCAAAATCTGTTATTTGACTGCGTACTAGTTACACTTCTTTGTTCCTCCACATTTGTAAGTCCACACCATAGACCACCTTTCCCACCAATGTTATGCATGGTTCGGCAATGAAAACGAAATGTCTAAGACCTGTCTAATCCCAGCCCACAACAAAGCAAGAGAAATCATCATCAGACAATTCAGTGACTTTGCACGTTTTAGAGGTGGAGACCCCGGTGATGGCCTGATGGGGTTAAACGAGACCTAACTCCCTACAATGATATAACAAAAGGAGGGGGGTAAAAAATCAAAAGAGTCTGAATAATTGCTGTAATTCAAGGTGGCTGGGCGCAGTCGGGGCAGTGTCAGTGCAGCGTGAATCTTACAGCATCCTCAAAGAGAGACGGTTTGCACAATTAGCCACACCAACTCTGACCCTGCTCCGAATAATTAATGGATAACAGAGGGGATAAAGACAAAAGGCACTGTGCGGCGTGCTTGAGTGCTGAGCGAGTGGTAATACATCAAAGAATGCCGTTAATTGGCCCTGTGGCTTTCATTCCTTGCCCTATTTCTTTCAATTCATTGACTCAAAATAATGGGTTCAGGTTCATTATCAACAGGTCGTAAGCCCGGGGAGTGCCAAAATTCAACTGGAGAGGCAGGACTGTTCGCTGGAGCAAGCCGCCGACGATATGTGTGCGCAAAAATGGCTTAGTGCAGTGTTATAACCAAAGACTTTTTTGACGCACAGGGGAAGCAAATAGGGTAAAGAAAGGAGCAACTGGCCGCCATCTTTGAGGATTTTGAATGGTGTTTGCAAGATGCTGGAATATACCTGGTACGGACAGGTAAGTTAACCAAATGCTTGTCCTAAGTTTGCCTTGGGCCAAAAGATGTTGTAGTAAATGTACTTTTCTGTCAGTGCCCTTTAGATAATTGAATACTTGGACATCATATTAAAAATGGCCTATGATAAAGAAGTTAAGAATAAATTAGGTCACATTTAGATCTAACATAATTAAAAAAAATTTGGTTTTGTAAAATATCACAGAAACCCACTGTATTCCCAGTCATTTGAAGTGCATTATCCAACAATAAGTCAATCACGTGCAGTTTAGACAAAGAGTGCTTTTGTCTAAAACACAGGACAATAAGTTCGGTGCTCCTGGAGAAATCAAGGATCATGCCAAACTAGTGAACGCACGGTGGTGTGTCCATTCTGATGTGGTCATTTCTCAGACCAAGACCAAATTTGCATCATGTGCTCCATCTTCACACTGGAGTACAGAGAATTAGTTATTCAACATAAAATTACATAAAGGTATGCATACTGTGTGAAGAACATCTTCTACTATGCTAGCCAACACAGTTAGACTACTTTATAATGTATAATGCTACATTAGTGCAGAGCAGCGGTTTTAGACTTTATTTATTGTAATTTTGTCCGTAATCATTTATTCTATTACAGTTGTGACAATAACTTTACACACCCTCTCAAAGAATATGAAGGAAAACACAGCAACTTTTTTCCACTCATGGTCAGTGATGTTGTGTGAAACAATAACAAAAAATCAGCACACTGTATGCTATTGAAAAAAGCTGGTGAAAATGCAGTGCAGATTTTCTTCTTTTTTGTTTTTCATTATTACTTTGTGATCCAGCACACTGGCTTAGGACTGGTGGATGTGCGTGTCTTCACCTATTAACAGTGATGTTGTGAAGCCATTTATTGTGAAAAAACTGTGCAAACTCATTTCAAATCACCATAACAAAATAAAATACCAAAATGACCCTGTTGAAAAGTTTACACACCCCAATACCGTGTATTGCCCCCTTTAGCATCTTAGGCCATCATAGGCCTGATGCCACTGGCTCAAGCAGAATAAAGTGAAGGTCCCGTTAGTGTCCATCTCAGTCTCCTGACCACAACATCATTGAACCACTGTGGGGAGAGCTCACACTGTTCATGCAAGACAGCCCAGGACTTTATAGGAACTGGAGGCTTTTGCCAAGAAGAATGGACGCTTTACCATTAGATTATACAGAACCTTCTCCACAACGACCACAAAAGACTCCAAGCTGTCATTGATGCTAAAGGCGGCAATACACAGTATTAGGAACTGGGGTGTATACACTTTTCAACAAAGTAATTTGGTTATTTTATTTTGTTATTGTGATTTGAAATGAGTTCACACCTTTTTTTCACAATAAGTGGCTCCACAGCATCACTGACCATGAGTGGGAAAAAAAAGGTTTTTGTGTTTTCATTCATAATCTTTGAGAAATGGTCAAAAAGAAAAAGAAAAATCCACCAGGGTGAGTAAACGTATTTATTATGCAAGCGAGCATTTGGTCCTCACCTACTTTAGACCACTGTCATCATGATAGAGTCCAGGTTTAGGCCTGTTTTAGACTTTGATTTGTCCTGATTTGGTCATATTCTAGGAAAGCCAAAAATTTTAAGAGGTGGTAGTTGAGTAGTGGAGCAGATTAAAAACAGACAATACATTGATTAGTCAAAATGCAAATAAAATCAGATAGAAACTGTACATGCTTTAGAATTATAAGGAATGTATTTGAATCTGATTGTATGTGTAATGCGAAAAGTAGAGCATAGAGTTCATTGAGTTGGCTGAATAATGTTCAAGAAACATGGTACATTTGTTAAACCTATGACGATTTGGGGTCTTGTCTGTGCCTTTCTTTTAATGCCTTTGTCTTATCACTTGCACTGGTACCTGCCCCTGAGTATGGAGATAACCATGATCATGTGAACCTACACCGACGATGCACAGTGAACGAGCCAGGGCCAGAGCAGCACTTAACGCAATTACAGTAACCAAGTCTAGGCCCACACGTGATAAAATAGGTTTAAATTGTACTTTTTTTCCACAAGATAAACCTTTAAAACCAGTACAGGTAACACGTACATGCAAATCATCATGAATTGTACTTTAGCAAGGTAATGTTTTCTGAGTTGTTCCCGGCATGTACTCATAATAAAATATCATAATAATAATGATCCCGTTTTATCAAATCGTTACTCACAGTAAATGACTTTGTGCTGTTTTAGCCTTGTCTTTAATGTGCCCATTACCTGTTTAAGGTAACGAGCAAGTTCCAGGGTCAGAAGCCAAGTCAACCAATTAATGCCCAAGAATAGCCCTTTTAAGTTTCTTTAGTGTGGGTGTGTGTGTTTAGGGCTCCCCAGTGTGATCTGAAGAGTGGTGTCGTCTCACGTTAGCCTTGCACAGGTGCCTTTCCTGCCCTTACACCCGATCATTAGCATATTGGCAGGCGGACGAGCTCGACAGACAGGGGTACATGGACCATTAGGAGGCAGACGGAGGGGGAAACAACGGAAGAAAATATTAGGGCTGGATTTGAAGCAGGTTGATTTAAATCTTTACAGGTTCAGAGTGAATTCCTGACTTGGAAATGTGTCTTTGAGAGTGTTGAAAGAGCAGCACAAACAGGGAGACTGTATGGTATGCTAACTCCATTTTCTGTTTGCACCTGCAGTTAATGTTATAAAGATATCCTTATTACATTACACATCAGTCACAACACGGGCCACAGAGGACACAACATGCCTCAAGGATTAACCTCTTCATACATTACTGTTTTGATTCAACTGCATGTAGCTAAGCTTTTAAAGAGGGGGTATTATGCTTTTTTCAATCACATAGCACCAGTCTATAGCATACTACAATGATGACGTAACCTTCTGTTGGTCTGTATATGCAGTACATTAAAATAACTGCCTTGAATAAAATTGCTCTCTCAAAATGGCTGTACTGAACGTCTTGAAATAGGCGTCTGTCTCTTTAAGAAGCTTTCCGACACGCCCCCTTCAGTACACTGCTGTGGCATCTAAACAACACTACTGTGCGGGGAGCGGGCTCTGCTGAGCTGAGGAGCAGTGATTGGTGCCTTGGCTGGTGATGAAAGGTCCAGAGGCGTCTCCAGGAGGTGGGGGCGTTTCTAGGAGGACTGAGGCATAGCTACACCTAAAATGGCTGCCGTCTAAGTTTTTACTGATTACTCAAAATATGTGAATGAGCCAAGGCAACACTCCAGGCATGTGTTTAATGAGGGAATGACATAATAACATGATATAAAGCTTGAAAAAGTCGATTTTACATAATAACCCCTCTTTAAATCGGTCAATGCAAAAATTAAATGTTTGAGAATTTACTGTTTATAAGGTCTGGACAGACTCTGTTGTTTGTTTCTTTATCTCATGTCCTTCTAGTTCATGCTGTAAATTATCATCATACATTATATCAGTTCCCCCCTTTTTCATACAGTCTTTAGAAATAGACACTTTTGACTAAACTGTTGATTAATTTGTTGTTGTACCACCCTATGTAGTTGAACATTTTTAAATAAAATATTTTAGATCCTGCATCTTAGCTTTAGCATTATAAGGCAAGGCAGGTGAGTTTATTTGTAGAGCACAATTAAGTGATTCACAGTTGCGAAAAATGACAAGAAAGCAGATAAAATCAATCCATAAATCTAGAGGTCAAACAATTTGGAATTTTCTAAGGCCAATGTTTTGGCCAATATTTTGGACTGATTTTTCCAAATGTCTTATGTATAATCCTGTGTATGATGCTCCTGAATTGTAAAATATGTCAGTGTTGAACTGTGACAGCAGTAGCGCTTTATTGGGGCATAGGTATGAACTACAGTATTTATGTTAAAGTGGATCCTTTAGGGGAAGCTTGTTTGAAAGACAAAGTTCAGCAGAAGTCTCTATCTCAAATTGGTTCCAAAATTATGAGCAAAAGTCTGCTACATAAACATATTTAAAATACGATCTGAGGTGTACAAACCTGTGACCGAGTTTCACCGGGATGTTTCTCAGCTCCCCTGAGGCCTAGGCCTGACTGAGAGCTCATCTTGAAGCTCTTTACACTGCAAAAACGGATTGACTGATAACTTTCTCTTTGTGTCTGTGGGCCAAAAACAGTTATTTCAGTTTGGTCTGAATTTAATTTGTTTTGCATCCACAAACTGATCTGTTTGATGCATGAGTGTATCTACAGGCTCATGTTCACCTGTCATTAGTGACACATAGACCTGAGTGTCATCTGTGTACTTGTGGTAGGACACATTTTTATTGCTGTTTATTAGCTGACCCAATGGAAGCATGTAAGTTGAATAGGAGGGGTCCAAGATTGACCCCTGGGGGACTCCACAGGTATGTCCTGTCCTCGAGATAGGTCTTGAACCTGTTTAGAGCAGTACCAGAGATTCCCATACAGTTTTCTAACCTGTGAAGTAAGATCCACTGTGTCAAAGGTAGCACTCAGGTCCAGCAGAAGTAAACCTGAGACTTTGCCTGGGTTGTTGTTCATGCGGATATCATGAACCACCATGTTTTCTAAAACATAGAAAACATGGTGGCTGAGTTTGTTCCGGTTTCCCCAAAACTGGCTGAATCTTCAGGTCATTCTGACCATTTGCTGGCTCAAATCTCGAGATGGATCCCCAGGTACAGCGCTGACCACTGCTCCTTACGAGTTGCCCCAGTGGCATCGAAGCATGGGTCAAATGCAAAGTTGTATAAAGCCAAACAAAGCACCTTAACCATACATGAGTGAGTTAGCGCACTGAAACAAAGCACAACTTCACACCGCGTTCCATTTTGCTCTGCCTATTACCTAGTCTCCATACTTATTACTTTATGGGATGCTTTGGTCAGAATTAGGACTAACTGTGTAGTATTGTAAGTCAAACCAGTGTCACTGAAAGGTCTCTCTACAGAGATATCCCTGTGTGATGGACTACCAATTTACACATAGGTTTACACCAGAACATGAGGGCGGTCAACCACTCAAACCCAGTGAGACCAATGTCCGGCCACAAAGGAGAAAATCAATGTTAAGCTTATGTATTGTACAGAACGGCTGTAAGTGTGCATGTGTGCATCGGAATACTTAAAATGGTATTTAATCTTGCACGCATTGATAGTAAGCTTTGGATCTGATTCTCCATTGTAAAAACATTGCACGCCACCACAGGGAAAAAAAGCACACAAAGTAAGGCATTCTTCTTCTAAGTTCACGCTTGCATTTTCAACACATAAGTCCAATAACTACGCATGCTTGAACCCTGACACTGAATGAGCAGGAAACTCGAAGACTTTGATGGATTTGTCAAAATGCTACACTGTGAATCTGTCTGTGTGAATAGGTTTGGGGTGACAGAAGTGCATGTTGTGTCCCTGTGCAAGACAATATTGACATATCTTTTTCCAACGTTGCCAAAATATGCCTGACTGACCAAGGCAAGTTATTATGTCTCTGTACATTAAAGCCACATAAGAAAATCAAACTTTTTTTACGATGACTTTTATTCTTGAAAAATAACAAAAATAACATATAAACAAGCATCTTCAATACTCTGAAGCATGAAGTATACTTAAAATGTGTACTTTTTACTTTGTTCCCACCACTCCACTGCCTCCACTGCACACGGTAGAAGAGCCAGCAGAGCTAAACTTCAGTGTAACCCACTTAGATCTGGCAGTAATGACAATATGTGTAAAATAAATGGAATTCATGCTAACCTAATTATTTCAATTAATCTAGATTTGTGTGATGCCTGATCTGATAAACTAAAAGTAAATGAAAAATGAATCCTCTTTTGAAATTTTGAAATGTTTAGTTAAACACATAACGTCCGTCCAGGGACGCAATCGTGTGATTTAAAAACTTTCCATTTTCCAGTTTTAGTAACACTCTTCTTCAACACTCTTCAACACTTTTCTTTAAATAAACATTATTCATACTTATCTATTTTTTAAATATATTATTTTCAAATGATTTTAATGTATTATTTTCACTATTAAAACAAACAAATGTAGCTTTTACTTGTGTTGTTTATGGTGTATCACTGTATTGGAATATGGTTGTGATTCTGCAGCGACCTTTTGCAGCCACTCACTCACGTCATATTTATTCATGGGCCACGTGGTGACAGTGTCTGGGCAGCAGGCACTGATCAGAGCTGCAACTGAACAAGGCTTTTGCTACTAAGTCAGTGATTCTACTGAAGTGATATGGTCCAAATTTTGTTCTTTATACATTGTTGCTGGACTGAGGTTCAGGTGTAAAACACTTTGAAAAAGATTTCAGAAATAGTAATCTTCACTACGTTATTCAAATACAGTAATTATTATCAATGTTTCTAAGTTAAATATGTTGGAAGCACAGATAAATTTTTTTAAACAAACCAATACAAGTACTTTCATTTGAGTAGTCGCCAATATCCGACTATACCGATATGAGAACAAGGCATTTTCTTCAAACATACTTTGGTTATAGACCAACTTGTTCACGGCTGATGGGTTAGTAATTCAGTTACCGTATTTACTTGAGTAAACATTCTAATATACTTTGAACAGAACTTCTATCACAATTTTACAATGCTATTTTATTTATTTCATTTATTTAGAACAGGTTTTATTGCCATTGTCAGTAAACAACATGTTATTTAATCACATTTATTAAGCATGTGTAGTTTGCAGTTGTTTTCCAATGCTTTATGTTGTGATTTGTTTCTTGAGCCTCTCTTGTTAGAATAGGAAATGTCCACAGTGGGTGCGCTCTATGTCGATAGACATCAAAACAGCTTATGTCCAAAAGTTGCTCAAGGCCTGTGTTGTATTTTTTTTATGTGATAGTCAATTTAGATGGTTAAAATTCTATACTACTAAATTGGCCTTCTCTATTCGAGTGGATTTGTATTTTGCTGGCTTACGCTACAGTAACTTACTAGGATAGCCTTTGGTTAATCTCCCTCCAGGCAGGCAGTGCAGCTTATACTGTAGTTTCTCAATATGGGCATATTATCTCTTTTAAAAGCTCTTTCTGAGTCCTTTTAATTGCTGGGTTTGTTTTACAGATGCATTAAGTCCCTATTCCCTACACATGAAAAGCTAAGAATTGCTAGACCCATTAGCAAATAGTGAGAAACATTAGCCTGCTTGTCTTGTAAACACCACAGACGCTGTCGCACAGTTAAGACAAAATTCAGCACTGCTTAAATTCAGCACAGACTCTGATTTACGAATTGTAGTCTATAATAAAGTTATAGACTAAAGTTAAGAATTCTCTTGTTGCTCTACCATGCTCTCCTCAGCATGTGTTGTCAAGTGGTATTGGTTTCTGGTACTGGGACCACATTAATTAGTAGTTTCTTGTTTCATCCAATCTTTTTGTGCTGATGAATATATTTGATACATCTGTGTCTTTTATAAATTTGAAAATGATTGAACTATTAAATTGCTTAGTGTTGCAAAAAGATAGAAAGAGGAGCAGTAGCACTTTATCACATCAGAACCTTCGTTCAAACAGCCCAAGCTCAAAGATAGCATGGCAACAAGCACCTCTTTGTCCGCAGTACAAGACAGATATTATTAGTTCGGCTAAGGTCGAGGTTGATTGAATTTTCTGCTTAGTTCTCATTAAACTGCTATTGCATTATTTAATTTCCCACAATCAAGTTAGGACAAGAGCGGGGGCGAAGAGGCGGAGGTGCTGAGGGAAATCAATAAATCTTTTCCCCCCAGAAGAAGCCTTTGAAGCAAAGTTTACACATTTAGCCGACAGATGCACTCTACGCTGCTTAAAGGAACAGGCCACCGTTTTTTCATACTGTACTGAGATATGTTCTTACATACATTCTCAGAATGTAAAAACGGTGGCCTGTTCCTTTAAGACAGGGGTGTCCAAACTTTTTTCATGGGGGCCACATATTGAAGCGTACATGGGTTGAAGGGCCACAGATCGGTGGTTAGTGCCGCAAAACCTTTGACTAGCAGAGGTTTAAATTGTGCCCCACACCTTTATTTATGCTTAAAAAGAAAATGTTAGTATTTAGGTTAGAATTGTGTAGAATTATTACATTTCAAATAAAAAGGACCATCTCTGATGATGTGTACCGATTCAGCAAGAAGGCCGAGGGCCACCAAAAATTGGTCTGAGGGCCGCATTTGGCCCCCTGGCCGCACTTTGGACACCCCTGCTTTAAGGAAAGTGGGCTGCTCTGTTAGATACGTTTGATGCAACATTTATAAGCTTCAAAGCTTACAAAGTTTAATCCTAAATCCTAAGAGAACAGCTACTGTGTATCTAAGCGGACAAATAAAAACCTAACATTTGCTTTGGAAATAATGTTTTATTTTCCCTGTGTGTTTTAGACACACTTAATAAATGAATGTAACATTTTGTCACATGTATTGCTCACTTAGATGTAATTTACATGTGGGGGCGATAGTGGCACATTTGGTGTTCGGAAGGTTGGGGGTTCGAATCATGCCTCCTGGGCAAGACACTTCACCCTCCTTGCCTCCAGTGTCTGCGTACTCTGGCGTATGAATGAGAGTGTGAATGGGTGAGTGGATCCTTGCCATTTTCAGTGGTATTTTTTGAATCATTGGCCCCTTTATTTAGAAGTTTTTCTATTAAATTCAGATCAGTTGATTAGTTGTGTGTTGTGCAAAGAAAATGAAGGTGCAATTATGTGCATTTTTTTTGCATCAAATGCCTTTCACAAACAGCTTATTTTGTCCTTGTCACGTGCACATGCATGCAATGTAAATGCTATACATGATATGACACACGCAACATCAGAGGGACACAGATCGGATTTGTTTATGACCTCGTCCCGTCAAAGCTTGACATTGAATTAGTCGACAGCACATTGTTATGAAACTCGCACATGCAGATGGACACTGCGATCAAGAGGTTTTTTTTTTATTGCTTTGCACAGGCAGTTTGTCTCCAGTCAGTTAAATTCTAACCTTTCATTCAATGTATTTACCAAGGTGCAATTCCTTAGATGTGTCCTGTAAACGCTGCACCCTGCTTTGAAAACAGAAATACTATACTGCATTTTGGCTAATTACAAGTGCTAAAGAGTGAACCTAGAGCAAAGTGCGCCCTTTATGGTAATTTTCTTTGGGCTCTCAGACGGTTTACATAATGCGTGTTAATGCTAAATTGGAGCTGAATTCGTGACTGACAAAGTGCCTAGATTTGGTTAACTTACTTTAGCTCATCAGCTCTGGAATATAGATATTTTATTTTACAACAAATGAATGGGTGCTGCCCCCTCGGATTTGTTGCCGATATAATCAGTAGTGGCTCTTGTTCAGAATTCATTTTAAAACCAACATAAAATAAACACAATTATGATTTACAATGCCATTAATATGCAGTTTCTTTGTTTGGAATTTAGTCTTGAATTTCCCACTCTCAGATAATGAAAAATGAATGGTCAAAAATATATATATCTGTTAATCCGCTACAGCTACAGTACAAAGCAGCTTAAAAACAAACTTCACAGAAAAACCTGACTTTGAGTTCAATGATGTGCTTCTCGGGATCTCGGCTGCATCTTGTATGAATTTTAATTATTTTCCTGCAACACTGTCGAGGTGGAGCATTTTCATAAATTCAATATTTCATCAAGGTAACAAGCAGGCAGCCTCACACGTCGTTTCCCGTGTAATCCACTTAAAATGGCTGCAATATTTAATTCATACGGGGCGTCATTAAAAGTGCAGTGTGTCCATTATGCATTCCTTTTCAGGGTGGATAAAACAGCCTCAGATGTGGGTGCTGCCTTTTGAAGTCGTGTGTCTCAGAACCAGACGAATCTTACAGGAAGTCCCTGATGTTTTAACCATGGCATGCGCAGGGGCACGCACCGAGGTGGGCACTTGTGGCCTGCCCCCAGTGCACCAAAATGGCCTTCCAGGAATTTGTAGAGATACGCAGAGTGGACATCAAATAAACAGACAAATACAGCGTAGAGTTGCTGTGGATCGACCAAAGAGCAATGTCCCACATGACCAGGGCAGTATAGGGAAGAGCACACACTCCTTTGTTAGGGATAAATAAACATGTTCACGACAATTCCAATCGTAATTCCCCTGTATTATATTTGGAAGCTGGCCATTTTCTGAGGAACCACTAGGAAGACCACATTTTGAACGCGTTTTTTTGTCTTCATTTGACTATATTACATGTAGTAGCTCCTCCACTGTCGTGCAAAACAGCTTGTGTCCACAGAGATCGCTGAACAAATAGTATTAAGACTGGCATCCTCTATGTAATAAAGAGCCTGAGTGTGGCTACATGTGAAACAAACTGATTTTACAGCACAGAGAAGTCCTTTTATCTTTCTCACTATAAAAAAAAAAAACGTTGGAACGCTCTACCTAAAATGTAATCTCTCAACCTCCACCTGTACCGAGCACGTTTTCCTAAAGTTTGGCTTTGCCCAAATCTGAAAGCTTCTGAAATCTGAAAATAGCGGCGAAAACGAGGATGAAAACGCGATAATAAAAAGCAATGTAAAAAAAAGTGACAAAAAAGTTACGATCAGTTTTGTAGACTTAGCTTTCAAATGAGGCGTTACCCTGGCTGTGAGCTTTTTAGATTTTGGGTAAAGCCAAACTGGAGAAAATACACTTGGTTAAGGCGGGGGTAAGGAGGTTAATAATGATTATAAATGATGGTATTATTTGATTCAGTTTGCTTTATTGCATCATGTCATTAAGGAAAAGAATGGGGTTTGGAAAATCATTACGCTGGTAAGGGATATTTCTGTTAAAATGGATCCAGAGGAAATGGATTTGACATAAAAACTTGGTACATCGGGTTCTTTTTTTTTAATTTGATTATCTTCAGAGCTGTTATGAGTGGCACAGCAAAGGCACTCTCAATCATGGGCCGATTGAGGCCTTTTGGTGTGGAGTTTGCATGGAGCCAGGACATTCTGAATCTCAGTAAGACTATCCGAATAAAATGACTAAAGTTAAATTGCTTCTTGTGTACAGTTATAGGAATGAGACCCCCGGCGTTTACTGACATGTATTTTTCCCCCATAATGTCATCATTTGTGAGTGTGATTCTTGGTCTGTACTGACTTCTTTCATTTCTGCTATGCCCCGGAATTTTGGAATTATGTCTCCTTTCTGGGAATATCTTTGATTGTGGGTTCACATCAGCCGCGACTAGACAGCAACTTTAAGTTTATTTGTGTACCTTCCCCCCCAATCCTGCAGCTGAGGCCTGGTTGTCTCTGGTCTCTGGTCTCTGGAAGTGCGTGTCAGTGCAGATAACCTGGGTGTTATAATTTGCTGATTCGAGTTGGTTTTTCAACGGGAAGGGAAAATGTGGTATTCTACAATCAGGAACTCAAAGTCTGTCAGCTTACCCCAAACCACCCACCCCCCACACGTCCGATAGCCCCCACTAGAACAACTGCCATCTGCATTTGTGCCTCTGTCAGGCCTTTTGAGTGACCAAAACTCAGGAAATGGTCTGTGCACCTCCTAAATAAGCTGATGTGTCATGCCTTCCTTCTTTTTTTTTTTTTTCTTTTCCTTTTTTGCTTTTTGCGCGTGTTTCTGCAAATCTCAGTGAGTACTGTGCCTGTTCACTTCTTGTCCAGAGCTGTTGGGTCAAGGGAGGGATTTTTGGCCTCGTTTTGGAGCTATGAGTCGATGTTGTATGGTCAATGTCATCACCTTGACAGAGATCCAACCGGTGCAGGTAGGAGGGTTAAGTATAGGGCAACTTTGTGAGCAGGAAAAAAAACAAACAAAAAATGTATGAATGAAAGTGTGAATGAGTAGGTTTGTTTGGGTCTTCATGCGAGAATATATGGGCTCAATGTTATGAAATGGAAGCCCTTATAGGCAGAATAACAGTGTAGCCAGCGTGCAAATGGTAATTTAGCGTTCGGTTAGCAACCCCAGTCTTATCTCGCCTTCCCATTTCAACATCTTTAGGGATATGTGGTTACAGCTTTGTAATGGTTAGCTGCTTCAGCAAAAAAAAAAAAAATACAGCATGTCTAAGAAGCTTTTTTGTTCCACTTCCTTCTTATCGACAAAGATTTTTTGGAAGATTGGGAGAGAGAGAGATTTGAGGTTGTGCAGCACGGTCCTCTATATTTGTGTCAATATGTTTAGCAGAAATGACGCCTTGTTTTGTCCCACGTCCGTTTCCCCCGCACCCGCTGTTTCATAAGTTGATCTTTTCTGAAGTGAAAGGAGAACTTGGGCAAGACTGAAACTTAGTTAGGCAAGAATTTCTCCCCACCCCCCACCCCCTTTCCCTCTCATTGGGAGAGACACCTGCACGTTTGTAACCGTAACACATTCACCAGTAAAGGAACTACACAGGGGCACCTCCACTGAACACTGAGGTAAAGCTCATTACTGTTACTGGCCATCATAGTCAATGCAAGTCTTTAAATGTTGTTAGCAGGATTTGTATTGCAATTTCAAGTGTATTTTCGTAGCTTGTTACCTCCGTTTGACTAGCAGGGTGGTGCAGTGCGCAGTGATTCATGTAACGTTGATTTGAGATAGGATTTGTGTTGGATGCCCATCTGGAAGCATACATCCATTATTTGAAATAAGCTTCTTTCTCATCTTGTTACTGGCATTTCTTTTCTTTCTTTCTTTCTTTCTTTCTTTCTTTCTTTCTGAATTTCTTTCTGAATTTCTTTCTGAATTTCTTTTGAATTTCTTTCTGAATTTCTTATTCTTTCTGAACTTCTTTCTGAACTTCTTTCTGAATTTCTTTCTGAATTTCTGAATTTCTTTCTGAATTTCTGAATTTCTTTCTGAATTTCTTTCTGAATTTCTTTCTGAATTTCTTTCTGAATTTCTTTCTATCTGAATTTCTTTCTTTCTGAATTTCTTTTTTGTCAACATTGCCACATAGCAAGAGTCTGAATAGTTTGAAGCTCACTCACAAACTATATTACTGTTGATTAGACATGGCGGGACTCGGGCGAAGTCACTACAGACAACGTCAAACGTGCGTGCGGATTTGAGGGAGTTGTCTTGCTCAGACACTTAACTGAATTTAGTTATTTATTTCTAACTGAGCTAATGGGGTTATAGGGAGTCGCTAATTTTACTTTAACTAACCACAGGAAGGACTAAATCAAAGCTGACAGTCGTCCAACTCAAATAGCCATTTCAGAAGTGATTTACAATGCACTACAGTAACTACTTGCAAAACATCAAATTCCAGAGCCGTGTACCATTGATTTAATGTGGCCACTAAAAGTTTTTAGGTCTAGGTTTGACAACTATACTGATTGTATTTTTGCTCTGCATTAGTACTAGTGATAGAGTTCCTTGTTTGTTTTGTTTGGATGCGCATGTTAGCCTGTGTGCGCATGCGGGTATCGATAATTTTCGAGCATGCCTTCTTCACACATGCATAGACCGGCCATTGTGAAGGTTGGTCTCGATGACTGAAGCGCCATTGCCTCTGAAATCTAATCAGATCCCCTTAAGTGGATAACAAGCATGTCTCCGGCATTTACAGTAGTGAGAAAGGCGAAGTGAAACCGGGACAATCCTCTGTCACACACACACATAAAAACACTGATGTGCTAATGCAGCCCTGGCATGGCATCCCCTCCGCCTATCGTCGTAGTGACAAAAATATGTTGATTGGCCCAACAACTGGCATCTTGTTTGGGCTGGATAACCCAAATAAGAGCTCCCAGTCACGCCTGACAACTGCGGTATTGTAGCGTGTGTATAGGTGGATGAATGGTGAATCAGACGGCAAGCTGACCGAGAAGAATTTGATAATGCAGGGTTTTTTTTTAGGGAGGAAAGCGGGACACAGCCAAAGTTTCTCAATATATAAATGAATAGTGAACAAAGTCCGGGTAGCCTTGTAAATGTGTCTTTCAAGTGCATAAACAACACATGTATATTTCTATGACACTACCTGTACAGTATATGCAAATGAATTTTTGAATGAAGATCTTTTTCATACAGTTATAATTTGCGTGGGGCTATTTGATGACTTGGACAATGGATTCTAAATTCTAAATCATCGTGTAATATATATTGGTTTACTTGTGTGTTAACCCATTGCGAGGGGCGAGATTGGGCTTGTGCACTGGCAAAGGTCTCTGCTGTTATTTGTTTCAGTTCTTCTCTGCTTGGCATTTTTCTTATTAAGGCGAGACACTGCAGGTGAATAGGGAATTCCTTTAAATTTAGAGATATCAATTTGAAACCTTTGCTGTGGATTACTGACATAAATATGAAATATGAAAAAAAAAATGTACTGCAAGTTTTTGGCCATTTTATGTCCTCATATAAAAATAAGACATTTTATGGCTAAAAATGCCCCAAAATTCCACATATTTGCTGTAACGAAAGCTGAATAATGGATGGAGCCTGGTTGAAATGTTTGGTTTTGATGACATATTAGTTACAAAGACATTTTCAGAAATGATTTTGAATATCTTGTTAAGTTTAAAATAAGTAAAATAAGTGTCAAATTTTTGAAATTCAAAATTCAGAAATAAATCAGGGTAGCAATTAGATATTAAAAAGTACCTCTGAAAAAAAACGTCAACATATTGTGATGTCCAAGGTGCGACTTATGTGGAGATACTGACACCACAATGTGAGAAAAATGCATTTTGAGAAAAATGGCTCTTGAAATTACAATTTTCCATTTAAACCTATGGAGAAACATTGAGTCAGTGCCATAATTAAACATATCATTGTGAAGATTAGGTATTTTGTTTCCAGGTGAAAGTTTATATGTAAAGAGACCAAATTGACCCCAAACCTGAAAATGAAAAAAAAAAAAAAAAAAAGTTTTGCCTGCAGTGTCTCCCCTTAAAACAGCTGCGAGTTATAAAATATGCTAAAAGTTTACCAGACTAGACTGATGCTCCGTAACAATGTAGGTATTGTAAGCACCATTTAGAACCCTCAAAATACTTTAACGGCCATAAACTAATAAAGATCTTACACTGTGCCCACCAAACTGAATTAGATATTTTTAGGCATCCTCATCCCAAAATAGTCCCAAAATATTACAGAAATTCAAAACACACGCACCACAGTTGTTTCTGGGCAAGAGGTTTTCCACCATCTGCAGTGAATTAATAAAAGAGTTTGGTTAAAAATGGCATTCGAAAAAGTTATTTAAAACGCCCCCAAATGGAGAACAAGGGTCAATTGTGCTGTCATAAGCCCTGGAGCAGGCCGCGGAGGACACTGGGAAGCCGAGCTGCGATTGGTGCGCTCCTGAGAAGAGGGCGGGACGGATGAATTAGTGATAGTGGCTAAAGGCAGATATCCTGCAGTGATCAAACCAGGGGCAGTTTAAGCGTTTGGAGTAATTATCATGCAACGACACGTGAAGACTTACCCCCAACGTTGGGCCTAATTAGCTCACTTAGCTTCGCCCTTATAAGACATCAGATTTTGGGCAAAAGCGAGCGACAGTTCGGGCACTCTGAGGACGCAGCAGCAACAGCAGAGTAAAGTAGGATCCTCAAAGTTGCGCTGTTGCTGGTATAGCCCAAACAAACAAACTCAACCTGAAGATTACTGCTTTTTTTCTTCTTTTTTTTTTTGAGAATGCCACACTTAACTGACTGCAGTTACTACACCATGAGGGATGCAACCAGAGCTTCAAATGTAAGACACACTCTTTTTGTAATGTGAAATAATGTGTTTTTGTGTACTTTGTCTTTGGTTTGGTAGGTATACGGTATATATTATTAAGTGCTCTTGTTATACTCATTGTATTGTTCGTCGTATTGAGTGACTACGTGATGCAAATATTTCAGAAATGTTGTATCTATTTGTAAACTCTTTCAAAATTCATTTGTTACTTAGTTGCTTTAGACTTGGCAAAAACGGCTCATAGCCACAAAAGGGAACTAACCAAACCGCATGAAAGTCTATTAAAAGTGTCTAAATTGCCAAAATAATAATAAAAATAAAAGGTTAGCCCTCATGACGTGACGCATTTGTTTCCAAGCAATCAAAATGACCAGAAAACGGCGGCGGATATGACTACTGATATGATCACTGCAATTCATTTGACTTACTTTTACTGAACAATGTTTTGCAGGTTCAGAGCCACCTGGAGAGCTCCAAGTTCCACCTGCACCAGAGTCAGACGGAGCAGGTGAAGCAGTACCTGACGCTCGGCTCCAAATTGGCCTCGTCAGCCGCCCCGGGACACTCGGCCATGCCACACCCGCACACGCCCGGGCAGCCCATCGGCGCCGTGCCCATCATGAGGAACCACGCCCACATGGCATCTTTCAGCGACGGCAGCAACCCCGACAGCCCCGTAACGCTGCTCTCTATGGCCAACGCAGACAGCGAGGTGAGTGCGGGTTTAGCAGCTACTACTACTACTACTTTTGTTTTTATGTAGTAGTGTCTGATTCTAAAATTGAAATGTTTTTATGTGTGTTACGTGGGTAAAATCACTACAGTATTTGTCCTACAATCGATACAGTACTATTTCAATACACTTAAATCAAGAATTTGTTTTTTTTTAGAGAGAAACTTTTCATAATGATTCAGCCACCATACAACAACTTCAGACACATTGCTCTCAATCATAGTTGTGCTAATTATTTAGATTTTTAAGACTAAAATAATCATTTACTGTACACATAAGACCTCAACATAACGATACTGGAATAAATGCAGGGATACTATTTCTTCCTGAACCCGTAGTAAATGTTCATCAGTTTAAATTAACTCATCAATTGTTGGATAACTTTATGGTGAAACTCTCCTTTTAGCTTGGAGCTTTGTATTCATTCCTGTAAACCACTCACTTCAGAGTAAAATCATCGCTGTTTGCTTTGTTTACTACTTTTCAGCACAGCTCCAAAATAAATTCGATTTATTATGGCCGACAATGATCTTGACTAATCAGTGAAACAAAGCCATGAATGACTTCTATCGCTCTGTTCTGCTCATCAATAACTTCATACAGCCTGAAGATGAGACGAAAAAATTCAAAGATAACAAAAGGCGTGATTTAGCACCTATACTCCACAGCAATGGAAAGCCAGTCGATGGATCAGTCCCCTTACTCTGGTGTTATATTTTCAACGCATGAGCTTTCTCGAGTTATAACACGGACAGTATTGGTCTAAGCATCTGTCCATAAATGTGCTGAAATCGCTGTTTTCTCTTAGTTCCCAATGGACGACGTTATCGATGACCTAATAAACCTTGAGTCCGGGTTCAATGACGGTGGCGTAGATGGCATGGACTCTAACATCATGATGCAAAACAACGTGAGTATCAAACCATTGCTGAGCTACATGTGTTAGACTCAAGCGCTACGTAAACAAATATGTGCAGCTTGACTGGCTTGGGAACAGGGGGACCCCTCTCAGAAAGGGGGGGGGGGGGGGGGGCGGCTTAAGTCTGGAGATGAGTCAAAGTTCACCGGGGCTTAGCGACATTTCTCACATTACTCAGGAAGATCGACCATGAAGATTAAGTTAAAACAAGGAGCGCGGACAGGTGACATTATGACGTTAGTGCGCTTATATCGCCAAGTATGCAGTGGGACCTCAGTGGAAGACGACTGAAGGAATGCTGCGGGATCTCAAAAAAACACAATGCGATTGTGATTGGTGCAGAAGGTGAACATGACGACGCACAACAATGCGGTGACGGAAACAGGGATGAGTGGGAGGCACAATGCCGCAAATGAGGACGTAGACAAGACAAGTTACGAGCCATCAGATTGGACAGACGCTTACCCTACTCCCTGAAACGATACCAAGAATATCGATTCAGTCTAATTAGTCATACAGCTCTACGACGCAGTTTGTCATTTTGCGGCGTCAACACATCCAGGAATGCAGATGGAGGGAGTTCTAGGAGTGATTACAGTTGAAGACGAACGGGGGGGGGACTGTTGCAATCTTTCATTTTGATAAGAACTTGTATCCCATCCTCCTCCATCTTGGCGAGATAATGAGAGAAATACACTTGCAAACCACAGCAAATGCAAATATTTGATATGTCTGCGTTTTTTCCCTGTTTTGTTTCTTGCTTCAACACCACCACCACCCCCACCCCCAAGCCCCCATCCCTCGGCTTGACACGCAGTCTTATCGCTTTTTCCGCTCGCTGGTAGTTCGATTTGACACACACATGTCGTGGCTGGAATTGGCTGTGCGCATCTTCTGGAATCTGCGGCTCAGGCTCCGTCTTGAAGCATGTTCCCATAAATACACAAATGCGAATTAGTCACACACGCATGTCAGCACGCCATGCCATGACAGTCCCCCTCTCAGCCTGTGAAAAGGCATCATTATCACCCGCAAGGCACCGATGCACGCTCTCCCAGCCCGAGATGAGGGCGCCGTAGGAAAACAGTTTTGCGTCTGTTTCCAGCAGTTGACCCAGCTCGCCTTTTTCTCTAATGGCGGACTATTTTCAACACAAAGGCTCTCTCTGTTGTGGTTTAGAAATCTGAGGGCAAGTGTTAAAAGAAGAAGAAGAAAAATCAAGGCGGCTTTAAAAAGATGTCTAGCCATCGACTGAGGATAACAGCGAGGTCGGAGCTCGAAGGTCAGGCTCATATGAACCCTTGGTCTAGTTGGCTGAGGTATGGGTACAGTGCGCGCCAGGAAGTATGCATACCATTTATTCCATTTAAGTCGTAATGTTGAAGTTTGATGATTATTTTACTCTTAAACCGTCTATACTTTGTAAAGATTGTACCTGTTTCTGTATCATGGGGAATTTATCACAGGCCTATATGATCGAGAGCAATGGAATGGGGTCTACAGTTGTTTTATAAGGTCTGAATGTGTGTGTTTCTAAGGAATGTTTTGGTTTTGAGTGAATACATTTACCACAACTTTTGTATCACGTTACTACCTGAATTAAAAGAGTTTTGAAAGTCTTCTGCACCCACGGGAAGATATAAAGTACTGTGTGGAGATGACCAAAGCAAGTATCCCGAGGAGCAGACAAATCTCTCTACCTATAGGTCTCTGATGCACCGATCCAACTTTTTGCTTCCGATACTGGAGGTTTGAGTATCTGCCGATATCTGATATTAACTGATACTAAGAGACTTTGTTAAAAGTAGTTAAAAAATGGTCCTCTTTTCTCCAGTATGAGATCAGTACAGTCTCATTTTCTCTTGCAAACAAGATGTTATTCATTACTATCTAACTATAATGGAAAAACAATAACCTAGGCTTTTCTCCATTAAAGACATGACTGGTAATTTTAGTTACATGAATATTAACAACTCCCATAAATTGATCTGATCATTATAACTTGTGTATAACAAATATAGATCAGTTATTCGTGAACAGCATTTCATAAACTAAAATAAAAACACAGATTTAATTTTGTTGGGCTACTTTAGGTGATAAAATCATAGTGTCTGTCCCAGTCTTGAGTTAACGTTAGCATTAGCATACTGTTGCTAGCCGAGGCATTTTGTGGGGCGATCAAAAACACCTTTGTGGAGGTTAAAACTAACTCAGCCATTGAATTCTCCAGGTTCTGCCCTTCAAAATGACATACAGCATGCCTATATTCACTTAGATTGAGTTGGTGAAAGCTGTGTTATTAAAGCAGTGAGAGACAAAACTGGTATCGGTTCAGTATCGGATATTTGTAGCCGATACCATATCATATTTTTTCTGGTATCGGCTCCGATATCCGATACCACTGTCGGATCGGTGCATCCCTACTGATAAAGTTGCCTCATTTGCACAGCCTTTACCCTTTATGACCCAAATAAGCCCATATCGAGCATTTGTGTTGTAGAGTCCTGACCTTCTGCTTGTGTTTCTGCCTGTGTCTTCTTTCCCACGCCAGGTTTCTCTCAGTGGCAGCATGATGGACGTGTATGGGGGTGAACAAGGTATGAACGCCGCTAGTGGTGGAATGAGTCCTACTTCTAACGCCTCAAAGCTCACTGTTAAAAGGGAATACACAGGTACGAACATAATACCAGAGCACTGATTTAAAATTTGCACTCATGATTATCACAAGCCTCTGTTAATAATCACACCGTCGTCATTTTTACTTTACATTGTAGTAGTAAATGGGAATTACTTTGTATGTACCCTTTTGAGTGAGTGATAGTTTCGAACATGTTGTACGTCCACTCATCTATTCTTAGCTTCAGCACGGTGCGGACTCAGACTTTATTTTATTATATTATTGACATCACGCATCAGGCAAGAAGACCTAACTGATTTAGGAAACTGAAAGGAAGCCAAAATAACCCTTCACTCTCAAGGGGCAAATAAGTAAATTGGTACCGGTTTCGTTGGAGGGTGGGCTGCAGAGGACAATGGGGCTGTTACACAGACTTGAAATTGCCCCGATTGAATCAACACGGACAAATTGGCAAATCCAATCACGGGCCCCAATTATGTCATTTAGAAGAATATGTGTCCATACAAATATGGACACATCTTTTTTTGTCTCGCTCAAGCACATGTGGCTAAACTGTCTTCATACTGAGCGAGCAGTTTTTCCCAAAAGAAAAAAGTCCATATCTTATTTACAATAACTAGACTCTTTCACCGTGCGTTTGTGAGAAAATGGAGGTCAAGCCGTCTGACCTTTTGGCCGTACTTCCCCACCGAAAATAACTGCGCGGCTGCTGACTGCACTTTCTGTTGCGCCGTTTTTTTGTTCATTCTCTTTTTGTTTCCAAATGATCGTGCGTGACTAATCAATTCCCGTCTCTGTTTGATTTATATTTTCACAGAGCTCGACACACGGGTAATGGCCAAAGAGAGACAGAAGAAAGACAACCATAATTTGAGTAAGAATCTTTTGAATTTCCCAGTTTTAAAGAGGGGGTATTATGTAAAATCGACTTTTTCAAGCTTTATATCATTATTATTATCATTATTATGTCATTCCCTCATTAAACGCATGCCTGGAGTGTTGCCTTGCCTCATTCACATATTTTTGAGTAATCAGTAAAAACTTAGACGGCAGCCATTTTAGGTGTAGCTATGCCTCAGTCCTCCTAGGAACGCCCCCACCTCCTGGAGACGCCTCTGGACCTTTTGTCACCAGCCAAGCCACCAACCACTGCTCCTCAGCTCAGCAGAGCCCCTCCCCGCACAGTAGTGTTGTTTAGATGCCACAGCAGTGTGCTGAAGGGGGCGTGTCGGAAAGCTTCTTAAGGAGACAGAGGCCTATTTCAAGACGTTCAGTACAGCCATTTTGAGAGAGCAATTTTATTCAAGGCAGTTATTTTAATTTACTGCATATACAGACCAACAGAAGGTTACGTCATCATTGTAGTATGCTATAGACTGGTGCTATGTGATTGAAAAAAGCATAATACCCCCTCTTTAAAATAGCTAATTGTGTGGGCAAAGGACTCATTATTGTAACCCTTTTCTTTGTTTTTGTTTTTTTGCAGTTGAAAGAAGAAGGCGATACAACATTAACTACAGAATTAAAGAGCTGGGGACACTCATACCAAAGTCCAATGACCCGTGAGTTTCCAAACGCGCTTTCTCACATTCTCACATTCTCACATTCGACTTCATGCAGAAGGGAGAGGTGTATTCAATTCAAAAGACTCTCAAAACGTTGTTCATTGAATTTAAATGAGCACTCCAGCGCATCTCAGTCATATTTTCAAGGGTGCTCTCGAACCTCCATTGTCGGCGGCGCTCCTGGAGCCATACGTTCTCCCTCTGGGTCCCTGCGGTTCATCATAAAGCGTGAATAATGAGCCAAAGGGGTCAAATGCAAAGGAGCCGGCCACGCCATTTGAATCAAAGTTTGAAGCACAATCGGAACATAGAAAAAGGCCAAATGTGGCACAGAATAGAAATCGGGGCAGCCATCTTTTTACCATTGAACTTTGCTTCGGATTTTAAATGGGGGTTTTAGCGTTGTCGTCGTGTCATTAACATTGGATAAAAGAGATTATTAGCGGCGATCGCGCCAATGTCTCACTCGTGCGGAAAGGGACATTTTCACCGCGGCTACCCTTTTCCATTTTAAAGCAAGAGCAATAATATCTACAAAATAATGACTTGCACTCTTGCACCTTAAGTCTGGCTCTCCATTCTCTTCTCCTGTCTCCCCACTTCAGCTCATTTTCCCTTCACCTATTTTTACTCACGGATTAATTTGACTGAACAAGGAGGTACGAAAATGGACCTTGAGCATTAACTATTCTATTAAAACTTCCCATTCTGTGTGTCCCCCCCATGCAATGTCCAAAGAATGAATAATTGTCTCTGTATAGCTCACCATTTTCTATTCATATTACACACACACACACAAAAAAGGCTGGTAAAAGAAAAAGCTAAGAGTTCAAACTTTTCCGGTCGTGTTAAAAAAGAAAAAGAAAAAGAATGAGGACATTTGTCTGATATTGGAAGTGCGGTAGTAAAGGTTACGGCTCACACTTGTCCTTTTTTTTTTTTTTTTTGCAGGGACATGCGATGGAACAAAGGCACCATCCTCAAAGCCTCAGTGGAGTACATCCGGTGGCTGCAGAAGGAGCAGCAGCACGCGCGAGAGCTGGAGGGCAGGCAGAAGAAGCTGGAGCAGGCCAACAGGAGGCTACTTCTCAGGATTCAGGTGAGATTCTTCTGAGAACGGCTGTATAAGATCAGGTAAATGTCTGTGTGGACTTTCACCCAGTTCGACTTTACCCGAATCTAAGCGTCAAAATAGCGACAAAAACGAGACGCGAATGAGGGTGAAAATGCAGCCAAAAAAGGCATCAAAACGGAAAACAAAAAGCAACAAAAACGCAACAAAACAGACGACAAAAAAGAAACAAAAACGCACTGGCCTGTAGGCTGGAATCTCCAGTCGAGAAGCTTTGAGATTTGGGTATTTGGGTTAAAGAGGGGGTATTATGCTTTTTTCAATCACATAGCACCAGTCTATAGCATACTACAATGATGACGTAACCTTCTGTTGGTCTGTATATGCAGTAAATTAAAATAACTGCCTTGGATAAAATTGCTCTCTCAAAATGGCTGTACTAAACATCTTGAAATAGGCCTCTGTCTCTTTAAGAAGCTTTCCGACACGCCCCTTCAGCACACTGCTGTGGCATCTAAACAACACACTGTGCGGGGAGGGGGCTCTGCTGAGTGAGGAGCAGTGGTTGGTGGCTTGGCTGGTGACGAAGGTCCAGAGGCGTCTCCAGGAGGTGGGGGCGTTCCTAGGAGGACTGAGGCATAGCTGCACCTAAAATGGCTGCCGTCTAAGTTTTTACTGATTACTCAAAAATATGTGAATGAGCCAAGGCAACACTCCAGGCATGTGTTTAATGAGGGAATGACATGATAACATGATATAAAGCTTGAAAAAGTCGATTTTACATAATACCCCCCTTTAAGAGATTAAATATTTTCAAGGTTATAAAAAAAAAACTGTAAACATGACTTTGCCCGAACATAGAGTGTAAATTGCAAGGCAAAGATCAACACCGTCATTAGTCCTTCTTCAAAACACAGCACACCGTCAGAGCCCCCGTGTCTGATTTCCACCTCTAAAGCTTTACGACCCGGCAACGTAAACTCATTTCCACCTCCAAAGCCTTTTTACAAGCCCTGAAACCTAATCAAGACACATCCCTCCTACTGCTGTTTACGTGACGTTCCCACCCCCACCCGCTCCCCCTCTCTTTCTTAGTGCGGGGCTAATTACCTGTTGAATGCTAAAAGTGTGCCTGCCCCCCCCCTCTTTCCTCCCACTTGGGTCAGGGGTACAGATGATGAGTCTGTAATGGGAGAAGTTACACTGCTTAATGACGCATGCCTACACTTTGGAGTGCGAGGTTTTTACAGGCAATATATGTAATTATGACACTTGCCGGTAAGTTTAGTCCACACTTAATGGATGACACACAAAGTAATGCAAGGTTCAGACAAGGTTTTGTGGTTTTGAATATGATTAGTTGTGTGCATATTAAAACGCAATACGAGGGAGTTATGCATTCCCAAACTGTGCGATTGATTGCTTAAATGAATGCGGCTTACACATTCCCATGTTTTTTTCTTTTCTTTTCATTTCTGCAAAAAGCTAAAATGCTGATTTGTTTTTTTGTTTACCTTATCTTACCTTATCTTACCTTTTATATTTACCTCCATGCACATACATGGTCATAGTAAACTACCTTGTATTTAGTGTACGTTACTACACAATGCAGGAGTTTAAAAGCCACAAGTCTTTGGAAAGTTACGAGACTTTCTGCTGTAGCTGGGTCCAGGACGGTTTCCTTCAACAGATTGTAAATAATATCAGATGACTGACTGCCGATGAGGAAGTGCCCTATAGGAAACTCCGAGCAAGATTTACTGCTGTGTCACTGTGATCTTGTCACACCTAATAATAGTAATAATAATGCATTAGTTTTATATAGCGCTTTTCTGGACACTCAAAGACGCTTTACAGTTGCATTATTCATTCACTCCATACTCGTGGTGGTAGCCACAGCTGCCCTGGGGTAGACTGACGGAAGCGAGGCAACCAGTCTGCGCCATCGGCCCCTCCGACCACCACCAACCACTCATTCACACACTACAGTACATTCGCTTGGCTTCCTGGGGTTCCCAAACGGTCTCCCATCCAAGAACCGACCAGGCCCTTCCTGCTTAGCTTCCAAGGTCTGACTTGATTGGGCATAGCAAAGGCGGTATGGCCACAAATATGATTAGTTGTGTGCATATTAAACGCAATACGAGGGAGTTATGCATTCCCAAACTGTGCAATTGATCAATTGCTTAAATTAATGCGGCTTACAAATTCCCATGTTTTCTTTTCATTTCTGCAAAAAGCTAAAATGCTGATTTGTTTTTTTGTTTTTGTTTTCCCCTCCCAAGTAAAACCACTATAGACTAAACCGAACGGAACATGCAGCTATTTCGATTTTCACTTTTGTTTATTTTGTCACGCAATCCAGACACGACAGACACTATGCAAAAATGGATAGTGAAAAGAAGGGCTGATTGTTTGAAGGCCCTAACTGTAGAGTAAAACATATTTCATTTCATTTATTTATTTATTCATCCATGTTCATGTTTTTCTTTACAAGGTCATACATTAATATGAACAGTACATGGTGAAAAGGAGCATGATGAAGACATTGTCTTATTGTTCATGCCCCTTTGTAATAATTACAACAAAAAAATCGATGACCAAATCGGCGGGTGATCCGTTCAACAAATTTGTGACACTCATGTATTACAAAAATCAATCATTGTAACAATTTTCAACATACAAGTTATGTTTTTTTATATTCTTCCATCTGCATCTCCTTAAACATATTTTTAAATGTATCTATTGTTTGAGAACATTTTAATGTGTCCTTTAATGCATTCCATAATCTTACCCCAGCAACCAAGAAACCCCTCTGTCTTAATGAGATTCGGGAGAACGGTACACAAAAGTTTCCCCTTCGCCTTGTGTCGTCTGTGATCAAGGTCAATTTCTTGTAAATATGTTCTGGTACCAACTTGTGCTTAATTTTCCACATGGTCTGTAACATTTTTAAATTGGCAAGATCTTTCAATTTTAATAGTTTCAGCTTCACAAAAAGGTCGTTAGTATGTTTCTAGAGCCTTTATGACTTATAATTCTCACAGCCTTTTTTTGTAGCAAAAACATTCGATCTATTACACTTTTGCATGCGTTTCCCCAGACCTCGATACAATATGTAAAGTAAGGGACAATTAATGAAGAATATAAAAGAAATAAGGAAGCCTTATCAAGAACATATTTAACTTTATGCAAAATACCTATACATTTACTCACTTTTGTTCGAATTTATTCAATATGTGGCTTCCAGCTGAATTTAGTATCCAACATAACTCCCAAAAATTTAATCTTGGTAACTCTTTCAATCCTTGAATTGTCAATAGTGATGTTAACATTCCCCTCAATTTTCCTTGTCCCAAAAATCATATATTTGGTTTTTTCCCAATTTAATAATAACTTGTTTTGGTCGAACCATTTTTTTAAATTTGCCATTTCAGTGCTTACACAAGATAATAATGTATCGAGGTCACTTCCTGATTTATAAACGGTTGTGTCATCTGCAAACAATAGAAAGCCCATTCTCTTTGTTGCTTCGTAGATGTCATTTATGAATAAATAATAATAAATACATATTTGAGCGATGGGGGGCGTCAGAAATGTGTTGGGAACCCGACTTACAGTTTTAGTTGATTGTCTTCCCTCTGTCGCTTTTTGAGAATGAGAGACAGGTTTAAAGAAGAACCAAGTAACTTGTTTACCTTAATAAATCCTTAATACGTGTTAATGGGATGATTGGGGGGGGTCTTTCATCTACCCCTGGTGTCTCTGGCCAGAAAACCACAATCGCAACTTTCCTGCCTCCGGGTCATAGCCACCAATACACACTAATGCAATCACGAAGAAGAAGCTAACAGGCAAAGCTAACTGCGGGCTAGCGCCATTTAAACAGTATTTATAGTCAAGTTTGAGTGAAATTGAGTGTAATCGGATGTGCGTTATCCCTCTCTCCCTTTGTCTTTTCTGTCAGCGTAGTATTTACTCTCACGGACAATTAATGAGTAAAAAAACACAACATGCAGTGGCGCTTATGGCCTCTAGGGGCATGAGTTACTTAGTTCTGCTTTAAGAATATGAAACATATTATACTTCTCTCAAGACTATTTCATACAAATGTGGTTTTATTATGTTTCTTACATTTTGGTCTTACTTCACTTTCCAGGAGCTTGAAATCCAGGCCCGCGCTCACGGCTTGCCCAGCATGACCGCTCCCCTGGGGTCGGTGGAGCTCTCGTCCCACCTTCTCAAACAACAACAACAACAACAGCAGCAGCAGCAACTTTCCCCCCAGGCACAGCCCCCCTCTACCAGGAGGACCCCAACAATGACTACATCCAGAGGTTAGCTGCAGTGGCCACCGTCCCAGCCATCTCTACCAGCGGTGCCCCCCAAGAGCACATGGCCAACGCGGACGGTTGCACGGCCTTCTCCGACCCGCTGTCCCACTTCACAGACTTTTTCAGTGCCACGCTGAAAGAGGAGCACAGGCTGGACGCGATCCTCATTGATGACGCCCTATCGCCGTTTGGGACCGACCCGCTCCTCTCGGCCGGGTCGCCTGGCGGAGCCTCCAAGGACAGCAGCCGGAGGAGCAGCTTTAGCTCAGCCGAGGGAGATGAGCTTTAAAAGGCAGACATTCACTAACCACTGAAGCGAAGATTGTCTCTACTGTTGGCCCTGGTAGATCGAAATCCAAAGACTTGTTAGCGTAAAGGGAGACAATCATGGGCGTTAAATGATTGTAAATAGTTTGTTTTTATTTTTGACTTAAAAACACTGGGTAGTCACACACTGGAACTTATGTAAATAGCTACTGAAAGTCTTCACTTCCTTTTATTCTCTTCAACCAAACAAACAGCTGTGCCTTACATAAAACTGAACTTGCATGAACAGGAAAAAAAACCTGACTTATATCATAATATTATGTCTAGACATGTATTTAATGTTCAAGAAGTCAAATATCAAAGTGCTCAGGAAGTTTATGCAAGATAATTGTTCTATGGTGAAGGTGCTCTTTGATGTCTTTGAAATCCTCTATTTTATTCTAACAGGGCTAGTTTATTTAAAAAATGTAAATGCATAGAGTGCTGGATCTTTTTTGTTTTGTTTTTTTAAACTTTTTTCTCATGCACAGAGGCCAACACAGCCTTCTTTTACACCTTTTCCTTTCTTTCATATGTATTTTATGTTATTATATATTTATGATATGTGTTTTTAATCCCCATTATCTGAACAAAATATTTTATAATTATTATTGTATAACATTTTTTCATGTTATTAGGGGTGGGAAAATGTAATAAACCCCTATTTTCATAATATGTTTGGTCTTTGAATTTCATGAACCAAGGCAAGGCAAGTTTATTTGTAGCACAATTCATACACAAGGCAATTCAAAGTGCTTCACAGTTGCAGAAAATTACAAGAAAACAGATGAAATCAATCAATAAAACATCAACATGAAGTTAATCAATTACAGTAAAAGGCAAGTGTGCAGATAAATACTTTCAGTTTTCATATGCACGGGTAAAAAGAGCTGTTTTCAGCCTGGATTGAACATTGTCAGAGTGAGGCCTGTCTCACATCCTCATGAAGACTGAAACTGAAACACAGCCTCACCGGTTTATTATTGACTCTGGGAACCACCAGGAGACCCCTCCCTGAAGTTCCCAGGACCCGAGATGGTTCATACGGCTCTAACATGTCAGAGATGTACTTTGGTGCTAAACCATGAAAAGACTTGTACACAAGCAGAGCTGTTTTAAATTCTATTCTCTGAGTGACAGGAAGCCAGTGCAGAGACCGGAGCACTGGATCCACCACTAGGGGGCTCAAAATCGAAACAGTAATTGCATTATACAAATACCTAATACTCATTCATTTAAAGATAAGGTACACTGCATAACATTTGATAATAGCATTGTAAATAGATTATTTTTACATTATGTAACTTTTATCTCTACTGTGATCGATGTATTAATTATTTAATTGAAATAACAATCTATCATGTAGCGCCGGAGTGCCACACGGTGATAGAGCATGTGAGGATGGACTCGATACATGTAAACACGCCACACCAGATTGAAGTCATGGGCTAATTTCCCCCACTCATACTCTGAACTACACTGTCACTCATCCTGGCCTGTTGAACATGTTTTAGTGGTAGAGGAAACTGGAGTAGGAGGAAACCTACACAGACACGGGGAGAACATGCAAACTCCACACAGACAGGTATAAGATTGCAGTAACAATTTTGTTCAGAACTTGAGTGACTACTTTTTTAATAACGGTATTCCTCTCAGTCTTTGTGTCATGCTCTCTCACCAACAAGGAATTTCCCAAACAGGCATCATACTGTATCTGTTGTTTTTATTAGTTTTTATTGAACTGGTTCAGCCCATGAAAAGGACCGTGACTTGATGAAACGAGCATCAGCATCTGTGGAGTGCAGTGTTAATTTCGTCGACTAAAATATTTAGTCTTAATTTTAGTCAAAGTGATATTTTTGACGACTAAAATTGGACTAAAACTAAATTAAAAGTTTTTCATGAGACTAAAACTATGACTAAAATGTCCAGATATTTTAGTCGACTAAAATAAGACTAAATAAAAATGAAAAGGAGAGACTAAAATCATCCAAACTTCTATTGACAGTCTGAAAGAGCCTCAGATCATGTAAATCCTCTGCCAAAGGAACAGCTCTGAGCTTTGTTCATGTGGAGCAGCTCCATAAGGCAGAGTAGCTGATTAAATATGATTATAATGAATATTATAAATGCAAAGTCGACTAAATGTGTCTTAAATTTAGTCGACTAAATTTACTTGAAATTTTAGTCGACTAAAACTAGACTAAAATTGAAGATATTTTTTTGACTAAATCTCGACTAAAATTGAATTACATTTTCGTCAAAAGACTAAGACTAAATTAAAATATGTTGTCAAAATTAATACTGGTGGAGTGACAGGAAAGGTTCTGTGGAGAGGAGAAATGGGATTGTGGGGCCAAGTGCAGACCAAATAGGAGAGGTAATACTTGAACTGCGTTCAGACTTAAGTGATGAGCCCTCGAGAGTGAGCCGTGAACGAGACTCACAAAACTTTACTTTAGAGATAGACAAAACATGGGTGACGTAATGTTGTGAAGCTCACAGAAACGGTGACAGCAAAGTCTGAACTCAAACCCACTACTGTTGCCAACCTGCAAGTTTTTCATTAAAAATGTTTAAAAAAAAATGTAAAAAAAGCCTTTTCACTTATCATGTAGGCCGGGGGGGGGGTGACGCCGGGCCCGAGGGGCAATTCCGGTGATCAAAACACGTATTTGTTAAAGTACTTCAAAGATAATTTACTTAAAAAAATAAAACTTTCTCAAAATGTATATTTTTAAAATAGCAGTGACAATTTTGTAAAGTACTTGAGTGATTACGTTTTTAGTCACAGTATTCCTCTCAAGAGCAGTCTTTGCGTCATGCTGAGGGGCAAATGTTACATGTTTAGATCACTAACAGAATACAGTCAATGAATTTGAAATATATGAAATATTGTCAAGCACCAGAAACCCTATTTAGGTCCATATATTCTACCATAGTGCTTGTAAATGTGGTCGCTCTGCAGGTTCAGCCTTACCTCCACTATGGAGTAGTGTTTGTCTTCGCTGTAGCTGGAAGCTTGTTTTGGCCTCTCATGTGTCAGCAAATGTCCAGTCACATGGTACCTTCAGACGATCGAGTTCATATACTGTACTTTTACTGCATCATTTAAAGTAATAAAACCAAAAAGTACCAAAACGTATTTGGCTGATTAGGACTCTTGCCTCATTGCAAGAAAGTCGTTTGATTCCTATGTGGGCCTTTGTTTGTGGAGCCTGTTCTCCCGGTTTCTGGCCGGGTTTTCTCCCAGTGCTCCTTTCTTGCCTCATCAACCCAAAGCATCTGGCTAATCCTTCAGGTTGGCGACTCCTGACCACCAACCTAGTTCCAACCTGCAAGATGGGTCCTTTTAACCATAACAACTGTCCTTTAAATAGTTGTGTAACATAATGTCTTTTACAAAATGTACAAGTATATTGTAGCTATAAGTTTGCTTACTGAGACCCACACGGCTCCCTATTTGCGAAATGATGAATTATTTAAAACATGATAATCAACACGCACTAGTTCAATCACAAAATCATACATCAATAATAGAAGAAATAGAGAAACACAAATCAGCACCTCCCAAATGGCCGTCTTGATCAAAGTGATCGCGCTAATGTTTGAGCCTGACTTATTAGTGTGTTTCACTGTAATGCAATCGAAACTACTCTCCTCTTTAGCTGCAAATAAGATGAACAAATCAATGCTTATGGAAAATTGCCTCTCCAACTACAAAGTGGTCAGTGATGTTTAGGAGTAATTGGCTAAAGCTGTTATGCAAGGTAAATATAGATTTCCATTATGGCTGCAACACATGAAGAGTGAATGAAATTGCAAGGAGGCTGTTTGATTTCTCTCTTGTAATGTGAGGAAAATATATATCGACCCAATTATCCCCACGCATCCTGAAGACATGTATTAACTATTTTTTTAGATTACCATACAAACTTTCTGCCAACTTTTCTTTTCTCCGATATCAAAAGCCTGGATCACGGACAAAGTTCAAGTTCCATTTTGCGGGCGCTTCAAACGGATGAGGCAACGGTGACATCAGAACCAGCCTCATTTTTATTTGGGATATCGCACTTCATCAAAATACGCTGTGGGAGCACACGGGAAGTCATCTGAAAGTGTGAACAAATATGGGGAAAACAGCGCTGGTGACTGGATCACGTCGGTTTCAAAACATGAGCTACAGCATTCTTTGACATTTGGAAATCATAATCCTATATACGCTCGCTTTCTGATCCAGTGAGCATGGGCTTGTGTTTTGTTAACCATCCAAAACTTTCACCGTCACCGTCTCGGAAAATCATTTCATTTGTTTCAACGGGTTTCAAACCAGCGCTTCTCAAATAATGACCCCATTGGGATTTAAAGGGGCGGATCTCAATGGGCTGATTTGGCGGCAAGCAGAAGTCTCGTAAATTAAGCCTGTTTTACTATTCCGGTTAGGGATTCTATTTGAGATGGCCAGTCCTAATGGGCCTTGGAAAAAATAAAAAAAATAAAATCTTGAGGTAATTGCTGGCAAACATCTCTGGACCACTGCACACTGCTATAAAGTGAGCCAGTGGTACAATTTACCATGTTAGTAGACTTACTGCGATGGTGAAGCCCTTAAAGGTTGGCAATGTGCTGATAAACACATCCCAGTCTATCTAGTACATGGGGTCTCTTTTTAAAATGACATCAGTTTTGTCCTTATATTGCCCCAAATGTTTACAGATTATGTTCAGCAAAAACAAATGTATCTAAATGTGAGTATGCAGAAATGTAGAAAGCCTTTGGCGAGCTACCTAGGTTGGAGATCCCTGATCTAGAAGTTCCCTCTAAGCATATCTTATATTTATCGATTCATTTATTTGATTCAGGACAGTGCATATTAATCAACAAAAAACCTCCAATATAATATAATAGTGATTTAGATGCAGCCTTTTAGTTAGAATCTGATTTCCCCTGAGTTAGAGGCATGATCTTTCTCATTCCATCACTTTTATCCCACTCTTTGTCCAGTTCTGTCAGATTATTCTGGTTCAGACCAGGCTTTGTCCTTGACTTGAAGCTTGTGTTTAGGTGAGATCAATCCGGTTCTAATACAGTTAAACTTTAGTCCAGATTCTACTTGGTTTGTTTCTTATTTTACCTCACAGGATCATGCATTTCATGTATTCCCTTATTAATTGAAAGTCAAATATTTCCCTGTAAAGTTATGTGGAAAACTTGCAACATGAGTGAGAATCCCCACGATAAATGACTTCTGCTGTTGTATAATAATCTGCCAGCAGGTGGCAGCAGCGGGCTGTGTTTTGAATGCAACGCTGTGATATAAAAGTAAGCCCTTGTGTAGTGCAACAAAGAACTGTTACCTGGATCATTTGAGTGGTAGGGCAATAAAGTAAAGGGTTACTCCTAAAACATTTAATCCATTTACCACGACCTATAAAATGTTGCTCTAATTTCTTTTTATGTAATATATAGGACTTACGAATTGGCTCAAGTCTATGCCAGTCCTCCCTATAAGTTCCCCAGGTAGGCTATAAACTGACAAATGTGAAAGAGCCAAGTGATGTCGCGAACCTCACACACACCGCGAAGTCGTTCTGTCACCAAAACAACGTTGTCAGACCTGCTGCCACCCACCAACAGTGACACCCGCCACAGTGGCAGTGAGCCCAGGAAAGCTGTCACCCGGCGCGCACCCATGCCACCGAAAAAGCTGCCAGCGCGCTACAATGCACTCACCTGTCGAGCCTGCCAGTGGCAACTCTTAATCACCTCGCGCTAGCTATGGGGTGACTCACTTTGGAGCAAATACAATATACAGTCAGCAATGGAGCTCGCAAAAACAACAAGCCTAATCAAGTGTGCTCACACAAACACACACACACACACACACACACACACACACACACACACACACTCACACTCACTCACTATATGGCTAGGTGTGTGTCTGTGGCATTGCACCTTCAACACATCAGCTCGGAGAGGAGGTGGAAAAAAATGCCTAAAAGCCCTCATCACAATCTGGACGGTGACAAGACTTGTGCACAAATTAGGGGAAATTTGAGTGGGAATAACAATATGACAGCCGGCAGAGAGGCACCAAACATCAAGTGTCAAATCTATTTCCAGCAGATAGTCAGAGCAGTGTGACAAACAACAGCAGTGCTTCTCAATCAGTCAGCCCCGTACAGCTGGAGTGTGGCAAACAGGAACTCACGTGAGTTTTTACCGTCAGGAGGAATGAGAGGTGATCTGAGCTGAAGGTCATAAGGGAGGTGAAATTAGCAGGAAAAGTTAGAGGGTATTTTAGAGGGAGAAACTTGTGCATTCACCATTGCCTGCAAGATGATTTACTGTACATCATTATAGTAAGGCAGGGATGCTAAAACTTGCACACTGTTTAAGAGTGAACTTTTATTTTTGAACACCACTTTGCTCCCAAGAATATTCGGATTGAATTGATAGAAAGGTGACCCTGCTGGATTATCACGATCTGGATTATTACAGTAGTGTCACAAAAAAAATCATGTCAAAAGGCTCAAGTAGATACACATTCAGGCTCAAATCCACTGGCACAATTTGTTACTCGCTTAGAGACACAAATGACATTTAAAAAAAACAAAAAATTGTATTGCTGTAGAGGTTTGTTGTTTTGCTACATTTTGAAATCCGGTCGTGATTGGCAAAAACGAGGCCAAGCAGCAGCGAATATCCCAATAAAAGTCCATCCCCTTCACAAATGATTTAAACGGGATCATTTCCAGATTGATATTACCATTTGCCATTTGCTTTGTAATAGCCATTTGGATTTTGCCAGTTTAATACAGAGGGATCATTTCTACATCAGGTTGACGGGCTACGCTTGGGACAAAACCAGTGGGTCCTAAACTTTTCTCTGTATGACCTTCTTTTACGAGCGGAAACATCTTTCGCCCAAGCGTCCTTCCCCGACTTGACACACTTACAGTATCGTATGAAGTCAAAAATTAGTGTCATTTGTATTACTTTTCAGAGTGATTAAATATATTATATCATAGAGCAATAACCAATAAAATATATAATTACTGGACTAACCGAAGACTTTTACCATGACCAGATGTGAGTACAGAGCAAGAATCGGAGTAAAGTGACTGTGTGGTAAACTAATAAAACAATGAAATGAATGCACTGTCATCAGATAATAAATATGTATTTTTTTCTAGGTAACTGTTTGGCACTTACGCTTTAGTACAGATGTGAGGATGCGAAACGTTAAATGGGAAACGATCACATTTATGCAGCATGTGTCTTGCTCCATGACACAACAGCGGTGTCAGTATCAGTGGATTGAACAGCTTATATATTAGCCAGTTATTTATTTATCAAAACATTATGCTAACTGAAGTAAGGAGCTTAAGTAAGTAAGTTAAATCAGGACCAATACAGTCTTACATGCCTGTTGAGAAAAAAAAAACGTTGTCGATCCTTCTGGTTCTAAATCATAAAAATGGGAAATGCAAAAACTACAAATGGATGCCAGAAGACACCTATACGCCCGCACCTGCGATACCCATCCCGCCGGTTGAGAGCCTCTGGAGTGTTGCACTGGGGCTGTATCCCGCTGCTTTTATGACGGACCACACCCTGACTGGCTCTTTACAAACTCCCACGTCACCGGACCGCGAGGACCCTGTACGTGCATTAACAATGGGACACACACACCAAAAAAAAAAAAAAAAAAAAAAAAAAGAGTGCTTCTCAAAATGCTATAAAATTAAATGTGATTTCCAGGGTTTTTATGAATCCTGCCAGATGCCAAATACATAACTTCAAACAAATTGACTTCCAATTACTGGCGCGGCACGCAGCACTTCCAGATGTGCAACAGATGGGGCAAGGGGGCGACCAAAGGTGTCCCGGCTGGGCTCTCTGTGTTAGGAGGCAGTAAAAAAAAAAAAAAAAAAAAAAAAACGTGCATACAGTTGTGTGTGTTTTAGATCAGGCGGGCTGCGGGCTCGGGGGTGAAGGGAAGGACACGGATAGAGGGGCTGAATGAATGAAAGAGCATCATTAGTGGAGACACTGGAGATCCATATGTACTGAGGTTTATGTGTGAGAGAATAGAGTTGAATCAAGATGGTGCCGGCAAATGTAAAATGCTAATCTGATTTACAATGTATCTGCAGTGCTGGGATTAGAAAGTAAAAAGGAACAATTACGGGGGCAGGCTTTCGCACATTATTGCATGTTAACAGCGTATATAGTGGGTACCTATGCACGCCAAAAAAAAAATACAAAAAAATGAGTAATACATTAGACATGATTAAAGCAAATCAAAAATAAAGACAGAGTCCCCCAATAAGAGTTCGATTAGCCAACAGAAAGCAAATAAATTGGGATCTAAGTGAAGAGAAGTAGTTTGAGTTTTTACTTGCCTGCCAGTGGAATAGAGTAGGATTTATGGTGTCATCAAGAAGGGCTTATTAGCGCTGGACACCAAAGATAGAAGGTTAATAGAACAAAAGAATATCACATATATTTGTGTATATTTGTGCTTTCTAACACATTAAAATTGACACAATGTTAAAAAAAAAATAAAAAAAATTGATTGATTGATTGTTTTGTTTCTCTCAACCGATTTTGTGTTATTTGAATGTCTATAAATACAAAATTAGTCATCTGTGAGGCAATAGTATAATATGCAGAACAATACAACAAAACATAATTTCACCAATATACAAATCAGGTCACACGTACAATAAACAGTATGTAAAGTATGGGCAAATAGATGGGATTCAATAATATCCCATCTATTTGCCCATATTTGTGCACCATACTGTGCACCATATTCAATAATATGGTGCACATGTATGGTAGAGGAAAACTTGAGCATTGCAAAAGTTTAATCGCAGCACAGGACGGTGAAGTAGCCATGCACGCCCCCTCCTCTCATTACTGCTTTTGTTTCACCGGGCCAGACAGACCGGTGGACCAGTGTCTGCCTGCGCACCTCTGCCTTTAATTCAGCATTAGACCTTTATGCTAATCCGGCTATAGTGACACCCCTTCCCGTCGCAGGCGCGCACGCCCCGAACCGCGCTCTTTGCTGTACGGCTCGCATTTAACCTTGTGTAATCTCTCTGACCTTGCTGTGAGTGAATGGGAGAGAAGTCACTGATTGATTTGTAATTCAAAAGGAGTGGTGACCGTCGTGCCCCCCCCCCGCTGCGACGCTCTCCTTTAAACTAAATGATGGCAACTAAATAAATGAGCACTTGCACGTGTTTTCTGTGACCCCTGTATTACAAATGCTGATTGTCATTTTTGAAGTGGTTTTATTAAAAAAAGTAAAAATAATAATAGTAATAGGCCTATGTTGCACACTGTCGAACTGAGAGTTTACAATTAGCCTACTTTTTGCATTTCATTTTTTTTTTTTTTACAAAGACATTAAGAGTGGTGGAAAAAGTCCATCTATTCTATCCCAATAATACGTTTTCTTTGCACACATTTTGCCAAGTTGCAAAATTGCTTTCAGATACCACTTCACTACTTAATATTGTAATGCTAAAAAATAAGCATAAACAAGAAAAACAAACAATATCTGGGTCATTTTGTACAGTTCTTAAATCATTCTTGACTTGAAAATGTAAGTTGGTATATAAAAGTAAGCTCTTTGCATTGTGGGAATAGCCGAATACAGGCATAAGTTTGGAGTTGGGACCATGAGAGAGCATACCCTGTTCATTAGCAGCAGATAATTGGTACAGCTTGGCCCTGTGTTTAGACTGTGATGGGCATCTCTCTGCATTATTCATCCTTTCTCCTGTTCCCTGTGCCGGCCGGGCCACGCAGCCATGGGCCTCAGAGCTGCTCTCATCTATTATAGATAGGTAATTGTTTATTAAATGCAGCCCTGACCCTATTATGCCTATTACCCCTGTGCTGCACTAGTGCGGCTGAATTTTTTCCATATTGTAAGAGATCTGAGGGTCCCCTGCCGTGGACGTGAGGCCGATTGGCGTAAGTACCGAGTAAGTGTCAGCATCCACAGTGAAGGGAGAAGAAAAGGATCTGGATAGAGAGTGTAAAAAAGAGCAGAGCTGGCAGGGAGAAGGATGATGAAAAATCACGCCAATGCCCGTGTGGCAGCCATCGGCCAGAGAAGGATCTCAGTGCTCTCCTGAAGGCGCGAGGATGGTGCAAAGACAAAGGCTGAGCTAAAGAGACGCTTTGCTTCTCATTACACTGACTCCTAATCTACCTCTGCCCTGTCCCGGGCAATCCCTGCTCCAGGCACTGGAAGGCTAAAGCTTCAAACCAGCCAGTTTGTCCAAAGCGGATTCATTACCTTAGATAGGACTAGCAATGAGTCTAAAATGTCACAGTTAAAACTCATACTTGACTCAAAGCGTTTAAAACAGCCACTAGAGGTCAGTATTACAACACAAGTCACAGCCACAGCCTCTGCTTCTGTGGCACCAGTAGACAGCAGCGAGATGCGACCAGACACAGACATTTAAAAAATATTCAGGTAATGGAAATGAATTGAAATGAAATGATTAAGTTGAGTTAATTACTCGGTAGCTTAGGCAAATCAGCTTAACTTATATCAAAATCATTAATTCACCCAGAATGGCAGATTTGAGAGGGAGATATTTTGCCAACATCTTCAAAAGCTGTGTATGCAAATGATTAAGAATAGACTAGTGGATTCAATCGAATGACCTAATGCGAGAGCTACTGAGACCAAACAGACCTGTGCTATAACATGAGAGTTTTGAAGTCACATATTTATGATTATGAATGACACCGACTTCGAGTTGTAAGAGTAAACATTTTGAATTACGAGGCAAGAACGTGTTAAAATGCTGTCCCAGGCCAGCGAGAGTTGGGAGGGTTGGCCACACCGCTGTGATGAGCTATGATGTGGTTTGATGTAGGGATGTGCTCGGTGCATGTCACTGGTTATTGGCTGGGGTCTACAGTGATTAACATGGGGTGTTAATTAGCAGGTCGTGGGGTGGGCTAAGCTAACAGTGTGGTTCAGTCACACATAAACACGCACAGCAGCAAAGAGGAGTGAGGTGCCTTAGAACAATTTAAATATTAAACTTAGAATGGAAATGACGGCACGGACATGCATGCATATACTGTGTGTAGCTATACATAGAAAAAACATTCACTAATGTGTTAAAATTGTACAAAATCTGTTAGCCTATGTGCAAGTACATATTCTATATAATTATAGATATAAAAAAAAAAACACATGGATATTTCACACTTGACCTGATGTATTTAAATTATTGTGTGGAAATTGAATGGATCACGTGAAGTCAATTTAGTCTTTTACAGACAGAATATAAAGCATAATACGAGAAACAATCAACAACCACAATAGTAAAACGTGGAAAATACTGAAAAGAAAAGAGACATAAACTACATGTATTTGTTTGTTTGTTTGTCTGCATAGTGAATTTCTCCATTGTGAGATCAATAAAGGCTATCTTATCTTATCTTATTCTGACAGCAAATGTGAGGAAATAAAATATACTTAAAATACAATTTCCGTAAGGAATAACAAAAGGCCATGGCCAACATTAATACTTTAAAAACAAACAAAGTAAAGACATATCTGAAATAAATAAATAAATCAAACTGTGAAATAAATGAATTTACACTTAAATTAAAATAAATAAGCAAAGAAAAGGGTGAAATAACAAAGCAAATCAATTTCTAAATTTACAATCTGTAGCTGATAAACAAACACGTAAATAAACATAACAGTGAGAAAGAAAGAAAAAATCCTACACAGCAGCAGGACTCTTGTGAGACGTGCGGCTGCGTTAAAGTGTGCGATAAGAATAACGGAGAGAGAGGAGGGAGAGGCAGCAGTCGCTCTGTCTCTCGCTCTCTCTCTCTCTAAACCTTATTCCTGTATCAGCTTTGATTAAAGAGCCCCCGACACTGCTAATACCCCGCCACAATGAAGGAGATGCTGCTATACTTCAATGGGCCTCGCCTGTTGTGTATTGTGTTCGGTAAATAATTCCAAAGCTGTCGTCTCCACCGCCGGGCCTTGAACGCATCATCTGTGTAGCTGTAACGGCGCAACAGGATTAGCGGCATTCAATTGTGGTATAGTTTACAGCTCTGTTGGCCTCACACGGAAACAAATAGAGTGTAATTAAATAGAGGGTATGGCAAAAAGAGGTGGACACGAAAACACATTGGATATTTACTTAACATGCAAATTTCTTCGTTTTTTTTTTTTTAATACCAGGAGAAAGAGTAAAATACCTTTTTCCACATTACGGTATTTGTCATGTTCGGTTGGAGCTGTCATAGCTAGAACAGTGTGCGCTAATGTGTGTAATCTGCTTTGCAACACATCAATTATGATGGATATTGCTGCGGCGCCATGCTTCCAGGGTTTTTATACAAGCCTAGAGGGGAATCCGTCTTTCTTGTTAGGCAACCTGTTTAGTAAATAATGATCCACTTTGAGGCTGAACGATGCTGTATAATGTGATTGGCACACACACACACAAGCACGCAGGCATTTTGTGCATCGGCTTGTGTGAGAGAGGGAGAGGCGGGAGGTGCTTTGCAGAAAGGATCAAGCCGACTAGATCAAAAAACACTTTAGGTGCAGACTGGAATTCAATCATGGCTGTGCTGCTGTGTAAAACCCGTGTCACGGAGAGCGAAACCCTAAACTCAATGTGCTCACTGCCCATATGTAAAAACTATAAATATTATCTGAATGAAGCAGTCCCAGCGCCGTCTGAGCTACTGTAACAAAGAGACAGGAGGATAAATATTTACATCGTACATCATACACCTCCATATTGTACGCATAATCCTTCACCAACTTTGTCAGGCATCCGAATTCAAAACTATAATTGTGTCGTTTCCCTGTTTCTTCCTGTTCAAAATCGCAAAAATAAATAAGTAAATGAAAATGATGCAAGGAAGTTGTCTGAAGTCATAAAGTAGATATTTCGCTTGGCCAGGAAAAAAAAAAAAAAAAAGTTCACCACGCCAATATGCAGAAACGGTGGACTGCTATTTTTGAGCCGTGCTGACTGAGCACATACAGACAAAATACAGTGGTGTAATGATATCTGTGGGATGAATTGGTAGATTGTCGTGTTTTTTGGTGAGGCATAGAGCAGGTCACAGCTTTAGCAGTGGAGCAAGGCTATACATTTTCAGAGTAAGGAGGTTGAAAGATTATTTCATTCTGTCACCTCCCCTGCAGCTTGTGAACTCAAGAATTGTTTATTCGTCAAATTCGTTATGTGCAGGTATAGCTCCGTGGCCCAATCTGTTGTTTCTGTGGTCGTTAAAGCAGAAATAAATGGACTGGTTTCAGGCACTCTGAGATTCCTGAAAACAAAACAAAAAGCTTAATAAGTAAGTATATAAGTAAGAAAGTAAAAGAAAGAAAGAGAAAGGAGAAAGAAAGAGAAAGAAAGAAAGAGAAAGAAAGAAAGAAAGAAAGAAAGAAAGAGAAAGAAAGAAAGAAAGAAAGAAAGAAGAAAGAAAGAAAGAAAGAAAGAAAGAAAGAAAGAAAGAAAGAAAGACCAGTGCAACACCATATTTCACAATGGAAAAAGGTCCATATGCTAAGACAGAGAATCACACAATTTCAACAATACTAATGCTTTCCACCATATGAGTAACAAAGTCCTATCTCTCAAAGTCTTGATAATGTTAAAATAATCCTATACTGTATTGATCAAACTAGATTTTGTTTTCTTTTGGTCCACTTTCCCACTAACAGGACACTGACAAACCAAGTTTAGTAGTCCCCTCTTCTCTTAGTGTTTTGTGTCTGGGGACGGTTTCAGCCCTGGGCCCTTTGGGAGCCCAATGTGGATCACATAGACTTCCTCCATAGACCCCCCCCTCCTTCCCTCAAGTCACACCCTACTTCACTTCCCCGGGCTTTCACTCACTCATCCGGGCCGTCAGGCTGCTGTCAGCGGCAGGTATAGCAGACAGAGCCCCCTGCCTCTCCGTGCAATGAACAGCCTCTTAAAGTGTCAGCATAAAACCATGAGCCGCGCTGGGACCGGTTTCCCCCCTCGCACACCGCGCCGCGTTTCTCTGCGGATGTGTGTTTGTGTTTTCATGTGGGTTCACGCACCTCTGTCAAAGTGAAAAAAGCGCACACAGATCTCTGCTGCTTAAGCCCGGATAGCGACACAAGACATGGCTGGATATTCTATTTACTCGCACCGTCGTTCCCCCATGTCCCATAAAGCCACTCTGAACTAAGCCGGCCTGGGTTAGAGCTCCCCAAAGAGAAGGAGATGCAGCACCTGCCTTGAGTGAGACTGTCAGCTTGTTTATACGTGTCGAGCCCCCTCCCAGACCCACTGTAATGGCTTTATTTATGAAGTGGCAGCAGCACTAACAGGCGGCTGATAAAAAGGGAGATAGTGTGCGTGGCTTCCCTGGCCCGAAGCCATGCTATCTTCATGGCTTTGAAAGATTGATGCTGCTCCACACTCTGCGCTGCGGTGTCAGAGGCAGAGAGTTGGAGCAGTAAAACAAATTTTTAAGGCACTTTTGGATTTAGGTTCATATTAGGTGATCCTCAAGGTGTATGTGCTAAAGGTCTGTGTGTCATCTCTGGATCATTTGTTCAATTTACTTTACTATTTTTTTTTGTAGACATAAGAAAAGTTTTAACACAGTTCTATAATAATGAAAAAAAGGTTCACTATGATTTTTGGAAGCCAAATATCATAGCATTGGGGATTAATAAATAACAATAAGACCCAGGACCCGCTGGAGGGACTATGTCTCTGAGCTGGCCTGGGAACGCCTCAGGGTCCCCCCAAAACAGCTGGAGGAAGCGTGCGTGGATACGGAAGTCTGGGCATCTTTGCTCCGAACCCCAGCCCCGGTTAAAGCGGAAGGAAATGAATAACAATAAATAACAATAACAGTTGAAATAATGAAAAAAAAATCAAGCAAAAGCCAAAAAAAACCTAAACAGAAAACAAAAACAAAGATCAAACATTTTCATGTGTCGGCTCAAAACCTTCACCATAAAAGGAACTAAAATATAATTCCACTTTTTTTCATAGTTTGGCTGGGGGTGCGACATATACTCAGGTGCGACTTATATATCAATATATAATTTCACATGTTGGTTATTTTCACACTGACAGCCGCTAGAGGCGCACTAGGTTTGTGTACCAGTATCTGCTACTCCTGTACCATGAAGATAAAAAAAAAACGATAATCGAGCACCAGAAAAAAAGTTTGGAGTGAGCGAGAAACTAGCGAGGGACTGGCGAAAAGCAAATGAAGAAAACAAAAAAGCTAATCGCGGGCTAAAAGCTAGAGGGCACAGCGAGGGAGCGAGTTCGCAAATGAGAGCTTGAACAACGTGATGCCGGGAGAGGCTTGTCAACGGCGCAGTTAGCCTCCATGCCCAGATAGTTCTTCATTTTGCACTTTTTTGGCTGGTGCGACTTATAGTCCGGAATATACGGTACTGATAATTGAGAATTTTTTTTTACTTACATAACATAATCAATAAGCTGATTATTTCATAAAGCCATAAACATGTAAAGTAGAACTACAGTATTTTCATTACAACAGTTTATCCCTGTGACTTCATAACCATTGAGATCAACCTGTTGCTACATCCTATTTCTCCCTCTGTCCCCCTCCTGTACCCTCTCATTGTGTAGTTCCTTTTCCCGAGCCCTGTCTTGTGCGCGCAGTAAAAGTTTGAGCGAGCGCGTTAACCTCGAGCCTCCTCCGCCACACCTGTGCTACCCTGGGTAAAACCCCTCATTAAAATGAACAGACGACAACGCTATTAAACATGCACATCGCAGTGTTTTTCTTTCCCGTCGCCGTGGCAAACTCGCTGACTGAGGCCCACGTGTTTCTCCGGGGCACCGTTGCCTTGTTTACCCTGACTATGATTTACAATTTCCTCTCAGACACAATGACAGTGAATTGATGGCGTCTGGCTGCGGCCCGCCGTAGCGTGACGCTAAAGCGGCGATATGTTTTTTTTTTTTTTTTGTGAGCATTCAAAAAGGGGGAACCTAATGTAAACCAAATGCCTACCCAGGTGCTGCTGCTACCGAGCCACAATGGCTTCACGCAGTACACATTTGTGATTCAAAGCTGCTGTCATCACAATCAGTGAGAGCGAGTGTCTGAGAAGGCAGACGAAGTGCAAAGACTGGAGGTGTGAAAGACTCTGTGGCGTGTGGCTTTTATGGGTTACAAATATAATATAGGTTAGATTCCATATTTTTGTGAGAGTGTTGGTTTTCCTATAACCGTTCGGATTGCAGAGTTACTTTGAGATTTCAGAAATATTATCACATTCCAAAGACCGTTATTCAAACTATTCCCAGTAAGATCTCAGCTGGATTCGGAGCTAAACTAACTCCGTCTGTATTGTCCGGGCCGAGCTGCTCATTTGTTTGTGGAAATGTTAAACTTACTATCTGTCGCGCCGCTGTCTCATCTTGTTTTGCCAGGTGGAGCGAGGCCCTTTACTTCCCGTCCAACTCGAACCCCAGTGTTTTGATCCAAACCAGCTGCCGTAGTCTGAGAAATCTGCCTGTACAAACAAACACGTCGGCTGATGCATCTGCCAGCCGTTACGGAGCACTTGCAGAGCTGCGTTGTATCAAAAAAATAAAGCCGGTCCTCGTCTCCAGGACAACAAATAAACACAACGGGCCCGCGGTGCGTTTGTCACTGTTTAAAGCAGATACGGCTGAAGTTGTTTACTGCAACACACCTGCTTGCATCGGCGCGTTTGTAATGCGAGAATGTGGCCTCATCTACCGTCGCTCTTTAATCTTGAAAACGAAAATATGTCAAGGCTGACCACATGCTGATTGTATGCTTTCCATTTGGATAATAATTCAGATGAGGAAAAGTCATACTCTTTTTCCCCTGTAAGGATCCTTCTGTAGCAGCTTCTCTCTAGATCTTGAGCCAGGATCTTATGGTTACCCACAGCTAGTTTGAGGGCAGCTCTTACTAAAAAACAAGCTTGATTAAAATGAAAATGAGCTGGATTACATAAAGACGAGGGGTGCATACCTATGTTCCCCGGGTCCTATGTTCCCCGGGTCCTATGTTCCCCGGGTCCTATGTTTCCCGGGTCCTATGTTCCCGGGTCCTATGTTCCCCGGGTCCTATGTTCCCCGGGTGTGATTTTTATTTTCTGTGAGTTTGTACTTCAACCAATCACAAGTCATTAGAGTGAAATGTCATACATATATCAAGCAGCTTAACCCTGAACCTGCCCTAGCCACTAACCTTAAGGATAGGGGGCTGGTGCCTAATCTTAATCAATAGAAGTGGGGGAACATAGGTACTGGGGAACATAGGTACCGGGGAACATAGGGCTGACCCCAAGACGAGCTGGCATAAAACCTGTAAGAATTCAGAAACCTCACCACGCAACAAGGCTTCAAATCAGATGTGGACGGGACATGGAGGACATTTACGGGGAAATATCACAAACTTGTTATCCTGTTTGCAATTATTCATTTAAAACAAAAGGTACAAGTTTGGTGTAGATTCACATGAGGCAAAGTTGTCATCCTGGCACCCACAAGCTACAAACATGTCACTGACAGCTGTGCGTTGTCAGTCACTGTGGGTAGCGTATGCAAAACTGCCATGCTGATGAAAACAAAAGTGCTGCCATAAGCAACTTCACGAGCGCCGCGGCAGCCGGAGTTAACTAGTACGCCTATACTGTGCACTTTATCCCCAGAGCGTAAGACACAAAGTACACATTTGCGGTGATTGAGGCAAAAGTGAGAGACGTTGAGTTTAGTTACGGGATCCTCGAACACCAAGAGAGCGAAAGATTGGGAGGTAAAGAATGAAGAAACTCCATGGAAGAAAGGGGCATAGCATTAGCGGTGTTTGGAAGTGCAAATGACTGCGAATGTGTTGGAAGGGGTGAAAGGGAGGTGGCTTGTTTTCTTTGGCCCACCTGCCTGGAGAAGCAGCCCCGAACAGGAAGGTCTAAAAGTTAATTACATCATCAGTCCGCGCCAAAGTAAATGTGAGGCGCTGACGGACGGCCAAACCCTCGCGCTCTCCTCTCGTCGGCTACGCTACCTGACTCATTTATGCAATCAAGACAGTGACCTGCGTACAAAGACTTTATTATAAGTGATCCAGAACAGTGAGGACAGCACATACAGTTAATCACGACTGACAATGCTATTATGACAATCCAAGGTAAAGCGCTGAAGAAACAGTACTAATGGCAGTCATAATAATATTGACAATCCCTGTCAAGGAGGTTATGTCCTGATTTCAGCCACAAAGTGTCAGTACAAAGAGAAAGCTAAATATTTATGTTGAAGAGGAGACGTCATAGATTATTTTTTTCTAGCTTTTACCTGTGTTTTACAAGGTCCTTTGTCATAAACCTTATTTGTTCCGAGCAGTTGTGCGCTCATGCAGAAATTATTATAATCCCAGTTCGATAGCGTGTCATTAGCTAAACAGAACAGCTTATAATATCTTTTCAGCTTGTACAAACTGCTGTCAACACACTGAGATGTAAACAACACAGTCCAAGTGGATTCACACCATACACACCTCTTTAATTTGGAAAAAGTGACAATGTAAAAAAACAGGTCTGTACTTTAGAGCAATGTTTTGTAAATGGTCATACATCTGGATCAACTACACCTATGGCTGTACAAATAACATACATAAAATATGGTTTTGCTCAGGACATTTGTAAAATACTGGGGGGGAAAAGGATGACGACAGCCAAAAGTTAAGGGCCATTTTGTTTTTGTGACTTTGTGATATAAACTTGTCTGTATTCACGTTTCCTGCAGCTGTGTTCATTAAAAAAAGTCTAGCTCCAAAGCATGCCTGCTGGTTTTCTTGCCTTTTAATCATTCTTAATTTCACAAAGCACCTAAGGGTGGCCTCGGTGGCTCTGCTTGCACCGGTCCAACCCTGTGGACTCATCCCTGCGCCACTGGTCATACTTTTACAAAACCACTCACCCTTGCAGCAATGAGGACTCTTAAAACATGTTATCGCCAGTGCTCTGTGATGATCCCCACCACATTAGCATACAGTAAGCTAGCACCCCTGGTCACTTTTACAAGTCTCAACACAAGGGCTTGGAAGTTGGACACTTGGAGGAAGATACTGCAATGCACTGGGGGTCAGAAAGGGAGAAAACAGAAGAATCCTGCACAAAAATGTCCTTCGGCTGGCCCTGAAGTAAAGTGTGGATCTGTGCAGTCAAACTTAGACCCACTGAGTCAAAATGTTATGTCTTGAATTTGACATTAAAGATAATGATGTTATGTACATTTCACCCGACCTAATCATTTTGTGTGGCAAGGGATACTCATCAGCTCCCACATTTCTGCCTTTTCCTATTTTCTGTTACATGCCTCTCAAAATCACATACAACTACATACATAACTCTTAGGGCTAGCTTGGAAGCCATAGTAGCATTCCAGCCCTATCCAAGTACCTCACCAAAGACTTTACACATTACTACATACATGTACGTCTGATGAGGGAAATCAAGCCAATTCTGTAATTGTGTTGCAATATCATCAAGTCATATAAACCAAGCTCACACATTCACCCTCAGCTGGACACTGTCCTAATATTGTCAGTATTTTTGGAAGATAATCTTGGCACAGACCTGAGGAGGTGCATGTGTGAATTTGACGAGTTACACAAGCGTCATTGAAGCATACGCCATTTTTGTTTGTGTCAAGTAGACCCCATGGTTTAAAAGATTGATATATCATCATATCATATTTGTGATATCCTTCTGTTCTTTTGTGAATGGCTCGAACCATTTAGCTGTTCCTCACCATACCTTGTCTGTGCTCTTTCTCTGTTGCTGAAGGTATAGTGTGTGGGAGTAGCTCAGGAGACATGATCACGCGCCACTTCGCTCGAGTGCTGTCTTCAATCAGCTCTCAAATTAATATTAATCATGCGCCCTCCCCCACAAACAAGGGCTTCGTCTCTCCCTGATATGTCCCTGTCCCTGATCTGAGCATGACAGCGTGTTTGAGAGCGCGATGGATGGAAATTAGCTCAAGGTGTCTTTACATGCATCTGTGTGTTCATTAACATGTGACTGACCCGATCAAATAAACAAATAAAATGCATAAATAAATAAGTAAAAATACTGAAACAAACACAAGCGTCAATTAAAGCGTTTTGTACATTCAGAAAAGTGGTTTGGGGAGGGAAAATGTTGTGATTAAATTCACTATTTGAGTTTTTGATTTCTTGGACTGGCGCCGTGCACATCCTCCAACTGTTTTCTTCTTCTATCTCAGGACATACACAAATCAGTGGGAAGTGGCTTTCTTCATTTTGTCATATTATCGTGTGTTTAATTTTGCTCTTCACTCAAATATATTTTTTACTCCACTCTTCCTCCTCCTGGTCAGCCATCCTGCTCTGAGTGAGTGACGGCTGACTGAGGCCATTTCAATGTGACCTTTCAGAAGCAACAGATGGCTTTAGTTACTTCTTGAAGGCAACACAAAGATACTAAAGTGCACATGGATTCTGATCAAATCCAACTTGTGATGAAGGTATCGCCCAAACCTCCAGCCAACCCTTTACACAGGGTGACAAGATGCATAATGTGGCCATACCACCTTTGCTATGCCCAATCCCGTCAGACCTTGGAAGCTAAGCAGGGAAGGGCCTGGTCGGTACTTGGATGGGAGACCGTTAGTAACACCAGGAAGTGAGTGAATGGTTGGTGGTGGTCAGAGGGGCTGATGGCGCAGACTGGTTGCCTCGCTTCTGTCAGTCTACCCCAGGGCAGCTGTGTCTACAATAGTAGCTTACTACCACCAGGTATGGGGTGAATGAATAGTGCAATGTAAAGCGTCTTTGAGTGTCCAGAAAAGCGCTATATTAAACCGATGCATTATAATAAAAAGGAGTAGAAACATGACAAAGCTGCTGCTTTTCATCCTGTGGTTTTATTTTAGAAAGCATAACACTTTTACTTGAAACAAAACACTACTTAATTATCTACAGTTGCCGCTGAAGGTCACTGTTTCACAAATACTGTATGTCTCCTCAGTTCTCTTATATCGCCATATTTCTTCCTTTGCAACCACATTATCGCCGTATACAGCAGTGCCCGCTACTGTCCATTAAAAATGCACAAAAGTAATGTCTGAAACTTTCATTAAGACCCAGCAATGCCTGTCGCCCAGTTCATACTGCCGAGGGAGTGAGAGAGAGAGAGAGAGAGAGAGAAAAAGAATGAGCGATGGGGAGGAAAACATGGCGCCTAAAATCAGAAGTGATCATGCATTCCCCGATGTTTGTGTATGTGTGCGCGTGGGGAACTGAGAGGATGGCTGAAGGTCAGGGAGACATTGAGCCAATCACACTAATGAAAACAAATGAGCGATACAGTTGGGGAAGGAAGCGGGGATGAGATGAACTGGAGACAGTATAGACAGAGAGAAAGAAAGAGGGGGGAGAGAGAGAGAGAGGGAGAGAGAGAGCGGCTGCCTTGGCTCAGACTAATCAAAGACAACACTGGGACAGACACCAGAATATACAGGAGAGAATGTACAGATCCACCAGGCAACTCTCCCCTCACTGACTGCAACGTACTGTTCTTTTATTTACATGCCCCTGCGACCTTTAGTCAGACACACACACACACACACACACATCGTACTGTACACACCAAACCTGTGGCAGTGGCAATATGTGAAGGTTATTCCAGCCGAAAAGGGATGACAGTGTTTATTCAGGGCTAGCAGGCCAACTCTGTGACATTCAGCTTGAGGGAAATGATTAATGCTACAATATACATAGGCACGAGGACGCTGCGCAGAGAGTGAGAAAGGTCCGGAGCCCTCCTTTCAGCGGAGATGAACCGGGAGCTACGGGTTTTGCGGCGGCTTTCGAGGGAGTGGCGTTCGTTGGACTGGAGTTTGCGAGCACGCGAGAGGCTGCTTTTCAACGTGAAAAGCAGCTTAAACTTGAGTTGCTTTTTTCATGGCTTGATCCTTACCACACAAAAAAAACAGTTCATGAACCCGGCACTTTGCTTAGACTGCTGCCATCCTGCCTGGATATGGCAGAAGATGGATAGGTTGATGGATTTCGTGATGACTGTGTTTTCTGCGGCACCATTAAGATTCCGACCCAAGAATTAAATTGGCTTCAACATGTTTCAGCAAAAAAAAAAAAGGAACAAAGAAAACCAGCGAGGAGAACAAGAAGAAACAAGCGTCTGTTTCTGAACTAAAGAGCCCAGCGTGTAACTGAATAAAACCTCCATTAAGAGAACCAATGTAAAGGAACTCACTTTTTAATTAACATAGCTCCTAATTAAGCACAGATCAGAAGAATGGGGTATAGGGGGGGGGGTAAAGTACGCACTACGCACACATGCCGTGCTCTTTCATAATCTCATCGTAATCTCTCACTAATGATCCGGCCAATCAGAGAGCAGATCCAGCTGGCGGCTTCCACCAATGACAGGAAGAGATCATTGACACATTAGCTCTGATCAATATGAACCGGGCCCCAGCGCTGTGTGAAAACTGCCCCAGAGGAGGGCCACCGCCTCAGGCACTGCTCATACTCTAGGAGGGAACACAAGCGCGGAGAGAGGGAGCGTAGATATGGAGGGTTGCAACGCGGAAGGGAAGACGTGTTAAGGTGCGCTGTCATTCAGAACAATAAACGTTGAAAACAAGGTCACCGAGGTACTAATGGTTATTACAAGGAACTACACGGAATTACAATAAAAATAACAAATATAACAGTCATTAAGAAATATTTGTCTTACGGCCTAGTGGTTCATCTCTTAAAGCAGTACTAAGTAACTCTTGCCCCTAGAGGCCATACGCGCAACTGCAGGTGTCTTAGCAAGTTACGATTTTTTAACTTATTAAATGTCTTGGAGAGTAAATACTACGCTGACAGAAAAGGTGAAGGGAGAGAGGGGTGTTGTACATCCAGTTATACAATGGGAATATTTTTTTTCACTCAAACTTGGCTGTAAATACTGTTTAAAGTGGCGCTAGCCCGCAGTTAGCTTTGCCCGTTAGCCTGTTAGCTTCTTCTCCGTGTTTCTATTAGTGTGTATTGCTTGCTCCGCCCCGGTGGCAGTCAAGTTGCAAGCATGGTTTTCTGGCCAGAGACACCAGGGGGAGATGAAAGACCCCCAATCATCCCATTAACAGTTGTATTACCCTCAGAGGAACTACGGAAAGGATTTATTAAGGTAAACACGTTACTTAGTACTGCTTTAAAGAGGGGGTATTATGTAAAATCGACTTTTTCAAGCTTTATATCATGTTATTATGTCATTCCCTCATTAAACACATGCCTGGAGTGTTGCCTTGGCTCATTCACATATTTTTGAGTAATCAGTAAAAACTTAGACGGCAGCCATTTTAGGTGTAGCTATGCCTCAGTCCTCCTAGGAACGCCCCCACCTCCTGGAGACGCCTCTGGACCTTTCGTCACCAGCCAAGCCACCAACCACTGCTCCTCAGCTCAGCAGAGCCCCCTCCCCGCACAGTAGTGTTGTTTAGATGCCACAGCAGTGTGCTGAAGGGGGCGTGTCGGAAAGCTTCTTAAAGAGACAGAGGCCTATTTCAAAGACGTTTAGTACAGCCATTTTGAGAGAGCAATTTTATTCAAGGCAGTTATTTTAATTTACTGCATATACAGACCAACAGAAGGTTACGTCATCATTGTAGTATGCTATAGACTGGTGCTATGTGATTGAAAAAAGCATAATACCCCCCTTTAACCCCCATCTTAACCGACCACACTTTCCCCCCGCTATTATCCAAGTATCCAGGCATTACCCAAATGTAAAAGCTTCCTTAATAGAGCCGTCAAAACAGCATTGAAGACATAGACGAAGATGAAAACGCAAAAGCATGAAAAAAAAAAACAGATGAAAAAGCATCAAAAACGTCACAAAAAAGCAACAACAAAGTTACAAAAACGCACGGGAACAGGCCACAAAAAAAGTGATGAAAAAGTAACAAAAACGCGGGAAAATCTTCGGTACTGTAAGTGTTGTTGTAGGTCTTATAGCTTTCAAATGAGGGGTTACACCGGCCTCGATTTGGGTAAAGCCGAGCTGGAGAAAAATGCGCTCCGTTAAAATGGGGGTTAACTGGTTAAGGTAGCAAGATATGATATAAACAAACTTTTTTTATTGGGCCCTTTCATGTCATATCGATGGATCAAGTGATGTAACCAGCAGGAGCAGTGATGCAACTTGACTTTGACTACCAAACAAACCCCGTCAACATCTCTCACGCCGCCTCCTGCGCCGCTTAGGCTCCGGCCTATTCCACTTCAGAGGAAGCGCTATAGTTTATTTTTCATTGCGGAGGGGATTTGGCTGGCTACCAGGAGGAAGCCAGCCCTCAGCATCAAAACGTGCTTGTAATGTGCGTGGCATGTAAACAGGCGTCTGGCAGTGCTCCAGAACCCCCCGCAGCGTGAACGCACCAGTGACACTGATCCCACCCCTATATCGCTCCCTGCCAGCTCGTGCTAATAGACCCTTCAAAAAAAAACGCCTTCACCTCGATATATATTTCATCCAAAGCTGTTGTGGGAACACGCTGTTGTTGAGTGTGTGTTTTTTTCTTTTCTTCCCCAGGCTTCAGCGCGGCTCTCCGGCTGAGGCATCTTCTTTATAGCTTGCTGTTGACACGGATCCCTTTAGCCCTTAACAGGAGTCAGCGGGAGGGCTAAGCTGCTGCTAACCATCCACACTTAGGCGTACACACAAACAATACAAACTCACACATACACCATTTCCCCACCCCCGATGCGTTTCTCTCTCTCTCTCTCTCTCTCTCTCCAGTCGGAAAGCGTTATACAAGCAGGTCAACAGCATCCTCTTGTAAGCCACTGTATACAGTATGTGTGTGTGTGTGTGTGTGTAATGCTCGAGGCTGAAGGCTCTTGCAGCTAAATTATGTTCTCACACTCGCACCGCGCTGCCCTCCTTATCCTGACAGCCGGAGAAAACAGGCGCAAATAAATAAGCAGAGCGACGTGACCGCCATGGCCGAGTAGCAAGAAGAAGGAGAGAGACAAGAAAAGAAAAAATATGTATTGTGAGGGGTAACAGGGGACACGACTTGATAAGCACGGTGTATTTGTTGCATTTGTGCCACTTAAAGTCAAGCGGCTTCGCTGGGAATAGAGGCAGCGGGGGCACGCGAGGACACTATAAGCATGGATACATGGAGTTAGGAATGGGGATGTTTCTGATATGACAATGACAACAATTGATTTCTTTTTTTTTTTTTTTACGCATGCTGTTTGTCAAGGTTGTGAGCTCCAGCAAACTTACTTTGTGGGTTTGTACGTTGAGAAGGTAAACTAAACAATGGTAATAAAAAGGAAAGGCGTGGGGATCATTTTCGGCACTGTCCAAAGTCTGCATTAAAGCGAGTTGAAGCAGATTCAGTTGTCATCCTCTCAATCAACAAAGTCACTAGAGACAAGACGCTATTGCATTTCAGTTCTTATAAACCTGCTTTCGAAGTGTCCATCTTTAGCGGCTATTTTGAACCCAAGCCTTCAGTCTTAACCAGGAGTCCCCAACCTCTTTACATCTCTAAACAGACACAAGCCCCCGACTGACCTTACAAACACTGTATATAGTCTGTGTGACAGAAAGGGACGAAGTGAGTGTTCAAATGCAGCTGATGTTAATGAAAAGAAAAGCCCTCCCCAGCTGCCCATAAAGTCCAGCACAGACACATGTTTGAAGGTTCTCCTTCAAAGCCTGGCTGCCTCCACAGCTGCATCAGGGGATTTCTGTTATTAATTGAAGTTAATTTTCTGGGATATCAGTTTGCTGGGCACGTGGGAAAGATTGATAGCCCCCACGCGTCTCCGGAGTGTTGGGCCGGTGGAGGGGGGAGAGAGGACACTGAAATGACACTGTTCCTTCAGCATCCACAGCCCTTTCACTTTTATCATGCCCAAATCAAATTACAAACATCGGAGGCCAACCTTGGCTGGAGGAGATTTCCATAAGATTAATTAGGCTGGCTCCCAAAGCCGGAGTGGGCAGGGAAAATATGAAATAATAAATATAGGCAGGGGCTGTGGGGGTTGGGCTCAGAGATGAAATGTGTGTGTGCTGGAGTTTGTGTGGAATGGGCAAGTCAATTGGACAATGGGTAATTAGTGCGAGCAGCAGCATCTCAAAGGCAGGAAGAGGACAGCGGCATAGGGCTCTCGGTGCGGCCCCGTGATGTGGAGGGCCGTGCAGTGGGCCCACATTTAATTAGCGCCACTTTGATACCCACAGGAGAGCCAGGGGCCCGGGGCAACCTAAACACTGACTGACAACCCACACCTCCGGACGCTCCCCACTCTCCAATTATAGATGCACCAAGCTGAGAGGCCTACTGTACGTGCACATGCAGATATGTACACACCTTTGTACTGGAGGTGCACAAAATGCCCAAACAAGGCAGCCAACCAGGCACCGCCGCAGCCGTTTCCTATTTGTGTGCTACAAATTGGCATTTGGATTAAATGGAGCTTGAGATGCCTGGAAGGCATGAAGAGAAGACAATCTCTCACCTGGCCTGATCGCTACAGCAGCAGACGTTTAAAATAAGGATTAATTCTGAGCGGGAGGGTAGACATGGAGAGAGGGAGGGGAATGTGCTGGAGCGGTTTCCTCAACAACACAGTCTCAGACCCACTTTTTCAATCCTCTGAGCAAATTCGTTGACCTCAAGCTTTACCGTAGAAGAATTCAAACAGAGCAGACTGTCATATTTTATGCATTATACCTGTACACTTTGTAATATGATGAAGTGGAAGGTTTTCAGCCTTTGACGGATCACATTGACATTGACAAAATGTGAAACTTTCCAAAACAGTGTTCTACAGCTGCAAACAAAAACAGCACTCACCTCGGCGCTGATACACAATGTGCAATATTAATGAGAGTGTGAACAGTTGCACCGGTGCATTTTCATGCGCAGGGATGTGCCCGACACCACAACATTTTACAATTCTTGAGTTGAGTGAACAAACAATTTTACGGGCTTCATGCATAATGCAGCCGCACGGTTCACAGTCAACCAAAACACATATTTAGTAAACAAACTGCTTACAGTCAAGCTAACAAGATGTTTGTGTAAATAATAGATATTCAAATCGGCTCTCTTGACGCACGCCCACAGTTGCGATGTAATTTGTTTTATTATTTAGCATATTCCACTCCCCTCCCTCTCTGCTGCCAGCTCATGCATTCCGCTGACAAACACTTAAATGAAAACATCAACACAAACAGCTGTTGTTCTCGGAGAAAAAAAACAAACATGTCTTCTCCATGCTACGCTCCCCATGTCTGTCATAAATGAATAAGCAGATTTTGAAATATTAATAAACATGACTCCCGTCTCTCTCTCACAAAGGGGAAGAAAGTGAGAGCTTCTCGATGACAGGCCTTATTTTTTTTAATCAAAGGAATCAATTGAATAAATATTGAAGAGATGGAATGCCAATAGTAACAACACGGCGGTTACACGTTTCGTTTTTCGTCGACAGATCTCTTTGGGGAACATTGTGCGCTCTGTTCAGATTGGATGAAATGTGACTTTTCGAACAAGCCGCCTCGTGTTGACGCGGAAAGCACGCAGCCTGTGTTGTGTCTTGTTTGCTCGGGGATTGTCTCCGGGTCGATGGAACAAATCAAACAAACAGCGAGTGCTAATGGGGGATAATCAGTGACAGGGGCATCGAATCCACGAAAAGAGTTTGATCAGGCTCAACCGCAGAGCAAAGGACAGTTTATCCAGTGAACAACAACCAACAGGCCGAGACACATTTTGTACATGCAACAAAGCCAGTATTGCATTTGCGAATATTTACAGAAAATACCAGCAAGTATTTGACCATATTGGTTGACCGTTGTTTTCCATTGTTAAAGCATCTTTGAGCATCCGAAAAAGCGCTATACAAGTTTGATGCATTATTATTATTATTATTATTATTATTATTATTATTATTATTATTATTATTATTATTATCATTATTATTATTGACCAGACGGCGACATTTATACAGCCGTTTTTACAAGATAATTTGATAGATTTTTGCGCTGGATGTCCTGTCTGTCTGCCAGTGGTCAGGGGTGTTAAGGGGCACATAAGCACCATTATCTTATCGTGGCTTAATTATTCTTACAAAAGACAAAACAAATGAAAATAACAAAGATAAGGTGCGAAAATCATGCAAACAAAAAAAAATCACCAAGCACCAATCAGACCTTCCCCACTTTCGCCGCTTCTGTGCAATTGTTCCCATTCACTTCCAGTGTCAATGGCTATACACCCGACTGTCATGGCCACCCCTGTCCCGCTGCTACCACATACTCCTCATCCATCCCAGAGCATGCCCCGGTGGTGCTGGACTCTGTTGACCTCTCTCCCCTATTAGCCTTGAGACTGTCCCCTCACACTTCCACGGCCCCCTCTCCCATTCATCTCTCCTCCAAACTCACATCGTATTAGGCCTCTACTCCCCACCGCCTGGGGTTCCCAAAGCACAGCCAGATGGGGTCTCCTGTATCCACAACAGACGCCATAACTTCGCTGTAACCCGGGACTGCCTTATACATATTGATATACAGAAAGTTGGCGTGACACCTATAAGTTTATTCAATTCACGTGAACCCCCGACAGCTGTCGGACATTACAGCCAATCAGTGTGGCTTTAAGCAGCCTCTGGCAACAAGCCTGGATTGTTGAGATCCATTGGCTTTTATAAAAGATGACAAATTAGGCTCTTTCCAAAATATGCCTATTTGTACAATGTAATTTGTCACCGTCCCATTGCCATTTTTTGTTGTTTTTGTTTTACGCAGTGTCAGTTTTGAATGGGTGAACTGTGAACAAATGGAATTACTTTGAGAAGATACAATGAACTTCATGGGATTAAATAAAAGTCAAGATTTCTGGTTTGTCCAAATAAGAGTAAAAAGTGGACAACACAACTCGTTTCAACTTTATGGGCGGCAGTGCATGTTCGAACATATGAAAGTCGTTAGTTATTGTTTTTAATGTTAAATATCCTGTAGCAGTGTTTTGACTTCAGCACAGTCTCGCCAGCCCACACCCTCAAAACCCTTCAGCCATAATACTGGACAACATAAAGCCGTCATAAATTTCACGTCCAGACAGCTCTTATTGGCTGGAGAGCTCCGTTTGGATTGGGCACATGAGGAACTCCTTATGCTGAAGCCATCAGGCCATTGTTGGACACCACGCCTTATCCGTGCCACAGCTGCAAACCATTATCATTTGTTACAGATTCTGTATATCAACAAGGAAAACATTACCTAAAGGCTTCCATATGCTCAGAGAAATGCCATTCTGTGAGCTGGACACTAAACGGTTCAGAGTCGTTTAACATGATCCGTTTGGACAAAGACTCTCGCCGCCTTCCAGCCACATTTTCCAACAAAAGGCACAAAAACATGTGGCGTTGATGCGTGTGAGTGCAATAACATTTACTCTGCAAATGGCTTCCATATTGGCCTGTGTTGTATCAGGTAGGATGCCCCAACAGTAATAGTCCCTCTATTGTACCTTGTGTGGTGTTAAACGGCCTGAACTGGAATGAAGCGTTCGACTGGTCTGATTATGTCACATTTAGTGCAAATGTATCGGTAGTGACACACTCTGAGACTCCTTGAAAGGATTCAGTTCATTCATGTTCAGCAAGCAGACACACGTGTTTGTTTGTTGGCGGCGCTGAGCTCTCGCCTGTCGAGTCTTGGCTGCCGGATTTGGCTCAGGCCCAGAACTGCCAATTACGGCAAAATGCCAACAACACGCTCCGCTCCGGCTGCTGTGTCATCCTGCGCTCCGCACGTAACAGTCGAGCCCCCGCTACATTAAAGCTTTAATGGCTTTCAGTTTGTCATTTAACTGTTGTAAACACCCCAGCGGTGAACATCGAGCAGCCCATAGCAATCTGTTGGTAAATTAATGAGGTGGGGGCATCCCCGCCCAGCGCTGGCACCTCGCCAGGAGGAGGCAGTGAGCAACAGGCTGCTGCAGAACTGAAGCGATCCAAGGCACAGAGGAGGGAAGGTCAACGTTAAAATACATCCAAAACAGTGTGAATAGTCCACTGCTGCTGAGGCTGAGGGGCTGCTAATGAAAGCATGATGTGCCACTCGGGGTAAAAGTAATGTTATAACGGATAAACATTAACCTCGTAAGCCCCGCCTTAACCATTTACTCCAGTTCGACTTCACCCAAATCTAAAAAAGCTTCTTGAAAAAGCGTCAAAACAGTGACAAAACCAGACGTTAGGCCTGTCACGATAACAACATTTGAAGTTCGATATATTGAGGCAGGAAAATATCGCGATAAACGATAATATTGAGTCTTAAGATACCGGATACTTTCAACTTCAAAGCGTGAAAATGACAGTAAACTGGTGTTCTAAAAGTGCTTAATCCTGCACTAAAATAGCACACAAGCTGCAAAAACATGAAATATAATCTAGCACAATTGTTAAAATGATACTTTTACAAAGAAAAAAATGCTAATAAATGTACAGACGATAAGTATTGAGCCCAAAAATGTATCGTCTATCTGTTATTTATCAAACGATAAGTCGATATAGTAATTATCGTGACGGCCCTACGAGAGACGTAAATGAGAATGAAAACACAGCAAAAAAAAGCAGCGAAACAGGCGACAAAAAAGTGATGAAAAAGCAAAAAATTACGCAACCAAAATACGACGAAAATGTGACGTGAACGCGAGGAAAAACCTTAGATCCGTTTTGTCGATCTTAGCCTTCATGTGAGGCATTACCCTGCATAGGCTGTGAGCTCCAGTCGAGAAGCTTTATTTGGGTGAAACTGAAGTGGAGAAAATGTGCTCAGTTAAGGTGTATTTAAAAATTGTTCATGAGATAAAACAAAAGGAACTGATCCTCAACGACACATTTTTTTAAAAACATCAACAAATTGAGCCCTGTTTGAGCTTAATGAGATACATTTGAACAATATTGATGGTGATGTTTGAGAGAGCGTCAAACCCTGACTTTTGCACGTGTAACTGACCACCCTGTTCCACCTATTTCTCCCTTCAAAGTACTTTTATTAGTAGAGCGATTAGGCTCCACTTGACCTATAATGAGCTTTTGTGAAAGCGCCTGGTGTCGGACACTGTTTTATGTGATAGTTTCAATATGAAGACCGAGTGTAAATCTGGTCCATATTATTGTTGTCCCGTCGCCCTGCCCACCTCTCCTCCACCTCCTTTCCTTTCTTCTAACCTCTTGCCACCTCTCCTTTCTTCTCTCCCCACATTCAGACTTATTTCACCATAAAAAATAGGTCAAGGTAACTCGCTGGCACCTCCCCGCCAACCCCCCCCCCCCCCCCCCCCCCCTGCCCCGTCCTTCCCCATGGGGTTTGTGTGATATTTAACTACGGCTACAGTGGCATTTACTAATTTTATATGTGCAGAATTTATGTCAGATTCTTATTCAGCGAGAACAGGGGAAAGGAGCAAAGGTGGCTGGCTCGGTGTCCACTGTGTATACACTGGTATTATGTGAACTATTCACAACACGTCCACTGACACCCGCGTCGCTATATTGTCTATAACTCGCCCGCTTCCGCAACCCAGGTGCCACAATTAAGCCTAACCTTAGCATTTGGAGGGAGACACACGAAGGAGCCAATTTGTTGTCCACCGCGCACTACAACCTGAGAACATGAGCGACCGATAAAGGGACTACAGTACAGGGCTCAAAGGCACAAGGGCCACATCCTGTTGACAAGGCCATCGGGGTCAATCAGATATAGATATGGACAATACAGAGGTTGTGTGGCAATTGGAGGAGATGTGCAGGCTAATGCAAACACACACACACACAAAGACCTACAAACATTGATTCTAGACTTCAACCTTTACTCCAAGCCACCGGTTCTCAACTGGTGGGTCTGGACCCAAAAGTGGGTCACGGAACCATTTTCTGTGGGTCATAAGCCTCTCCCGAGAAACCGCTCTTCAATATTTATCTACAAAAAAAGCACAGAACTACGGAACTATTATTATTATTATTATTATTATTATTATTATTATTATTATTGTTATTATGACAGTTTGTTTGTGCAGCCTCTCAGTTATTCAGGAAGTATGATTTAAGCTTCAAGTACAGGGGTGCCCAAACTTTTAGTCACCGAGGGCCAAAATGAAAAAGTGCCTGTGGGTCGCGGGCCAAACACGGCGATGTCAAGCGTGAAACACATATAACTGCAAATACATATAACTGCAAATACAATACAATAAAGTAACTATTATAATAGTTACTTTATTTTATTGTATTTATTTATTATAGCAAAAACCTAGTTTAGTAGAACAAAATCAACAATCGTAGCAATATGTAAAATGTACAACAACACCTGTATCTACATTACCTACATTGACTTTACCTCATTCATTTGTTAACTCAAAGAATATGCCATTAGATCATTTTGAAAGTGTCAGTTCAGCATCAATTCCTTTATAAGTAATTTTTTAACATGACCTATGTTGATGTCAACAAACTTTGCCATAAAAGTTGGAAAACTGGGAAAGTTGATGCTACAACGCTCTGTGATAAACACCAAGACAACACAACAGTTGTCAACACAACACAACAAGGAGAGAAACAGCGCCCCCAATTTGACGCTGGTGGCCAAAAAGTGTACTGCATCCTTATTTACCATTGAGAATGAATGGGAGATTGTATTAACCATACAGCGCAAAAGTAGGTCACTCTTTGGCGGGCCAACAGAATTGTTTCGGCGGGCCAAATTTGTCCGCGGGCCCCACTTTGGGCACCCCTGTTCAAGTATGTTATGACAGGAGTTCAAGTCTATTAAAAGTTATTTTGATCATGATTTCAGACATGATCAAATGTATGATTAAAACAACAAATTGTAGAGAAAAAAACAAATATAGACAGTATATTTAACATATTTGAACTGCAGTGTTTTATGGGATGGAATAAATATTACTTGGTTTGCAGCTTGTCATGCTATGTTGATGGTTGGTCCCTGTACCATACCAGTCGAGAACTAATATGAACAGTTTATATTAGTGTCTTGCTCAACAACACGAGGTTTGTTAAGCATTTTGATTGGATTAGATTGAAATCACTTGATGTGTTGATGTATTCATCCATAATTCCACAATTTGACAATTTTAGTCATTTTTGTAGACACAATTCAAATTTAAATCATTTGTATATCTTGGTGTACTGTAGGGGTAGCCAACATCAGGTGAAATCCACCCCCTTCAGATGATTTTGAGACATTTGTTTCATTTGACCATTGGGTTCAATCCGTATTGTTGAGCACGGCGCAGAAAGCACAAAAGCAAATTTGTCCACTGCCACGGAAAATCCTGAAAACCGGCGAAATGACATTGGAGAATTCAGTTTGAACTTGCGCATATTTTGACACCGTCGCTAACCCCGAAGACAGCTTACTCCGGCAGTTTAGCGCAGCTCTGGAGGAGAGTGAGAGACGGGCGCTGATAGTGGCTTGGAAGAAAAAAAAAAAAAATGGAGTTGGAACGACGGGAGACGGAACGATAAAAGAAACTGCCTGAAAAGTGGGTTCAGGAGATTGACCCACGGGGCTTAAAATCAAATTGCAACGGTATTGTATTCCCACCCATTTCCAGTACGGCTAGTAAGCTCCTTATTGATGGAGCGAAGATCAGACCACCCATACCTGGGCTCATCCCGCTGTCTGCGCGCGGGACGGGCCGCATCACACAGAAGGCACATGCGGAGTGTGTGGGGGGGGGTATTTCTATTCTGCAGCCAAAGCCAAATCCCTGGGGTGGGATCTTACCTCGTCCCCCTACTCAATAAAATAATTAGCTTTTGCATGGCTCGGCCGTTAATCAAACTGCCGGGACATATGCAAAGGCGACGTGAAGTGCACACAAAAAAAAAAAAAAAGACATATTCAGTTTGTTTGATCCGTCTTTTGACTCTGCTGCACTTTTATCTGCAAAAGTCGCTGATGTGAGGTCTTTTTCTCTCCCCCCGTATTCCTATAAAACATACGGCACGGACAGATTGCATTTTAATTTTATGTTTAGTCTACAGGAAGCCAGATTATTGCTCCACACACTGAGGGGGGCGGCGGGGTAAAAAAAAAAAAAAAAAAAAAAAACGGGAATCAGCATAAAATGGTCCGGTTTTAATAAATATGATGTGTCGTGTGAGGATTTTGTTTAAATAAACTTTCTCGAGTCCAAGTCTTCCTCAGTGCGTAATTGTTATTCGTAAATGTGACGTCTGTTTGGCCCCGCCGTAGCAGTCTAAACTATCAGAGCGCACATAAAACAAATATGAATGGGAGAAATTAAAACCCCAAAAGATTGTCTGGTAGCACATTTAACAAAGCCTTATATTCAACCCAAACCCACGTGGTTTCTTGCTCAATGAGAGACCGAAAGCATGGCCATATGTAAATGTTCTGACGTGATGTAGAGGTGATAGGAGGCTGCCAGACAACAAGTAAGTCTACTGAGCGGGTCTTGTCTGCGGAGGCCTTTGCAGTGGCACTAAAATATGGGGTGCTAATTTAAGGCTCGACACATGCCACTGTCTCATTTTCCTATTTCTGCATGTTACAATGTGTATAGGCTGCAGATATGTGCCTTACACGTGTGTCTTTGGGGGGATTCATCACAATGTTCCCACTTAATATATCAAGGGCAAAATGGGCATCACCTTATGCAAATATCTCCAAATGTATGCAGGCTGTTAATTGCATACAAAGACGCACAAAGAGGCGTGAGTAATCAAGGCATTCAGGCATTCTATGGAGGGGTAAAAATAGTGGGCTGTGGGATGATTTGATAAGGACCGCTAGGATGTATGCGCTCAAGGAGTCTGTCTTTTATCTGTCGTAATTAAATAAGGGTTGTATCTAGGCCTGAACACTCCGTTTTATGATTGGTCTGTTTGTTCCGTGAGATCTGGCAAAACAATTTGTCATGTCGATTGCTTTGTAAATGTAGTGATGTGATATGTTCCGGGCAAAACTATTGTTGTGTGTGAGTAAATGCTTTATTATAGTGAACACATATATCGCTGCTTTTCGGCACCAGCATTTATATTTTTGTTTTAAAATCCTGTCTATGCATATTATAAAACATGCTTTATGAGTGGGGACTGTGCTGGTGAGGATTTTTGCAAGCAGCAGTGGGAATGAGAAACAGAAAAACACTAGGTTTCATTGTTCGCTCACAGCAGACTCTTAAATTAATGCTGAGAGCAGGCTTGGTGACGAGTCATGTAAAAAGTAAAATGAGGATTCATTACACAACAAAATGACAGAAGTCCAAAATGACAGTGGCTCAGATAGTAGAGTTGCCTTGGAACTGGGAAAGCTGGTGCCAGCTACTGCAAGTGCAGACTGTCGTTGTGTCCTTGGGCAAAACTCTTCACTTCACCTTCACCCACCATGCAGTGTACAAATATAGTGTGTGAATGGTGGTTGTTGGTGGTCTGAGAGATCGATGGATGCCTCGCCTCCGTTAATCTACTCCAGAATAGTTTACCAGTATTACTGTATTTAAAACTGATAATTATTTCTTCTTCTTCTTCTTCTTCTTGTCATTGGTGTCTTCTTCTTTTCTTGTCGTTGGTGTCTTCTTCTTCTTCTTCTTCTTGTCGTTGGTGTCTTCTTCTTCTTCTTCTTGTCGTTGGTGTCTTCTCTTCTTTTTCTTCTTCTTGTCGTTTTCTTCTTCTTCTTCGTGTCTTCTTCTTCTTCTTCTTCTTGTCGTTGGTGTCTTCTTTTCTTCTTCTTCTTGTCGTTGTTCTTCTTCTTCTTCTTCTTCTTGTCGTTGGTGTCTTCTTCTTCTTCTTCTTGTCGTTGGTGTCTTCTTCTTCTTCTTCTTCTTGTCGTTGGTGTCTTCTTCTTCTTCTTTTGTTGGTGTCTTCTTCTTCTTCTTCTTCTTGTCGTTGGTGTCTTCTTCTTCTTCTTCTTCTTCTTGTCGTTGGTGTCTTCTTCTTCTTCTTCTTCTTGTCGTGGTGTCTTCTTCTTCTTCTTCTTGTCGTTGGTCTTCTTCTTCTTTGTTGGTGTCTTCTTCTTCTTGTCGTGGTGTCTTCTTCTTCTTCTTCTTCTTCTTCTTCTTGATGTTGTGTCTTCTTCTTCTTCTTGTCGTTGGTGTCTTCTTCTTCTTCTTCTTCTTCTTCTTCTTGATTTTTCTTCTTCTTCTTGTCGTTGGTGTCTTCTTCTTCTTGTCGTTGGTGTCTTCTTCTTCTTCTTCTTCTTCTTGATGTTGGTGTCTTCTTCTTCTTCTTCTTGTCGTGGTGTCTTCTTCTTCTTCTTCTTCTTCTTCTTCTTCTTCTTGATGTTGGTGTCTTCTTCTTCTTCTCGTTGGTTTCTTCTTCTTCTTGTCGTTGGTGTCTTCTTCCTTCTTCTTCTTCTCGTTGGTTTCTTCTTCTTCTTCTTGTCGTTGGTGTCTTCTTCTTCTTCTTGTCGTTGGTGTCTTCTTCTTCTTCTTTCTTCTCGTTGGTTTCTTCTTCTTCTTCTCGTTGGTTTCTTCTTCTTCTCGTTGGTTTCTTCTTCTTCTCGTTGGTTTCTTCTTCTTCTTCTTTCTTCTTCTTCTTCTTCTTCTTCTTCTTCTTCTTCTTCACCAACGACAATAGTTTAACATGGCAAGAGCTGAAATAAGTATACATTTTTAAATAGTACATCGTTTTATTAAGATTCCTTATAAATGGGTGATGAAAAAGAATACATTTAAAAATGATTAGGCAGGAAATATATCAAATTGGTTTATGGACCTCCAACCACTTTTTCTCATTAGGCAGCCCACAAAGTCTATGCATCGTCTTCCTTGAAAGTCCCAGCTAAAATTTGTTTTTCTCTCCATAAATCTCAAAATTCTGGGTTTGGGTCTCTGTCTAAAACAGCAAACAACATGTGACTTTCAGATTCCTTGTATTGAACAGCCACCTTTTCATCACTACCATGTCAGTGCCTGTATGGGACAATAAAACACAAGTGGTGAACTAGCATCTTAACATTTTTTTCTTTCAGACCAGACAGATACTGAATGGCATCTACCGCATAAATGCATTCATTCTGTTTGTCTATTGGGCATCGAGAGTCAAAACATGGCAGTGGAAAGTTCTTCTAACAAGCTCCTTATTCCGGGTGGTCAGAACCCAAGAGTGCATGCTGTTGAAACAATATTTTAGACATACAAAAATAAGACATTTAACATTCACTCTTATCCTTGAGAGAAAAAATCTATGAAATATAAAAATATTTTTTGGCAGGCAGCGGGTAACAGCAATGCTAAAATCCGAACAACTTTTCTTCATTCCAAACAGACGTGCAGTGGCCTATCCGAACTGCTTTCCCTTCTATCTTTTGGAGGGGGCAAGCATCCGAAGCTCACATCACTAATGCATGAAGCTATCGGCCGGCATTGTGCAGGACTCCAGCATCAACCAACAACATGTTCAATAAAATATAGAGCCATGGCGTTCAAAGACATGCTAAATGCACCTGACATGGGCGAACAAGAGGAGTGAGGGGGGAGCTTTTGTCGGAGGAGCAGAGTAAGTGTTGGGGAGGACAGAAGAACTTTGAGGTCTTCTGTGGGCTGAAGCTTGGGAGCAATGATGGTTTACTGGGGGCTTGCAATGTTAGTTTACTAAATGTCTCAAGGAATAATGACTTTTATGTGGATTTGATGTATTGTGTATGAAACTTTAATATACTGGATTGTAATATAAACCTGAGCGGCAGGCATCGGAGATAATATTTAGTTCTTGTAGCCAGATCTTTATGTTGATTTCGTACCTCACAGTTCAGGCTATAACTGTGGCCTTCCTCAGAGGTTGTCACGTAGTGTTGCTGTGACGTGTCATGGTCAGCTGATTTAAACACTTTTGGCTCCATTTTCCTGACAGCGCCATCTGCAGTCCGACTTCTTCAGAACTCTGTCCCAGGTGTGGGAAAGTTGGTAAGCCCCCGTCGTCCCGGTCCACAGCTGACGAGACACGTCACAGCAACACCACACCAAACAACCTCTGAGCCACAACTGTAGCTGAAACTGTCCTTTACGAAGTCAACATAAAGGTCTGGCTACTATAAGAACAAAATAGCATCATTACTAGAAGAGCTAATGAACCTAATTGGACTACTGAAGGCTTTGGAAGAGTTTATGGTTATGCAGTTTACTTGCGTGGTTGCCAACATTTGCCCACTAACTCCAAAAGATATTAAGTGCTATTTGACAATTTATGTTTCCCTGCCGTTTTCTCATAAGCCACCCACATCTATAAATGTCACTTTATTTATATATTTAATTTTTCACAAAGATAAGTAAAGGTTGCCTGCCAACATAAAAATACGAGTGTATACTTTAATTCATAAAATTTTGTTTTTTCTATCTTTATCCATCCTACCCTTTTTAGTCTGGAGATGGTTTGAGCCAAGAAGGTGAGAAAATTGTATTTTTTAGGATTTTGCTATTTACATTTGAACATTTTAAAGAGGGGTATTATGTAAAATCGACTTTTTCAAGCTTTATATCATGTTATTATGTCATTCCCTCATTAAACACATGCCTGGAGTGTTGCCTTGGCTCATTCACATATTTTTGAGTAATCAGTAAAAACTTAGACGGCAGCCATTTTAGGTGTAGCTATGCCTCAGTCCTCCTAGGAACGCCCCACCTCCTGGAGACGCCTCTGGACCTTCTGTCACCAGCCAAGCCACCAACCACTGCTCCTCAGCTCAGCAGAGCCCCCTCCCCGTACAGTGTTGTTGTTTAGATGCCACAGCAGTGTGCTGAAGGGGGCGTGTCGGAAAGCTTCTTAAAGAGACAGAGGCCTATTTCAAGACGTTCAGTACAGCCATTTGAGAGAGCAATTTTATTCAAGGCAGTTATTTTAATTTACTGCATATACAGACCAACAGGGGCAACCCGTAAGGAGCAGTGGGCGACGGCAGTGCAGCGCCCAGGACCCATCTCCAGATGTGGAGCCAGGCTGAACGTCAGAATCACCTGGCTGGAGGATTCACCTATTATACATGTTTTTTAGTAGTAGGGGAAACCGGAGTACCCGCAGGAGACTTACACAGAGAGGGGAGAACCTGTAAACTCCACACAGAAAGGCCCCGACCCTGGTGGGAATCGGACCCGGGACCTTCTACTGTAGCTGTGAAGCAAAAGTGCTACCGTGCCGCTGTGCGTCCTACCGTGTCAGGATGCAACTACTGTGAGAGCATTTTTGTGGTCAGAAGCAGTTTCTATACTCCTCATTTTTACTTGGTGGATTCAGGCAAGCTTCTTAAAGGTGTACAAGACCAATATGTAACAAAGTCCAAATGTCAATAATTATTATCAATAACGTTAAGATAAAATGAGTTAGATTCATCATATATTTTACTCTGATCTGTCATTTTCTCTAAACAAACAACCAAACATATAGCAATAGCAATGGAAGACGGGGGAAAAAAAACAACAACAAAAACAAGCAAACACAAAAACACTGTGGACACTAAAGAACTCAATGAAATGAAAAGAAAAGACATCTTTGATTTTATTATTCACACTTCTATTCAATTAGTTTTTCTTGTATAGATTTTTCCGCGCAGCGATAAATAAATGATGTCTAATCCTCTCCCATCAACAGATTGTATTGCATTGCGACGCTTCACTACACCTAATTTGTGTGTATCATGTATGTAGGGAACAGGGACTAAAGCGGCTGGAGGGAGATGGAGCACGGGGCGGACCGTGTGGCCAATGATGTCTGCAGATCATCATGTATCATAATTACCCGCCGAACAAATTAGAGCCGGGTTGTTGAAATTTCCATCATGTCTGTTTTCTTTGGGCCCCGCGCACCTAATCACCTCCGACGGACCGCGCCTGTCAATCATCCCGCGACTCCTGTCCTCGATCCATAATTCTGGGGGTCCCTCGAGTGGCGCTTTGCTCATGCGTGCTTGGCCGGCACTGCTTCCCCATTCACATGTATAGACAAAGACCCTGTATGCGCACGCTAACCCACACATTAAGAACCAGCCGAGGGGGGGGAAAAAATGGAGAAAATAAATAAATAAATAGGAAAATAAATAAAATAAAAGCCGCTGTTCTCATGAATTTTAGATGACAAGCTTTATATTGATTGGGGTGTGTTTGAAACTAAACAAGTTGTATCCATGGCCCAGAGCAATGAACATGAGCGCTGTAATAATTATTTATGATATTTGGAGAAAGGGGCCAGTGATGTTTTGGCATAATAAGCCAGAGCGTGCCTTGCTGGACTGTAATTACCTGTGCTATGGCTCACCACACATGGCCAAAGCATATTCCGCAAGTTCACTTTGTCTAGAAGTGTCTGAGCTACATACACTGACAGGAGAGGCAAATATTGTATACAGCTATAGGCCACTGAAGAGGGATACGGTTCACAAACTCTTTTGTTTTTTAACATAAAATGAAAGGAAACATGTCATCCAAAATCAACTTTTTTTGAGCTTGTCATCGGGTTGTAACAAAAACAGAGTAATATTATGCTTTGTTCGTGCAGTTTGGAGTAATCCTGTTCACTTTGGCCGTTTTCCTCTTCTATGGCTGAAGAGCTCAGATCTGTATTTCCTGGAATTTGCTGCAACATAGAGGAACGCAAAACTATCCTTGGCATTTTCTATTTTTATTTATCATCACTGGACCTGCTTTTTTGCGCTGAACACGAGTTCTTCTCGGTGCTGTTGTGAGCTAAAAGTGAAAGCTTATTGTAAAAGTTTTATCACTTTTGTCATTCCCACCACTGCCCTTAGAGGGCAGCACAAGAGGTTATTTACACAGCAATAGTCTTCAGGAAAACACAGCAGGCACTTCCTCTCTCGATCTGCTTTTACATGAAAATGATGAGGTGTCAACAAAACTCATTCCGAACATTGACAGTGCAGTTCACGCCTTTGTGTCAGAAAATTAGGGTTAATACCTTTGTTTTCCAATTCTGGAGAACGCTTCAACTAGAAGAAAACGACACAGAGATCAATACTTTGGTTGGCTTGCAAGGGAGAATCGCAGTACATCACAGCCACGCGGAGTGGTGCACCCATTCTCAACGAGTTGTTTTTTGGTACAGCCTTTTATTTGGTTTTTCCACAGCATATCACACATAGGGAGGTGGAGTTTACAGATATTTGCTCGTCACCTCTCAAACACATGTATCACATCATATCTTAAAACATGAATCACACTATACTTAATCAAGGAAGGCCCGGCCTGTACAAGGACACCTGATGTCAATAATACCCAGTCTGACCTAGACAGTCCGGGGCCAACCTCGATTTACGTTCGTCCAGTTCACTCCGTTGTCTTCTTAAAACATATTCAACCTGATACCAGGCTGCTTTCTCACGTACTTTTGATACCAAACAGTATCTCTTAGATACTACTGGAACATTGTGAGACATATGCTAACCTTGAAGATAAATTCAAATACTTGGCTGTTGCATCATTCACATAATTATGATTTTATTATAACTTTATTCACATATTTACAAATATTATTACAATTCTCTCCTGTTTATCGAAACATTAGCAAATTTTCTCACATCCAGATATACCATTCCTCACAGATTTCAGCATACCCGTCATATTTTTAAACTAATGCTTTTTACACCCAGAGTGGTAATATTTAGGCGCTATAGTAATTGCCAGTTTCAGTGTCCTCATTTTCTGCTGGTACTAGGCGTATGTGGTGGTAAACTTACTCGAGACTGCTCTCTCAACCGTACGTTCAATGGTAGTTCTACACAGTGGTATACAACAACAACCACAGAATACAAAACAGGCTGGTTTTTCATGTTTACTGTCACTGATAAGTGTGTTGGTGTCTGTATGAGGATTAACCTGCCCGCCCACTTCTTGGCCTGCTCTGTCGTAGCCTTGGGTACCCACTGCTCTCCTGAGTTTACCACCTCATTCCCCCATGAGTTATCTATTTGCCCCGGCATAACATACACTATATCGTTTTTAACATCTGCTTGATCTGATATCTTGACTCCCTTACGCACTAACTGGTTGTAGGGCACCTGGAAGGTGTAAGTCTTGTTCACTGGTATGCAAAACTTAAGCAGTGATATACATTTACATTGTCTAGAACATGGATCTGACCATACGACCTGTTCCTTCTCGCTCGTGCCGTCTGCTGCTTGGGTCCATGCCACGATGATCACCAGGTAGATGGCAATCATGTTGGTAGTCATGATGATCGGTCTGGAGTTGCCACTCAGTGTCGCAGAGTAATGGTACTTTGCGCACCGTTGTACTCTGTTGTCGCGGAGTAATGGTACTTTGTGCACCGTTGTACTCTGTTGTCGCAGAGTACTGGTACTTTGCGCACCGTTGTACTCTGTTGTTGTCTCTGCTTACAAGAGAAGTCCTGCGTCTGGGAGGTCTGGAAGTCCTGAGTCTCTGCGGGTCTACTCACTCGGTGTAGAGGGTTCGGTGAGGTTCAGGTCTGGCAGTTCCCGCAGTTTGCAGTGAGATAGGTGCACCCACGTGGTTCGTCCCTCCACTTTTACAGCTGTTGGTGTGGCCAGCAGTACTCGATATGGCCCCTCCCACCTCGGACTGTTCCACTTGGGCCTCTTCACAGCTTTGATGAACACCAGGTCTCCGACATGCACTGGCTGTGTGGATACAGTAGAATCTTTCGGCAGTTCATGTGTTTTGTACAGTTCTCTTGTTAACATTGTCTGTTTCATATGCCATGATAAGTCCTTTGTTATTTTGTCGTCTTTTTCTTGTATGTCAGCTAGTCCAGGGAGTCTGATTGGTCTGCCATGGATGATCTCAAATGGTGAAAGTGTCTGTCCTTCTGCAGGCATCATGTGCATATTTAACTTCACTAAGTCTATGCATTCTGGCCATGGTCTTCCTGTTTCTTTTACAGCTTTGGCTAGCTTGTTCTTTATCGTCCCTGCTGAGTTGTATACGTATTGAAGCCATAGGTGTGGTAATGTTGTTCTACTAGTGCCACCATCCCTCCTGTTGAGACATGGCATGCCCCATGGCTCAATTCAGCAGCCCATTTGAAAAGTGATTTTGGTAACCAGGGTTTACCATCGGGGGCTCTATATACATTGTCTTTTGAAAAGTGTGCCTTTTGTGATCCACACTGTTTTTTCTAATCATGGTGCGTCATTTTGGTGTTGTTTCAAAATGTCTAATGGGTCAGTGTCTTCTTGTTTTCTATGTACATGACAATTATTCCAGTTGCTGCTTTTTTAGCTATGTCGTCAGCTAAATTGTTTCCCGTTGTTATGGGATCTGTTCCTGCTCCTGTTCTTTCTGCTCCTGAGTCTACTAGGAATATGAGTGGGACGCTATTTACTAGAAGGGTTACCTCTGGCCTTTGTTTGTTATTAACTAACTCTAGATTCAAAAACATTTCTTTCCCTGTGTCTGCTTCTTCTTTTTCATCTGTGATAACATCTACTGCTGATGCACACTGTCCCTTTTTGCTTTGCAGTTCTTACAGCAATTTTCCTCACATTTTCCTTCTAGTCATGCCTGTCCCTCACTGTCTTCTTCATCTTCGCTGTCTACTTTAGCCTTGCGCTTATAGCAGTTCCTGGCTAGATGTCCCTTCTTGTGGCAAACAAAACACTTCCCTCTTTCCAGTCCTCAACTTTCTGTGGATCTTCCTCGTCACTTCCTTTCCTTCCTCTTCCTTTTTTGTCATTTTTACCTTTCCCTTTGTGCTTCCCTTTTTGTCGTAACTTCTCTGAGACAGGGCTTCTGAGGAAACTATGACATATGTTTCTGTTGCTGCCTTGTTCTTTCTTTATCTTTCTCCACCTTTTCTGCATATCTTCCTTCTCTCTCTGTCTCTCCTCCTGTTTTTTAGTTCTCTTTTTCTCTCTCTCTCCCTCTGTTCTTTTTGTTGCTCTTCCCTATGTTCCCTTTCCCTGCGCTATCTCTCCTCTTCTGCTGCTCGCCTATCTGCCTCTTCTCCTCTGTTATCACCTGGTTTTACTGATTTAGGGGCCACCTCATGGTTAGCCATTATGTGGTCTGGTCGTCTGGGAAAATGCTAAGTGCTCTGCCAACGGACCCAATGTCAAGCTTCTAGTGGTCCCCCTGTTGGTTACCACCGGACATTGGCTCGGTGTTCAAGGTTCACACCCGTTGACAGATTTTAGATTCCTCAGATTAACGCCTTTTGACCCTAATAGAATTAACGGTGCTCACACACTTTAAAAACAGCACGTCGTTAATTCACATTCATTTCAATCATACCTTTCATTCTATTTGTCTGTCTTGACAAACAGTCTGTCTTGCTCTGTCTTGAGCCTGGTCGTACGTTTCGTTCAGTTCGTCTGTCTTGACTACTCTGTCTTGAGCCTGAACGCTCGTACTAAACCAAAAAATGCATATAAGCGCTATATGTCTCACTCTGTCACACAAAGTTATCTGACCTCTGTTTGTTGTCGCTCGTTCCCCTCTGGCTCGGATGACGAACCGTCTCCGCGGAGAATGAGGTGAGATGGACGGCCACGGGAAAGTGGGCTTTCTCTCGTTGCTGTACAGACTTCGCCAATCGCAGTTCACCCTCCACGAAGATCAGCTGTCATCCGGCTCGAAGGACCATCTGTATGTCAGAAAATTAGGGTTAATACCTTTGTTTCCAATTCTGGAGAACGCTTCAACTAGAAGAAAACGACACAGAGATCAATACTTTGGTTGGCTTGCAAGGGAGAATCGCAGTACATCACAGCCACGCGGAGTGGTGCACCCATTCTCAACGAGTTGTTTTTGGTACAGCCTTTTATTTGGTTTTTCCACAGCATATCACACATAGGGAGGTGGAGTTTACAGATATTTGCTCGTCACCTCTCAAACACATGTATCACATCATATCTTAAAACATGAATCACACTATACTTAATCAAGGAAGGCCCGGCCTGTACAAGGACACCTGATGTCAATAATACCCAGTCTGACCTAGACAGTCCGGGGCCAACCTCGATTTACGTTCGTCCAGTTCACTCCGTTGTCTTCTTAAAACATATTCAACCTGATACCAGGCTGCTTTCTCACGTACTTTTGATACCAAACAGTATCTTCTTAGATACTACTGGAACATTGTGAGACATATGCTAACCTTGAAGATAAATTCAAATACTTGGCTGTTGCATCATTCACATAATTATGATTTATTATAACTTTATTCACATATTTACAAATATTATTACACTTGTCCAGCAAACGGCCAAAGACATACATACGCAGGGAGTAGACAAGATGCTTTCAACTTCCACAAAACTTTTGAATGTTGTGGCTTTCTGTGGAAATGCTGATGCATTCAAAACTCAAAACAAGTAATTACAAATCATTTGCAGACTGTTATTTGTTATGTGACTGCTCTGAATGTGTCTTTGTTCTATCCAGAGAACAAGAGAACAGGAAGCTGAGAACGGCCTCGCATAAAGAGAAGAAACTAGTGTACAGTACACTCTATAAAATATATGTGCGTTCAATACCAACTGTGACGGACACAGACATTATGATGGGCAGGTGCTCAACCAAGACAAGAGACAACCCCCCCGGGAATATATATAGTGATTTCTTTTTTCTGTATCTAGTAACACTAACAGACCATTGAATAATACAGCAACATACAATGTAAAATTTAGAGGACAATGTAGGACTGTCACAAGGCTCTGCACTTATAGTTATCACAAATATAATTAAATAATGCAATAGCCTACACTTAAAACATCTGGGTTATACATGTCATTGTTTTATACATTTCTAAAATATCTTGAACAACAATAATCCACTGGGCTGTTCAGTGTTCAGAGCCCAAGCACCTCTCCTCCTCACCCTCTCTCTCATCCTCACCCTTCTGTCTCCTTAGCTTAAATCACGCTGCTCTGGCCCTGGTCTACGCCCAGCTCTGACTTACTATAAGTAGCTAATAGGCTACAGCTCATTTAAGACCATTGTATAGAGCGACAAACAGAACCGCTAAAGTTACTTACTTCTTACCTTGAGATACACAAGGTGACAAAAGAAGAAGGGAAACCACTGTGGCCCCCTGCTAGAGAGATGTATTATTATTTTGCGTGAGCGTAAGTGTGAAATGTGTCCATAAACTAAACCGCAGCAACTGAATCATCAGTCAGACCCTGCTTCTCATAATCACCACTACAATTTAAAGGTTATGGTATAGTCCTTTATAATAATATTATAAAGGACTATACCATAACCATGGTATAGTAATTATCTGTGTCTGTTTGAAGTAATGTTATGCATGATGGCAGTATTTTGTGATGCAGAGTATATTATCTTTATAAAAGAAAGCCTGCATTTGATTCTTTACCAATTCAAAAGAGAATTGCGGGACAGGATTCATAACCAGACATCTCCATACATACATAAATGTGCCGTATTATTGAGAATATGAATGTGCATGAGGGAAGATGACGCCTATCATCTCCCTAATGTCACCAAAGGACCTTAATATAATGATAAAATCTCATTCCAGGGTGGCGTACGCATTATGTACGGATAAGCCCAGAGGAAGCCAAGGCGCAGACTTGCATGTGACGGATGACGCACTTCACATTTAACCAGCTTATATGTCCGTGTGTCCATACATACAAACAGCATCTAAGTAGTTTGGAAATCAATGGTCTCTGAGGGAAAGGAGCGGGCAGCCAGGGCTAAAACACTGCTAATCCATGTTTAATATCAAAGCACCACGCCGCTCAAAAACAGGAGGAGACAGAGGGGAGGATGAGGGTAACAAACACAAACCACATTTTCAATTTGGGCTGGATAAAAAATTGAAGAGCGGTGTTGGGGCTAATCAGTGGCGCTTGTTTACCGAGGTGCGATCCCTGACTCGAACGGTGATGATGCATCCCCCCACAAGGCCATAGTGCGCCCGCGGATGTTTGTGGGCATGTCCGGGATGTTTGTTCACAAGGTATTGGGTAGTTCTCTCTGTTTGATGGCGGCACACGTCTGTACAAACAGCGCATATTAGCCACACGTATTAGGAATCGCGTCGGGTAAGATTGGTGGCCCGATTCATCCTCAAAATGTCAGGACCTCGTGGACTCTTTATGCCAATCGCGAGTAGGTAAGTAACAGAACACATCAAGGAGAGGGGATACAATATGCAACTAACTTCAATTCTCCATACGTACATGCTTTATATATGGTGAATTGACCATGAAAGCTAATAGTGGTGAATGATCAAATGCAAATGTAGTGGATGCATTTTCAAATAGATAAATAATATGCACATTTACAAGAGTTGTATCCTTTTTTCTTGGCATGAGTGAAAGAGGTGGAGCAGAACATTATTTACTTCTGATTTTTACCACATTTTTTCAAATGCAACATTTGAAAATATTTACCTAAATGTATTTTTCAGATCTAGATGTTCATTCCAGTGTCCTCCACCGCCCTTCTTAACTTTCCATTGTTGCCCTGCTCCCAAGGGCGGACTGGTCATATGTCCATTCTGAAAGAGCACAGAAGGGCCACTGGCTCTAGGGCACGGGTCTGGCCTCTCAATATTTTCTCCCCTTACCCCCCGCCCTAATCGAGCTTTACCCAAATCTAAAAAACGGAACAATAATGTGCCAGAAAAGCAACAAAAATGCAACAAAAAAGTGACTAAAAACCATGGCAAAAATATGACAAGAAGCAACGAAAAAAGCAATGAAAAGCCAACAAAAACATGACAAAAAAAAACACAAAAAGAGACAAAGCAATGAAAATAAGCATTGAAAAAATGTCACAAAAACGGAACAGAAAAGTGACAAACAACGTGACAAAACACAACAAAAATGTGCCGAAAACACGACAACAAAGCAATGAAAAAAGCCACAAAAAGTGAGAAAAAAATGATTAAAAAGCAAGAAAAGACAAAAAAAATTTGACAAAAATGCGGCGACAATTCACTTTTGTAGGTCTTAGCTTTCAAATGAGGCCTTATACTGTTGCTCTCCAGTCGAGAAGCTTTTAGATTTGGCTAAAGCCGAACTGGAGAAAATGCAATCTTTATATCATGTTATTATGTCATTCCCTCATTAAACACATGCCTGGAGTGTTGCCTTGGCTCATTCACATATTTTGAGTAATCAGTAAAAACTTAAGACGGCAGCCATTTTAGGTGTAGCTATGCCTCAGTCCTCCTAGGAACGCCCCCACCTCCTGGAGACGCATCTGGACCTTTCGTCACCAGCCAAGCCACCAACCACTGCTCCTCAGCTCAGCAGAGCCCCCTCCCCGCACAGTAGTGTTGTTTAGATGCCACAGCAGTGTGCTGAAGGGGGCGTGTCGGAAAGCTTCTTAGAGAGACAGAGGCCTATTTCAAGACGTTCAGTACAGCCATTTTGAGAGAGCAATTTTATTCAAGGCAGTTATTTTAATTTACTGCATATACAGACCAACAGAAGGTTACGTCATCATTGTAGTATGCTATAGACTGGTGCTATGTGATTGAAAAAAGCATAATACCCCCTCTTTAATATATGTCTTTGTGGAAGTGCGCATTTACGCTAATTTGGGCCAGGCTGGTCAGAGTCCAGGGCCGTTTTCAGTCCCAGTCCGCCCCCTGCCTGCTCCACCAAAGTGCCGTACACTGACAACATCCTAGTACAGTATCTCTGGAAGTCGAACTCCCACAACATCAGTGACATCATGTTTCCATGGCTCATTGTGTGGCAACAACTCTAACAGACTGTCAACTGACAAAACTTTGGCTGCACTTTTTACATTAAATGCTTTTTTTTTTTTTTTTTTACTCAGTTTACCACACAAGCATATAAGAGCTTGAGATGTAGTTAAAGTTGCCATCAAAAGGAGCGTATCTACAGTAAGTACGCGGCAGACGGGGCCAACTCTAATCCCTGATGTCTGTTAATATTGAATATGATTACGCACTACCTGTGTCATTTCAGAGGCAATTTCCTGGATTTATCTGCATTTATGAAAAAAAAAAAAGAAAACTAATAGCATTCTGCAACTTTCCAGTGACTGCCTCAGAGATCTCATTCAACAGACAATGTTTTCCACATGTGGCTGGGCTTATTAGGCTCAACGGAGGGTAGTCATCTCCAACATTTGAAAAAGCAATCACCGCACAATTCAAGGCAGGAGTGCTTTTCATTTTCAGTCATAAATAAAGTTGTGATACTGTACTTTTCTGATTTGTTGGGCGCAGAACTTTTGGCTTATTACAGGCTGCCTTTTTTTTTTTTTTTTTAAAGCCTTTTTAAGTGAATGTGAACATGACGCACATATATTTGAGCGTGCGGTTGCGCCGGGCCACACACGCCCACAGTCTCAGCAGAGCGCAGGGGCTGGAGCGCGCAAAGGTCAGTGGAGTATAACACTACAGATCAAAGGCTCTTTGACTTCACACAGGGGAGAGAGGGGAGCCTGTGCGTTTGCGTGTGATGTTGGGCAAAGTTTGCGAGCTTGCTGGATGTTTTTGTGTGCGAGTGAGAAGTTTGCTGGAAAACTCATGTATGAACCGCTGCTACAAAGTAACTTTTCAGTGGAGGTACGTCTAAAAAATTAGGACATACTAATTCTGTGTAGATTTCTAATAAAATGGCTCTCTACACGATCATAACTCCACGAAAAGACTCGAACCCGAATTGATGTGGATGTCATGGTGTTTTTGTGTATTGGAAACGGAATGGCAGGTTAAAGATTCTGGTAATAGTCTGCAGTTTTGTTTTAACCATTAAACTACCATCTGCACGTTTACCACTTTCTTTTTTAAAGCTGGTGGATCAACATCACTCCTCACAGCTAATGACTTCAACCCTCAAATTTCAGGATGGTCTAAATTAATGATAGACATGGATAAACTGATACACTACGTGTCGGTCCTCCCATTTACATACTATTTATACCATGGTCAGTGAGAATGCTAATGCTAACTGGGGTGCATTACTATGGTATAACCGCACAGTTAGTCCGGAAACAGTTAAATCACGTTCCATTCACCTTATTCCGGAAGTTCACGTGGGCACCGCCCCTTCACTCCTATTAGTTTAACTTAGGACTGGAGAAGTCAAGATAAAATCAGTTACTACACAAATACAAAGCCGTTTTGGGCCGCGCAGAGATACGGTGCAGCATTGACTTGTTGGTGCAAAAGAACAGTGGACATTTTACACAAATCAACCTACTAAACGTCAGATTTTAGAGGCAAACATTTTCCCTCGTTCTCCGCTTAATGAACAGACTGTTCTACTGGAAGTTTCAATTCAAAGGAAAGTGCTGAGACACGGTAAAAAGTGGGCGGGGCAGAATAAGGTGAATATCAACTCAGCTGTCTCCATAGTAATGATAAACATTTGAGATGGAACTAGTTTCAGGTAAAACAGCTTAAAAAGTGAAATAACTCCTGCCCAGGACAGTTTTAATGCACCTCCATGTCGTGCATTAAAACTGTTGTTTAATCCGCATGCGGTTATCGTCGAGGGTTTGTGGGAGTTCGCCCAACCAGTCCACATGTGTTTTGTGGATCTGGAGAAAGCGTTCGACCGTGTCCTCATGGTGCCCTGTGGGGGGTGCTCCGGGAGTATGGGGTCCGGGGTCCTCTACTAAGGGCTGTCCGTTCCCGGTATGACCGCAGGAGGAGCTTGGTTTGCATTACCGGCAGTAAGTCAGATCTGTTCCAGGTGCGTGTTGGTCTCCGACAGGGCTGCCCTTTGTCACCGGTTCTGTTCATTACCTAATATGGACAGAATTCTAAGCGCAGCCAGGGACCGGGGTGTCCTGTTGGGAACCTCAGGATCTCATCTCTGCTGTTTGCAGATGATGTTGTTCTGTTGGCTTCATCAAATCAGGACCTTCAGCGCGCACTGGGGCGGTTTGCAGCCGAGTGTGAAGCGGCCGGGATGAGGATCAGCACCTCCAAATCCGAGGCCATGGTTCTCCACCGGAAAAAGGTGGCTTCCCCTCTTCAGGACGGTGGGGAGTCCTTGCCTCAAGTGGAGGAGTTCAAGTATCTCGGGTCGTGTTCACGAGTGAGGGACGGATGGAGCGTGAGATCGATAGACGGATCGGTGCGGCGTCAGCAGTGATGCGGTCGCTGTATCGGACTGTTGTGGTGAAGAGGGAGCGGAGTCGGGGGGCAAAGCTCTCGATTTACCGATCGATCTACGTTCCCACCCTCACCTATGGTCATGAGATCTGGGTAATGACCGAAAGGACAAGATCACGGATACAAGCGGCTGAAATTAGCTTCCTTCGCAGGGTGGCTGGGCGCACCCTCCGAGATCGAGTGAGGAGCTCAGTTACCCGGTTGCTGCTCCTTCATGTCGAAAGGAGCCAGCTGAGGTGGCTAGGGCATCTGTTTCGGATGCCTCCTGGTCGCCTCCCTCGGGAGGTGTTCCAGGCATGTCCTATTTGGAGGAGGCCTCGTGGAAGGCCCAGGACACGCTGGTGTCCTATGTCTCCGAGCTGGCCTGGTGTCGCCTCGGGGTCCCCCCTGAACAGCTGGAGGAGGTGTGCGTGGATTGGGAAGTCTGGGCATCTCTACTGAGACTGCTGCCCCCGCAACCCGGCTCAGGATAAAGCGGAAGAAAATGGATGGATGGATGTTTAATCCGCTTATACCATGGTCCCACAAACTGAAACTGTTCATTGTGGCCTGTTTGCTTTTTTTTTTTTTTTTTAAAGTCAGGCAGGATTATATTTTATGTTTTAAGCTGTTTTACCTGAAACTAGTTCCAACTCAAATGTTTGTCGTTACTATGGAATCATCTGCAGTAGAGTGATATAGAACATGATTTAACTGTTGCCGGACTAACTGTGCGTTATACAGTTTTAATGTATGCCAGTTATCCAATCAGAATTGAGAATTCACCAAGACCATGGTATAAAACTGTATAATGCACGGCTCCTCGTTGCTTAATCCTTGCACAACAGAGTTGAGAGTGAATTCATGATGGCATTTCTCCATTCTCTCAAAAGGAAACTTCACAAGGAACATTTATCCATACTTGTATGGCCTAAGCTATACATAACCATAGCTTCCCTGAGGTAGACTGACACTAGTGTACACCGTTGGACCCTCCAGCCATCATATAGTAACAGACGAGATCAGGTCAACTAGATAGACACGGATCATTTTATAGTCCCCGAGATAAATTTCTCTGTGTTTCATCCATACTTCGATAAACCAGTAAGGAGCAGTGAGCGACCGCAATGCAGCACCCGAGGACGCATCTCCAGATGTTGAGATGGCCAGAAATGACCTGCCTGGAGGACCTGTTGTGGACCTGTCGTGCTTTTTGTTAGTTGCTTGCATTCATCCGACTGACAGTCCTGCTCATTGGATCTTGTGGGCTCTGAAAATGTTACTGCTATTTTCAGTTTTATGTTTATGTTACAGAAAAAAAATATATATATATATTTGAAACAACTAAAACATTTCTATAGTTGCTTGCAGGAAAGTTTGTCATATAACTAAAGCGCACAAAAAAGTTTTTCATGTGAGATCATTATTACAGCAGGCGCTGAACTTTCGCACAACAGAATTATACCTCCCTCTTGTATTATTGTGTTTGTCACCTCTGTTATCAGGAGCAAAAGCTGAAATTATCAAAGCTGGTGCTGTGCAATTTCCTTTGTTAATTAATTCCATGCCTGTCATTCCAATAAACAGTTTTCTGACAAGACGCATGTACATGTGTATCACACGTATGAGGAAAAAAGATAAAAGGTTGTGTTGCAGTTATGATGCTTTGGCAGTGGAGGAGCTGCCCCCCTGCCCCTCCACTGCCAATGCCTCATGGAATGGAGGAGAATAACAGCATATTTTCCTCCATCGCCTTTTACCCGGGTTTTAATTGCGAAGTGCAAAAGTGAAATGGCTGTGCTACATAACAGCCTTAGAAGAAAGAAACAGGAGTGTCAGTGAGTGAGTGGTGGCAACGAGGTGATGGGGATGGGAGCGGGTGGTGGCAGAGGTGGGTGGGGGTCCCCTTCTAAGGTACTCTCGGAGGAGCATTAGATAAAGATTCTCAGGGGAAATTTCTCTCATTAGTCCTCAGACACAGTTGAGTAATTCAGCCGTGTCAGGTTACCGTCCGTCATGAGACACAGGAATGGGGATGGAAAATACTTTCATAGCCGTCACCAAGCTAATTTCAATATGTTAAACTCAGATGTTTTAACCAAGCAGAGCCAGTGGATTCACCAAGGTCAAGCTGATGGTCCGTCGCTGGATCTTTTTGCGTTCGTGCCTGAGAACCATTGCTTGTGGGCCTTGGGCGCTGGTCGTTCAGAGCTGAACATAACAGGGCCCTGACCATTTGGTGGGCTCCCACTAAGCTCTGAGCATGCATGTAGGAAGGAATCATAAGTCATGAGAGTGAAACGTCATACACCGCACTACCGCTCAAAAGTTAGGTGTCCTTATTTTTAAAGGGGGGGTATTATGTAAAATCGACTTTTTCAAGCTTTATATCATGTTATTATGTCATTCCCTCATTAAACACATGCCTGGAGTGTTGCCTTGGCTCATTCACATATTTTTGAGTAATCAGTAAAAACTTAGACGGCAGCCATTTAGGTGTAGCTATGCCTCAGTCCTCCTAGGAACGCCCCCACCTCCTGGAGACGCCTCTGGACCTTTTGTCACCAGCCAAACCACCAACCACTGCTCCTCAGCTCAGCAGAGCCCCCTCCCCGCACAGTGTTGTTGTTTAGATGCCACAGCAGTGTGCTGAAGGGGGCGTGTCGGAAAGCTTCTTAAAGAGACAGAGGCCTATTTCAAAGACGTTCAGTACAGCCATTTTGAGAGAGCAATGTTATTCAAGGCAGTTATTTTAATTTACTGCATATACAGACCAACAGAAGGTTACGTCATCATTGTAGTATGCTATAGACTGGTGCTATGTGATTGAAAAAAGCATAATACCCCCTCTTTAAAAGAAAGCACAGATTATTTTTGAAATGAGGACAATATTAAATCAATCAGAAACACAGTCTAGATATTGTTAATGTTGTGAATGCGGCCGGTCTGCTGCTCCCAGTGAAGACAGCTCAAGAAAAGAAAAAGGATTCAAAAATGAGTTCCAGTACTTTATGGCTTGCTATTGTTGATTGTATGTTAGAAAATGAATGAAAACTGTCCATTCACATACAGACTCAACCCAAGTGACTAATAACCCCCAGATAGTCATCAGAGGAGTTGTCTGATAGTCAACCTCTCATGATTAAATACATTTCCTCTATCGCAGTAAACCTATAGAGACTGGAGCGATGTGATTTGGCGCCCGAGGAAGTTAGAGCAAGATAAATGTGTTATCATCCCGAACACTGTACTATTTACCGCTCAGCAGAATGAGCACAATCAAGACTGCGGTTTAAAGTGGCCAGGCACAAAGGAAGAGCTATGATGTTGACACCAGAGATATGGCCCTTAGTGCGAAAACACTTGGTCCAACAGGGAAACATATTCATCTTGCCACCAAAACGGGGCCCGTACTTATCTTTGGGGAACAAAAGGAGCTCTTTCTCAAACAACGCCGCAAGTTTTGGACGTTTTTATTACACTGTTAGTGACATCAATTTTGCGCAACAATAGGGGAGCCCGCACTTGTGTGTCACCTAAAAGACAAAGCCAAACCAAGACAAATGAATCCCTTTGGTGTCTAAAACGTGTGGAGGAGAAAGGATCTATTCTTTTGAACATCTTCTTGACACAACACTGGCGATACAACAAATGTGCCCTTTTAAGAGACAGGGAGAGACAGACGTGACCGCGTGACACCTCCGAATGAATGAAGAAAACTCATATCTGCTCATTATATTTTCAACACTGTAATCAATACCCGCGCACGCCTGTCAAGCCTTTTCCCCCCCCCGTCCTGGGTCTCCACTTCTTCCTGCATTAATGAATGAAGAAAGATCATAGGATTCATTTTTAGAACAGTTTCTTCGGACAGAGAACTAACAGATTACACTCAAATTCGTTCATCTCAGGGGGACACTATCATCATGAATTTAAATGTGTTCTGGAATATGCAATGACTTTGTTTTTGATTTCATGTTTTTTTGTATTCATCGGCTTTAGAGCAATTAGATTACACATGTACTGTATTAAAATAGACTTGGGCAGCACAGTGGTTAAGGACCTTTTTGCCTGGAGTTTGGATGGTATATCCTTGTCTGCATAGGTTTTCTCCTTGCATTTTAGTTCACCTTTTGTCCATCCAGATCAGTTTTTCTAAATTGTGATATGCATATATAATGAGTCACACACATCGCACTCTTCAAATTCTTCACTGGTCCTATAGGGCACTGGTTCTCAAAGTGGGGGTCCGGACCCCTCGGGGGTCGCGAGGCATTGGGTGGGGGTCCCCAGATGATGAAATAAAAAAGAAAAAGGCAACTGTTTTTGATATATTTATATTTTGATATATAAGTGTAAAACAGCATATCATTTGTGAAATCCATTCATATAGTTAAAATAAACAGTTTAAAGACATGATTTTAAAATGTGTTTTCTTCCCTAAAGTAGCGTAAGAGGCAATAACTTTATACAATGGGGGTCCCGAGTTGTTTACGTGTCAATTTTTGGGGTCCCAGCCAAAAAAGTTTGGGAACCCCTGCTATAGGGTAACTGTAAATCTGCACTCATAGACATGCACCTCACAGACACAGTGGCATGATTTACATTTCTACTCTATACTTTTACTTTTTATTGAGCACTTTTCCCCCGTCGCCCTCGGTTTGTCGACCTGAATAGCATTATAGTGTAAACGCTGTTGGCCTCTGTCCCGCCGTCTAGCTTTTGTAACTCTCCTGTCGTCTGCATGCCTAAGCAAACAGGCCAAGGCCTTTCACACCCGCTCCGGATGAAAATGGTGGCGTTCCTGTCCATAATTGCTCCTCTGTGCCCGCATCATCTTTACCAACGAGCAAAGTAAAGAGGAGAGAGAGAGAGAGCCCCTCTCACTCATTAAACCTGACGCTCCTCATCTCACTCATTATACCAAGGGTCAGAGGCCAAACGGTACCCATCCCTAGTGGTCATTTAACTCTTTTCAACACAACAAAGAATGCAGATGACACGGCTGTTGCATAAAAGGTTACAACCCTCAGAGATATCTGATGGCCCACTTGCTGCATATTTAAAAAATAATACAAAAATGTCAGAAATAAGTGGTTTGGTCTGCCCAGAGTGCGTAGGGATGGACAGTGGTCTGCCGCCTCTCGCGCATGGGGAGAATAACAGTATAGGCTCTAGTGGTGACCTTGGATAGATCCCAGACAGATGCTGTTTTAATACAAGCACAGCGCACACTTTATGGATGCCTTTGTATTATTAATATGTGGAGAAATGAGAGAGAGGTGAGAGGCTGCGGGCAGGGTATGGCCATGGAGTGAGTGGCAGCAGCCCTGTCCATGGGAAAACACATCTCAGAATGTAAAGTGAAAATGGCATATCAGATATAGGTTATAAAGATACATGAAAACTATTATTATATCAAATTGGTGATATTTTTAGTAGGATGGTTTCACACGCCCCTCAGTGGTAGGCGACGCTCTATAAGAAGAGGGTCCTTGTAACCTCGGAAACCTCTGCCACCTCGGATGTCGCCCTCGGTCCGGAAGCAAAGCTGCTCCTGCAGATGCTGGTTAGAACCGTTCTTTAAAGAGGAGGTATTATGCTTTTTCAATCACATAGCACCAGTCTATAGCATACTACAATGATGACGTAACCTTCTGTTGCTCTGTATATGCAGTAAATTAAAATAACTGCCTTGAATAAAATTGCTCTCTCAAAATGGCTGTACTGAACGTCTTGAAATAGGCCTCTGTCTCTTTAAGAAGCTTTCCGACACGCCCCCTTCAGCACACTGCTGTGGCATCTAAACAACACTACTGTGCGGGGAGGGGGCTCTGCTGAGCTGAGGAGCAGTGGTTGGTGGCTTGGCTGGTGACGAAAGGTCCAGAGGCGTCTCCAGGAGGTGGGAGCGTTCCTAGGAGGACTGAGGTATAGCTACACCTAAAATGGCTGCCGTCTAAGTTTTTACTGATTACTCAAAAATATGTGAATGAGCCAAGGCAACACTCCAGGCATGTGTTTAATGAGGGAATGACATAATAACATGATATAAAGCTTGAAAAAGTCGATTTTACATAATACCCCCCCTTTAACAAATGCAGGAAAATCATTTGGAATGTGGAGAGGCTCCAGTGGGCAATCTGAATGTTCGTGTACTTTAGATTTCCAAAGCTTTATTCATAGCGATACCTAACCCATGTGGTCGAGGCCCATGGCAGTGCCAGACCACTCCTGCATGACTCCCTTTCTTTCCCGAGTTCTGTTCATGTCCCCACGGCAAAACGTATCCCTCGGGGTAGACCGTCTCCGTCAATCGACAAACAGTAAGACACTTATCTCCAGTCTTGAGTCGTTGGCCCTTGGAGTCCTTGTGCTTGGTAGAGGTAAATTACAGTGCTATCTGGGTACAAGAGAAAAGCGTCTCTATGGGACTGATGAACTAATCTGTTGCTGATTAACTTTGCTCGTCATTGACTGTAATTTTATTATAACAATATGTGAGTGAATTAATGAGTCCTGAAAGTGTTTTTTTTTTTTTATGAAACACCCAATACCTAAATGTGATAATAAATGTCAATATATTATTATTGCAGTCTCTTGTCCAGTGCATAAAGACAAATCTGCGTCAGCCATGCGTTTCTGGTGAGCTTAATAATTATTGTGGCAACAAATATCAACAATTGAAATTAACATACATTTTTATAGCACTCGGTCACATAAACAATCAAAATCATTGATTATTGCAGGCACTTGCATTGAAAAGCTGCATACACTTTATGGAGCAATCACTGGGAGCAGACTGGATGCAGAGTGAGACAGAAAGAACAGAGTTACGTACTGTATGTGTGGTGTGTGCAAAGGCCTCAGAAAGTCAGTGCCAGAGAATACAGAAAGTTAGTGGATGTGTTTTTGTGTGTATATTTTGGTACCTTGGTTTTACTACATAGCTGAGGGTGAAGAGTTGAAAGAGACATCACAGTAGCATGCGCCATGACGCGTTCCACCGAATCCATAGTGAAAGCGATACTGCTAGCATAGAGCACCACTTCCAACAAGATGGAGCCAGGAAATGCAAGGTTCAGAGGGCGAACAATGAAAGACAGGGGGTGCTTACAGTATAGGGTGGGATCTACTGTAGCACCCTATGTGGCGGGTGGAATTAAAACCCAAGACACTTGCTCTACTACATTTGATCTGTTGTGCAAAAACAACATGCCTTAGAAAAGTTGTATGCAGTCATCGATCCGTAGGGCAATGGGGCAAAAATGTCCATGAACATCCCGAGACTTTTACCATCGCAGCGACTTCACCCGGGCTACGCTTTGAGACAAGGAGCGTCTCAGGTGCAACGGAGAGCAAGTGAGAAGTAGCCTGGCTAACGCCAGAGTGCTGTGTGCACAACAGCCTGGGGACCATGGCCGAAATGTTCGCATGGATTTGGAAACCAATCACGGAACGAGAAGGGACGGTAAAACGATGATGCACTATTCGACATACAAAAGCTTGTAGTTTGTTTACGGATTTAAAAAACAACAACAACGTTTATTTACGGATCCAATTTGACAGCAGCAGACGCGATGCCATCAAGCTTTAGACCGTGTTCTAAATAGTTTAGCTGAAAAGTTTACAGTGGGTACGTCATACGTCATCTGATACGACGATACAAATTGGCTATGGCTACATGCAGACGCATGAGAGACATTTGTAGCGCCCAATAAACGGCTATGGACAATCGCAAATCACACCTCTCCTACAAGAAAATGAATTGGTGGTCCCCAGACTAAATATCATATGTGATTTTAGTCTGGCGTTAGCATGCATGCTGGATCGGAACAGAACTCACTGTGCGGGCTGTGGAGCTACCATTAGCCGGACGCACTGAGTCAATCAGGATGGGAGGGAGCTTGATTGTTTACTTTTAAAATTTCTTTCTCTCTCCTCATTTTGCAATCTTACAGACTATCACTTTAAGCACTTATAGATGATTGGCAGCGGTACTCATAGTCAGTGTAACATGGTGGGCCTTCTTTGGCACTTTCTGTCTGAATAGGCTATATACACGGGAGCGTCACGTGACTTCCGAGTGGATTCTCAACCGTCGCTCGCTCTTCCTGTCTCCGTTATTTCCCTTTGAGGCCTTGTCTATAAAAATAAATAGCTCAAGATTCCATGGCAGGCAGTGAGTTACTGGTGGACAGTCACAGCATCATGTTAAAAACGTCGCGTCAGGAGCAAAGAATTCACTTCCGTGCTCTTCACGGTAATTGTTTTTGTCTTGAAGCTAACGGCTAAAACTAATACAAAATTTAAATGGCAACAATATTTTGAACGAGCCTGCACAAAAAACAATCGGCCTGTCTTTAGTATAAATACTTTTGAGTTGTTTCATTTTTGTGGTGGTGTTTTTGATACTAGACGATAGCTCTGCACTGTAAAATGTAAAATTTGTTTCAACTCAAAAAACTCATTCCAAGGGCTGCCAAGAAATTGTATGTGTAACCAATAACCATTTTACAATCTAGTCGATTTGAAATTTGAGATTCACCTCTTTCGTTCAATTGTATTCTTAGGTTGACATAACTGTTTCCAGTTGTCTGAAGTGAAAAACGTCAGTTACAAATTAAATCAGTTGTGTCAACCCTCGTTTTTCACTTCAGACAACTGGAAACAGTTATGTCAACCTAAGAATACAATTGAACGAAAGAGGTGAATCTCAAATTTCAAATCGACTAGATTGTAAAATGGTTATTGGTTACACATACAATTTCTTGGCAGCCCTTGGAATTAGTTTTTGAGTTGAAACAAATTTTACATTTTACAGTGTGAGATAAAAAGTCCTACCTCAAAAAACACAGGCGTTTCCTGCAGTCAAGAATTTACATCCAACGTAATGTTTTTAACACGTAGCGAGTCACTTCGGATCAGTATCTCACTGTCAGTGATGTTTTCTTGAATTATTCGTTGATTTGTGCAAGCCAGTACTAATTCTTAATGAGAAAATAGCGAGAGCGGAAGGACCACGGCCGGCGTGGATCGCACTTGGAAGTCACTTTGCCATTTGCTTGTATAGAGCCTATAGCTTCTGATGTAAAAGTGGGCACACTTTTCATCAGCACTTAAGAGGCATAGTTAAATGCTTGTTCGTATCTTTGTAAATTTGTATTTATTGTTGAGAATTTTGAATATGTTTGGAAATAAACTACAAACTAATTCTTCATATCATGTAATGTGTAATGCTAATTGGTATAATAAAGTTACATTTGCCTAAACAATTACACGTTTTCCTGTAGTAGTGAGGCAAAGAAACAACAGAAAAAGCCCACTTTATTATTTTATTAAGAGCAAATCTTTTTTCAGGCTTGGTAAAAAAACAAGAACAAAACAAAAAAAAGAAGCATTTTGGGTCGGGATGAGCAGCTTGTATGTGGGTCTAAACCAGTGGAAAGCTGTCACCCTGAGGCCACTTTGGAAAACAAGCAAAGTCCTTGAAAGTGGGACAAGCCCCAGCCAAACGAAAGTAGACAACAACTCCATTTAGGGACTTTCTTTCAAAGTCAGCAGAAAGTCGCCTGTGTGCAGAGATAAATGTGGCACGCACACAACAAATTAATCTTCTTATTTTACTGCATGGCATTCATCAAAAAGACAACTGGGCAATTCTGACATAACGGAGCCAACACAAAACATACAAGATTATGACTTCTTTCATTTGAGTCAAGTCTAATACAGCCATTTAGAGAAGTGCCTTCGAAATGGCTCGGCAAACGGTGTAAATTCAAAATAACATGTTCTTTGTATCACGGTGAAAATAATGAAGGCTCTTACAGTATAATAATATGCTCCATGGAACAATGAGTGTTTGAAGACATTTTCTCCAGACCCTGATCTCGCAGGACAATGCTGCTTCATTCACGGACAATTAAAACAAAAATGCAACGGGGTTCAGCTAGGGTGCGCCGCTGAGCAGAAATGTTCTCTATGACGCGTGCAAATTGCTCCCTCTTTACAACACCACAGCGGGGTCACACTTAAGTAAGAAAAGCATCACACTTATTTGCTTTGCCTTGTAGCGGCAAAATAATATGACGTCACTGGTTATATTATACACATACAGTATATTCCCTCGCAAAACTCTAACCAACTTAGTTTATGTGAGGAAAATGACTTTGCTAATATCCCCTTAAATGACAACTAACCAAGCTCGTGTGAAGCACCAACGATTGCAATCATTATCTGCTCCACGCCCCACACAAAAGAGCAAGCCATGTCAGTTCATCCAATTCAAACCATCTCAAACTCCTTGGCACTGCGGCCCCCTTTGTGGAGCCCTTATTAGTGTCAAATCATCTCCTTCACTCTTAATAGAGACAATAATAAATAGAGAGACATGCGGGAAAATGTGTGAAGTGACCAGGCTCCAAAAAGACAAAAGGCAAGGACAGGCGTGCGACCTTTCCCTCCGACTCCCCCTCAGCGAAGCGACATCTCTAAAATTGTCCCTATTGACAATCAACAGCATGAAAAGGTTACGGGTGGCATTCAGGAATCACTCAGCTCAGCAGTCTTTCCTTTCTTCTCACCCTGCTTTTATATCATTCCCGGAGAAGAATGGCACAAAAATATAATATGGCAATTTAGCTAAGTAATTACAGCATTTTACTCTTAACTACCAGGCACCTACCTACGGCTCGGTCGGCGCAGAAAGTTAATAATTCAATTTCTCTGTGACAGTAATTGTCAGCCAGTGTACCTAAAGGTCATATCAGTCACCCCAGAGAAAGGGGAAAGGGAGAGACCAATGACACAATCACACCGGAGCAATTTAACATCACAGCTAATGGGAGGGGAGCTGCTTTGATGGACAGGCTAAATCGCGGAGAGTTAGAGGGAGGAGAGGCTGATCTCATGAGTGAGTCGTCACGTGACAGCGAGAAATAAGGAAGATTGCAAATAAATGGCTATGCAGTGGTAAGGGATTAGTCGATCCATAATTAGATACATCATATGGAGCTACAGTGAGTGGAGCTACAGTGGCACGTGAGATTAAGGGAGTTGGTATCAATGCCCGCTCAAAATGTTGTGTCCAGTGGTGAGACGTGGCATTTTATCAATGAACCGTTGCGTATATTGTAGGCGCATTGAGTTGCCTTGTGTACGAAATGCCCGGTATAAATAAACACGCCTTGCCTATAAAGCAGGTATGGGCAAACTCTTCTCTCTCAGGGGAGATAGGTTGGTGGTCAAACAGTTTGCAATTTCCAAAAAGAAACTATAGCCTACATTTGACAGTCCTAAAGACAGACGATGACCTGAATGGACAGCTGAGCAAATTATGGACTGATATAGCAATGGGGACTGAGCCGGATATTCACAAAGGAAAAAGAACCGTGCGGCATGTCGACAAAAGTTGTGGTTAGGCTTGGGCAAACCTGTAAGGAGCAATGGGCCAACAACATGGATTAATAAAGGAGAAAGAACTGAGCATGAAGGTACAGTTGGGCAGCAGCGAGAGCGGCCGTGACGAACGAAGCTGGAGCCCAAGATATGAAATGAGCTGCAGATGCAAAAGTGGCACCTGACAAAATCGTAGGTCTAGAGTGGGTAAACAGATACAGATATGCGTGGTTATACAGTAAGGGTACAAGGAATCACCGGGCAGAAGGCGAAGATGACAGCTATCAGGAAAGAATAAGAGACATGGAGATCAAATGATACCCCTCTGTCTGAACTTTACAGTCGCTCAGTGCTGAGGAAGGCCACCCAGATCACTGAGGACCCCTCACATCCACTCCATAGCTCCTTCATGCTGCTTCCATCGGGCAGGCGCTTTAAAGTCCCTCTGGCCCACAAAGACATATATAAGAAGTCATTTGTTCCAAATGCAATCACCGCTATGAACGGTCGAAAAAAAAAAATAGTCCTGTTGTTCATTAGTGTTGTGTTGATTTTAAATGTGCCTTGGGCTTTATGGAAGTGGGTATGCATGTTTTGAGCCTGTCAAAGACGAATTTCTGTCACCTTCGGGGACAGACAATAAAGTTTATCTTATCTTATCTTATCTTATCTTATCTTATCTATAGAAACACAGCAAACATAGGCCTGAAATTAAGTAACAGACCTCAAGCTTCAACTTGAAGCAGCATCCGTAACAAAGACTTCCAGGGCTGACCTAGAGGCTATACAGAGTACTGGCTGTACAGAATAGTAGGCATAGGAAGGCATAGATGGGAAATGCTTCCTACGAGAAGCTGCAGCTGTGGGTGAAACCCGTATCACTTGGAGGTTTGTACTGCACACGCGCTCCAGGACACTCCAGACAACTGTGTTGCGAGGATCTACACAGTGAGACTGAGATACTACGGCACCAGCCTGGATAACAGATGAATGGAGAGTGGTTATTTCAGACTCTTTGGTCGCTGCCTGTGAAAGCCTACAACAGAGTACAGGCAACGCGATCTGAACCACCCCAAAAGACATCTGAGAAGGAATCTCTCTGACATCCAAGGTAGGCATCCCAGAGACAGCGGACGAAGAAAATGCATGTCAGTGCTTCATGAAGAATCGGGTGGAAGGAATCTTGGTGTCGCATGTTAGGTATGACTGCCTCCGGATGAATAAAGGAGAACACATAAGCATAACACATAATAAGGAAGCAAATACTGGGAAGCATGAATGAGAAGATGTTGCTGGAGCAATGACGAGAGCAAAGAAGTTGAGAACGCAAAGAAGGTCTTACGATGGGACATCTCGGTACCTGCGACCTAACCTAGATGGTGCATTTACATACTGTGAACGAACCTGGAGAGGACATCTCAGAACCTGCGATCAAACCTTGAGCTATCTACATACAGCAGCAGCAGATCATAGCTGTACTACCTGAATCACACTGTGAAAGTCGGAGGTAGTTGAGTAAAATCTTTCAGCTGTTGCCTAAACGTGTTTCTAGCTCACGCAAACCCTTCCACACATTCCGATTGTTCAGTCGAGTTCATTAGAAGCTCGTCTCAGCTGGAGTTTAAAGGGAGACATAGTTGAGACGTGAACAGGGTGGACTGCCAATACTACACTGTGCTAATTTAGCCTCTGACTTCCTGGTTTGTGCTAATGGAACATTTACAATTTGGATCCATGGTGCCAAATGAAATGTACTCTATTACAAGAAAATCATTTGATTACCACTGCTTTAATTAAAACATTTTACATGTCTTTATGTCAGTGATTGTCAGTGGTGTTTGTCTCTCTTTTAGGTAATGCAACAATAGTGTTTAGTGCTTTTTTTTACAGAACTGATCAAAGCTGCCAACAACAGGCTGCATCATGGTCCCCGGGCCTTAGTTTGACCACCTCGCTCATGGATTCATTCAATCATCTATACTGTGCAATCAAGATTGAAGACCCCCCCGGTAAGAGATGTCTATACGGTTTACCCTTTTAAACAAGGCAAGCATAATATATCTGAGATGCTGCGGCAGGAATACCTGGTCTGGGGCGCTATGGGAGAAGTGACAGGAGGGTTAGCCCTGCCTTTGAAGTAATTGACTAATACAGTAGCTGGTATTAAAGTCATTCAGTGCCAAAAGGGAGCAGGCTGCCGCTTGACCCTGAGCCACTTTGGACTAATCTGGCCTTCAATCCAGCGTGTAATGACTGCTAGAGCTGTCAATCCCTTGGGCTCCCCTCTGTCTCACAGCCACACACAACATCGCTGGCGAATCACACACAAAAAAACACACACATTTTAACATTTACACACTATCGCATACAAACCAACCCCCTGGCCGTTCTCTGAGCTCTCCTATGCCCCCGGTTGCAATCTAAAACCAGGAATCTTAAGGTTTTACCGGGGCATCCAGACAAATGACTTTAAGATAGCATTTTAGTCCTTAAAGGTCACTTAGGAGTCAATACATTGATTATGATGCTTTGGTGAGGATGTTTCTAGCATTTAGTGTAGGATAAGTGTGTCTAACCTCTTCACCTGTTGAAATGTGATCAATACAGTAGGTTTTGTCAACATTGATGCTTCACTATAGTGTTCAGTATGTACAGGGATTTTAGCACTGCGTTCAAGGCTTAGGTGTCAAACCTATCGTTAATGTTTGTCTTATGTGAGCAATGTAGTTATTGAAGTTTACAAGGCCGCAGAGGTTTTTTTCCTGGTTTATGGTTAATATCTGTAATTACTGAACCTAAACCACATGAAACAAGCACCGCCCTGAAGTTGAATATCTTCTGATGTTCCCTTTCTCTACTGTATAAATATGTGGTGATTAGTATGGTAAATAAATAAGGGCATTTAATCTTGTGGATCTCCAGAAGAGTTTACAGTATATATGCCCTACCATCCATCTGAAATAATAACATCAATTTCTAGAATGCGGTGAATGCAACCCATTGGATCTGGGCATTTTTGCTGGTTGTTAACATCTTGGTTTTATGAACAACATAACATAAAAAAGCCAAGCAAGTCCACATGTAAAACAAAGACTACAGTATTGCAAAAATAGATATCACTAGCTCATGTGTCTAGGCCTAGCGTAGCTCCAAACGACACCTGTCACACTGTCTGAGCAGCGGCTACAAAGCAGTAGAAACAGAGGTACTTCACAACACTGTCATTGCCATTCATAATACCCATTGCCGTATAAAGAGGGCCATTAGGGGCCCCAACCTGGGAGCCATTAAATCATTTTAAATCCTTGTAACATCCCATTAGTGTCAGTATAGGCCCACGTAATAGTCTGTATGAGAGGAATAACCACAAGGCGCTCCATTTGGACTAAGGCGCACGGGTCTCCCCCTCCTCGACCCTGTCCCGTCACCTCTGTCCCCAGCAGGAAGGGTCACCTGTGTGCTGCCTGTGAGCCCCAGACTGAGGGCCCGGGAGGCGCTGTCCCGGAGTACCGCTGCTGCTTTGAATCACAAGAACCAGGCTGCTGAATACAAAACACTGCCATCGCGCCTCTATGAATTAGGCATGATGCAGGTGGTCTGTAATAGGTCTATTATGCTGCCTTTAGCCGTGTCAATAGGAAACAGGAGAATTAAAGAGTGGATGGCTTGTCTGAGGGGAGCAAGCTGCTCCTGTGTGTGTGTGTGTGTGTGTGTACTATTGTGAATAAACTACAATAAACCAGGGTTACATTTGTGAGACTATATGTGCACAAGGCTGGAAAAAGATGTAGAAGTCAATTCTTATCTTAAGATCTTAGAGTAAATTCATTAAGTTAATGTCATAGCAGCTCTTTACACAAAATAAAAAGAGAAGAGTCTGAAGGCAAAAAAAAGCGGAATATAATAGTGGAGACATACAAGAAAATCCTATCAATAAAAGCATAAATAAAGTACAACTATAAATATCAGCACTTAACAGTACAGAAATATACAATACACATGTACTTCAAATCATGTTAAACTATGATGAAGTGAGCATAAAAGTGACATGAATTGATGCTTATAAGCAATCTCCAGATTCCTGAAGAAAATAGAGTAATGACAGTATACTATAGTTCTGGTGCAGAAGTATTTGTATCCGGGCAGACTTCATGAGAACTTTGTGTTTTAGCCATATATTCTACAATTGTGATTGTGCTGCTTTAAGCTGATATGCACTATGTTCTGTACCTGCAGGTGTGGGTTGTGCTTGGAATGCAAGTTTGTTCATTATCGCCGCATTCAAACAGGTAAAGTTTCAACATGATTACAGTTCATATAAATCACACGTGGTGACAGGGAGCGCAGTAACAATAACCCAAACCTGAAAATAATGTCAGCCTATTGTAAGCGTTGAGGAAAAACTATGTGTGAATATGCATCTATTCTCTTCTTCCTCTATTTTTTTTCTGCGGATGATAAATAGCCCGCTCGCCGGACCCTTGGTGTGCCCTCCGAGTTCTTAAAGGAACAAAGCCATGATGAATGGATCAATGCCAGCGGTCCAGGAAAACAGCTCTTCCCGCCGATAAAAAGAGATTTGCCAATGACAACTGTGGGACAGCCGTGACCTGGGGAGTGGGTCTGTGGGGTATGGCCCCCCAGAGGACCCCCGGTGATGGAGCGCGGATCACCATTAGGGGGAAGATTAAGTGGCCTGGGCTTCCTTTTTGCGCTTAATTATACATGCAAGCCCCTGTCTGTACAGCCCACTGCAGCACCTCAGAAAGAGCCGAGAGTGTTCCTTTGTCTCAGCCACTGGCCACGTTTTTGATTGCTTATTGGCTGTGTCTTCTGACAACTGGCGGCCACTGGAACAAGTCCCATTGGCCAAGGTGTCAAGGAAGCGCAGCGGATAAGAAAGAACGGAGAAAATGGAGAGTTGCATGAGAGACAGACAGCGGCGAAGGAAGATGAGTGTATTTAGTTTTCATTACAGCACCGGCTTGAAGAGGACGGGAAGGGGGGGGTAAGAAAAAAAATGTCCTTGTCAGGGCGAGAGTCTCTGGAGGTGCGGAGAGGCGGGCGAGTGCCATCCACTGACACTCAGCTGACAAATATGGAAGTCCTCAAAATAGAGCAGCTCAGGCTTGAAAACAATGGCTTATGAATAAACAAGAGGAGCCGGGAGTCGTGCTAATAAACAAAATGGTACCACGAGGGGCTGAGGGGAGCGAAAAGGGAATAGGATGAACCGAGGAGGGAAGAACATGCAATTGTCATGACTGTCTCTATTCACAGTGGCACAGACTGGACTTATGAGCTATAACAATCCACCAGTCAAGTAAAGCATAAAAACACTGTACTTATATTTAATGCAGTCGGTGACCTGTTGAGGTCAAATACTAATCTACTAATGCCTTTCCAGCTAACCAAACATGTGAAAAACAACCTTCAAATCCCCCCACTTCTGGTATTTTTATTTTAAGATGCTATTAAGGAGCTGATAAAATCAGGATGTGAAAAGGACAGTGTCAATAATTAATGCTAGAGGCAACTCTGCTCCAGTGTACTCATCATGTTTTAAGAACATAACCAGAGATGCTGTTAATTTATAATGAGCTGCAGAGATGCTCACAGTGAAAAGGAAATCAACATGTATGTCCTGAGGCAACCCCAAAACTGATTAACTTAAACTGCACTGAATGTAGAACATTTTATATAAATGATGCTCAACTCAGGTACAGTGGTTAGGCTCAAAGCAAGAAGGTTCTTTGTCTGATTCTCTGGCTTGAAGTAAGAGAGAACATAGTCTCCTGCCTGGGGGGTTTCCCTGAATGTTCAGTATTCCCTCATACATAGCTCCAGCAGATGGTCGGAACCAAACCGAGCTGAAGATTTGACAGGATGGCTCAAATGAAGACAAATTTCCCTACAGAAACGCACCTTACAAGACAATGTCTTAATAATAATAATAATAATAATAATAATAATAATAATAATAATAATAATGCCTTACACTTGTACTGCGCTTTACAAGCCTGTATCACCACGTTTCTCAAAGCTGCACAGCTGCCCTGGGGTAGACTGACAGAAGCGAGGAAACCAGTCTGTGCCATCGGCCCATACGACCACCACCAACCACTCACTCACTCACTGCAGTCACTGCAGTCATCCAGGCTTCCTGGTGTTCCCAAATAGTCTCCCTTCCAAGTACCACGGGGTGGGGCAGAGCAAAGGCGATATGGTCTTAGGTATGATCTAACATTTTAGACTATGTTGCCCATCCCCAATACAATTTTAACTTAAAAAATAAAAATAAAAACAATTTGGGAAACAAAATGAAAATGTACTGTACATGTTCATAAAATTAGTTAATACTTTATTACTTAATGGCTGAATGTTTACAGAGTCAAACTAGCACAACTGCTACATATCTTTGGATTGGAATATAAGGAAAGTTTGCTGGAAAAAAAGTCTTCCACTTATTGGAATTTTGGGCATCATGAGGGAAGGGTGAAGGAGGAGGTTGTCTAAGGCCCGTCATTTTCAGAACATAAAATCCTATGCAATCTAGCATTAACATTAATGCCCAAAAGCTATCTATTATTTAAGATAATTTGAGAATGATGAGCTCAAAGTGACATTAATGGCAGTAACAAGATTGATATACTTGGACTTGGAGAGCGGGGAGGCAGGCACACGTGCACACGTACACACTGTGCACATGCCATCACGCACATGTCATGCGCGAAAGAGAGGAGGAAAAACAGAGGTTATAATTAAAAAGATTCTGCTAATTTATGTATTTTGACATATTTACAATTTACTTATTAATTGACACAATGCAATAATAAGGTTTATTTTTAGAACTGTACTGTTGTATTTGGACTTTGACATTGTCTTTTAAAACTGCGCAAATGCTTATATGTTCTATGTGTGTGCTTTATGAAAAATATTAGCATGACAAATGTTATTGTGTGGGACTAATCACCATTGGAATCCCCATCGAAGATAAATACATGTTCCAGTTTTAACCACATCCGCAGGGGCACATGAGCAATCAATGGGGAAAAAATCAATTAGAATGTGTTTGCATGTATGGATTGACACCTTGAATCATCAGGCGTATTGATTCCCCTCTCCGTGATCTTCATAAAACCCATTTGGCACAGCTAAAGTTTGTCTATATTGCCAATACGTTGTTCTTTCTTTTCCCCCTCTGCAGTAAAAGACTCGTAAATAAGATGGCGCCGCATACAGAGACATATATTCTGTCCATTGTGCGTAGGAAAATAAAAATGACAAAAACATAGTTGACAAAATGGTGCAATTTCAGGCGATGTGAGCACATTCAGACAAATTGAATGATGGCCCCGACTCTAAAGCGCTAACTACCCCACCATAAAACAAAAAGCTCTGATGAACATCCTTGTGACTGAACTGATTGCAGTTAATTATAAATTATGCAGTCATTGTGGGCCCACAAAGAAGACATCCCCACTCAGCAGTCAGATGTAATTACCAAAGTCAGGCGCACTCCACTGTGTGTGATCCAGCTGTGACAGCCCGCACTGACTGATGACCTTCTCAGCTACAAACTCCTAGCCAAAACTCCGCCCACCCCCAGCTCCTCCTTGTAAACTCTTGTCAAAGTCCCAAACAGCTCTGCCGACATCAGGTACGGAACTACAGAAGAAGCACATTGGCTATCATTCACAATCAAGCGTTCGCTCTGCTATGTAGGGCAGAATATATGACTCCCCATCAGCGGGTGGCAGAAAGGGGTGGGGTCATGCGCGGAGGAGGATAGGGAGGAGAGAGCTAATTTGACACAGCTCACTTGGTTCCCCATAATTGCTCCGTCACTGTCAGTCCTTGAGAGGCCTTTGCATCGCACAATTTGGACACAATTACTGACCGTTTACCGTTTGGCCGTTATGCCCGCGGCCCACTCCTCAAAGCCCCTCCCCCTCCTTAAAAGGCTGTTCTTCCCATTCGGCCAGTGGCGGGATGTGCCATGGCTCATCAAACGCGGATGCGGCCCATTAATGAACACTGTTAGCATTTCTCTTAAACTTCTCCTGCCGCTAATAAACATGCAGTGTTCCATGAAGGAGCATTGCCATCGTGGTGACATGATATTTATTGTGTGCGTGGACGGGAGGGGCTGGGAGGGGAGGACAGAGGTGAGAGGGTTAGAAGAGCTAGAGGCAAATTCGTCAGCAGAGAACAGGAAAGGAGGGAGGGAGTGACTAACAACTCTCTCTGCTGTTGGGCATCGCCACTGTGGAAACTGATAAGACATCCGGACATAAAGCGTTGTCTCTTCCACAGCAGCTATCACCAAAATAGTTCTCCCATAACAAAATGCAAACTACACAACAGACTGTTATACAATACATAATTTGTGCTCTAATAAACAAGCATGTTCACAGGAACCAAGGGGGTCTTAAGCCAGAGCTGATTCCCCTGCTGTCGGACACTTGTTTTGATGCTGTCGCCAAACGGAGAAAAACAGGGCCAGTCGAAAGTGCCGTCTTCAGAAACACAGGGTTTTAGGGGAGCTTCAGACAGCGGCAAACCGGGAATTGCGAAAGTGACATATTAGTTGATATCATAGCTCAATATGATGGATATGTGTTTCTGTTTGTGTAAGGTCTGTTCTTTAGGATTTCTCCGAAGAGTAAACTGTTAAACAGAACTCACATAATTCTTGAAATGTTCAAATGGATCCATTGTAGGCCTACATTATGGCTTGTCCCTTTTAAAGCAGTACTAAGTAACTCTTGCCCCTAGAGGCCATAAGCGCCACTGCAGGTGTCGTGGCATGTTGCGTTTTTTTACTCATTAATTGTCCGTGAGAGTAAATACTACGCTGACAGAAAAGACAAAGTACACCCAATTACACAAGGGAAATATTTTTTTTCAAACTTGGTAAATACTGTTTTAAGTGGCGCTAGCCCGCAGTTAGCGTTGCCAGTTAGCCTGTTAGCTTCTTTTTCGTGATTCCATTAGTGTGTTGCAGTTGTGGTTTTCTGGCCAGAGACACCAGGGGGAGATGAAAGACCCTCAAATCATCCCATTAACACTTGTATTACCCCCAGAGGAACTACGAAAAGGATTTATTAAGGTAAACAAGTTACTTAGTACTGCTTTAAGTATTCTCTTTTGCTCGATTGTAATTAGGCATATGGCCATCATAAAATGTGAAAATGTTATTCAATGTGAAACTGTTTGTGTGATTTGTAATGAAACATTTCACTTGCTTGAAGCACTTTTTATGTGGCTCATGTCATTAGGCAGTGTAACTGTGAAACAAACCACAAAAGGTTATAAACATGCATTTGGCACGTACGTGTCCGCTGCAAGCCCTGCCTTCGCTCACCTCTGCAGGTGTGCTCTGGGCTGAGGCATGAGAAGGTCATTATGGGCATAAATGTATGAGTGTGTGAAGGCCTAGGTCCCTTGGGCATTGTTAACCACGCAGCTAAGTCAAGATTGAGAAGTGCATATAAACAAAATGAACTGCATTTGAAAGAATAGACGTGACAAGAGGAATTGACACATAAGGCTGTTTTGTGTGTGGTTCCCAGGGGCTGTGACTTCTGCCATCAAGCATTCTCCCTCCATTCTCACCTCTCAGACCGGTGGAAATTAATGAAGCGCAGAGGAACTGCAGTCAAAGGCACAAAATGGCCGCTCATTAATAGCCTTCCGCCACTGGGCCCATTATGACACAGCCAGATATGAGATGGCTTTAAATGTGAGCGCTGAGTCCCTGGGCAACGGTAAACAAATCAGTGAGAAAAACAGTAGCCTTTTAGGTGGTCACTGGGAACATTTGAAGTTAAAAACACTATTATCTTTGTTGTACATTAAACAGCACAATGATTTTCTGCATCGCTGTCTCATGCAAATGACTGCAGCAAAGCAAAAGGAAGCCAACATCACAACACGTGCACAAACCCACAACACAAATAGCCCAGGCAACAAAGTAAGACTTTTCATGTCCCTGTGGAGATAGGAGTTGGCATTGTACTAAGTGTTTGGTTGCTCACCAAATAAATTCATTAATTTGCTTAATTATGAGCCTCCCTATCAATTTCCTCTCCCTGGGAAATGTTCAGTGAAGCTATGCAGCAACATAACACATTTTGGAGGCTGTGTTCTCACTATCACATAATAAACAAACAGAATACACCAGGGCCTGATTAAAAGGCTTCCCACCACAGACACTACACAGACACTACAGAGGGGTCCGAGCACACACTGTTTGTTTCTCTGCTTCACATGGAATTGTTTCAGCTTGTTTTTGACAGCTACACACGCCACAGCTATTACTGAACGCACAGACGCTGGGACTAATAATTAAAGCTCACCACTAACCTGAATAAATTATAGCTCCTGTATATAAAGAGTCTGTGTGCGTGTGTGTGTGTGTGTGCGCGTGTGTGTGTGTGTGTGTGGTGTGGTGTGTGTGTGGTGTGTGTGTGTGTGTGTGTGTGTGAACAGTAGCATGTGGGGCCTCGTTTGTCCTGATTAGCTTCTGTTGTTTTATGCAGAAGTTGTGTAAAGTGTCTATCTGGGCAGTACATGTGTGCACGCTCCCATGTGATAGTAGTGCTGCATTGTATTGGGGGCTGTTTGTTTCAGGCGTCTTATCTCATGGATGCAAATTAAAAGTTTTATAAAGTAGCCGTCATTATTTTTCAATTAGCACATCTATGTCACAAACATTCGGAAAACTTTCCCCGACAAGGCCAAGAAAACTGTCATCTCTTTGTGTCCGAAGTTTGAGTTTTTTTCGGAAATAGAAAACAGCATCACATGACAATTACGAATTTGTTCAAGACTGAATGGCTATAGGATAATTTTCATGGTTGTAAAAGTCCCTGTTATGTCTGAATGCCCTGGCTCATTGCAGAAATTCAACAGCACTTTTATCAAGGTTTAATTCTCATAATTTTGCATTTACATAGCAGAGCGTCTTCAGTACACACATACAGTACCACAGCATGTCATTGAGGTGGAAAAAAATATATATTCTTACTGTTTTAAACATTACAATTGGTATATAAACTCTGGTACTTGGTCAATAAGTGAATAGATGACATGTGTCGAGAAGGCTCTATGGATGTGTTGGCTGATGTTGTAATGCAAATAGAAGTAGGGAGATAATAGAGGAGACGGAGGGTTATACATAATATACACCGACACACATGGATAACCACACCTACGGCAGCGATGCACACGCTCCAAAACAGAGATGGTTGGAGGCAGGAGTCAGACAGGCTAAATCCCATTATTTGGCCCTCATCCCAGAGCGTGAATTGAGAGTCAAGTAGGATGCATGTGGTAACCACAATGAAATTACAGCTGCTGTGAGGCCGAGCGCTGCTAATGCACCCCCATTGTGTGCTGGAGTGCATCTAAATAAGCAGCGGTAAAAGGCAGGCTGTGCGGGCTGAGGGCACGGCTGTGTGGATCTAAAGCAAATGGATGCCGTGATAGAGGGCTGTATTTAGACCTAATGATGTCTAACCTGTGGACCACCCGATGGGCCTTTGTGCTTGGACCGAGCACTTGCACTGTACTGTATGTGCAGGATATTTCACTGCACTACAAAGGAAAGTCATTTATATAAATGTCTAAAAGAGGCATTGCTCAAGTCACTTTTTCCACATGTGTTTTATGTTTATTTCAACTGCACACACAATCGTGATATGGAAAAAGCAAAAAAAACAGAATAAGAAAAAGTAACACTTCAGATTACAGCCCGCGAGTTCCAGGTGTAGGTACAGGGAAAGTGCAAGGTTGAATAAAGACATCCAAAGTGCAACAACTATATACAACGTGTAACAAAGGTCTACAAGGTGTAACAATGTGTACAAGTGTAGTTGCAGTTGTTTTGGCCGCCATATAAATTAGATATGCTAGCTTTATAAAGGGCATACTAGTTTCATGAATTGGGTAAAATGACCGTATAATGTGCAAATACACCGTACCTAATATGTAACTACACAGTGCAGGCTGTAATCTAATCCTTTGTTACCTACACCTTTATTATTCTTTGTACACAATTATTATACCTTGCATTTTAATGTGAAATTACCTGTACTTACATGTGTACTTACTTTCTCCTTACCTCTACGTACACATAGTACGCGGGCTGTAATCTAAAGTGTCACTGAAAAAACCCTTAACATGTATTGTTGCAAAACCACTGACGCAATAAAACGCTACAAGCTACTAAAGTTATGTTAAGTTTTACACAAACTCTCTACACTCTCCTTGAAATTATTATTTGGCAGTGACTGTGTTTGAACTCGCAACTTCACCCTGTGTTTGAGTAGCAATACAAAAACAAAAAACTCATATCATATTACAGCTTTATATTTTAGAAATAGGCCTCTGAGCGGTATCTTTGTGTTTCCATCTACGCGCAACTTTTGCCCCCAACTTGTAAACTGTTGTAAGCGAGATGAAGGTTGCCAATGACAAGCGGCAGCCAATTCCCAGAGCACGTTGCGTCGGCCATCAGAGGAGGTTAACCAAAAGTGAAGGAAAGAGGAAGCCAAAAGAGAAAACACTCAAACTGTCAGGCCCAGATGCAAAGCAGAGATCCGGATGTATCCATTATGAATGAGAGCTATTTGAAAGGTAGAGGCAGAACAGTGGATAGGACACTCAGTCACCCTCAGCAACGCTTAACCCTCTCATAACCCCAAAACAGCCCACCTCCTCCCCTTCAGTGCACGGACCCGCTCATCAACACCCGCCTTTGTACAGTCAACAGCGCTGTTGTCATTCATGTTACACTTCTCCTCAGAGCTGTCCGTCAGGCGCGGCGGCGGGAGCGGCTGATCTAAAACAGCGCCTTCCCTCCGGTGACAGGAGGATTGAGCCGTAACACCCGGATGCTAACCTCTACTGTTATTTGGCCCGCAGAGAGGCAGCTACAGAGCGAGATACACAGGCTAATGACAAGAACAAACACCGGCGTGGCTTTGTTCCGTCTCCATAAAACAGCAGACTTCAGTGGGATTACTTTTGCTTCCATGGGCCCAATCAAACTTGTGTTATTTAGACTTCAAACATGGCCTCCGATGAGACACAGACAGGGCGCGGGCTAGGTGTGCGTCTCCTGCTAATAGCTGCTAGCATGATTCGGTTAAGCTGCTTATTTCCGACATAAATAATGCATCCAGGCAGATGCGCTTGACTTTAGTTGAATATGAATCGGCGGCGTGATTGACACCGAGGTTTGTTGAGCGCGGAGTTTATTCTACAGTCTCACCTTTGGAAACAGGCCTGTCTCATTTAATATCCCCTATGTTAACATAATTATGACAACCAGCACTGATTCATCCACGTGTCTGCCTAATATCCATGACAAAATTAGGCTACTATTTTGGAGGGGGAGGAGGCAGCAGGGTGGAATTTAGTCAAGTATCAAAAGCAACCCGATAAGGAGAATATCCGCGGTTTAGTTCAGGATATTTTTTTCCACAAGACGCCCTGCTTACCCACCCACCAGCCCTGCCCCTCCTTGGCCCCCTTTTTACACTCATTGATTCCAATCAATCAACGTTAATTAAGCAGCCACCTTTCCACATATATGCCACATGCTAATAGGCCAATGATATGGGCATTTAGCCGCGACTTTAATCTTAGCAGCTAACACGTAATAACTCCCTCCGCAGCCATGGGAATATCCATAACAGCCCGCAGAGAGCACGGAGGCACTTCACATGCGCTGTACTAAAGCTTATTTACAAGGTAAAGATGTAAGCATTACCCAGAGACTAGAGTGGAGAAGCACATTAAGGCTCAATGGGCCGCGGCATGTAATCCAAACAGTAAAATTACATTTATTTAGAGTTTGTCTTTTCTGTACCATAGCAGGAACAGCTCATTTTTAGATATTGGTTGTTACCGCACTGACATTGACTTTCTTTAAAGCAGTACTAAGTAACTCTTGCCCCTAGAGGCCATAAGCGCAACTGCAGGTGTCTTAGCAAGTTACGATTTTTTAACTTATTAAATGTCTTGGAGAGTAAATACTACGCTGACAGAAAAGGTGAAGGGAGAGAGGGGTGTTGTACATCCAGTTATACAATGGAAATATTTTTTTCACTCAAACTTGGCTGTAAATACTGTTTAAAGTGGCGCTAGCCCGCAGTTAGCTTTGCCCGTTAGCCTGTTAGCTTCTTCTCCGTGATTACATTAGTGTGTATTGCTTGCTCCGGCAGTCAAGTTGCAAGCATGGTTTTCTGGCCAGAGACACCGGGGGAGATGAATCATCCCATTAACACTTGTATTACCCCCAGAGGGACTACGGAAAGGATTTATTAAGGTAAACACGTTACTTAGTACTGCTTTAAGGTGCAAGTGTAAATAAAAACCCACCGCCTGTTCACCAGAAGACGGATGTTTCAACACGTTGCTTAGTTGTCTCTGCATACTGTAAGCACACGCTGCCAAAATCCCACTGGAACATTGCTGTTTTTTTTGGGATGACAATGAATTGCTGGGAAAAAAGCGCAATAGCTTTTAACCTCCACCTGAACCGAGCCCATTTTCTCCACTTCAGCTTTGCCCAAATCCAAAAGCTTCTCGACTGGCGCTTACAGCCCATAGGCCAGAGTTACGCCTCATTAGAAAGCTAAGACCTATGTAAACAGATTGTGATTTTTTGTTTTTGTTGCGTTGTCGCTGCATTTTTGTCACGGTTTAAAAGCATTTATGTCATGTTTTCGTCTCTTTTTTGGTTGTTTTATGCTTTTTCATTGTGTTTTCATCATTAGTCACTTTCTAGTCGTGTTATTGTCACTTGTCGTGTTATTTCGGTCTCTTTTTTAAAATATTTTCATCCTTGTTTTCGTCGCCGTTTTGTCACCTTGTTCAAGAAGCGTATAGATTTGGGAAACTGGAGAAAATGTGCTCGGTTCAGGTGGGGGTTATAGGAGGCTAATATACATAGCAGAACCTGTTCATCTACCCTCTGTACTATTAATATGACTGAATTTTACCAGTCATATTAAGTCCATTACATCAGCGGCCTATTACCATCTAAAAAACATTGCTAAAATAAAAAACATAGTGTCTAAACAAGACTTGGAGAGATTAATTCATGCATTTGTCTCCTGTCGGTTAGACTATTGTAACGGCCTGTTCACTGGCCTTTCCAAACGAGCTGTCAAACAACTGCAGTATATCCAAAATGCTGCTGCTCGAGTCCTGACCAAAACCAGGAAATACGATCGTATTAGTCCAGTGCTCCGGTCTCTGCACTGGCTTCCTGTCACTCAGAGAATAGACTTTAAAATAGCTCTGCTTGTGTACAAGTCTCTTCATGGTCAGGCACCAAAGTACATCTCGGACATATTACAGCCGTATGAACCACCTCGGGCCCTGAGATCCTCAGGGAGGGGTCTCCTGGTGGTTCCCAGAGTCACCACCAAACATGGTGAGGCTGCATTTCGGTTTCACGCAGCAAAAGTCTGGAACAGCCTCAGTGAAGATGTGAGACAGGCCTCGACCCTGACTATGTTTAAGTCCAGGCTGAAAGGACACCTTTTTACTGCTGCCTATGGCAATTCATTGTAATTTAATGAATTTTAATATATATATATATATATATATATATATATATATATATATACATATTTTAATGTAATGTTTAATGTAATTGTTTTTAATGTAATTTTATTGTGTCTTTATTGCATTTTTATTGTGTTTGGGTGTCTGGTGTTGCTGTGAGGCACATTGAGTTGTACATGTACATGAAATGTGCCATACAAATAAACTTGCCTTGCCTTGCCTATGTCTTGGCGCGCTATAAACTCAATAATAATATCACTTGCAGCTATGAAGCTTAAGAGTACACTTTTGTTGTCGGGTAATTATAAATAACTTACAACAAATACTTAAATTGACTTTTAGAAACTTTTCAAAGACCGAGGAGAGCCATCCTTAGAGCCCCCACTCTTTGTCTTTGTCAGTGTGCTGTTAGTCGAGCAGAAAGAGTCTAAGGTATAAACTCTGTGCTGTTTGTAAGGCTCTCTCTGTGCCTCTCCCCAGTGATAATTATTTGATCTTGTTTAGTTTATTATTCATCTTGAGGGAGCCCGTTGTGACTTGTGGATAAATGCCATATGAAAGGCTCTGCACGCCGAGGATGCATCCCCACTTTTATCCTCGCTCCCAAAACAGATCAATTAGTAAAACTAAACAATAAATAATTTATCGCATTGCTTTGTGTCCCCGTTCCATCAGTGGAAGACAACAGTTGATTAGATGGAGAGGAGCAGCCGAGAGAAACAAGGGGCTGAGTAAAAAGGCGGGTTGATTGAGAGGGGCTTTAACTAGAGCTGATGCTGTGTGAACATTTGAGCGGGGAATTATCAGGCATGTCCATCATTGCAGGTAACTTCTTACACCTCCCATCCCCGCGCTGCTCCTAAAGTGACGCGCACTAGTAAAAATGGGGTCAAGCAGTGGAAGGAGTTCAATGTCACCGGCGTCATATATAAATATATACGTCGGCCGTCGGGGTGCGCGTGATTAAAATAACACACTGGGATGTTTTGTGTCATGGCAAGCAATCAGACCGTATTTGCAAAAAAAAAAAAAAAGAAGAAAAAATTCAGATCAGATGAATTTTAATGAGGTGTACACTCGAGGGGGATCGCTGTGGCGCAGCACTGGGGATAGAAGGTGAAGCGCAGCCTGTCCCCGTTATTTGCCAGAAGACAGCCAGGTACATAACTTTGTTCATTCTCCCTCTCTTTACCCTCAGATGAAAACGGCAGATCCAAACTCAGGGTCCACTCAGTGCTCAGATTGCGCCGCCGTTCTGCCAATTTGAATAAATTATTCCAGATCGCTCAGTGGGGTTCATTTTGTGAGAAATTATATTTTTCCAGGAAAGGTTAATTTTGAAGGGAGCCTGAATGACTTGGAACTGGGCGGGGGGAGGAGACACGGGTGAGGCGCGGGTGTGCTGGGGTAGTGTGAGCAGTGAGGGAAGGCAGGGTGAGAGAGGTACGCGGGGGTTTGGGTTGGGTGGCGGGGGATGCGGGGGGGGGGGGGGGGGCACACGAGCGAGCAAGCGAAGGGGGGGGGGGGGGTGCAGTTATTAAAAGCGATTGCATTGCCTCGCGGATGTCCCTGGAGAACAGAATCAGTGGAGATGTTAAACCTTGCTTGACACCCCAGTTGGATAATTGTGGGTGTGGGAGCTAATCAGCGGAAGATGTCTCCTCAATTTAAATCTTGTCAGTTAGTGAAGATTAGGCCCTCCTGTCCCGGCCACCATTAGCTTTGTTGCATGTCAATGCGCCGGAGAGAGGTGTCCGCCAGGTCCGGCACAAGGGTAAAAAGGGGGCGCGTAGTGGAAACCAGCAGATTAATTCCAGCTAAAACCAGTATGGAATCCTCAAGAAAAACACATATGAGGGGCAAGGGGAATTTATGCAGCCTTTTTGAAAATGCATTTGTTACATCTGACCTAACAGAGGAACCTATAGTGGGATAAGGAATGCAGTGTGTGCGCTCCAGATTCTTTTCTCCAGCAAAAAACATATGTGGTGGTTAAATATCTTCCTGGACACAAAATAAAAATCAAATTTTTAACTTCAAGATCCATGCCAATAGCCAGACCAACCGAAGCACCGGGGTCTCTCCTTATGCTCTGCTATATTGTTACATTATGTGATGAATTTAAAATGAATGGAATGGTAGGATCCTGATGTTAAAGCTATTAAATGACTAATAATCTGTGACAGTGTGATCTCATTAATAAAAGCGCAGGGTATAATTTTAACCCCGGTTAAGAGGAGATGGAGGGTAAGGCTGAGTGACTCATTTAAAAGTCTACTGTAGTGAATTTTATGACTCGAGTCTGTCTGGCCATGTGCCATGGCTGCGCGTTCCCCCTGGTAAATATTTGTACCAGATTTTTCCTGCAGGACAATGGCTCCTTTCATTGAGCACGTCCCATAACCTTGCAGCCAACGCAGGGTCAGGCCAAATAAACAAGAAGCCGCGCGCTTCTCCTCTCCTTCTTGTGCTGGGCCGTCCCAGCTCGGCCGGCCCCTCTGTGAGCTGTGGGCCACCCCTGCCTGAGTGCTGACAGATGTGCAGGCCCAGAACGAAGGAAGGGGTGCGGGGTGTACTTCCTCACATTAATAAATGCAGAACATCGGAGAGGAAAGAAGCCTTAACTGTAATCTATCTACAATGGTTTTGTGATTGTTAAGAACTTCTGATTCAGCCACCGCAGTCATAATCCATTTTTACATTTTGTGCCAGTCCCAAGCCAAGGGTCATGCAGGCAGTGTCTGGGCAAGGAGACGGGTGACCATTTCATAAAAATAAAACAAATTGAAACCAAAATAATATCCTCCTGAAAAAACTTAATTTAACCACCATTAACCATATTAGCCAGTACAAACACTGGAAAAGTCTGAATGAATGGAGAATGTTGCATCTTTTACCGTCATGAAGAAGTACAAATAATCTCTTTTAATTCAGAATTGGGGATAGGGTCACAAGCTGTTTCATTTCCAAGTATGAACAACATTTCGAGGGTTATATTTACAAGGGGAAACTATTAGACTATTAAATATAGAGTGAGGCAAACTTGGGGTGGCTGGTCCTTCAGTCATTAGTGTCGAGGAGAAATAATAACGGAGACAGGGCACAGCCTTTAAACCATGTACCTGTAATCAGACAATAACAAGGCTGTCGTCCAACTGAAAACGTTGGCGGATTTCTTTTGGCTCCATCATTAAAATAAATGCATTTGTATTGTGTTGCACGTAGATGAAAGATCCACAAACAGAAGCCTATCCACAGGCCGTCTACAAAATGCTTAATGTCGGTGATTAAACTTGGAACTGGAGAGAACATGAAAAAGAAAGTTCTCTTTGTGCATGTGCCACGCCAACATAAAGGGATAGTGTCAGGGCACAAAACCAAACACACCTAAAATGTGCAAATCAATGTGAAATAGACTGTTTGAAGGTGGTTATGACTATTAGAAAATGTACTATTAAAAATGAATGGGCTTTCCTATTCTCAAACCTATCGTTATATCTGCTCTTTTACTTCAATGGATCCAGGGTTTCCACCTCCTACACTTTTAGACATCCACCAAACAAATCAAAGAAAGTACCGCAATTATTAACTCTCCTTATACTTGTATCATCCATTGTATCCCTGTGTGTAACCTGCATGGTTATAATTACAGCCTGCACAGCCCTGTTGTCTGGGTCCACAAACCTCTAAGTGTGTGTTTAAATGTTCCACAGGAGAAGACACACAAGAGAAAACGACGACAAACCTGCAATTAGCTCTGGATTGCGTGGAGGCACTGGCTCTTCCGAACGGAGGTGAATAATGATGGGTATGTACGTTATGTACAGCCTCTGATATCATATTGTTAAACATATGAAACATGGATTAATAAGAGTAAAAATGGGGAAACAATTACACCAGAGCAAGTACAAACTTTGCACTACCATAAAGATGACTATAATTTGCATTAGGCACGTCAGATTTCTTGAATTAAAGATTATGCATCACTTTGCTAATGTGAACAGAGCGTGTATAGGTCAAGAACGTCCGTAATACTTTGTAAAACTTGATTCTGTCCTGTCTGTTGATGTGGAATTGATCTATTGTTTACGTCTATTTAAATGTAGCCCATGTCACCCTGCACAGGTTAGAGTTCACCATGCCCATTAGTGCAGACTCTGGGTCACCTCCCTACCATGACGCTGGGACAACCATAGGCTTAAGGCTCTTTACACCGTTTTTAAAAGCCATAGCAGAGGAGGCTACTTAACTATGAATGTGTTCAAAACTACATCTTAAGATTTACAACACATTCCATCCGATATAGAAGTGTTAGGGAGTAACGCGGAGCTGTACCGCAGTGGGAATGCTAATGGCAACAGCTAGCCTGCTAACGGCGCATCAAGCTAGTTCTGGGCTTGTGAAAGCTAAAAACAAACCACCGTGAACACAATATATCGCAAGTCCACACACGATAAACCGCAGAAGAGAGCAGGCAACACGAATGAAAGCCCTTTTTTTTTTTTGGGATGAAATCCTTTCTCCACTAGCATCCACCTCAGTGCCTTGTTTACCTATTACTTCACAGCGCATCAGTGTGAACCACGCTGCACTCACTGACTGCAGGCCCCGCGCTTGAGGCCTGAGGCGGCACATGGCATAAACTGTTGTTGCCGGCTGTTTTCAGCGCGGGGCAGACAAAGCTTCTCTGTGTGAGCAACCACAGCTACAGCGTCTACTTCGGAGAGGTACATCGATCGACGAGCCGCAACACTTACACCCCTCCGAGCGCTCATCTGGCAGCCAGCGGGGCCAGCAGTGTGCCAGGGCCAAAATCCCACCAATGCACTCTAAAAAGGGGGGAAAAAAAGACAAATCCACTTACCTCTCTCTAAATCTTCCAGAACTGATTAAAAAAGTCTGTCATGCAGACTAATTCTTATGCAGGTAGAACAGCATAGGGGAAACAATAATAATTAAGAATGCCAGTGTCCACAAGATTTTACGAGACACTTAAAATGCTAAATTTCCACAATATATTTTGGTTGCTTGACACTTTTGTTTTTATTGTGCCCTGTAAAGCTGATTTAAGCATGAAATAAAATATACAACGCTTTTAAAACTGACAAGATACGGAGGGGGAAAAAAATGAGACACGCAATTTGTAAACACTTTGACAAATGCATGCATATTTTAAAATCCTATTACGCATTAAGTATTCTCCAAGAAATCACATGAGCATGGAGGGGCCCAGTTAGGAGTATCAAAGAGCGGAGAGACAAGACGTTTAATCTAATCTAGGTTCTAATAGTTGGGGAGACATTAATTATTGATAAGGCCAGCAATTGATTGGTTAATAAGATAATGTAATTGAGAAATGAAAATCATCAGTGTATATGCAAGTGTGTTGGAGAGGCTCTGCGCTCCATGGAGGCGGTGAGGGAGGGAGGGGTGCGTCGGTGTGGTGGGGGGCATGGGGGGTCTTGGGGGATCGGCCCGACATAGGCTTCCATCATTACTGCCACACTATAAAAGCGGAGTGGTGATTAAAAGGACTTGATTGATTTGGCTCTCGTTGGGATAAGCTGTCCCCGTTCAGTCGCTGCGGACTCCGGCTGCAAATGTCATTATGCACAGTTTAAACAGGGGGGTATATGGTGATGTGGGGGGACTCGACGTGCGTGTGTTTGTGTTTCTTATATCTAAATGCGCGTGTACATGCGCCTTGAATGCCAAATTCAAGGTGTAAAAACATACAGTGAGCAAAGTTTGTGTGACTTGTGTGCACTGCAGAAACTATTGATTTTTTTTTTTAAGACTTTAATTCATAATATTAATATTTTTTGCTTATAGTTACCTCCAGTACCAACATGACCATGGTTATCTAGCCTGTTGTATGTAATGAAACAAGGCAGAAACATCCTGGACCAGATGTGAAATTATTAAGGTCAGTACTAATTACATCACAACAGGAAATGTTGATGAATATTAGGAATTCAAGTCATGATCTAGACATTGATTGCAGAGTAAACTTGGTTGCGTTGGCACTTGGTGTTTCCGGCAATATTAATTGTTTGTTCCTTTTATTTTATACAACTTGTTTTAGTTAAGACAATAAATGCAAGTCAATATAAAAATTCACCAAAACACAACTATTATTAAATGCAATATATTTTGGAAGATAACTTTAAAACAACAGTGCTTTATGTTTTGTTTGTGCACTATATTTGCACACAAGCCTTGTTTAATTAAAAGATTCAAATAATTTTTGTAAAGACAAAAGATACAATTGCAATAAAGCATTTTTCTTGCACTCACCACCATAAGATATTAGAAAACTATTTCCAAAATGTAGAATTTAATTGTTACATTGTAATACAGATTAATTTCTTTTCATTTTTTTCATTTTTTTTTTCATTTTTTTTGTGCAAAAGCAAAAAAAAAAAAAAAAAAAAAACGTTTACACACACACACACACACACACACACATGCACACACCATTTGCATGTACACATAGGTGCTATAAACGTGTCTAGGGCTTTCTCCAGTGTGCGCCTGTGCATCCATGTCGTCAAGAGGTGGCCCCACTCACTCAGTTTTCACTCTGCTTTTGTCTGCTCCGTCTACTGTACTCACTTCACACACCGCACATCCTGGGAGTGAGAGAGACCCACCGCTGCACAAAAGCTATTGATTTTGCCATCCGCCGCAATGAATGATCTTTCTTAGCCAATTTCTGAATTTCAAAATGAGTTCGATACTAATAATGATACTGGAAGGATTCTTTAAACTGCTGGAAGTAGAAAAGGTGAAACTGGAGGGAGGGAAAAAAAAATATGAAAAAAAGACAGTGATTTGTGGGTGTTTGGTTTTGGGGGGAAAATAGGATTTTCTGTACAGGAGATTCAACAAAATAGAGATGACAGAACGGTTTTAATAGTTGGAATTACTACATTGTACTCTCTGCTATTATTTGATTTTCATCCATTGCAATAGAAAGACTCTCTCTCGTTTTCTCTCTCTCTTTTTTCCCCCCCTTCACTTTACAAACTCCCAACTTTTATGGTTACAGTTTTTCTCCACCTATTTTCATGCATGGCTGTGTGCTTTTTATGACGCCATTTCCAATATACAGCATTCTTGCAAGCTTGCTCCCAAAGCCGTTCCTTGTATTTCATGCGCCATAAAGACACAACTTTCTATTTTGCATCTCGCAAATCTTACATAAAAAGTGAAAATAAGAGGCACATAAATATTTAACATGGCCTGTGTTTAGAAGAGGGAGACTGTTGGTGTCACTTTGCGGCAGACGCCAATGGGGTGCAGGGTCAATAAGGTGGAACCATTTCATTTCTGTTAAATGAAACAATAGATTTGGAAAGTAACGAGATACCTTTACTCAAATAGTTGACACAAAAGGTTCCAAGAAGCATTCACTCCCATCTCTATATAGCATTTTATCAATTTACTTCTTTTTGTTTTTGTTTACACCAGTTTAAGCATGTCTATAGTTTACAAATTAGTAGTGATTAAGTAGTGTTTAGTAGTGTTTCAAATGTTGAAATTACAGCTGCAATAGTTTGATTTTGTCATCATGTGTTGAGTGTTATTTAGTCGTGATTTTATTCTCTGGAAAATAACACAAGTGACAATATACTGCAATGCAATGTGCACAATTTAACATCTTTTACATCTTTTACACTGGTTTAAGCATATCTATAGTTTTCAAATTAGGAATGATTAAGTAGTGTTTAGTAGTGTTTCAAATGTTGAAATTACAGCTGCAATAGTTTGATTTTGTCATCATGTGTTGAGTGTTATTTAGTCGTGATTTTATTCTCTGGAAAATCGGAATAACACAAGTGACAATATACTGCAATGCCATGTGCACAATTTAACATCTTTTACGTCTTTTACACTGGTTTAAGCATATCTATAGTTTTCAAATTAGGAATTATTATGTTAGCGTCAAGTGTGTTTCAGATGTTGAAATTACAGCTGCAAGAGATGTAACAATAGATGATTGTGTGATAATGTGTTGAGAGTTATTTAGAAGAAGAAGAAGAAACTTTTCACAGATAAAATCACAAAATGCTCCACAGGGGTTATTTAGTTGTGACTTTAGTCTCCAGAAATTCGTAATAACACAAGTGACAATATACTGCGATGCCATGTGCACAATTCAATGAGACATGCCAGCATTCTTCTACCATAAACTGACTTCTGACTGATCTTTTATTTGGGCAGACACACATCACATTGTTAATCAGACGTCCCGTGCCCTTTGGAGGTGTTAATTCTGGCCCTGCGTGCGCGGCTGAGAAGAGGGGCTGAGGGGGAGGCGCAGATGAACAGATACGGCGGGGAGGTGTTGCCGGGTCACGCGGGCGCGGCCTGTCTGTGTTGGCCTCTCTTGTCAGACACCTGCCTGGATTACGCCGCCGGCTCTTCTCTCCGATGTGCAGGGGTCGCGGGTCAACCATTTACCCAGTTCATTGGCTTCTCATTCACTCCTCAAAAAGCTGTGGGCTGGATCTGCATAAAAAGGCTCTGGCATCGGTATGCTTTGCAGGGCTGCGGAGGGGCTCAGGTGAGAGGGGCTACCCGTGTGAGTGGAGGGGCGCAGCGCAGAGGATTACTGTAAATGGCGGAGTCAACAGGAGCGAGTGATTGGGCTTGATTTTATTTGGTTGATCTCGTAAAAATGTGTTTTATGCGTTGCGAGGTCAGGGTTTTAAGTGTGAAATATATTTTTTGAATTACCATGACATATGAAACATGTGTTAATGTGGTTGTGCCTTTTGTTAAAACGCACACATGTTGTTATTTTGAAAATGTTTAAATTAAATAAAAGGTTGTGATGAAACATTTATAATTATTATACATAAGTTTATGTCGACTATGCTACACTGTAAAATGTAAAATTTGTTTCAACTCAAAAAACTCATTCCAAGGGCTGCCAAGAAATTTTATTTGTAACCAATAACCATTTTACAATCTAGTCGATTTGAAATTTGAGATTCACCTCTTTCGTTCAATTGTATTCTTAGGTTGACATAACTGTTTCCAGTTGTCTGAAGTGAAAAACTTAGGTTGACACAACTGATTTAATTTGTAACTGACGTTTTTCACTTCAGACAACTGGAAACAGTTATGTCAACCTAAGAATACAATTGAACGAAAGAGGTGAATCTCAAATTTCAAATCGACTAGATTGTAAAATGGTTATTGGTTACACATAACATTTCTTGGCAGCCCTTGGAATGAGTTTTTTGAGTTGAAACAAATTTTACATTTTACAGTGTATCAGCCATTCGCAAAGTGGAGAAAGGCTTTGGCAAGATCCCCATTAAATATCCTAAGATCCCACAGTGGCCTTCAATATTAATGTTTTTTTAATTCCATAATACGTTATAAAAATACAAGTTAAGACTAATATGATAAATACAGATTGTGTAAAATTAAATTCATATATAACCTCCATTTATTTTTTACGTTGACCCCCAGGGGGCTTGAACTCCAATTTGGGAACCACTGAGTTACAATGTTAATCAAATCCATTGTCAGTTTTATTACAACAATGTTCTCCACTAGTTTTTAAGTTTCATAATTGGATGTATTTGTCAATCCACGATCATGACCTGTTAAATCATTTGTCACGATTGTATAGTGGTATGTAAGCATCAAACACTTGCCAACAGTTTTGCTTCTTCTTCTGATCCCCAGAGATCACAGTCGCCAAGCTCCTTTCCCGTAGCGAAAGAAAGAGCAGGACAAGGAGGATCCTGCACAAACAGATAAAGCAGATAGAGGGGCATGAGGGATGTGACGGGTTTGTGGGGGGGAAGGCACCAAACATGAAACTCCGCAAATTTGACTTATAACAAGCAAAATTACACCCTGCTGTCATTTAAATTATGGCTGCCCTCTATAAAGGTGTCTTTTAGGCGCATTAATTGAATTCGGCACTGTTTCCCAATAATAATCTGTAAAGTTCAGCCGTCCATCCTTCACGAGATCCCCGCCGCGTCGCCGAGGAGTGTCTATTTCAGTGGCTTAATTTATTTTCATGATTCGCCGATAATGACGGCCATGCAGGCTGTACATCAGAATTAACCTTCATTTCACTGAGGTATATTACGATGACAGTCCCCGACACATTTCACCTACACAAAGGGCATTCTCCCCCCCCCCCCCCCCGTTCCTTACGTCCCCCACCACCACCGCTCTGGTCCTTCCTCTCCCTCTCCTTCTCCCCCCAGTTGCTTGCACCTCCTCTGTCGCCCGGGCCTGCTGCTGCTGCTGCTGCTGCTGCTGTATAATCATCCTCAGCAGACCCAGATGGTTTGATAGCCGATTAATTTTCACAGGAAATCAAGTGGCCAAGCTCTTTCTCTCCGTCGCCACGCACCCTTCTCCTTAGCAGTACTCCCCTCCTCACCACCACCACCGCCGCCACCGCCATGCCAACCAAACGCACTCATGCCCCACAATAGCCCGACGACGCTACTTGTGCCCACCGACTTTTCCTGTCAATTAGGTGTTTTATTTAATCTCATCTCTCGCTCGCTTGGGCCCCCTCCCCCCCCCCATCTTAATAATTACATACACACCCCCCCCCAAACCAATGCGTCTTCTGATATCGCCGAGCGCGCTTAATTTATTTTTCGCGACGATGTAACAAAAGTGCTGTAAATTAATCAGGGGGACATCAAGCAAAATTGAGGTCCCATCCGCTTTCCCCTTTTCACTAATTTCTATGCGAACCATTAAGTGGCCGATATAGATTCCGGCATTTGCCATGGTCGCGCACTCAAAAGATTTCATTACGGACTTGACGTCACTCTTTTTTTTTTTTTTTTTTTTTTTTTTTTTACCCGCCCCAATCATTTCTGCCCTATTTTCTCCCTCATGAGCTCTTTGTTCTTGCCCCCCCCCTCTGTAGGACCCTGCCACTATAAAAAAAAAAAAAAAAGGGGTCCGTATGTATGCAAATGACAATAATAGATGCATGCAAATGACAATAATAGATTTCCCTTTGCGGCGCCACAACTGTCCATGATAGCCTATTTAGAGGGAAACCAAAGAAACATTCAATTTGAGACATTAACCAAGGGGCACATGCAAAGGTTGCCCCCCCAAAAAAAAAAAAAAAAAGTGATTAAGAAATTACTGAATTGGTGCTCGCTGCGTGAAGTTGCCTTTCTCTGGGTCTTTACTCTTTGGCTTCATTGACATGGCATGTGTAATGAGGAGGTCCGATAATTAGAATATTCTGGAGAGGTGAGCCCTGCTGGAGCTCTCCCGTCTCCCTCCCTCTCTCGCACTCTCCATGCGCTTACTTACTATTATTACAACCCTCATTTTGAAAGATGGACGCTGGAAAAGCAGACACAATGCCACGAGACGTACAGTGCGAAAGATCGAGATAAACTGAGACTGAGCTTTTTTTTCAATCAAATCATACAAAAACCCACTAAAATTCACAAGGCCTCAAGATCCAGTCTTGTGAATGTTTGCGCCAGTCCTCGTCCAAACGAATCTGGTCACTGGCATCGACGCTGTATTAGTCAATTGCAGCTCACTATTGGCGGCACACAAGCTAATTACAAATAGGAAAAGTGGATTTTTGTTTAAACTCAACTTCTGCTGTAGTTCATTCAGAGAGTGTGGTGCGGCAAACCTAAAGGCCTTTTTTACCCAATTTGGTTTCAAGTCTAGCAGTACATTCATAAATTCATACGCACGTTTCGATCTGCAAAACATACGGGCAATCAATAAAAAAACAAAATAAAAACAAAAAAATAGTCCATCAGCAGCCACAGTTAACTGCTCTCGTGCCCCTTCAACCTCAGAATGATTGTCTCCTATAATATCTGGTATAGTAAATCATTCATTATTTCATATAATTTGAGAAACATATCCATGTGGTGAATGACTTATTTTTGTTGTTGTAAATTCCAATACATATCATGCATTTCTTGGTATCCACTTTGGAAACTAGGAGGAGGTCATTCAGATAACGCATGATGCTACTCAAACCAAAGAGGCGAGTAACACAGAGTGATGAAAATATAAGACACAATTCCGAATGTACTCAATCCATGATGGACAGTAGTACTGCTGAGTCTATTTATCTCTTGACAAGATGTCTTTTATTATACTGCTGAAAAAGTAAAGAAGGTATTCATAACTGGGAACAAGCGCTGGTGTATGTGTGAGTGCGTCGGAGAGTGAGGCGCCGCTCTGAGCCCCTTCAGCTGCAAATAAATATAATCAATCTCCCATTTACATACAAATAGCCTTCCCCTCTTCCTCCTAATAATCTGCTGTGCATCCTCACAGCAGATCATATTCACACCACCCATTTCACATTTATCATTAGATGGCTTTATTGATTGTTGTTCCCCCCCCCGCCCGATAACATTTCATTTATTAGAGGATATTGAAGGAACGCGGGGCTGACATGGCACATTGCTTCCTGCCGTGCGACGATTACAGTTATTGGCAGTGTCACATTTCTTCTCCCGGGCATCACTTATCAGCGCTCACACTCAGGAAGCTGGCGTGTGTGGATTGTCGGGGTTCAACAACACCGTGATGGACCTTTAATGAGAGTAAACTGCAGGGCGGCGCTCTCGTGTGCCTCTGTGCTGCGGGGCTAATGTGTTTGATTCCAGTGTGTCATGTTGATGATGAGTAGTGACCGTCCGTGTCAGAGCCACTTCAGACAAACAAGACGCCTTACACGCCATGCATTTAGCCACTATATGCTTCAAGAGATGTATATATACACGCACAATTCAAGGGTTGAAATTGAGAGAAAGTCTACTAAGTCAATCAGAACAAAAGGAAGCTTTGAAAAACGTATTTATATTTTTATTTGATCCTGTGTCACCTTGATATTTCAAAACTTCTTTGTAGGGGACTCAGAGAAGGACCTATTACATTATTACAGGTGGAAGAAACCGGAGCACCTGAAGGAAACCTACGCAGACATGGGGAGACCACAAAAACCTCAGACAGAAAGGATTGAACCTGTGACCTTTTTAGATCATTTAGTTCTGCATAATACTCTTATAATTAAATAATAATAATAATAATACATCGAACTTGTATAGCGCTTTTTTGGACACTCAAAGACGCTTTACATGGGGAAAAACAAAACAAAGCAAAACAGGGTTTACGGAAAAGCTAGTTTGAACAGGTGGGTTTTGAGCACTGATTTGAAGGTAGGTAATGAGTCAGAGTTTCTAATGAGCTGTGGGAGTGAGTTCCAAAGGGTGGGGGCGGCGATGGCGAAGGCTCGGTCCCCCAGGGTCCGGCGGTTAGTGCGAATGATAGGGGTGAGGCGGTTGGTGCCGGCTGAGCGGAGGTGGCGGGTGGGCTGGTGTTGTTGCAGGAGCTCAGAGAGGTAGGGCGGGGCCAGGTTATGGAGGGACTTGTAGGTGAGGAGGAGGAGCTTGTATTGAATCCGATATTGAACGGGGAGCCAGTGGAGCTGTTGGAGGACCGGGGTGATGTGTTCTCTGGACCGGGTATGGGTGAGGAGGCGGGCAGCAGAGTTCTGGATGTATTGCAGTTTTTGGAGATGAGTGGTGGGAAGTCCATAGAGGAGGCTATTGCAGTAGTCGAGTCTGGAAGTGATGAATGCGTGGATGAGGATTTCTGCTGTTGACTGGGTAAGGGAGGGCGGAGGCGGGCAATGTTGCGGAGGTGGAAGAAGGATGTTTTAGTGATGAGTTAATGTGTGTTTGGTATGAGAGGGTGGAGTCCATTATAATGCCAAGGTTGCGTACAGAGGGGGAGGGGTGACATTGTGACCGTCGATGAGGAGGGTAAAGTTCTGGACAGAGGAGAGGAGAGATTGGGGCCGGTGATGAGGAGTTCAGTTTTATTGCTGTTGAGTTTGAGAAAGTTATTGTCCATCCAGGTTTTGATGTCGGAGATGCAGTCAGTGATGGTGGAGAGGATAACCGGGTGATGGATTTGGTGGAGATGTAGAGTTGGGTATCGTCGGCATAGCAGTGAAAGTTGAGTCCATGGTGGCGGATGATCCGACCGAGGGAAGCATGTAGATGGTAAATAGGAGGGGGCCGAGCACGGAACCTTGGGGACACCGTGGGTGACAGGGGAAGTGTGGGAGTTGCAGTTGTTGACAGAGACAAAGTGGTGACGGTCGGAGAGGTATGAGGTGAACCAGAGGAGTGCTGTGCCGGAGATGCCGATTGATTGTAGACGGTGGAGGAGGATGGTATGGTTTATTGTGTCAAAAGCTGCGGAGAGGTCGAGGAGGAGGAGGATGGATATGGAACCAGAGTCAGCGGCGAGGAGGAGATCATTTGTAACTTTAAGAAGTGCTGTTTCTGTGCTGTGGTGTGAACGGAATCCGGATTGAAATTTTTCGAAAAGATGGGAGGAGTGGAGATGTTGGTGGAGTTGAGTTATGACGGCGCGTTCCAGAATTTTTGAAAGTAATGGGAGATTGGAGATGGGTCTGAAGTTGTCCAGGTTGTCAGGGTTGAGGCCGGGTTTTTCAGGAGGGGAGTGATGGAGGCAAGTTTGAGCGGGATGGGACAGATCCAGAGGTAAGGAAGTGTTGACGATGCTGGTGATGAAAGGGATTAGAGTTGGTATGCAGGTTTTAAGGAGGGAAGATGGGATAGGGTCAAGCTGGCAGTTGGAGAATTTCATGGTTGTGAGAAGTTTGGTGGTTTCGGAGGGAGACAGAGGAGAGAAGGAGGGAAGGCAATGGAGTGTGAGTGGAGCGAGTTCATGTTCAGAGGGAGGAGAAGCGGAGGAAGTGGATGCAAGTGAACAGTGTATGGTATGGATTTTAGTATGGTAAGAAGACAGGAAGTTATTGCATTTGTCAGTAGTGAATGTGGAGGTTATATTGTCCTTGGGTTTGGTCAGTTTTGCAAAAGTGGAGAATAGTGTGCGGGGGTTGGAAGAATTTGAGTGGATGAGTTGTGAGTAGAAGTTGGACCGGGCAGTTTTGAGGGCGGAGTTATATGTGGTTACAGCTTGTTTGTAGGCTTGGGCATGGACAATGAGACCGGATTTTTTATGGAGCCTTTCAAGTTGTCTTTTTGTTTTTTGAGATTGTGGAGATCTGGGGTGAACCAAGGGGCGGAGGTGGAGAAGGAGACTGAGGCAGTTTTGAGGGGGGCTATTTGGTTGAGGCAGGAGGAGAGTGTGTGGTTGTAGAGGTTGACGAGATCAGAGGCAGTTGGATCTGAGGGAAGCAAAGAGCTGGTGAAGGCATGGGATATGGATGCAGAGAGCGCGATGGGACTGATTGATTTCAGGTTTCGGAATGTAATTGTTCTTGAGTGTTTGGCAGTGGGAGAGGGGGTAATAATGTCCAGGGTGATGGCCAGATGATCAGAAATTGTGAGGTCGGTCAATGACAGGTTATGTATGGTGAGGGAGGGTGTGGAACAAACCAGGTCCAGGATGTGTCCATGATTGTGTGTGGGAGAAGTGACGTGCTGGGTGAGGTTGAGGCAGTTTAAAATGTCCAAAAAGTCAGATGTGAATTTAGCTGTAGGGGAGTCAATATGGATGTTGAAGTCACCAAGGAGGAGAACAGATGGGGAAATGGAGGACAGCTGAGTTACAAAATCTGTGAAATCTGAAAGAAATGCTGGGCAGTTTTTGGGGGGCGGTAGATGACTGCAGCGGTAAGTGATTGGGAGCCGGGAAGTCTGAAAGCGAGGTGTTCAAAGGAAGATACAGCCGGGATGGAGATGGAGCGGAGGGAGATGTCGCTGCGATGGATAACTGCGATGCCGCCTCCTCGCCGGTCCAAACGGGGGTTGTCAATGTAGGAGTATCCAGGTGGGGTGGTCTGATTAAGTGCAATATATTCCAAGGGTTTGTGCCAGGTTTCTGTGAGACAAAGTATATCCAGTTTATTGTCATTGATGAATTCACAGAGGAGCAGGCTTTTATTGTTGAGTGATCTTGTATTGAAGAGTGCTGTCTTAAGAGGCTTTTGTTGTGAAGTCCATGTGGCGGAAGTTGAGACGGGCAGGAGGTTAGATGAAGTCACGTGATGAGTACGCAGATGACGTATGCGGATGTTGTTGTGCCGGTGTGCGAGCGGGAGTGAGCTGCGGGCGGACCAGAGAGATGGAATACTGTTTTCGCCACTGAGGTTGTAGAGAAGGCTGCGTCTTGAGCCTCGGTGGATGTAGGGGCGACGACGGAGAAGGCAGTGTTGTTGCAGAGTTGTTGTGATATCCAGTGAAGAAGGTGCGCGGTGGTTGAATCTGAAGAGCTGCGAGGACGTGTATCGAAGCGCCATGGACGGAGCCGGGGATGGCAACAGCCGCGGAGAGGCCAGCAGGAAAGCCACGAACAGTAGCCGCATTGCTGGCAGGCTGCTCCGGAGTGCAGGTCGGCCGGTAACCGGGTTGTAGTCCGCTGCTCGAGCAGAACACAGCGCGGTTGGGCCGTAGGCAGCCCCGGGAGCTAGCTTGATGGTGGTCACAGCAGAGTTCCACCGTGACAGGCGGCAGAAGCGGGCGACCAGGCAGAGAAACAGTCCAGATCTTGAGGCAGGATCAGATACCACCGGTACCAGGCGAAATCGGTACGTAAAACCGTTTAGTTTCAAACAAACTTTTCGACCGGAGTGAGAAGCGGCAGCCAAAACGCGCCAGCGTCCTCTCACTTCCGGTGGATGTCAAAGTAGGGCTTCCATCCGTCGGAGGAGCAGTGTCAGTGTTGCCTCTGTCCTGTTGCCTCTGTCTGTTGGTCGGAGAAGCCGATGGCGCAGATTACAAGTCTCACTGTACCCCAGAGCAGCTGTGGCCAGCAGAAGTTTACCATCAAAGAATATTGAGGGAATGAATAATGCAATGTAAAGTGTTGAGATAAGTATTCTACAGTATATAGTAGACTATATAAATCCAATAGATTATTATTGATACATTTCAATTGCTTTGTCAAACACCTGTCAAATGATTGTCACTAACAAACAGAGAACGTGACATCGCTCCGCCAATGAAACTTGTGCCATCTGTATCAGGCTGACAAACATCCAACATCATTAACATGTGAACATAATGAGCAAATTAGCCTCGCTGTGGCTATTCTGAGGATGAGTCTCAATAACAACATCTGTTAACTCAACTGTCAAACATAACTTGTCATGTAATTAGCTCGTCAATCGTTGCCGTGATTACTTTCTCAAACGGGCCGTCTACAGTTGGCTGGTCCTCATGGTTTTGTATTTTCTCTGGCTTGAGGAGACACATCGCAGTTAGACTTTCCTGGATCTGGTCTCATTAGCTCCGAAGACCATTAGTGACTCATTAATGGATGTTTGGGAACTGCATTGACCTCAGATAACTTCCTTGTTGTTCAACTGTGCGGCTCACACCTGTTAATACTGTATCAGCAATCAAATCACAATGACACAAGAATGTTTATATTCATTATGACATTTTGTTTTGTCAGCTTATGGTTTGTATCAAGAAATGGTGGCGCAGGACAGAGGCAACACTGACACTGCTCCTCTGTCTGGTGAAGGTGGCGTGCAGCGGGTGGTAGAAATGGTCCATGGTGGACAAGAGATTGCTGAGGACACTCCTATCTGCCACAGAGGTGAGTGAGTCCAGCTCTGTGAGTCCACTAGAGCCTGCCTTTCTCACCAGCCTGTCCAGCTGCAAGATGTCGTTCCTCTTGATCACTGGATAGAAGAGGGCACTGGAGATAACAGTCTGGTAAATACATCTGCAGCAGCTTCTGACAGATGTTTAAAGACCTTAGTCTCCAGAGGAAGTACAGCTGCCCCTTTCTATGTAGAGCATAGAAATGTAAACCAACATCTATGAACCGGGACAAGGGAGCGTAAACCATATCATACACCTGACCATGGTCCTGGAGAGGGCATAAGCCTTCTCTACTGTCCAGCAAATCAACAGCAGAGACTTTTGTTTGTATTCAAGAGAGGATAAATAGTGGTGCATGGAGGTCAGGGCAGTGGCGCAGAGAGTAGGGCGGGTTGACTTGTGACCAGAGGTTTGGCGGTTTGAATCCTGCAGGTGCACACTGTCCTTGGGCAAGACACATCACCCGCCTTACCTCCTATATAAGTTGAGTCCATTTACCTTTCTTTCTTTTTTTTTTCTAAATATATGAGATTGCACAAAACAGATAGAGATGTTTTTCCTGCTCTGCATACATGTGTGTGAACCATAGAGTAAGATCATCATCAGCCCCCGACACGGTGGTGCAATTAAGATCTGACAAAATGTTTGTGTGTGAGGTGTAAACTCACAAGTCAACAGCTCCGACATGTGAACGAGAACAGCGGAATTCCCACCTGTCACTTTTCCAAACAGCATTGTGAGGAATACACACATTCAAGTGCCCCATTTTACTGGACACATGTGTTGACAGGATTATAAACTGTAATTTTTTTTTTTTTAAGACAGCCATTATGTTAGAAATCAGTTAATGTATCCACAAGCAGGGAAGTGGATGCATATTCTATCAATCCCCAAAGAACCAAAAATACTGAATTTTTTAAAAACCCAGCCCAGCAGTGGGGAAACGGCGCTAACCTCTCTGTCTACAATGCATCTTATTTGTATCAAAAGTTTCGAGGCAACGCTTTTGACACCTCCGAGTTTTCGACTGTCATGGGTTCTCATTGTGTCACTTTGGGCACATGTCAGAATCTACAACACAATCACCATGTAGTACTAATTATCATTGACAGCAATAAGCCACGAAAAATCATGTAGATTCCAACCGTATGAAACATGTCATTCAGGCATTATGACGGTACACTGCTCTGCGAAATATGTATGTTCTTTGAAGTCCTTATTTCAGCAGAATTACATACACAGACATTATATGTAAAAAAAAAAAAAAAAAAAACCTTTATATCTAATTAAATGATAACTGCATTCTCATTTTTCAAACTCTCATATCCGGAGGGCCAATTGGGATGAGTGCATTTGCAGCCCCTCTCTCTCTCTCTCTCTCTCCGTCAGTCTGTCTCTGTCTCTCTCCACGATGGCTCACTGAACTGCTCCTACAGCAATATCCCATCATTACCATCTCCCCAGCCGTGCTACAGCCAGCCATTATCATGCAGCATTATTAATCTTCTTGTCTTATCAACTTGCAAATCACAAACCATTGAGCCTTATGGCGCAGTTTGGGGTGCGCCGTTACTCATTTTGTAGGTCTACCTAGCCTCCCAGTCTTTGGAATCACCTGACGATTGTCGCTCTCTCACCGCTGCCCTTCCCCTGGCCTCGGCTGCCTCTGTAACCTCAGGAAGGAGCCAACTGTTTTACTCTGCATTTCTCTCCCTTGCACACCTGGAGTTGAGGCGTCTTTTCTTGGGAAAACGCCCACACGCCACTTTCCAAGTTGCCCCAAAACTTGTGCAGTGTGTGCACAGCCGGCTAATCAAACTTTAAGACTGATATGTGCCATAAGTACCAGTGAGAAGTGTCCGAAAAGTTTTCTTTTCTTTTCTCGTGTTTGTATTTCAACACAGTGGCTCAGTATTTACAGCATTTATTCATGAGAGGTCTGGGGTTAGATCCCTGCAAGACACTTCCCTAACTCTACCTTTATGAATGTGGTGTGTGAGTGAGTGATATTTGAGCAAAATCGGCAACCAGTGGCACACATCTGTCCTCCACATGTATCACTCCAGTTTCACAGTTGCATTAACATGCACAGGACTGACACAGAGGAAGAGCCGAGAGAGGGGAGGCTTCTTTAAAAATACACAATTGACCTGCGGTTCTTGCTCTCGCTTGAGTTTGCTTTACTCCAGGGCTAAAATATTCACGGGGGTAAAATGCAGCGTGGCGATGTTTATGCTACACGGGCAAAATGTGCATACAGAAAACTGTATGGAGTGTGTGCTCCCGTGTGCGTGTGTGAGTATGTGGGAATTTGCATTTCTTTGAAAACTTTGCATGATAAATCACCTTTTTTCAGCCATAGCTCATTAAGCAGCATACAACAGGTACTAAGCATGAAATATTTAGCAGAAGACAAAGTGTTTCATCTGCTCTTGTGGACCCAACTATTACCCAGGCCTTCCCAGAACATCTGCTAAAAACAGATCACCTTTTGATCTTCATTAATATGGTTTAGTTGAATATTTCAAATAGGATTTCCTATGTTTGATTAACATCATTCAGAATTATTCAGTAAAACTGAGATTATGAGCGTGTTAAAGAGCTAATGATGAAATGATGATTAGATCCATCACTCTGGAGTCAGAAATGTGGCTGATATTTGATTTGATCAGTAACATAGTCCATTGCAGCCGGACACTTTATGAAACTTCAGCATAAACACCCTCCTTGCATTTAAATGGGCTCTTTTAAGCCTTGGGTATTAATATTCGCATTGGGTGTATTTTACAGCATATTTCAAGGCACAACGTGCTCGACATTGTAATTTCTAAGCTTATCTAATCAATTCTACAAGCTCTACAGCCCGTATCAAGACTGGTGAAAGAAATCAGCTCTGTAGCACCTTCAGAACATTTATAAATAATGAAAACAGCCTTTTAAAAGAAAGAAGTGCTTAAGGAAAAAAAAAAGTTGATTAGAAAAGTGCCTTTTTTATCCGTGACTTTAAATCTTTCACATTCCAAAGATGCGAAGGACTTCGGGCAAAGCGCGACGAGTGGAGTATCCCTATTTGACCAAGAAAAAGTATTAATACAAAAAAAAGTGCTGACAGCACAGAACAAGCAGGTGGTATCTGGATATGAGAGCTGCAGATGAGATGAGAACCATCTCTTTCATCTTGTGTATCCGTCATCCTTGAAAACTTGTATGGCCTTTGGGTCTGGGAGGTGTGTGTGCCATTCATGCTCTCACACCGAGAGTGAATAATCAACACTGTGTGGTAAAGTCCGAGGGTCAGCTCACTTCTGTAAGTGTTTACCACAGCAGCATGTATGTCAGAGCACGGATACTTTGAAGATGGTTAACAGCATGTGTCCTACTCCTTCATGGGGCTGTGTTGCAGAGGTGGGTGGAAGGAGGGCAGGCTGTGGGAAATGTAGTTTTATGCCCATCTATAAATTAGGAGCAGTAGTTGATGAGCAGTGAAGGAGAGTCATGTCTGAGCCACACGACCAGACAAAGAGAACCAGGTGATACATTACACCTCCATGATGCTGAGGTCCTGATGACAGTTATCCTGTTAGGCTTTTATAGCACACACTTCACACACACAGCTGGTGACGCGGACCGTGTGCGTCTCCTCCGGTGAGGATTTGCATTCTGCTCCTGGCAGGTCGACCGACAAATTGGCCAGGCAGCGCGGGAGACAGCAGGCTGAGAGCCAAGCTGTTGTCTATGGAAATACAGGTTCACACCCACCACCAGCGCGGCACCAGATGGACACACCGTCTTATCAGTGACCATTCCTGGACCCGGCACCCCCGGTCAGAGAGGTGAGCAGGCCAGTGCCCCCTCTGAGCGCGCCTTAGGCCAGCAGCCTCAGGCTATAGTTCACAAATCAGCCCCCGTTTTCCCAATCAAAGACACCGGCTGAGGAAAAGTGTCCGAAAGTGCTACATAATGTCCTGAATAATTCAGCAGCCCTGTGTCGTCACACAAGACATATCCTTTGGAAATACCAGGAGACCAGCGCAACCTTCATCCTGACCATGCCAATTTCAGAAATTCTTTTTAAAGCCTAATTCACCCTTTAATCAACTGATAAAATGAGTGGCATAGAAATGAGGTGGAAATGAGCAAATGGGAAGAATTTCAAGCATACTGTAATAGTTCGGAATCAAAGGGATTTCTTCTTTACATGATTAATGATGGACGGCAGTTCTGAAGCCCATTAACATGCACAAGTTTAACAAGACTGACAGAAAAAAACTAATGTTGAAACTATTAGCAATAGATTCAACTGCTTTAGCATTAATGCCATTGGGTATTTTTAAATCAAAGGGTGAAGAAGATGTCCAAAACCTCCTAAAGATGGTACTTATCAGTTGAACTAAGTAAAGTTTAGTAAAAATGTGTGTAGAACAAGATGTTTAGTTGTTTCAATTGTTGACCATCAAAGTCCTTTAGAGCTAAAAGATTCTCACTTACCCTGTGCATGTATAAGATCTGTGTACAGAAAGCAGTGTGACTCTGGACCAGGCCACACCTGCTGCTCATAATAGAGGATCTCTGCACAGCTCTCAGTGAAGTAGAGATGAACTATTTCAAATTTGAAGTTGGTATTACACCACTCACAAGGATGATTGAATTTATCATCAGAATCAACAGAGAATACAGGCTTATGACTGAGTGCCAGTGAGTGGTACCACGGTGGTAATATACTGTGTATGTGTTTTACAGAAGCAGGTATAGTGTGTACATTTCTCACTTCCCTTGTGTTTGTTGCCTCTGTGGCTGCTCTTAAAGGGGCTCTGTGGAGTTTGGAAGTTTTGTGCTCGCAATTGCCCCCTCAGGCCAAACGCGTAACTGCAGCCTCCATGATAAGCTCGTGCATGAGGCGCTCAGGCTCATTGACTGTAAATTTACAGTCAATGCTCAGGCTTTACGAGCACCAGAAATAACAGTCCCGTCCTGGTCAATTTACAGATTTGCAGGCATGACTTAAACTGAGGTAAGAAACGTTACTGTTTTGTAAGATATTTAGACCAAATCAGTTTGAGGGAATGTTTTCCTAGATAAAATACTTGAGCAAATGCAGCAAAGTGAATCGAGTGAAGAAGCCAAGTAATACAACTCGTAAACTATATTGTAAATGGAACATGTCCACTTTTTGTAGTCGTTTCACTGCTTATAAATCCGTGAACAGTCATGCTTATTTTGCGGCCAAGAAAAGCTAACATTAGCGACATTACTTTTGCCATTGTAAATACAGCCCCATTACCACTGTTACTACTCAAATGTTTTGTCGGACACCGTTGTTTTGAAAGCATCACCCCTTTTCCCCCATGTATTTAGTCATCTTTTCTTACCTTTCAAGCAAAAATAAGCTGCGGGTCTTTTGAGAGATTCTCTTTTCCGATGTTTACTCCAGTCCTTTGCCTACGCTGATCAGACTCGACTTTCGCCTTTTTGGTCACACTCGAATAAACTCGTCGTTTCTTTTCGTTATTTGGGGTCTGGGCTGGAGTTTCGATGGTGCTTGAAGCCGGTCTCCTCTTATTCTCCGCTAAATCCATCCCTCCGAAGTTACCACTCGCGCTGCAGCGTCAGTATAGAGGCGATACAGCTGACGCTACAGCTAACGCTACAGCTGACGCTACAGCTGAGCGTGCACGCGCATTACGCATTACGCAGTTTGCTTGTTCGACCCGAGCATAAACTATTTAAGTGACTTTACAGACATATAGAGGCAATCGCGGTGAAAAGGCCAGGGCTCATTCTACTCACCAGGGCATTGCTGGAGCATGTATGAGGAAGAAATTTTACATTTGTATACATTTATTTGTGGTTAAACTTATGTATAGTCCCTTTAATGAGGCTGGACGCGTGGCTGCCTCAGCACCTGCCGTGGGTGGCCACAGGGTTAATCCCGGTGGTTTCCTCTGCCGCTCCTCCTCATGTCTCTGTCTGCGCTCTGCCTCTGGGCTGCTGACGGCAGCAGGCAGCGCGGGGGGCTGGGGAGGGAGGGGAGGTGACAGGAGGAGCCAGTACCCCGGGGTTCCCCCCTCCAGCAGAGCAGAATGAGTTGTACCAGACGCCGCTGGATACCTGACAAGAGGACGCCTTCATAAATTACCAAATGAAGATTGATCGCACACACCCCTTAACCTCTCTTGTGTACAAGAAGCTGTAGACAGTGAAAGTAGACACGTTCACATCTCTGAGAGTCAAAGTGACACACAACATGCACTCGCACATGGTAACATACACTAAATAACATCGTCACACAGTTGGTTCCAGTTTGCTGAGAGGTCACTGCTGCAACTCTCTGAGAAAACAGTCACGCGTCCACAGGCCACTCCGTCAGGCCCAAGTGCACTCCATTAGTGCCTCTGTCAGCCAAAGAAGAGGGTTTCCCAACACAACAGAAAACTTGATTATTGACAGTACCATGTGACATTATATGATTTGATGAGTGGCTATTGTACCCAACATGCATGAAAAATATCCAATAAAGAAATGATAACAAACGTATTTGCGAAAGTAACTTTAAGATTAATATGTGGTGGGTTGACAAATGCATGCTGTTGCTTTTATGTTTGTTTGTCACCGACTTCTTTTTAAAACCACTCAAATCAGCAGAACATTTACTACTTACAATAGACCAAATGGACTTCTGAGCCATCTCCCAGATCACCTTGCCACGTTCGAGATGCTTACTGTGCAGACATTGTTACGACACTCGCGCTTTACCGAAAGGTCAGCACTGTCGCCGGCCGTCCCGTTTCAATGGGGGGGGGTCCGCCGCTCCGTTATGATCAGTTCATTACCATAAGCTGATTCACAAATCGCCGCAGTAAGGCTTGATGGGACGGGTGCAAGCGAGGTGTTGGGTCAGGCGGGGGGGGGGGACGCCGGATAAAAGGGAATAAACTTGTCAGCACCAGCAATTGGGACCCGGAGGGAAAACCTGCACAGACACGGAGAGAACATGTGAACTCCGTACAGAAAGGCCCGGGACCTTCTAGATGTGAAGCACGAGCGCTAACTGCAGATTTGCACCTATACCTCCAACCCCTCATTTTCTTCCATAATGGTGAGCAGGCTTAAACAGAATAATAATACAAAGAAGCCTAACCCTCTCACTCCTTCCTTAAAGCAGCCTCATACACGTGTAGACACTGCACTTGCATGACTTGAGGGGCCTGTCAGCGCGCCCAGGATAGAGTTGAGGAGAAAGGAAAAGTCAAATAAATCCGACTGATACTCTCCTCTGTCAGTCGGCCAGAATGCCAGACGCCGTGTAAATCATGATGCCTTCACTGTCCATCCTGTCCACTCCCGACATTACCCCAGCAGCTGTCTCCGCTTTACGGCTTTCGCCAATCATCTCATCTGCGGGCGCCGGGTTCCCGAGATTGATGTTTATTCAGAAGCGCTCGACATATTTCAGTTACGCAAACGGGCGAAAGAGACACTCAAACATTAGTCAAGCGGCCCATAACGGAATATAGGGTAATTTAACACGCTTGCATAGGGGAAGCGAGAAGTCCGACTGCCCGACGACCGCATTCGTCTCACTGCACAGAAAAAGTTTGGTGAGGTCAGTTTTTTTTTAGTTGCTATAACAATTGCCCCCGAATCCCCCTCTTTGTGTTGCGATTGTTTCATTTCCACATTGTTGGTCTCATGTGCCATAAAGAGCACCTGTTCGTATGTGGGAGGCCGAATACTTGAGGTGTAAAGGAATTACAGTCGCAAAGTGCACTGACAAACTCAGCATTTGTATTTCTGGGACAAAGCGCGCAGTGTCTAAAAACCTCTGGCCAGGATGAGCTGCATACTTTAACGGGGAGGGGAAAGTGGAATGCCGCCACTATAATAAGTGGTAATATTACAATCATTAAACCAGGAGTATAGATGTCCACTTAGATGAAAAAGGTGAGGAAGTCCCACAGAACACACACACACACACACACACACACACACATACACATAAGCAGAGCAGCGTGTTATGGAGCTGAATGGCAGCCTGGTTTTGACCCTCCAGAGTGCTGTAAACTGGAAGCAATTGTTTCTGCATGAGTAGTTCAATCGTTCCAAAAGCAAGTAATTAATTTATCAAGCTTTCCCAAAATATTCCTCATCAACATTGTAGGTGATCAAAATTTTTAAATATATGAATATACTTTATATGGTATTCAGTTTAGTTTTAGTTTAGTTTAGCTGAGCTGTTTACATGTCGTTTCCATTTGAAAAATTCATAACAATACAGTATGGAAGCTCAGAAGGAGAAGACTGAAGCAAGAACCGTATATGTGCCTACCCCCTATTCAGTGCAAAATACTTTTACTTAACAATCATCCTGTACAGTATGCATTACATTGACTTTTGGATGTAAACATTCTTTCCCGAGTTTATAAGATAAGATAAGCCTTTATTGATCTCACAATGGAGAAATTCACTTGTTACATTCAGCTCTCAAGAAACACTCATGGTGTGCAGAATAGACAGGAAATGTGCAAACAAGTTAAATAGTAAATAGAGGTATCTTATATACAATGACAAAAAAAAACCTAGGGGGCAAAAGTATAAACAATCAAAAAAATAAAATAAACAGATTATTAAAAAAAAAGTCAGCATTGGCAGTGCAAGGGTTACACTCATAGTGCAAGCGGTTGATAAAGTGACGTAGATGCAGAGATTATTGCACATAGTTTTGCAAAGAGGTTACTGCACGTATAACTTTACAGTAGTGTTGGACAGTCTGACAGCAGTGGGGATGAAGGACCTGCGGTAGCGCTCCCTCTTGCGCGTTACAATGAAATGAGCAACCTTACAAGCATTTACGGCAAAGACATGTCATAGCAGCTGGTCACATTTGATGTGACTAACAGAACAATGTTTTCATAGCATGAATAACAAAACAATGAATAAAACAGTGCATTCCTTAATCTTACTTATCACCAGTCATCTATTGTACTTGTATTTTATAGTTCTAATTATTAAATTCTAATTAATTGTAAATGTAAATAATTCTTCTTTATTATTTTATTATTATTATTATTATTATTATTATTATTATTATTATTATAGTTATCTTAACATAAAAATGAACTGTTTTGATTTAAATATTACAATGACAAGAAAACATTATGCAAATGGTATTTCCTAACAATACATCAGGGTAGTGCTCAACTGTAGCTTCGAGACGCACCTTCAACCTCAAAATGAGCCCTGAACAAAACAATATCAATTTCAGCCTATAGTCTTTTTATTTTATTTTTTTCAAGCAGAGACAATCAAAAACTATCAAATCTATGTATCTGCAGTCATTTGAGGCAAAGACCTGTGAGCCATCATACATTTATAAAACGATGTGTAAGTATTAGTAAAGTAAATGCTTCAATGTAAAATGCCTATTTAAGCAGGCGGATAACTCAAATGTCTGTGATTGAAAATCAAGGGACACTGAAAGAAGAGGAGAAAAAACCAGAAGGTCTCCTACTTCCACGTAGAAATAGCCCACAACTTGAATAATTCTGCGGAGCGGCTGGCCGATAATTTTGCGAGCAGAGGTTAATTTAGCGAGGGGGAAAGCTCAGAGCAATTACCTTGTTGGATGGCTCCCTCCGAATGCCCTGGGGAACGTCTGAAATGTCACCCCAGAGGAGGCGCATCGGTTTGGGATACACACACCCACCTCGCGATGCAGCCATGAAAAACAAGCTAATCAGCAGCAAGGCTAAATGCTAACAACAATGGAGCCCTATTAGTGTCCATCACCAGTGGAGTGTATGGGGGAAAATTACGGCAATAATCACTGTCTATTTCCTCTCTCCGTCACATACACAAAGCAAACAGGGGTGAGGCGGTCGAAAAAACCACCTCATCTACCGGGACTTTCCAACGATTCTGATTTGAATGTAAACAGGTACGATTTTGAAGACTGAATGTGAATTTCCGACTGCGGGTGAGTGGGAGTGACGAGTTGTCCGTCAATGTTGCTTTCAGCTCTGACAGAGAGCCCCGTTTGAGTTGAAATACACCCCAGAGTAACAAAAAAATAAATAAAGAGAAGAATGAATTGTGTCTTACATGCGAGCTGTGGCTAACTATAGCTTATATCTGTGGTTCTCAACTGGTGGGTCGGGTCCCAAAAGTGCTTTGTGGGAGTTATTTTCATGCTCTGACAGTGTGCATGTGAAGTGTTTAAGTTGAAAAAATAATTATTCGAGGAGGAGGTTGGTACCAAATTAACCTCCTAACCCCACCTTAACTAAGCACTTTTTCTCCGGTTCGACTTTACCCAAATCTATAATCTTCTGGAAAAAAAGCATCAAAATAGCGACGAAAACGAGATGTAAATGAGGATGAAAATGCAGAAAAATCATTTTAAAAGTGTGACGACGATGTGAGGAAAAGTCTTAGATTCGTTTTGTTGGTCTTACCTTTCAAATGAGGCGTTACACTATAGGCTGTAAGCTCCAGTCGAGAAGCTTTTGGGTGGAACTGAACTGGAGAAAATTTGCTTGGATAAGGCGGGAGTTAAGAAGTTAAAGGAACCATGCCTGTTTTTTTTTGTTTTTTTCTTTTTGTAGGGTAACATTCAAGGATGTTGTAAAAGAAGTAATATGTGGAAAAATCCGCCTGGTGCGTTGATGTTGTGCATGGAATGATTTTGAGGAACTTTTCCCCATATAGTTTATGTTAAGAATTAGACCAGAGTGTTTATTTGGAAGCATTTGGTGACAAAGTTCTCTCTTTAGTGATTCAGTCTTTCTGCTAAAGCAAGTCTATGACTGTATATCCCCATGCACAGTAATTCAAAATTTTTGTGTGGCAAAAAAAATTTACAAAAAAAGTGTCACTCCCTGTGTTGGACCATAGTCAAAGTCCTAATTGCCTTGTGCCTTTAATAAAGTCAGCAGTTCAAAGCCTTTATTTTGTTGCATGTTAGGGGATGTCACACAGTTAGCCTCTTTTATGTGATTTTGTGGCTCAGTGTCAGAATGACTCCTCGCTGCCTTCATCATTGGCGTGTTGCCTTTTCAATACACAGGACAGCAACACACCCCCACCCCCACCCCTTCCATACACTCCCGCTCTGGCTAACTCTATCTACTGCTGAGATCTGGGCATGCCTGTAATTACTGCTCCATCTTCATCTACTCAATCAGGCGCGATCCAAATCTTTATTTCCCCCAGGCTCCGGCCGGGCTCCTCGCTGCTCCGTACCTCCCAGGAAGACGTTGCCGCAGACGGGCAACGCTTTTTAATCAGGATCCGACTCAAGCTGTTCCAGGGTTGAGGAAGAAAAGATGCTCAAGCTGTGCCAGTGGCTTTGAGAAGGTGAAAGGTTCCTAAAAGTTTGGCCTCAAAACATAAACATGAATAACTTCAAACAATTTGCTTGTGTTTGACTGGCCAACTGTGAGATTTCATCGAAAAACAAACAGTGGTTGTCTGACTTCTTTGTTTGTTTTGAGTTTTGCAGTCATTAGTAAGCCACAGAACTCGGGCAGAACACATCAGACAGCACCACAAGGATTTGGCCAAATCACAGAATAATGGTCATCAGTACAGTTTGTACAATTCTTTTGATTGGAATTGTATTTTAGCTCTAAATCCTCAATCATTATTCAATAACTTATAGATTTTGAATTTGAAGAAGCAAACTGTCACTATACATTTTCATGTGACTTTGACCAAGTTGTCTATTTAGATATAACACTAAGGCCCTGATCTTGCATTTCATAAGCAGACTGTAGATGTGGAATCTTCAGCTTCATACCTGGTGCGGCAAGTAGGGGCTGGACAGACTCACACAGCACTGGTCCCTCCCCAAGCTTTTTTCCACAGCGTGGAGCTTTGCCCCGCACTCTTTAATACTGGCGCTCGAGTGGTCAGGAGCTGGACAGTGTTTACTTTGCCATTTACCATTGTAGTTTGTCTTGCGAGTGCTTAATAAGGTGCACAAGGGAAGGGAGGGAAGGGAATCTTATTTGTATAGCGCTTTATATATGACACTAGTCACACCCAAAGCGCTTCACACATGAAAGGGAGGGGGGTTCATTCACTCCATGCTGATGCGCGTGATGTTAATACAGAGAGGAGAGCGAAGAGGAAGCGCTTGTTGTCGTCAGCGCGGTTCGTAGCACAGCGACAGCCTCATCTGACCCCTTTTTTCTCTAAGCGACGCCCACAGGCGACCGACCAAAGCACTTGTTTGAATGCAAGATACCAACTTCGCCTTAAGGCAACTCTGTTGTTGCACCAGGCGGAATATCGGGCCCTAAATATGTTTGCATACCATTTTCAATTATTCTATCCACTGACCCTTAATTTATTCCACTAATGATGTGAAAAGAAATGACCAGTCACAGTGATTATGATCAATCACCTCAGATTCATAGAAAGATTGTTGCACTGGCCGCTAAAGGTGCGTACAGACCAAACGTGCGCCCACGCCCCATCCGCCTCTAGTTGGACGCCAAACATTGCCGCTTCACACTCGCGAGAAACGCCTGTTTGCTGGCGCGTGAAGTTTTGCAAGCGTCATAATTAGGAGGCGTGTCATACAACTCAGGCCGAGCGCAAACCGCCATGATCAACTCGTCCTCCCTGCTGCAGGTAACAGGTGACGCTTGTGCTCACTATTTGAGCCCAGTCCCTGATTGGTTAAAGAGTTACTAACCCCCCCTTCCAGTAGCCCACCGCTGCGTCAAATCAATTTCCCACAGCGGTAGATACGCAAGCAAACAGGAAGTGGAGTAAACCAATCAGCGGAGGGCGGGCGTCTGCGGTGTTATTAGCGGTTTTGTGTTAATATTTGCGCAGGATTATGAATCACGAAACTCACCTACTGTCGATGTGTTTTTGGTCATTTACCGCCGATTGGAGACACGCTTTCTCTCTTTCGTTCGTAGATTGTTATTGAGGGACTTCCGCGTCTCGTGAGTGACGTTGCTCGCTAACAACACGTCACGGCAAATAAACGAATCTGATTGCACGGGAACGGTTTGATTTTGCGGGTACATCCAGCGGGGGCGGGGTGACCAGACTGATCCCCCGCTGTATACAAAAATACAGAGGGGAATAATTCTGGTCCCACCAGGCTACCCTTCCAGAGCCTCAGCCTCAGAGCCTCAGATTTGAAAATCTCAACAGTAAAGGGGCGTTGCCTGGAGGACTAAGGGCGTGCGGGAGGGGAGGGGTGGGAGGGGTCTGGGTCTGGGTTTTGCTGTAGTCTACGTAAGCATGGGAGATGTATCTCAGTGTCCTCAGCAGATAATGTGTGAGGTATAGAGACGTGACTATATGTATTACAAAGCTTTATTTTATTTTCTTACAGCAAAGTGTACGAAACATATCACATAAATTAAAAATATATCTTATTGTGCAGGAACACTGTCCTTTTGAAATTGTTTTCGGTTTGTCATTGAGGATAGTACAGAATCATCCAGGTCATGTTTATCTAAAGGCTTGACTAAGGGTCTGTAACATTGTGGACCCAAAGACCCAGTTATCCCCCTAAGTAAATAGCCCAAAGTAATTTCTATTACTAAATTTTAAGTTTAACCAATGTAACACGTTAACTAAACTACCACTGAATGATCACTCTGTAGAGTAAAGGCTATAATAAAGTCTCTATCTTTATGCTTATTTAGTTGAATGATGAAAAAATAATTAATTAATTTTTTAGTGCTAGTTTTCTTACTATTCAACAACTAACACTGCTAACACTATACAATTATCTATAATACAAAAAGCTATGCTAATAAAATCTACCTAAATGCTATGTTAACAATTCGCAAACCTGACAATCGATGAAATATTCTCTCCAATTCGCTATGGGGGCGAGACTGGTCCACTTTTATAGCCCAGAGCGCAGGGCAACTGACGTCATCTCTAACGCCTAACGTCATCTAAAAACGCCTGCGCAAATAGGGGCGCCAAATTCAAAATCAAATGCAGTACAGACAGTTCGCTATAGATAGCGCCTCACTGGCGGTTTTAGGCAGAAAGTTGATCTTTCAACTAATTTGCACTAAATAGCCAAAATAATGACCAGGACATGTAGACAACACTATTGGCCACTCATTTATACAGTTTATCAGGGGAAAAAAAGTGGATTTGAGGGTGAGTTACTCTTTAACAAGGCGTTAATGAACGCACATGTAGATTGTGATTACATGAGTGCAGTGGGCGCGGCATCCCTCCTCGTGTACCGCGCTGTTCTCCCTGGCTTTGACGCACGTTTATCCTCATCCGCTCGCATTTGCTACGGCTTTGCTTACATTTCAAACGCGTCGAAGCACATCTACATAGGGTTAACATGGAAGTTGGAGGTGTGGTGGCGTTTGGTGTGTAGTGTACGCACCTTAACATTATAAATAAACATGTCTCTATAGTCGCATGTCTCAATGTATTTGAAAATGCATGACAGAGATCCAGAGGAAAGAAGGCTCATTTGCACTTCAGAGCCCGGCTCGGCAATCTCAGCAGGCCTTTGCTTATTTGCCCATTGCCGCTTCCCCCTTGCCCTTCCGCATTAAACGCTAACAAACTCCAACGGCAGGAGTCCAAAGGCTTTAGAATTTATAAACAGTTTTTAAGAGAGACATAAGCAAAAGCACAAACACCATCAATATTTTACTATTCCTAACAGTCCGCCTCTCATGTACGCTTAAGCCCTCTTCTGCACATAAACTGCACTTTAGCATCCATCCAGTTAGTTAATTGTGACTGACTGAGTTTCCACTGCGGGATGCAAGAAAAAAAAAAGAAAAAAAAAAAACTCCCCCGCCTTGAATTTCTCTTTAATGAAGGCAAACAACTCCACTGAGGTTTCATGCGATATGTACAAATACAGTAAAACGGGCCTATTTGTTTAATCTTCACAGAAACGCAGTGCAGCCAATGAACACGTCAGTCTGAAGGCTTAGTACTGTCAATATAATTACTCAACAAAGCTGGGGAAGATTGTACAAACTCAGCTTCGTAACTTGTTTTGATTGCACTGGGAAAGTTAAAACAGCTATTTCAAAAGAATAGAAGGATCTCTCTTTTTCTATTTGTAGACTAAATATCTTCTCATATTAAACATCTATGAGTGTAAGCCTTTAAGGATATTTTTGGTAATTTTTTTGCACTTTTTAGAGTTGACAAGACTGGATGGTTGTTTAACATTTTACCATCAATTAAGCATGAATGCTGATCGATGTTTAATTGCTCCTTATTTGAAAGTCACCGCACATTTGTGCAAGTATTTGTCCAGTACAAGTAGAAATCCCATTGTGTTTATCTTTGATATCCCCCTCCAGTCTTTTGTGGTGAGGTTTGCACATTAATACAGGGTTGGCACTGGACCACTTGAAAATTGTGAAATCATGTTAGAAATCATGTTAGTTTAAGCTAGCGTTGTCCTGCGGAGGTGACGTTATTTCCTCCACTGATCATGTGCCCCTCCACTTGCTGCATCCAGACCCTTTTCAAAAAATGTTGGGCTTAAAAACATTAACATTATAACATTATAAAAACATTTTGGGGACCTGACCTGATTTTGTGTTCTGTAACTAACACACAGGCACCAGGGATGGTGAGGAATTGGCCTGAAGCTCCCCCTGCAGGCAGCAGTAGTAAGAACTGCTCAGAAAACGGAACCAGTGTTGGATTATAGGCATTGAGTTCTGTGTTCTCCTACGACGTAAGATAACCAAGTAAGTACAGTTCGGAGCACTTCAAAGGGTAGAAGAAGAAACCACGAAGAAACAACCAAAGTGAACAGAAGTAACTACTACTCCGTGTTTGTATTGATGAGGGAACCTTCCAACATGGTTTAAAGCTCAAGCAATCTACATAACCAGGGAGCACGTTCATCATCCCGAACCAAAAGCAGGGAACAAAGTACTTTTTTATAATTGTAAATTTGTATTACATGAAGTTGCAAAAATAATAATAACTCCTTGTTTCTTATACAAACCTTGACATACCCACACACTGAATTGGTTGTTTCCCACAACCCATGTTGCTCTTCAGACTGCTTTTGCTCACTCCTCCAAAACGCCTTGCTGTCTAATTAACTGTTGGCATTCTGAAAGGGTATAGCGTTATGTCTATGAGGTCAAAAAGTGCATTTACCCTGAGTGCCAAATAAATGAGACAAGCAGCCTGAGAAAACCCTGAGGTCTAATTAGGTACACAAATTCAAAGGACATAATGCATGAGGAGGAGGAGGGAAGTGCGAGGTCGGCGCGGCGCAAACCAGGAACTGTCCTGCTGATTTGGGCCCATAGAGCGGGCGAGCAGGAGAGAGTGAGACCTCACCGTCCCGGTATGAGCTTTTGAAGTCAATGTTGTGGCAGCAGCCCACCACAGCACTGTCCAGGCTGCATACAGTAGAAGCTCCATACATGCATAGACAAGATGATATGAGGTGGTGCAAATAACGCAGTGATGAGAGAGAATAATGGAAAAGTATGGGAAAGCCACTCCGGCTGCCTGCTTCGAGGGACACCACATTTTGTTTTTCTTTGACCTGACGGAATTATGAATACAAGAGGGGGCTTGTTACAATAAGTGCACACTGCTCCATGCTAATATGCCTGCGTGTTTGTGTGTGGATGCTGTGATTGCAATGCTAATCAAAGGCAGATGTGCTTCCCCGTGGAGGCGTAACACTTTATATCTCTTTACACAGCGCAGGTGGTGGTGCTAAAGGAAAAATAAAGAGGCATGAAATGTGTCCTGTCCACCCGCCGTGCAGGTACGGCTCGCTCTCAGGTGGATGGCTCATTAAAACAGGGCTACAGCAGGTGTTTGGTCACTCAGTGGTAGAGAGCTGCTTGAACAGGCAGCCATCACACAGTAGAGCCAAACGTGGTGTATACAGCAAATCTACATTTTGCTGTATCCATCATTATTACAGTAGAAATGCTAACACACTCTTAGGGGAACTTGTTTTCTGTGGACTAAAGTAATCTCAGAAAGGTTGACAGGCCTGATAGTCCAAATATTGTCCAAAACAAAACATGAGCTTAGCAGTGGTAAAAGTACAGATCTCCCATATTACTATACCATGCAAGTTACAGTTGGTCAGTCAAATTAAAGTCGAAAGTAAAAATTTGTTACATATCATTACATAGTTAAGCAAGTGTTCTGAATGAAAGATTGTGCTTGAATTCACCACCTGTACGTCAACACAATGAGAACAAATCTTCTTCCTAATCATAAGTCAGCCAATATACTTTTTACTGAAAGTTCTAGAAATGTCGGGGAGTAAAAAGTATTATACTTATCTTTCAGATGAGTGAAAGTAATTAGTCAACACAAACACACTCAAGTAAAGTACATATCCTCATAAACAATACTTATGTATGTATTTCAGTAAATTTACTTTACGTTACTGACCACCTCAGGGATTATGCCAGATGCCATCAATACTAATGATCTTGATTTCCATAGAAAAGCTTAACCTGTGTTTAGTATTTGTTTCATTGCAGACAAGTCCATACTTTCTACAGCATTGGATTTTTAAATATTGTTGTCAAGAGTTAACTAGGGCTGGGCGATATTGACCAAAAGTCATATCCCGATATATTTAGGTTGAATATCGATATACGATATATATCCCGATATTTTTTCCGCAAAGTGAGAGCTGTGAAATGAATTGTTAAGTCAAAGTCAAAGCCAAATACGAGTGGTCTTATTGAAAACTCACTATAAAATGTAAACATAAACACTGTATAACAAAGCTCCGTAAGGTGCACATTTAAATAAAACATCTTAAATAAAAATAGCTTAGAAAATAAAATAGGTCAATCTTTTTCTGAGGGCAGCATTTACATATAACAAAATAAGTGCTCAGTTTGAGATAAAATTTTAAAACATTTTTTTAATCAGCTTGAGATTACCTGTTTCTTTTTGTTAACTTAATAGCTTATCTGAATTTGAAATATCCCGATATGCGCGATATGGTCTAATTCCATATCTCATTTAGAAATATATCGATATATCTTTAATACGATATATCGCCCAGCCCTAGAGTTAACTAAATGTCAAAGTGACATTGTTTGGAAAGTTGTTTGAATGTTAAGGATACAGACACATTTACATAAGATCAAAAGCAGTGAAGGTGTTTTATGCCTTATGCCACAAAACAAATGAATTCACACTTTAAAGGTATGTAATAAATACAGTATAAGTTCACAGCTTTCTGGTCGCAGAAAAGGAACTTATTGATTGACATGTTTGATGCATGTAACACAACGGTACACTGACTGGAGCAAACTCCAGAGAAACAAAGTGCAGGTAGAAAGTTTGACTGGAGGCCCATGCAGAGTCCCTTCACAGCACAGATGTCAGCTGACGCCTCAGCCGCCAGATTCTCTCACCACATTATGATAATGCAATAAACCCTGTAGAAAGCCAAGCTGCAATCCCGGTAATTTCTCCTCTCCTGCTCAGTCCAAATGTAAATGCAGCCGTCTGACTCCATAGGGGCCCAAGTGTGCCGTAGCCACCAGATAATAGCATATGTGTTTGCAGGGGATGCTATTTTTATGCCAAGATGCCTTATCCTGTTCCTTCAACACATTTCTTTTTTGAAATGATTTTCTTGCCTGTCCGCCTCCTATCCCAGTCTGCCCGCCCGATTCAATTAATATTCAGCCAAGGTAAGTATGAAAGTACAAAAATCAATTTATCATGCCTCAAAATCAGGTGTGCTGCTCTTTTGTACTGATGTAACAGCAGTTTACCTCCACTGGTTTTAGTGTTAAAGATGAAAAGATGCAGGATTTGCAATTACGCTGCTCCAGTATGACTACATGGATGCCCCCTGGAGATAATGTTCCCGTCGTCAGATGTGCTAACAATAATCTGCATTTGGGCACTGGAGTAGTTTTCCAGGCCTTATCAAAGTTGTGGCTGCAACGAATCTGTGAACTTTTATGGATCAAATTTTTATTTTAGATAAAGCAAAGGCCTAATTGAAGACATTAACGTGAGACTCATTTTTATTTCTATATCTGACCCAACAGAGTGTGCATGTATGTTTTAAGTTAGTTTGAATAGCCTGATATTGATTTAAAAAAAAAAAAACTTAAATCGATTCTAAGGTCGTGTCTGACCGCATTAACTACGTCATTACGCACAAAGGGTGTTGAGTTCTTAATGTAAATATCCATATATATTTTTTTACTATGTTTTACTATTTGCAGCATTAGTTCTTCAGAGAATGCGTTCCACAACCAAGTACAATTGGTACTGTGTGACATCCATAACTGAATTGAAAGTAAATCAAATAGAATCGGTGAAATCCGGATACCCAGCCCTCATCTCTGTGACCTGCGGCGACTGGAGTCCCCCAACTAATCTCAGGCCTGTGTGATAGGCCCTTAACTAGATGCACAATGAATGTCTTTTTTCCACAAATGTTTGATTTTTCAATATACTGAAGGAAAATAATTTTAAATCAAGGAGAAAAATAAATCAGGTATAGGTCCTTTAATAGAGCCCTTTTATGGTTAACCATTTGACTCTTTTTAACACATTGTTACTCCAGAGAATAGCCTGTTTCATCCATTCTCCTTCCTCCAGACATCTCTCTCCTCCGAATCTCCTGTAGTGCCTACCCTCACTTAACTCTCTCCCTCTCTCTCTCCTCTCTCTCTCTCCCCCACATGTGCCCTCTACAAATTCCCACTGAAGTCTGAGATAAAGAGGATGTTTTCCCTCCATACCAGTGTTTGTCCCTGGTTTCTTTCGGATAGCATTCCCAGTCTGACGGATTCCTGCCAAAAGAGGCCGGGAATCATTCGGATGAAGAGGAAGCTTGGTCCGCTGAGACTCATAGGCATGGTCACAAACATACACAGGTGTGCACTCTCACCCACACACACACACACTTCAAGGCATGACGGTGAAGCAAGAGAATTGGGTGTTATTTATTCATCAGCCTTTCTTGTAGTGAGAAGGCAACAAGCCCCCTGAGCTGTAAACAGACAGAGATACAGGCCTTGTATAGTCAGCTCCAACCGGGGGGAAATAACAAGTGCCCCCAACCCCCCACCCCACCCTATGCATCCTTTTTGGGGTAGGCTACACAAACACAGGCAGGGCGTCAGACATTATCCCTGCTTCCTGGAAGTCACACTACATGTGTATCATGGTCTTATCCACAGAGAGCGGAGAACGATGGAGGGAAGTTATAGGTTTATTTTGGGGAAGTGTCCCAGCGAAGAGAATTACTTTGCCTTGGTCACTTCATGTAAAATTTGACTCATAATACAACGCACTATTCTTACCCTTATAGCAGTGGTAATCTGAGCACTGAAATGACGTTAGACTGCACGGCAAAAAACTGGCTGTTGCCTTGCCGAGCAATAACGCACGTTGTTCGGCGGGGATGGATGCCCCTGCTGACAAATAACAGCCCCCGTTCCGAACCAAAGTGATTTTCGCCATTAAGAGAGCCTCTTGCTAGAGCCATTACTCCATATTCATTTGTCTCTGGCGGCTGCTTTGCGGTGAAACGTGCGCGGGGAGGGGGCGAGACGTTTTATTTACACGGCATTATGCTGCATCAAGTGCTCGCGCTCAATTAGGAACGCCGTCAACAATGGTTTTAAGTCTCTAATGCAGTGCGCTGAAAAGGACCATGACTTGCTAATAGGGTGTAATTCCTTTTGTATCTGTATCCTTGTGCGGCGGTGAGGAGCGGGGGGCGGGGGGGGCTGCAAATCCGTATCATCAGTAAAAACAATGCATCAATTAAGCAATTAGCAAAGAACAAACTGGGCAGCTTTCCAAACCCTCCCAATAAGGCACCGTGCCAAGGGGGCTTGTAACGTTCATTATACCCACATCACAGAGATTCTAAAAGAGAGGGAGAAATAAGAAGGAAAACAGGCAGAGGGAGCGGGCGGGCGAACCGACGGCTTTCATTTGTCTGCCAGCGTGCCCGCGTTCTTTTTTTTATTTTTTTTTGTTCCGCCAGATGTGCTTTTTAGTGGGCCACATGGTCGGTCAAGGCTGGGGAGAGAGGTGTGTGTTACGGTGCCATGTGCCGGAAAGGGGTGAGGTGGTGGGGAGGGGGGGGGGGGGGGCGGGGGGGTGCACTGAACGGCCTCTTCGCTGCCATCTGATTAATTAAGACTTGAAAGGGGCCCAGTGGCAGCAGGGTTTTAATTGTGGTAATTGGGGTTAATAAGGTGCCATTACACGCGCTGATCACAAGTATTGTTTCATCCAGACGGGCAAATTGAGCGGGGTTAAACACTGATGGTTCGACTGGATGGGAGGCAGAGGGGAGAGAGAGAGAGAGAGAGAGAGGGAGAGAGAGAGAGAGAGGGAGAGACTTGGCAGCTGTGCATGCCACTTGTTCCTGCGTGTTAACACCGTGTAGCCCCTGTCAGGAAATGAGAGGCTGGTATAAACGCTCTCATCAAGGTTCGTAGCTAATCGGCAAACCTGTCATTGTCTGATCAATGCTTAACCGAGATTTCATGTGAGGACTTTAACCGCTTAACCGCCTAAAAAAAAGCATCAAAATACAGACAAAAACACAACAAAAAAGCGACGAAAAAGCGACGAAAAAGTGCTTTCAAATGAGGCATTACACTGTTGCTCTCCAGTCGAGAAGCTTTTAGATTTGGGTAAAGCCGAACTGGAGAAAATGCGCTCAGTTCAGGGGTGGGGGGGTAACGGGATTAATTTGGTTCATCATGTTTCAGTGACGCGTGATGTTTATTTGTTTATTTTAATTGACTGTCAAAATGTCCATCCATCCATCCATCCATCCATCCATCCATCCATTTTCTTCCGCTTTATCCGGGGCCGGGTCGCGGAGGCAGCAGTCTCAGCAGAGATGTCCAGACTTCCTGATCCACGCACACCTCCTCCAGCTGTTCTGGGGGACCCTGTGGCGACACCAGGCCAGCTCAGAGACATAGTCCTACCAGTGTGTCCTGGGCCTTCCACGAGGCCTCCTCCCAATAGGACATGCCTGGAACACCTCCCGAGGGAGGCGGCCAGGAGGCATCCGGAACAGTTGCCCTAGCCACCTCAGCTGGCTCCTTTCGACGTGAAGGAGCCGCGACTCTACTCCGAGCTCCTCACCCGATTTTGGAGGGTGCGCCCAGCCACCCTGCGAAGGAAACTCATTTCGTCCGCTTGTATCCGCGATCTTGTCCTTTCGGTCATTACCCAAATCTCATGACCATAGGTGAGGGTGGGAACGTAGATCGATCGGTAAATCGAGAGCTTTGTCCCCGCCTCTTCACCACAACAGTCCGATACAGCGACCGCATCACTGCTGACGCCGCACTGATCCGTCTATCGATCTCATGCTCCATCCGTCCCTCACTCGTGAACAAGACCCCGAGATACTTGAACTCCTCCACTTGAGGTAAGGACTCCCCACCGACCTGAAGAGGGGAAGCCACCTTTTTAAGGTGGAGAACCATGGCCTCGGATTTGGAGGTGCGGATCCTCATTCCGGCCGCTTCACACTCGGCTGCAAACTGCCCCAGTGCGCGCTGAAGGTCCTGATTTGATGAAGCCAACAGAACAACATCATCTGCAAACAGCAGAGATGAGATCCTGAGGTTCCCAAACCGGACACCCTCCGGTCCCTGGCTGCGCCTAGAAATTCTGACCATAAAGGTAATGAACAGAACCGGTGACAAAGGGCATATGATTTTGGGAGAAAAACAAACATGACATATATGTTCGACTGATAAAGCTATATGTCAAACAAGTATAAAAAAGAAAGAAAAAAATCCACCGTATTTAATTTTAGTCTCTAAAAGAGAGCAGTACATTATCATGCAAGTTGTGGGATTTGTTCTATAGGCGAAAGAAGATCTGTGGTGTGATTCAAGTAGGAGAACGTAGAGTTGACAGTTATAATTATGCCCATGTAGCGTTGATTACTTCTACACTAATAAGCTTGCCACTTTGCCATGGTTAAATACAGAATCTAAAATGTCCTCGGGTGACATTCCTCCTCTAAAATCATGTATTAAAAGTACGTATAAAACATATTTGATTGAGAAAATGTACAGTGAAGGAAGCTGATTTTATGAAACTGCTATTGCACTAACACAATCGTCACCGAAGGGTTCAGCCAGGTCTCTCTACCGCCTCAAATGCCACACAGACACGAGGCCTGGCTCGTAAAAATATGTTTTGATCCAAAGGTTGGTCTCATTTTCGTCAGAGTTGAGTTGGTGTTTGTGGCTAACTGTCTCACATGCCCCAGCAATGAACCCAATTTTAGAATAACTTAGATCTTTGATTTTCTCTCCAAAAAAATAAGAGAAGAAAAAAAAGAAATGCAGCGCCACCAAATCTTGAGCCAGGATAATGGATTACTTTTTTCTTTTTCCAGTTTTGGGTTAATGAAAAACAAACAGACAAACAAACAGATTGCTTGGAGGAAAAAACAAAACACAAAAACGAGACTTCGGGAAAACATGCTAACTTTGCACGGACAGGCCCCTTTAGCCCTGGGAACCAAACCTGGACACTCTGTTCCACTGTTGCCCCTAAAATCATGGACATTGCAAACATTTAACCAACATCTACCAGTGGTAACACAATCCACGTGAACAAGTATTATAATAGTGTCAGCTCAACTCTTCAGCTGTCTGTCTGGGTCACAATAAGGCCTGCCAATTATATAGCTGAAGAATAATAGGTGTGTGTAATGCAAGTTGAACCAAAGTGCACCTCTCCCTCAGATGTAAAGTGTTAACAGTTGGTGCTTTTTATGATTGAGGCCTTTGAAGACAGGACTATTTTCTAACATCAGTCTGACTGGTTTCTGTAAGGCCACTTAAAAGGTTCAGCATGAATCACTCTCTGCTAATCAGAAGAATAAATGGGACAGAGTACAGGTCTGACAAGTAAAAAAAAAGAAAAGAAAATACAATATGTCATGAGTTAGAAAAGTCCAATAACCGGATATAAGCAGGCATAAGTATGTTGTGTAAGGCAGGAGTTCCCAAAAGATTTTTGTGCCGTGACCCACACCAACTCCGGACCAACAACTCGGGAACCCCCTCTAATAATTTAAGGTGTAAAACATTAAAAAACTCCAGTTCAATTTCTCCAAAGTAGCTACGAAAACGTGCCAGAAAAGCAACAATAACACAATAAAAAAGCAACAAAAACACGAGTGATGAAAAAGTAACCAAAAAAAGCCACGAAAGAGCAAGAATGTTTTTTTCCAGTTTTACCCAAGTCTAAAAACTTCTGGACTGGAGCTTACAGCCTTTAGGCCAGTGTAACACCTCAATTGAAAGCTAAGACCTATAAAACTAATCTTTTTGTTGCGTTGTCGGCACGTTTATGTCAAATTTTTTGTCTTGTTTTCGCAGGTTTTTTGTTGTTGTGTTTTTGTCATCGTTTGTTGCTTTCTTCAGCGCTTTTTTCTTCTTGCTTTTTGTCACGTTTTTGTCGCCTTTTAATTTTGTTATTTTCCGGCACATTTTTTTGTGGCTCTTTGTTGCGTTTTTGTCATGTTTTCAGCACATTTTTGTCACTTTTTGTTGTGTTATTGTTATTGTCGTTCTTTTGATGCTTTTTTTTTGCAACGTTTTCATCCTCATTTACGTCTCGTTTTTGATGCTATTTTCAAGAAGGTTTTCAATTTGGGTAAAGTTGAACTGGTTAAGGCGGGGGTTAAGAGTTTAAGAGATTGACCCCTGGTTAGTTCGGATATTAGGTTTTGACTTTTGGCTTAACTTCACTGAATATATTAGCCTGGCTAACGCCAGACTGCTGTGTGCGCTCGAATCCTTTCGAACTTCACAACAGTCTGGGGACCATGGCCGACATTTTTCCATGGATTTGGGCACCAATCACAGAACGAGGAGGGACGGTAAGACGATGACGCGCTATTTGACATACGGAAGCTTGTAGTTTGTTTAGGGATAAAAAAATAAAAAAATATTTACGGATCCAACATGACAGCAGCAGACGCGATGCCATCTTTCGATCAAGCTTTAGAACGTGTTCTAAATAGTTTAGCTCAAAAGTTTACAGCAGGTACGTCATACGTCATCTGATACCATGATACGATTGGCTATGGCTACATGCAGACGCATGAGAGACATTCGTAGCGCCCAATAAACGGCTATGGACAATCGTAAACCACACCTCTCCTACGAGAAAATGAATTGGTGGTCCCCAGACTAAATATCACTTGTGATTTTAGTCTGGCGTTAGCCAGGCTATGAATATATAGTTTTCAATCAAAAAAAACAAAAAACAAAATAGAATTCCAAATGAATTTTCATAATATTTTCGTGAAATTATCCTGCGACCTCCACCCTAATGACCTGCACCCCCCCGGTGGTCATGACACCCACTTTTTTGTAAATGCTGTTTGAACAAATAGAAGTAAGTTTCCCAGACTTTTGGCTTGTTGCACGTTTAGTCGCTGCTTTTGCTAACCTGGAGTTGCTAACCTAATTTCTAAAGGTGAAGTCCTTGATGTAAGACGTCTGCTTTAATAAAGCTATAGGAGAATTTGCTTGTGGGAAAAACACACTGGGTCCTCGCAGGTATGGATGATAATGTTAGTGCCAGTTTTAGATGTAAACTTTTTATGTGCCTCAGTGATGGTTCTGTGTCGATGAGCTTCACCACAATGTTGCGCGAATTTGCATGTTTTATATCGAGGACATGTTTTGTCCCCCTTCCCGGCATTACACGTTGTTCTTTATGTTTTTTCCTTTGTGGCTAGCCTTTGGGGGGAGTGCCTATGTGCTTTAAGCTAACTTGGCAGAGCTTGGCGAAGTGTGTCTTCTTCAGCTGCTGACAGGGAAAAGGGGTAAGTCAGTGATGGGACAAAGAATGAACAGGAGACTGACTGAGACGCACGCACACACACCAATAAAACAGCCAAAGAGACAGATGATCCCTGGTGGAGTCTATAGGCTACCTCTCTGTCAGGTTGCCCGCCGGTGAAACGAAGGCAGCGTCGGGCAAATTAATCAAAGTCAGATGTGGTTGGATGCCTGCAGTCAGTCATGATCTCCTGTCCCTCCCGAAATCCCCCCCAATATAGTCCAACCAACAGTACACACACAAATAGGGCACACACCGGCAATGTTTCTAACTTGGTACATCTGGTAGCTGCCTCATCTCTGCACACTGTTTGCCTGAGTGACTAGACAGACACAAACTTGGGCAAAACAACATGTCAACATTGGGCACGAGTCTGAGAAAAGACCAAACCCAGATGGTTCACAATGCGCTGCCAAATAAGACAATTCTATTACAGTCAGATGTTTTGCAAGTGTCTTAGCGGTTTAGTGCAATTTATACGGCCATTACATGCACACAAAGTTCTGCTTTCAAAATGCTGGTAATGACATCGTCCAAATACATCCAGGCATGTTTGGGACAGTTTCCTTATTCTCTAGACGTCATTGTGACGGTCAAAGAATGCTATGAATTCATAAATAAGAGCTCAGAAACTGCAGTCCAGATTGCCATAAACAAAAACAAAATTGTCCACAAGGCGGCAGTGGCGTGCTGGGACCTCATTTCAGCCCGGGAATTTAGAGAAGACCGGCCCACTTTTCTGTGGGTTTATAGCTCAATGATAGAGCGCTAGTCTCTGGTGCAGGAGGTCCCCGGTTCAAGTATGATTTTGACATTTTTCTAACGCTTTTTTTTTAACGCTCTTTTACATGGGCCGCTGCACACACAGTCTGAGCCTGATACAACTCCACAATCAGCACCAAGTTATAAGATAAACATATTTATTTGTCCACTTTTCTACCTTTCACTGCCTCTTTCTCTCTTTACTCGCGTGGACACTTGTCTCCGCTGGATTGGACTGCACCAACTTCAACTAAAGCGGAGGGTGTTCCACTTAAACACCCTTAAACACCCCTCTGAGTTAGTTCAATGTCAAATGGTATCTCACCGCCACAAGGATGAAAAGTTAGATGCGAAAATCTTTTCTGATTTTGACACATTTCCCCCTCGTGGGGGCGGCCCGGCCCTAAACAGTGCCGCGGCCCACCGGGAAACCTCCCGACTCTCCCTATGGCCAGCACGCCTCTGCAAGGCGGCACAAAAGAATATCGAAATATTTTGGTATTGTATGTATTTGATTTGTGATTCATGTTTTAAAGTCGAGATTTATTTGTAGAGGTCTAAAATCACAGGGTTAACAGGACAACACAACAAGACCCACTTGAGAAATTACATGTTGATGTTCGCAGTTGATATTGTACTGCCTCACAAAGTAATTGTTTTATTCTTTTGCAATTGTGGTTCAACTGTGATACGATGTGCCGCACCTTCTGGGCAAAGCTCCAAATCAATTCAAAGCACTGTATTTTCAGTGCATTTTGGAAAGATGCGTCAACTCTTGATAAACAAAGGTCAACTAAAGGACCATAAAAATCCAACACTTGAGGTATAATAACACATATTCGTCCCAGTTGCTCATTTGCACATAATTTCAAGGCCCAAACATGCCCTTTTCCTCAGAGAAGTTTACCAGATGTGCTCATCATCACTAAAGTGAACTTTAGTCCCAGAAGGTGGGAGTTGAGAGTATTTCGACAGGATGTAGCAGTGAGCACCTCCCTCCCTGGTGACCCCAGAGCGCATACATCATCTCTCCCATGTCTTAAACTTGTCAAAGTGGCACTTCTGCTTAAAAAGGAAGTTTAAGAAACAGCAGATTTTGAACAACTTTATTGCGTCTTGATTATAAGATGCAGTGCTCACCTCCACTTCATTTACACTATAGCCCCCAATCAGGAAGAATTCACAGCACAGAAACACGTGTGCAATATGTTTTAGTCACACGTTGTTTAACTTTAATTAGTTTTAAGGTATTGTGATATTTCAATACTTTCGGATCCACAGTAAAGGCTTTGTCTGTAACAATAGATGATTATTGTACTTTTATTACACACAACTTTTCAAACTCATGCTTGGAAGAATAAAGTAACAGACTGTTTCTCTGTGTTGTAAATCTGCACACCACAAGAAGAAGTGTGACAGCTACTTCTTTAGTAGCCAAGATTTCTAGAACAATTACAATATTTGTATATTAATTAAGATGACCTGATACTTTTCCTATAATTGTTTTGTGTGTGTGTGTGTGTGTGTGTGTGTGTGTGTGTGTGTGTGTGTGTGTGTGTGTGTGTGTGTGTGTGTGTGTGTGTGTTTTTACACTTTGTCCTCACTGTACTCCTTCCTTTTGACGTTAGAACCAGATGAAACTCTAATGGAGTCTAGAGGGAGCCAGCATTTACCATATCCAAGGCAGGTCTCTCCCGCTCTATGCCCCACTGTGGGCCTCTCTTCCTTGGATGCGGCACAGCATTAGCTCCCTTTCCAGCAGATAGTCTGCTTGCTGTGCCCCGGTGAGTTGCACTACAGCTGGTCCGAGCTTTGGCCCTGGTTCACTTTGATGTGTGCCAATGCTCGACACACTGCCTTCTTTTGTCCAAGCACTTCGCAGACAAGAGGTTTGAAATGGGATAACGGGCTGGTAGGGACTGGCTCGACATGCTACCGTGTGGTGGTGAGTAGAGGGAGACAGACAACAATTAAAAGAACAAGCATACTTGGCATTTTACAATATTTAGGTGGAATACCAACATAGACACAGTGCACTATAATTAGGCTTTCCATTTATACTTAACAGTAAGTATCTTAACATATGATCAATGAATAATAACTCTTGTTACATTCATGTGACCCCAAATAAAAGTAGATGCTTAATATCCAATTCCGGATTACGTAAATGGTGAGAGCAAGCAACTTTGCTTCATTGCTGGCCCCCGCCCCCTCGTTCAGCATAGAGTAGTGCAGAACAATAATCCGAAGGCAACATACTCCAGATAGAGTGGGGCCGTGCAAAACAGACAATGACCTTTAAAAGACAATATGCTAATAAATAGCGGTGGCGCGGGTCTCGGCACTCCACACAAAGGGAGCTTGGGAGACGGGCAGAGTTTTAATCAGGTGCAGCTCTTTTAAAAAGAGCCTGTGGCCACATAATTGATCCCAAAAGGTAGGTCCCAACGTAGAACCTTGGGATAGCGCTCCGATACTATAAAGAACAAATAGCACTCTTTGTTTTGCTCTCTGGGAGGATGGGGACATTTAAATCCGCTGTATATTCTTGTGCTACAAAGGCCACAAATGGTAAGCATTTTAATGATGAAAATGTTTTGATGTCTTACACCTACTGAATATGGAAGTAGGGTGGCTGTGTGTTTAGCCCCTCCAGTGATGATGCATAGGCAAACAGTCAGGCCAAGATAAAAGACAGAACCATGAAAAGTCACTGAATCAGTGTTATTAGTGATATGGTTAGGAGCCATTGTGTGTGTTTTAGATGGGGCTGTTAACTTTACACCAGAAGTGCACTTCTTGGTTAAATCTGCTGCTAATGCTGCTGCAGCCGTTTCGCCTGAAGACAGAAAGAATAAGTCACGGCATTATAATCCCATCAGCATTTCTGTCACTGCTACGGCAGAATATGCACACGCACACAATGCCCTAATGCAAGTGTTCTACAGGTTCAAGCAGCTCATTCTTATCATATAGAATAAAAGTGATGTGCACCACATTTTCCAACAGGCAAGACGCTTCAGAATGTGGAATAAAATGTGTGTAATTTTTTCTCTTTTTTTTTTATTATCACCAATCTCCACTGATTGGAGATAAGAGCATGTATTCGTATCAGCGGGTCACATCAAACCATAGTCCACCTGCGTTAGGTCGTAGTCATCCATGATGAACAATATCTCCTTCAAAAGGAACACAACAACTGCAGATATACACTTCCAAACCATCAACATAAATTTTCGGGAGGAATGAATTATCCCTAAAACAACTTGCCCTCCATCAGCTCGGAGTGCTGCCACTGATTTAGCGATAAGTTGGAGATAAATGAGTACGGAGGCTGCCAGTGGTTTCAGTGGCTGCCAAAGCGCTCCTCGGTACAGTGAGTCAAAGCTTTTGTCTGTGGCCGCACTGTAAACACACCAGGCTCTTGGCAGAGGGGAGCACATGTGCAGCGCTCTCTGTGGTTTACGCTGATTACAGGCTGCAGATGGACCAGATTTTGTCACAGCAGCATCATGTGGAGGATCGGGTGGCCCTGACACTGCTGTGTGCTTGCTCTGCCCGGGTGTAAAGTGAGCTAAACATAAATCAGTTGTTCATAAAAGACAATTGCCCCATTTCCCATACTGTTTTATAGCTTCTGAGCTCCCATTCCAAACAAAGGTGGATCTCAGGGGTGCTATATTGCTGTTGTCTGTTTGAAGAAAAGGGAGTGTCCATGTTTTCAAGTCCATCTTAAAGACTTAAAAGGTCTAGCTGTGGTTTTAAATGTCTGCCCTGCTTGGAAAGAAGAGAGCGATCTCTGGAAAATGAATCAAGTAATTGCATTAACCGTTCCAGTGCTTTATAAAGATCATCTTTCCCAGATGGGTAAACGCATCACATGCAACACAAACACCAACTTAAATGTGAAATCTTACACCGATCAAAGCATGACACCACAAATTCATTCCTGGTGAGCAAAGCAAACATTTGACCTGGGCCAGAGCATTAGAAATGTCTCACTGTAGCAAGAGAAGACTGAAAAGAACTTTGGTTCAAACTTTCTGATTTTTTGCTATATGTAACTTATGAATGGTGCTCACAAACATTTTGCCTTAAGGTGTTGAGTATTTATTCACTTATTTATTATTTCACCTAAAGTATCTAAGAAAACAAACGGAAATACAGCTAATAAAGAAACACTACATTCGACCATGAAAAAGGACAAACTTTGTCAAAACTCAATTCTGAGTTAAACCAGGACTTTTAAGATTTCTTATTTTATAAGACCAGTGTGATTTTCATACCTGACAGTTTTTTTTCTTTTTGTTTTTTTAAAATTTTATTGACATAAAACGAAGCTTACAAATAGCACAAAGACAAAGGACAGTTTTAACAGATCTCTTCCTGCAGTCTTCCTCAGAGACATGTGATGTTGCAGCAACATCATGTGACCACTTTGAGGAAGAGGCAGGAAGTGAGCAGTTGAAACCGAAAACCGCACTGGTCTTATATTGACATAGATGACCAAATGAATCTCACTTGATTAATCTAGGACTTACCCAGGTTGTGATTTTGAATTGGAGTGAATTAAACACTAAATCACTATGTCAAAGAATATAGTAAGTGCACACATCAGCACCTACACCACACTTTGAGAAACCTTTACCACAAATCACTTTGATTCATTATTTCAATGAATTATTAACTTGAAACTCTGGCATAGATTACTATAACAGTATCCTCACCATTACATGTATTAGATTAACAACTGACTGACTTCCTTAATTGACAGATGATTAATGAACCCAATAGGCACCATTATAATTCTTAAATTACTGACATCTCCTTTAATTGTCAGATTCAAAATCTGAGAACAGAGTGCTTGTGCAATGCCTCCATAACACTAACATAGCGCCTTGCCTCTAAACCATCCCATAAAATCCCATCGCTGTACTTAATTGTTCAATATGAAGCCGAAGCATCCGAGGTAATTCGAATGTCTTTCTCCGATGAATATATGCAATTGTCCTCTTTCCCTTATTCTAATTTAATGCCATCTGGGGAAGGTGATTGGCTCCGTGTTGCCATTGCTGCCAACCGGGGTCAGCCTAACCATCAAGCGCTATAATTGAGTAGTTAGTGGCAATTTTCTCCCCTAATTTCCATCTGCGAAATCCGGGGCTGGCATGGCAAATAGCACATTACACAGGCGCGATTGTGGCAAAGTGTAATAACATCGTTTCCACAGTTTGAAAACTTCCCCTGAACAAATGAGAATCAATGCTGAACATGACATCTCAAAAATTCGCTTTCTTCCCCCCCTTTTGCTTCGGAGCGCCCTGATCAAACACACACATTCAAAGACAGGCTATAGGGCTAAGAGGCATGACAAAAAGCATGGTGGCATTAACATATAGATAATTAGCTGCTCCGAGTCTGACCCACCCTTCAAAACACGCTAATCCCCCACAAAGGCAAAACACAATGTTGACGCGCTGGTGTATGGCAGCCATTTTGTTTGGCTTATCTGCTATTTTTCACACATTTTCCTCACATTTCTTTTGATCACACGTATGATCTTTAAAGGAATAGGCCACCGTTTTTACATACTGCGATATGTTCAGCTTTGACGAGTTCATCTGTACCTGTCTGGTCTCCACGTGTGCCTTCCGTAACGTAATACAGCACAGACGGCGTTAGCATTTAGCCTCTTTCTTCTCCTCTATAGCTCCAAACGAGGTGAAGATAGAAGCTAGCAAACTCTTCCACGTTTTCCCTATTTAAATATGGTTACATGAAGTGTTACACTACAAAGTATAATTACACAAAATTAAACAATGTGGATTTTCTAAGCGGATAAAAAGGGGAACTATATTGTAAGGCGTAATAATACCAGGAGTAATTCGGCATCCGCGCTGTGATATCTTCACTTTACTGCGCGGAGCCATATTTGGCACGTAACCATATTTAAATAGGGAAAACGTGGAAGAGTTTGGTAGCTTCTATCTTCACCTCGTTTGGAGCTATAGAGGAGAAGAGAGAGGCTAAATGCTAACGCCGTCTGTGCTGTGTTTACGTTACAGAAGGCACACGTGAAGACCAGACAGGTACAAATGAACTCGTCAAAGCTAAGGTAAGAACATATCTCAGTATGTAGAAACGGTGGCCTATTCCTTTAAGGGTCACCATTGGAAATGATAATTGGCTCTCCATAAATTATGATTAAAAAGTAAGTTTGGATTAAAAATATAAATGAAAGGATTTTAAGAGAAAGTAACCAGGATCAACACTAATGCAAGCCCCTGACAAAGTAAAACCATTAACAACACAGAGTTTAGGTCAATATTTAAAACACAGTGGGGGACAATACCTTTGAATTGAATTAAATGACTTTACCTCCATAACACAGACAACCATTAAGACACCAGCGCGCCACAGTGTGCTCCTTCTGAAGTAGAACATGAAGGCGGCGGGTGATTTATTGGGGCGTAATCCATAAGCGATGCCAGTCCTTGTGTATTTTGTGCCAGAAAACGGCGGGTCGCAGTTGTGAACTAATGGAGCGGCAGGTTTGAACACAGCGGCTTGATAAGTTTGACTCCCAGATTTATTGCCATCGTAAAGGCGCATCAGGGACAAAGGCGACTGGAAATACGACCGGGCTATCAGATTTGTGCGCCATAGTTTATATTCTCAATCCATCGTGTGAAGGTGAAATTCAACTTGGTAAAGTACAGTTTAAAGAAAATGTTTGCTGTTTGATTCAAACCTTTTACAAGGTCCCGTACAAGCTTATCAGATGGGACAGTTCAGCAAGTTGTCAAAGATAGGAAGTGAACTCATGACAATAATCTGAATTAGAATCAGAATAGGTTTTATTGCCATTGTTTGAGAACAGGTTCACAAACTAGGAATTTTTCTTGATGCGGACGTGCAACATAAAACATATAACACAGGATTTAGATAAAAAATAAGCTATACAACTTTAAACTATAAGGCAGTGGTCGGCAATATTTTTTTATGCCGATAGGTGGCGGGCCAGCCGGTCCATTGATAAAAAATAGATTTATTCATGCATGGATATTCAATACTAGATAACCCCAAACTATACATATTTTTTATGTAAAAATAAAATATTGTTTGAAACAATACTATCCCCCAGGCCAGCACTAGCAAAAAATAAAGTTAGCATCACAAACATGTCGCTTTCCAAAGGACAAAAAACAAAAAGTGGACAGTGAAAACAGGTGTTTTAGGGAGGAATGGCGACAAACATATGGTTTCATCCTACCTGGATATGTGAATGCCAAACCTCTGTGCCTCATCTGCAACGAGGTAATCTCCGTTTGCAAAGAGTACAATATTCGGCAACATCACTGTTACGCCGAAAACTGCATGACCGCCGAAAAATGCCCCCCCTCTTACCGCGCACAGATGAAACAACGACAGGAAGGTTTCTAGGACTGTCTCTTAATTATATGAGGAGTGTGGCGTGAGAGTGTGTGAAAGCACTCAAATACGTGTGTCTCACGGTGAAAGCGTGAGAGTTGGCAGCCCTGAAGAGGGGGTGCATTTTTAGGCGGTCATGCAGTTTTCGGCGTAACACCGGCACGCCGCAGTTGTGTGAGCAGTGCTTTAGCGCCTGGATGAGGTAAAGTATGAGGATCGTGACAAACCACAATTTAACCTAGAAGTTAGGCTGCTTAGAGTTAAAATGCAACAGTGGAATGGTGTTGTGCCAAACACAAGCAAAGATCAGGGGCAAAACATTTGCGGATAAAGAACAATTAAGTCTCTGTTAGGCTTTTTTTCGTTCCTTTTTTTTTTATATCCTCTGGCGGGCCAAAAAATACTGGCAACGGGCCAAAGTTGTCCCCCGGGCCGGACGTTGCCGACCACTGCTATAAGGCTTTAGGGGGCATGCATAAGGAATATTAATAAATAAGATACAAAATAAAAAGTAAAATATTGTAAGACGACAACAATTGACTTAGAACAACAGTGGGATTATATTTACAGATGTGTATGAGTATAAAGTGAATAAAGTGATAAGTGATAGCAGCAGATCTAAGTGTGGACACACCACACAGTGCAACAGAGCAGATTACATCCATCACCATCCGAGATGAGCCTGATGAGGGTGGTGTCGTCCGCAAACTTGATCAGTTTAACGGACTGGTGACTGGAGGTGCAGCAGTTTGTGTACTGGGAGAAGAGCCAGGGGGAAAGTACACAGCCCTGAGGAGTTCCAGTGTTCTCGTCAGAGAAAAACAAAGTAGTTGATGAGCTTCGTTGTTTTTGTTGTTTAGTAGCAGTAATATGCAGTTACAGAGGTGGGAAGTAACTGTACTTAAGTAGATTTTTCAGGTATCTGTACTTTACTTGAGTATTTTTTTTTTTGCGACTTTTTACTTTTACTCCTTACTTTTAAAACACAAGTATCTGTACTTTCTACTTCTTACATTTTAAAAAATCAGGTCGTTACTTTTAAAATCTCCAAAGGTGAGCGACAACACGACGTAAACAACGTAAAAACCCGGGCCAACAAGCGCTGAAAAACAGGAAGCTAGAGGATGCAAGCTAGTCAAGCACATGGATAGTCACGCCGCGTTTGTTGTGACTGTGAATGAGTCGGTATGGAGGAAAGTGAGCAGGACAGCGTCATCGAGGATGATACCGCAGATACCGAAAGACAAGAAACACGGCACCCATGGCCTTACCTCAAAGAACTTTTTATTGTTGTTGGCTATAAGAATGATTCGTGGCGGATGCAGTGCGTCCTGTGCTTGCCCAAAAAACACGAACGTTTAGCATTCAGGAATTCACCATCCAATCTGAAGAAGCACATTCAGGTTTGTTATTTAGCTTTCGTATTGTTGTTACTAGTATACATTTGATTAATTCTGGAGGTTTTAAAATGATGTGTGTTAGTAATGCTTTGGGAACACTATATTAGTTTGCTAGAAAGAAAGCTGGTGCTAGCTTGTAGTCTGCCGCACTAGCTGTAACTTATGTCAGACTGAGTAAAAAAAATAAAGAATTTAAAAGTCAAAACATGATTTTTTATTTTTTTTAGGGGAAGAATATCGATTTACTTTTTACTTTTGACTCAACTACATTTAAGAGTATGTACTTTTTTACTTTTACTTAAGTAAGGCAGAGGTTGCAGTACTTTTACTTTTACCAGAGTAGTTTTGTGCACAAGTATTATTACTTTTGCTTAAGTACTGAACACTAGTACTTTTGACATCTCTGTGCAGTTATTAGCCACTGCATTTTTTGTTGATTTTCATGAGACCCCCTTGAAATGACCAGGACCCCCCATTTCCCCCCCAACATGAACAACATTGTCTGGAGCCACCACTGACCCCAATCATCCCATTAACACTTGTATTACCCCAGAGGGACTACAAAAAGGATTTATTAAGGTAAACAAGTTACTTAGTACTGCTTTAAGGGAATAATTCAGACAATTATTTTCTGAACCAGGCATAGCAGTATTTCTGGCTGAGTTCTGGTTTTCAACAATTTCATAGCAACAACGGAGCGGCAGAACACCCACATGGTCATCGGTTTAAATCCCGAATGTCCATTCTTAGAAATATACAGTATTTGCACGTATATTTGTTTGATGAATTGCTTTGAGCGTGTCCATGAGGGTAGAGACGCACTAAATGGGCCCTGTGTATATAGTTAGCGTACACCATTGATCAAGGTCAATACATGTTTTCAGATGAGACGCAAGTTAATTTCCTAAATTTGTGAGTTGTGTTGTTGTCATTGAAAAATAAATAAATAAAATAGGCAGGAAAATGTAACATGAAGCCCTTTGTTTCTATTTACACTTCACTCATTAATGCTGTTGGGTTTGTACTTCTAGTTTCTCTAGAAATGTTCCCACCGACATAAATGTGCTTTTATAAGTCTAGATGTGATGAGTCCCTGCTTTCCCCCTTACTCCCGTTTTAACATTTTGTAATTACTTTGACACTGTACATCAAACGCCAAGTAATAATAGTTGTAATTTAATCTGTTCACACAAGTCATTTCATAAACTGCAGCCCCTCTCTGCCTAATGCGTGTTCCATTCATTATTGATAGCCGCTATGATGATGTGGTAATGACAGCGCCATTGTTTTTTCACCGTTTTCCCCCCTTTTTCTTGAAATGCAGACCTCGTGATTCAGGGTTTTCATTATAAGACGCACACTGGGCCCGTGGATTATCAAGGGCAAACAAAAGATAATTACAAGACGGAGGATGCATGACAGTCACCCCCACCCCGAGAGGCAGCGTTAGCATTAGCGCCAGATCCACCTCCCCCATTTTAACGCCAAGCTAACATGGCACACTGGGTCTTGAACACACCACATGATCTCTAGATTACTAAGTGACTATGATCGCAATTAAATGGTGATATTATGCGTGGTGTAAAATCTTTGTACTGTGTCCAATGGAAAATCATTAATTTTAAGTCCGCTAACATGAAGCGCGATGCTAGCTTAATTGCTTTTGAGCATCCACTTTGCTTTTCTGCATGCCTCTAAAGGGTTAGAAGATACAACTAAAGCTTCCCCAGACAGATTACTGACTTTTTCGTGTATGCCCCAAATTATTGCGGGTTTTTTCCCCTTAAAGGCACACTTCGTAACATTTTGGATTACACTGTTGCCACCACAAAACATGCTCCTAATCACCAGCTCGACACAGGAAATGCTATTTTTGCAGTGGGCAATCGACAAATGGGATGTGAATGAGGAACTAACCTACTTAAATCTCAAAGTTACACAGTGTGGCTTTTGAGAATGTGTTATTTGAAATTCAAGGGTTGTGAATGTTCCAAGTAGGCCTAAATAGTAATTTGTAATGCCAGCTACTTTAAAACTAAATTTATTATGATGGCACACAATTATTGTTAGGCTATTAGAAACTATGTGATACATTTAAAAGTGCTTTGAGAAACCTGTGACACAGGCTTGTAAAACTCTGTACACGTATAAACCATTATCATTATTATTATTCAAAAATAATTAATCCGATTTTTGTAGCCTCTTTGAAGAATGTTGCTTGTAATTTTTATCATGTGGAGCTACTGAAATGGCAAGTTGGTGATATGCATACCTTCATCCAGACTTGTACCCTAAAGACTCGAGACTTGATTCGGACTCGTCCCGTAAAGACTCGAGACTTGACTCGGACTCGTGGTCTGAGACTCGTGAACATTACGAGTGCCTCGCGCACGCTGTTTGGACGCTTGATTCTGGCTTTTTTGTCGGCCGCTCCCTTGTCTGTCTCCTCTGTGTGCGCTCTCTCTCTCTCCCCCAGCAGCGCGCTGCTCATCGGCTCCTCTGCCGTATGCCCCCCCTCCCTGCGTGCGCACGCTGCCCTGTCGTGGGTTTGTTGACATCGTGAGCGCGCTATTCGGACTGTACTTCTAGCGATCACGGCGAAATACAACAGTTTCTCTCATTATTAATGTAAAGCCCACCGCGGTAAGCCTTCATTGGACATAATACTAGCGTAAGCGCCACAACAAGAGTGAAGGAAAAAGGCGGAGTTAAAAGGAGTTTGAGCTGCTGCATAAGTTGTAACTTAAAGCTACTACTCAGTAAAGTGATTAGTGATCAAATCATTACCATTACGAGGCCACCGCTTATTTAGGGAATATTTTGTCAAAGACCAAAAGCTAGCAGTAGACAGGCTGAAGATAGGACACTCATGTCAACAGTCTGTAAACCTTCAAGGTAAGACTGGAAGTATTATTATCCACAGTGGAGTTTTACTGTATGATAAAGGTCACTTCAGTAACATTCTGAAGCTAATTCTGCAGACATGTTTGTGAAAGAGTACAGCTGTGATAACTATACTGATGTTACTTTTACAAAACTGAACTAAGTAATGTAGTGGTGTGGTGTGGCTAGTTGAATGAATGACACAGGGCCTGCCTTTTATGGAAGCCCAAATGACTCATAATTAAATAAATAAATACAACATTTTGAAATAAATTTCATTTTAATAAATAACAGACAAATATGTAATATGACCATGAAATTGTAAAATTAGGTAATATTATTGTGAAATATATTTCATTATTCTTAAATATCTACTTTTTTATCATTAAATATTTCGTGAGGATTATTTTCAGAATATCATACATTTTTAGATAATGCATTTTTATTTAACTTTTCAATACTTTATTTAAAAAAAATAGTTTTTTCAATATCAGTTTTATTTCATAATGCCCTTTTCCTCAAAGGCCAATTTATTTCATAATGTCGTTTTTCAGGAGAATGACTTTGTCTGTCAATCAAAGCCAACAAGGCGGATCCAGTTAAGTGATTGGCTGCTCCTTTACTCAGACATGAGCAGCAGCACTTGCTGCATTGATTCAAGCGTGCAGACTCAATACTGTTGAAAAGCCTGACCGGCTCAGGTGGATGACACGTTGAAGAAAGAATGGCTGCGGGTGAGAAGTCGGTCTCAGAGTTACGCAGAGAGGTTGCTAATCGTTTGGATGGCAACACAAGGCCTTCACTTCAATCTGAGAGAGGATCGCAGTCTGGTCTAAGTGTAACTACACTTAGACCAGACTGCGATCCTCTCTCGATGCAGCAAGTGCTGCTGCTCATGTCTGAGTATGTCTGAGTGAAATAATCCTCACGAAATATTTAATGATAAAAAAGTAGATATTTAAGAATAATGAAATATATTTCACAATAATATTACCTAATTTTACAATTTCATGGTCATATTACATATTTGTCTGTTATTTATTCAAATGAAATTTATTTCAAAATGTTGTATTTATTTATTTAATTATGAGTCATTTGGGCTTCCATAGAGCCTTTGGCCACAGCTGTAGACAGTGGTAAATAGTTTATATTATTATTGTGTTTTCCTAACTTACATTGGGATTGACCTTGAATGGCCTTATGCTTCAAAGAAATATTGAGATGTTGATGATTTGTGTGTGGAAGGTCTGGGCTCGTATTTCTCTGATAGTTGTTTCTAATTTACAGGTGTTTATTGAAATAGTTTTAAAATAGTTTTATTGTACTGTGATTTGAATTAGTGTAAAACATAGAAACCATGGGACTTGGGCGTGGGGTCACAGACTCGGACTTGACTTGGACTTGTGGGTCAGGGACTTGGATTTGACTTGGACTTGCAGGACTTATGTGCATCTCTGCCTTCATCAGACTCCCACATGACTGCATGCATAAAGTGTCTGGGAAGATTGCATCCTGTTTTACTGAGCCTTAAGTGACATTTTGAGGGAAAAGTCACAATGAAAATTGTCCAGCATCCGGCCAGCTATCAATGTGTCCCCATGTGTCTCTTCCTTACCTTGTCTTCTCTCAAGCTGCCACACAACCAAAGATCACTGTGACTGAGTAAAGGCCCAGGATTTTTATTAAGGAGTGGGGACAGCATTCATTTTTTAAAACCTCCTCAATAAAATATCATACGGTCGCTCCACATTCCTCAGAATTATAATGACATGAATATTTAAATTTAAATGCATTCCAAGCACGCGGTTTTCTCTTCTTCACCACGCCATCAGATCTCATTTTCTACTTAAGCTCTTCCATCATGTTTATGCATATCCACATGCATGATACATATCTCGTTTTTTCTAAAGCTTCCTAATGCAGGCCTGATAATTTTGCTTGACTTTAATGGGGAATGACTCCTCATTGGCACGCTTTTTCTTTAAGACAAAAATAAAAAAAAATATGATCAAATGCCTCTTTCATGTGGAACAGAGGCTGTTTTTGAAACTTCCTGCTCCCTCTATCCCTCTGTTGCCTCGACTGCAAGTAAATAGATCAAAAAAGAGATACAACTTTATATTCAAGTTTTGAAGCATTCTGTAATTGGACACATTTAATTGATATCCCTCAAGCCCATAATTATAATGCAAAAAGCGGGGGAAAAGAAAGCAACCATCCTCTCTCTCTCTCTCTCTCTCTCTCTCTCTCTCTCTCTCTCTCTCACTCTCTCTGTCTCTGTCTCTGTCTCTCTCTCTCTCTCTCTCTCTCTCTGTCTCTCTCTCTGTCTCTGTCTCTCTCTCTGTCTCTCTCTCTGTCTCTCTCTCTCTCTCTCTCAAGTAAATTACATTCTCCTTTCTTATAATGAATAAATACTAACTTCAGCATGTCAAAGTAGATGGAAAAGAAGTTAGCTCACTATGTATTTTGTTCATAGAGGTATTGATAGATAAATTGGCAGAGGATGAGCATGATGGGTAATGAGAGTCCCTCTGAGGTGAGAATGGATCCATGTGACTGAGACTGTGATCTGATCGTTTCTGACAAGCAGTCATCACTCCACCACTGATGGTTCACTGATAATAAATAAAAAAAATATAGGGCTGAATGGGGATGTTTGATGGAAGAATAGGCTTCAGAAGATCTATTCCAGGTCTACATTTCCAAGTATTACCCATAGATGTATAGATATCCTTATGCAAATTCTTTTCAAAGTGGGTGTCTTGCTCAAGGACAGCACACAAACTCAATAGGCGCTTTGTAGGGATCTTTTGCCATTTTGGTTCTGTTTCAGTCTCCTTTCGGACAGGAGAGAACTGTCCGAAAGGAGCTCCTGTTCTGGGGGGTAGCACTTTCCAGTCAGATTAGGAAAGCTTTGGCAACATGGTTATGTTGCTTTGCGATGATTGTGTTTCGCAAGAGACTTGTGAAACATCACTGCATGTAACAATTACCTTTAAATATTCATTTGTAACGCACAAATCAGAATGCTAATTTAAAGCTAACAAGACTCATCCTCTTTCATCTTCAATGTGGAATTGCTATTTGCTTTTTGCAATCGTGGACAGACAAAACTTGCACACAAAAAACAACAGCAAACCCAGGCACTCCAAACAAATATGCACAGCATGAGCAAGTACTTGAAAGGTCTTATTATTATTATTTAGATGGCCAAGCCAACATGTTTCGACTACCAGGTCTTCATCAGGGCTTAATATGATCTGTGATTTCTTGTTTTTCTGTAAACTCCCAAAGCCTGCACATTGTTTTTTCTTGCTGAGTTATACATTTTCAGTGGTGTAAAATGCGATCTGAGTGCCTTCGGATACAAGCTACAAAGTTTGTTTTGCTGACAGTATTGTCAGTTCGGGCACATGCCGGAACTCACATGACCGACATCATTGAGCTGTCCTTCCACTGTTTTTCCTTGCAAACTCAAACAGAGGGCAAGGGGCTTCCTGTGACTGAAGAGGGGCTGGGGGGTCTCAGGGACTGAACCATTTAGTCGAAAACACCTAATGATAGTCTGCACCAGTGGGAGCAGGGATTTAAACCTCTAACCTTCCGGTTATAAACCGGACCTCTCTACCATCTGAGCAATTGTCGCTTCACAAGAAGTTAAGAAGACAAACATGAAAGTGACGAATTATACTTTATTGTTTCCGTAGGGAAATGTGTCCTCTGCATTTGATCCATCCTTCGATGCCACTGAGTCAACCCGTCAGGAGCAGTGGGGCAACGACATCATCGCACCCAGGGACCCATCTCCTGATGTGCAGCCAGGCTGATGGCCATGAACACCTGGCTGGAGGATTCACCTATTGTACATGTTTTTATGGAAGGGGAAACCGGAGCACCCGGAGGAAACCTACGCAGACCCAGGCAAAACATGCAAACTCCACACAGAAAGGCCCTGTCTGGGGATCAAGCCCGGGACCTTCTAGCTGTGAAGGACGAGGCAAACCGCTGCACCACCATGCCGCCTAGTGGAAGAGTATCTGTCATAAGGTGAAACTATGCAAGATGTTTGTTTTAATTCCATGTTAATGACAAAGTCCAACATAAGTCCAACATTAGGACAACCCAATTTTGGGTGAAAAAAATACATCAATATGATGCATTCTCTGTTAATATTGCCATATTTCTAATATGTTTGAAAATCCAGATTCAGGGCACATTCAATTATGTTAAACCAATACAAGAATCACATGCATTGTAAATGTATTGGTCTAAACATGGTTTGAAGCTTTTTTTTTTTTTATATTAGTGTATTGTGCAATTTGTGACCTTTAAATTTGTAATTTAAATCTGATTGTGATTAATTTTGCAGTGCTATTCACAACAATACTTCCATGCAATATCAACATCATTCCCTACAAATGTTTTTATTTGAAGACATAAGGTGAGGTAGACACAGTATTGTACCTGAAACTGGTTGGCAGGTATAACAAATAAAAAAAACTGCCCTCTCCAGCTGAACTTTTCAACTCAAGAGAGTCCAGTGTCAGAGTGAGTTAGATTCTGTCTCCGACCTGTTGAGCCAGAGTTTCCACACGATTCCATTGCCAGACATTTGCCACGAAGGATACATCAAGGCCAGTATGTTGGAGGCTGTCACATACAATAGCCAAATGACCGTTGGACAAGATTTTAAGCAAAACATTATTTTTCAAAATAAAATTATGTTGAAAATGTTAAGGTAATTAAGTGGCTAATCAAATATGAATAGAAAATGTGTTCCTCTGAGCTTATTGCAATTGTCGCCCATCTCTCGGGCCAACACGGAGATGCTAATGCATGCTTTTATCACCAGTCGTATCGACTACTGTAATACCCTGCTTTCTGGTCTTCCCAAAAAGAGTATCTCAGGTTTACAACTTTTACAAAATTCAGCAGCTCGTGTCCTGACAAAGACCAGGAGGCGGGACCACATTACACCGGTTTTAGAGTCGCTGCATTGGCTCCCCGTGTGTTTCAGGATCGATTTTAAAGTTCTTTTAATGGTTTTTAAATGTCTTAATGGTCTTGGTCCTTCTTATCTTTCAGAACTGCTTTTACCTTCTGAACCTTCACGGCCCCTTCGCTCCTCCGGCAGGGGTCTCCTAGTTATTCCTAAAGTCAACAGAAAGACGAGTAGGGCTGGGCGATATGACGATATTAGACTGTCTTACGATCTCCAGAGCTGACGATCTGTCATTTTTGTGGGATTGTTTTATTCGGTTCTAAGCACTTCTGCACAGTTGCAAGCTGCGCACTTACTGCTACGCTCCTCTCCAGTGCGTATACACGACCAGGCTCCTCAATCTAGAGCTTTTAAACCCAGCGTTCTGTCTCTGTTTCAGCAGTATTTATGTCAGTGACTTTCCCCCGTAACGCCGCTGCTTTGTGTAGATCGCAGCATGTGTTTATTTATTTACCTGGCGACACATGTGCGAAGACGCGAGTGTGTCCTTCGTTCTTACAGTTCTGTCAGGCGCTGCATTCTTCTCATTTGTTTAATTTAAATCAGGGACCGTGTTCACAAATGCGCTGTTTATCCATGTCTTTGAAAATATAAGACTTGTCCAACTTTGGTGAATTACTTGGTCAAGTAATAACTTATGGTAACTATCTGCTTCCGGTTAGCCTTTTACACAATAAAGACACAGAAGAAGAAAGAAGTGATAGCCCTCATATTTTACTCTTTATCACACTGGATTTAAGCCTATATAATATTATATGAAATGGGAAGATGAGCGTCTGTCACGATGCAGTACAAATCACAATACATAAGGGCTCATATAATATGCATTTTCAAGATATCAACCAAATATTGATTTGACATTTGGTGAAATTGAGTGTGGCCGAGTTTTCTGCCCTCATCAGTCCTGGCAGATTTCTAGACTTTCTTTGATCCTCAATTGAAAGCCACAGAGCACTGTAACATCATATATTACAATATGGGTTTTCAAAATAATATGTTCCCAATATGGCAACAAAGTCACGTGAAACAAGTTAAGGTAAAGAGAAGGTATCATAACACATGTCAGATTTAGAATTAAAATGTGAAACAGAAGTTATTCGTTGGAAATTCTTCAGTTAGCTTTATTGTCAGTCCTAGCACATGTAAAACAAGTGCAGCTCAAATTGCGTGACTTTCAAACCTTAGGAGCAAAAACACGAAAGGTAATAATAATATTGTCCAGATTGATATCCAGTGTAATGATGGGTCTACAAGTAGGGATCGGCGGCTCATGTGGATTAGCCAATGGTTTGGCTCAAATATCTCTGCTTACTCTGCTCCATTTACTGTCACATCGTTTGTAGTTGTTGAGATCTGGAACAAATTACATTCACTGCTCATCAAGCGCTTTCTTTCCATTTAAAAAAAGGGTTGTTTTTCTATTTCAGGTCTGGCAAAACCTTTTACAGTGCCTTGCGAAAGTACTAATACACCTTGAACTTTTGCACATTTTGTCATGTTTACAACTCTAAACATAAAGATTTTATTGTGATTTTTTTTTTCTGAAAGTTCACACCAGTAACAGACAACTGTGAAGTGAAAGCAAAATAATACATGATTCTGTTTTTTGTTTGTTTTTAAATAGAAAAGTGAAAAGTGTGGCGTGCATAAGTATTCATACAGCATTTTCGGAGTGCATTAAATTGCCTTTATAACATTCCTAATGACTGCAGAATGTTCACACCTTGCCCTAACATTAAATAGAGGCCACGTGTGTGTAATCTACTCTCAGTATAATTCCAGCTGTTCTGTGAGGGCCTCAGAGCTATGGTCAGAGTGTATTGGTCACTAAACAACATCATGAAGGCCAAGGAGCTCACCAGAGAGGTCAGGGATAAAGTTGTGGAGAATTTTAAAACAGCGTTAAGTTATACAAAGATTTCCCAAGATTTGAACATCTCACGGAGCACTGTTCAATCCATCATTCGGAAATGGAAAGAGTATAGCACCACTGCGAACTTACCAAGACACGGGCGTCCACCTAAACTAACAGACCGAACAAGGAGAGCACTGGTCAGAAATGCAACCAAGTGCCCCAAGATAACTCTGGAGGAGCTGCGACGTACTGCCGCTGAGCTGGGGGAATCTGTACATGGGACAACTATAAGTCGTACTCTACACAAATCTGGCCTTCATGGACGAGTGGCAAGAAGAAAGCCATTATTGAAAGGAGGCCATAAGAAATCCCGTTTGAAGTTTGTTAAAAGTCATATGGAGGACACAGCTACCATGTGGAAGAAGAGACAAAAATTGAACTTTTTGGCCCAAATGCAAAACGTTATGTATGGCGCAAACCTAACACTGCTCATCGTCCTGAGTGCACCATCCCCAGTGTCAAATATGGTGGGGGAGCATCATGCTATGGGGCTGCTTTTCCTCAGCGGGGACTGGGAAGATTGTAAGAATAGTTGGGAAGATGGATGGAGCCAAATACAGAGACATTTTGGAGGAAAACCTGCTGGAGTCAGAAAGAGAATTGAGAATTGTAAAATAACAGAATCATGTATCATTTTGTTTTCACTTCACAGTTGTCTGTTACTTGTGTGTGAACTTTCAGTAAAAAATTCAAAATAAAATCTTTATGTTTAGGGTTGTAAACATGACAAAATGTGCAAAAGTTTAAGGTGTATTAGTACTTTCGCAAGGCACTGTATCTCCAATCCACAAAGATACAACAAAACATCCCCAAACATTCAGAACCACGAAATCGACAAAAACACCTCAGTTTTGGGGAGAATGGCCTCATAACCACTTGATGCCACTGGTATCTTATTTTTTCTGTCGATAATAAATGGTTGGCAAACACTGTTCCTCTGCTTAATGCAACATGCAACAAATCAAACTCTATTTTCCCTCCTTTTACTCGCTCAACTAAATGTATAATTGACAGTTGCCCTGAAAGAGATGGCATAACCATATCAACCCCTCAACACACCCTCAAACAATAGTGTGGGGAAAAAATCCATCTTTAGGGCAGTGGTCTATTACCAATCACTCTCTTCTCTCCCTCCCTGGTTGCTCAGCGGGTGTCACTCTATGGTTCCTCTCCAGGGGGCGCCGAGTGATGACAAGAGGCTAAAGAGGACTGCAGAAGGACCAAAGAGCCCAGATCAATTTCAGTGCTCTTGATCCCATGACCCTACAGCCCGAGGAGAGGAGAGTCTCTTAGGGAGTTCCAGCCAAGTGCATAGGGCCGGGGCACTTTGAAGTAGGGTTAGTGTGTTACTGCAATGTGGATGGCATGTCCCCCCCTGGAGTGTGCATGGGAGCGTTAGAGGTAACTGCGTTTATATGGGAGACTGAGGCAGGGACACTCTGCATTTCTTGTTTGTTGCTTGCAAACGAGCTCTTGGACTCCATTAATGAGAGGACTGCATGTATTATCATCCTCATTTCAAAAGCATGGCCCCAGCGCTAAACAGCTCGCCACATTAGTGGGCCTCACCCTCGAAGAGCAGTTTAATCAGCACTGGTAGAGAGAGCACATACACACACATGTATGTATGTTAATGCTACACAACCTTGATGTGAAAATGCATGCAGATATATATAACACTCAAATGTATAGGATTAATATGGGGCGCATAAAAATGCGTACTTTGTTCCTTGCCATTACGTACATTTGAGGCAGCATGTTGATGATGAATATCAGCCAATTCAATTGCAGTGACAAAAATGGACGAACAAAGCCACTGCTTCCTTGACATTATGGGCAAAAGCATGCAATAATTAGCATCTGTTCTTTTCTTATGTTGCATTTGACATTTAAGCATACAGTGCTGTGAAGTTTGTTTACTGTATTTACCACACTTAAATGTTTCCGACCGACAAGCTAATTTTTTTACCACACAAATACATTCCCAGTGAATACAAAATGCAGTTTGCATATGGTTATCACATTTATTATGGGAAAGAAAATCCAAACCTCCCTGCCCCTGTGTGAAAAAGTAAATGCCCCATGAACTGGTTATGCCGCCATTTGCAGCAATAACTGAAGTCAAGTGTTTGTGATAACTGTTGATAAGTTGTCACATCACTGTGGAGGGATTTGAACCCACTCTTCTTTGGAGAATGAGTTCAACTTGGCCATAATCAATGTTTTTTGTGCATGAACTGCCCTTTTAAGGTGACACCAAGGCATCTCAATTGGATCTAAGACTGGCTTTGACCTGGCCGCTCCAGAACTTTAATTTGTTCTTTTTGAGCCGTTCAGAAGTGGATTTGTTCACATGTTTGGGATCCTTGTCCTGCTTAATGGCCCATGAAGGGCTTGAACGGATGTTCGGACGATCTCCTCCAGGAGTTCCTGGTAGACAGTAGAATTAATGATTCCATCAATGACAGGAAGTTTTCCAGGTCCTGAAGCCCCGGATCGTCCCACTGCCACCTCCATGTTTGACTTTAGGCATGGCTTTCTATTTATCAAATTCTGCATTGTTTTTACACCAGATGTAACGAGTCGCAGACATGACAAAAAGTTCAGCTTTGGTCTTGTCAGTCCACAGACCATTTCTCTAAAAGTCTTGGGAATCATCCAGATGTTTTTGGCAAATGAGAGAGGAGCTGTTGCGTTCTTATTTGTCAGCAGTGGTTTTTCGCCTTGGAACTCTCTGTGATGCAACGTTTGCTCCGTGTTATCTTTGAGTCATGAACACTGACTTTGACTGAGCCCAGTAAAGCTGCAGTTCTTCAGATGTCGTTCTGGGTTATTTGGTGACCTCCTGGATGAGTCGTCGTTGCACTCTTGGAGTCATTTTGTGACATTATAGGTTTTCTTATGATATTTTGTAGCCTACTTTATTTGTCTGACCAGTCTAAATGTGATATTTTCTTTATTCAACAAACTTGGTGGTAATCAGACTTGGGAGTTCGCCCATGAAACAGAACTCAACTTTTCAAAAAAAAAATCTGTTTATTCACAGCTAATTACAGAGGGGCATTTACTTTTTCACACAGGGCCAGGGAGGTTGGGATTTTTCTTTCACCTAATAAATGTGATAATACTTTTCAAACTGCATTTTGTATTCACTGGGAATGTCTTTGTGTGATATAAAAATTGTGTTAAAAAAATGGTGTTATAAAAAGTGCACTTTTTTCCCTTTACATTGTTGTCTTACAACATAAAGTGCATTCTTAAGAATCGTATTCATAAATACCAAAGTAGGCTAAGATTTGTTTTGTTAAATGTCCTGTTTTATGGGGTATATGAGCACCAGAGCAATAGAGGCCCAGATCTACCACACCAGACAAGACCCCAGGTGTAGACTGTGCAAAGAGGCCAATGAGACAATCCAGCACATAACTGCAGGGTGTAAGATGCTGGCAGGGAAAGCTTACATGGAGCGCCATAACCAAGTGGCTGGCATAGTGTACAGGAACATCTGTGCAGAGTCTGGGCTGGAAACCCCAAGGTCAAAGTGGGAAACACCTCCAAAGGTGGTAGAGAACGACCGAGCCAAGAACCTGTGGGACTTCCAGATACAGACGGACAGAATGGTAATGGCGAACCAACCGGACATTGTGGTGATGGATAGCAGAGGAAAGCCGTGGTGGTTGACATAGAAATATCAAACGATATCATTTCAACATCAGGAAAAAGCAACACGAGAAACTAGAGAAATACCAGGGGCTCAGAGAAGAGCTAGAGAAGGCCTGGAGAGTGAAGGCATCAGTGGTGCCCGTAGTCGTTGGGGCTCTTGGGGCAGTGACCCCCAAACTGGAGGAGTGGCTCCAGCAGATCCCAGGAAATACATCAGACATCTCGGTCCAGAAAAGTGCAGTTCTAGGAACTGCAAAGATACTGCGCAGAACCCTCAAGCTGCCAGGCCGAGGACCCAAGCTTGGAGGAAAAAGAGACGACCCGCAGTGGATGAGGAATAGCTTTATAGCTTTATATATATACTATATATATATATATGTATATATATATATATATATATATATATATTTATATATATATATATTCATTTAATGGGACATTACTTCATTCAGCTTTAGATATCGTCTGATTACATTACATGGGTTAACTGATAATGATAGTAATTTTAATCTTGTAGCTGGACCTGTGTCATGTCTAACATGTGGTGAACATCAGGTGGCACTTCTAAAGAAGGCAAGAGAGTGCAGCCTAAACATGGCAAGGCATGACATATGTTTATGTCATACCATAGGTGTGGCTATAAGACATCATGATATTAAGCTTTGAATACAATTTGAGCCAAGCACGATAGACTAGAACCAATCACGAGCTAAACCCTAACAATCTGCTGATAGATCTTTAGTTGCTGAAGGAGCCTCTTGAAGTGAGAGGCAAAAGGTCCTCAACATGTCAACTTGAGAACCTATGATGAAAAAAACCTGTACAACTGAGAACTTACAAAGCTAATATCTGGGTAGATTTTCCAGAATATTAAAATATCACAGCCCTCTATACCTTTATTAGACATCAATTGATTTGGGTTGTTAATGTTTTGTCCTGTAATTGTATATCCGCTTCCTCACTGCATTTTCATCTGTGAGAGACTTATGTGTACAGTATGAATTGTGCTACATAAACATGCATTGTCTTAAAAGAGAACAAGGAACGAATAGTAAGTGTGCTGAAATGAGGATTATGCACTTAACAAGGCATAATCCACAGAAAGCTATCCACAGAAACCCGAAAAGAACAAGCGAGGACGGCTAACCCTGCCCGGGAGGAGGGCAAATGGGAAGAGTAGGAGGACAGGGCTAAGAAATGGGGTCATGATTCATAAATAAACACCGCTGTGTAGTCAGATAATGGCATGCCAGAGGAGAAGGACAGATCCCATTTCCATTGCCTTCACCACCTTTTCTAGCCACATCAAAGGACCAATTAAGGTCCCAGTGAAGGCTGCGCCGAGGTCCTGTCAGCGTCAGCCTGCCCTGGGTGCTCTGTGTCTCTGGATCACTCGCACCGACAGGTGACAAGGGCCTGTACGGAACCTGCTCCTCCAGCCTGTCTGATGAACCACTTACACTTCTTCTATACTGTATATGCCGTTTTACATCTGATCAATTTAAGCAGCTTTAATTTTTTGTCTATTTAATCACTAACACAGATTTTGAACTGCATACATTCTAACCTTAAACAAAAACAGCACATTTTTCACAACTATTTTAGGTATTTTTTTCATATGGTTCTATTCTCTACAACCATCTTGGTGGAAACCTTTTTGCTATGACATCTGAGGAGGTGGTGCGCCGTTTCAGAGAAGCACTAAAGGCAGCCAGCCAGGTTTCCCCTACCCCCCAAAAACATGCCGGTCAAGTTGACCCACAATGGTGGTGAGCTCCGATGTACAATGCACAATGACAAATAAAATACTTACTTACTTATATCATATTGGTATTGCTTTAGATTAAGGTGTGCCCATTAAGTAATAAGCATTAGTAATCTTTTTAGGGTTAGGGTTAAAGCAGTACTAAGTAACGTGTTTACCTTAATAAATCCTTTCCGTAGTCCCTCTAGCGGTAATACAAGTGTTAATGGTATGATTGGGGGGTCTTTCATCTCCCCCTGGTGTCTCTGGCCAGAAAACCATGCTTGCAACTTGACTGCCACCGGGGCGGAGCAACCAGTACACACTAATAGAATCACGGAGAAGAAGCTAACAGGCTAAAAGCAAAGGCAAAGGCAAAGCTAACTGCGGGCTAGCGCCACTTTAAACAGTATTTACAGCCAAGTTTGAGTGAAAAAAATATTCCCATTGTATAACTGGATGTACAACACCCCTCTCTCCCTTCACCTTTTCTGTCAGCGTAGTATTTACTCTCCAAGACATTTAATAAGTTAAAAAAATCGTAAGAGTTACTTAGTACTGCTTTAAGGTTAGGATTAAGGGTTAGGATTAGGGTTGGCTATAAATAAGCACATTATTCATGGTAGTTGACAACAATATAATGATCATCTTATTCATACTTTACACACATATGCTTATTAATCTCTTACTGCCCACTTGAACCAAGCACATTTTCTACAGCTAGGCTTTACCCAAATCTAAAAGTTTAAGAAAAAACATCAAACGACATAGCAACACAAACAAGGATGAAAACGCAACAAAAAGCGACGAAAACATTACAAAAAAGTAACAAAAAAACGGCAACAAAAATGTGATAAAAACGTGGCAACAACGTGACAACAAAGTTATGATCACTTTTGTAGGTCTTAGCTTTCAAATGAGGCATTACACTGTTGCTCCCCGTCGAGAAGCGTTTAGATTTTGGTAAAGCCGAACTAGAGAAAGAGGTTAATACGTTATTAATAGTTGTATAAACACTTAATAAAAAGCGTTACCAGGATATGTTCTTAATTGAAAACATGACATTGCCGGTGTGAAACTTTTGGGTTAATAGCAGATATGGATTTCGGTAATTTCTTAAAATCTTTTTTTTTTTTTGGTTCGATTCTTTTCAAGTAACATGGTGGCAACATTTTTGCCGTTCCATCTTAAGAGAGAACATTCACTTCTATTAAATAAAGCTAATTGAAATATGCTCTTGATTAAACACAATATCCCACCGAGCAGAAAATACACGCCCTGAGCTCCTACACACAGAAGGGAAGGATCTCTCTGAGTTTGATAACTTCTTAGTTGCACCACTCAGCCGTCCATGTCCTGGTGTATCTGGAATTACTCAAATGTTAACGTGCCGCGGCTGCCTTTGATATTTAAGACAAAAGGGTACAGATGTGCGGGCTGCATGCTCATATACACAGGGCCAACTGGAAATGGGAAAAGCAGCTTTAATCTCGCTCTTTGTTATGCTCCAAAGAGTTCCTCCTCCCTGTGTATTTTTCTGAATCTCTTTGGTTCATCCTTCGCCTACCTCTTTGCCCTTTCACGCTCACAATCCACGCATTTATAATGGACAGTGCAAGTGCAGCAGCAGAAACAGTGACAGTGGAGAGGAGAAAGGGGTGGGCCACAATTAATGAGTGGCTGTTTTCAATCCAGTGCGCACATTGTGGTTTCTTCGACTGATCGCATCTGAAACAAAAAACTGGTGCGCAGGAGGTGTGACTGCAGCAGAGACGCAAGCAAGAACCACTTTGAAGGAAAACTCGACCCGAATCAAACGGTTTCAAGTGGGACTTAGTGGCACTTTTCTTTACAGTACAGTAATGACATGACAATAAGACGGAAGTTGCATGGTAATTATAGAGATAACTGGGGATAATGCATTTTGCAGCCCTCTTTCCAAACTGTTACCAAGAAAATACTAAAATACATATTACAAAGAGACAAATTATGTGTGTATGTAATAATTACCCCATAATTACCATGTTATTACACTTTTAACTATTATATTACCATGCTATTGATTGACAACATTGATAACAAGCCTATATAGACCATCTGGCATGAATGATTCAACTTGTACATACCTATAGCGGTGTTTCTTTGTGCCTTCTGGACCCACCTTCAATGTATCATGCCAAAACCCAAATAAAAATACTGATGACAGAAAAGTATGATAACCAATTGAAAACAACAGAATGGCCAGTTTTCAAGATGGCTGCCCGTCAAATGGGGCGAAACAACAACAACAAAAAAGTAAAAAAATTAAATAAAATAGAACTTAAATGAGATGTATTAACGATCCAAAATCAAAATTAATGTATTCTGACTGGAAGAACTCAATAGTGTAGGGTGACCAGATGTCCCAGTTTACCCGGGACAGTCCCAGTTTGAGTCTTCTGTCCCATGTCCCCACACATTCCTCCAAAACATTAATTTGTCCCAGTTTTACACAGGATCTGTCCCAAGTGTCCCAGTTTTTGGCCAGTATGATCCACAAAGTAACAAACTTCGCTTGAAAATTCATGTCTTTGGGCCATGCAAATGTCCATTACCAAGTACTGTAGAAACCAATAAAAAATATCAAGTCTATCATGTTAATGCTGATTGGTGCATGGTGTAAGATATTAACAAGCAGATTTACCATTTAGCATGGGAAAAACAGTCAATAAATGGCTCCCTGGTTAACCCAGTTTTTTAGTCAGAGAATCTGGTCAACCTACAATAGTGTCAACTGAAATCAAATTTGGCTGCCTGTTTTCAAGATGGCGTCCGTAAAGATGGGCGGTTGGTGGCAGGCCTAAAAACAAAAATAATATTCAATAATTAATTTCTGTATTCTAAAGGCAGCAATGTATTCATCACATAGACACAAACATATATTTTGATGTACAGACCCTCAAAACAGGATTATTCAATCAAAATATAGTTTAAAACCGAGTCAAATGGTTATTATCTTCAAAAAGGTGGCCATTTTGTTTTTTAAGTTGATATGGTTCTTTTCTTGAACAGTACATCCTAGTGTCACACTTGGTGCACTTGTATCACAAAGTGCACGATCATGTCACTAATCTGCTCCACTCCAACACGTGGCTGGAGCCAGGTTTGGTAAGTTGTCATTGGTCAATTACGCTAGTTGTCAATCCATAAATGTGCTTTTCCTTTTGTCTCACTCCCTTTGACCTCACACAGCTGCTCGCCTACCTGCCATGGATGATTATATTAACTGGATAGGGTACTGCCCCCTCAGACCATCCTCCTGTCCAATCAGAAGCCACATTTGTTCTGGTTTAGTAACGTAACAAAAATGGTCAAAGTTTTTGAGATGGAACATGAAAGGTAAAATCTTTTATGAGGTGATGCTGGATGTGAAAAGCCTGTGAACCAATGCATAAGAATATTTAACATGGTCTTCTTCCCACTCCCTTTCAGGTAGAATTGGATCGTCACGTTTACATACTGTATATTCCTTTTTTGCACTATATGACTAGATTTTGTCTACCTTGCACTTTCTGTGCCATTGCCTGAAACAACTGAACAAATGAAATGAATTGAACACTCAAATGATTGCCGACTATATTAAATAAATCAATTTACACTTTTGAATGACATTGATTGACAAGAAACAAAACAAACCTTCTACTCAAGCAGCTTTTCCTTTAAATGTAGACCCAAACAAATAAACCTGAAGCTAGTGACACTCCACTACCGCACTAACACTGATGATATGCCACCGTATCTGTCATGCTTGTGTCATTGTCGGCCGCCTGGCACAGTCCCACCCGAGGACAGACATGATAGACTGGTACAAAGGCACTGTGGCTCTCACTCCATCTCTCGCCCTCATTCAGCACCATCTCTCACCCATCACACCTCCCATTCCCCTCCTCCCTTTGGTATCTTTCTAGTGCAGAGGCCTCCGTTTACCACCATAACCCAAATTAGCTGGGCCGGCCCTTATCCCCTCCATCGTGCCGTTAACAGAGAGGAGGGGTTGAGGAGATTTTTTTTTCTTCTTCTTTTTTTTTAAAAGAAAAACGTGGTAGAATTTCCTTTCTCGGTGACATCGCTATCTGACAACGTTTTACATCTCCCTGCTCTCCCCTCACTACACTCCACTGTCAGACAAAGAAATGAATACCCCCAGTGACTGTGTTTTAATTAAGCAATTTCATGCAAATTACACATTTTAGATTGTCAAATAATATACTGCGCAAAATTGTAGGCAGGCTGATCTGATATGCATGGAGTGTTATTCTTCCAGGCACTGTGCATACACGGAAAATGAACAAAAATGCTAATTTCTAATCTATTATGCAAACAGTGGAGATACTTGCGCAGATTTGCACGCCTTTCCCGGATAAATAGTGCTCTTGAATTCTATGTATGGAATGAATGGGATTGTGAAGCAGTCTTAAACGTTGTTAGGAAGATTATGCTGTATTTAATTTATATTACATTAGCATTCGTGTACATCATTTTGAATATACGCCGTAAAAGTACAAGAAGTCGTAACCAAGATTTCAATGGCAGCACATTATTAGTCAACATGTAGTGGTCCGAGTTTACCTGAGCTTTTCACCAGTGTGGCAGATGGAGGGTTAAATAATTAGATTAGTGATGAAACTGAGAGGTAAAACTAATTTAAGTTTCAGCCCACGCTAAGCATAAGGCAGCACAGGTTAGTTGACACATAATAATTACTTTACAGTTTATTTATGAATATGGATGCACACGCAAAAAAACACAATGATACACGAGCCCATTTCAATGTCTGCACACTGAGGCACTGGCTAGTCCTCCCATTAGCTCCAAGAATGACTGGACACAGTCGCCTGGCTTGATGCTCACTTTACACAGTGACTCTGGTGCACCTAAACACAGTCTGGCTGATATGCTTCCCTTTCTCTGCTTGGGACCATGATGGCCCGACTCCTCTGTGGGCGTGACGTCAGGGGTGAAAGTGCAGGTACAAGGGGCCGAACAGGAAACAATAGGGGCCTTTTATAGGGTGGACAACAGTTCAAATTTAACAATTATTTATTATAGGAAAATATATATTTTTTCCGTTTCTACAGTGTAGAGGTGTTTCGCAATTCAAAGGTTACATTTTGTTTGAGTCCATTGAGTCACATGACTTAACCCCACTTGAGGTGGGTAGGCAGGCTCGAACAGGTAGCTACAATTAAGGCGGGTAAACGACACCCACATGGTGGGTCTACTGGGAACGGCCTCGAACAGGCCAGAACCTAGTGAGTTAAAACAGGTACAGCCTGCACACACACGCTAACCTATACGATGGAGATGACACTGGCAACGTACCACTTCCTACATCCGTTTACAGGGCAAATGCTTAGCACAACAATGGACCATCAGGGCCACACACACCCAATCTATAGCGGCTGTAGGCATGCGATTGACGCACTCCCCCGGAACTGAAGCATGCAAGGAATAGCTTGGGTCAGAACTATTTTACAGTTATCTGTGAAATGAAAGATTTCTAATGTTTACTTGCTCTCGTAGAGACTGCTCCAGTAGGACCAAAGCAGAGGAAGTGCATGGGCTAGAGCAGACTTGTCAAGCTGGTGGCCCACGGGCCAAATCCAGCCCGCGAGATGATTTAATATGGCCCCTGACTTGTAGAGCACAAATCCCTGAGTATGTAAAAAAAAAAGTAAGTCTCTAGCACATTCCTGTATGCTCATTCCAGCCAATAGGGGGCAGCTTAAATTTAAAAAAAGGAAAGAATTTCACACGTGTCCAGCAGAGGGCACTGACATAATAAGAGATCAGGAATGAACAACACATTATAGCCACGTGGTAAATGGTCAGTCTGCCCTAGGGCAGCTGTGGCTACAATAGCAGCTTACCACCACAGAGTGTGGAGTGAATGAATAATGACTACAATATAATGATTAGTGTACTCTGAGAAACTTGAGAAACTCACAGGCTTATGAAGCGCAATACAAGTGTAAGCCGTTATTATTATTTATTACAATCCCATCTGGCTTTTATTTTAAAATCACATCTCATTATTATTCATTATTGGAAAAATGTTTTCTCAATAGTATTTTCATGTTAACATTATATGCAGCTCGCGACCCGCTGAGGGAGCTGGATTTCGGCCCACGACCCAAATGAGTTCGACACCCTTGCTTGGGCTAGAGTTTGAGCACAGAGGAACTATGTGTTTTTATAGTAAAGTATAGCGCCCCCAGTGGACTGGCGGAGACAACTGCTAAAACATTGATACTGTCACAAAAAGCACGCTGATAATCAAAGAATAACTTAGCATAGAAAAAATAAATCCTCTTTGATTTTTCTTCATTCTTAATACGCTGTAATGAAATACCGGGTACTAATATTAGAAATCCACATGACTCTCCCTCTTTCTCCGTTATCGCATTCACCTTATTTTGAATTATTATAGTCCATGATCCTTTTTACGCTATAAAATCTGCAATGACGACACAATGAATATAACATTACACTTTAATATGAGCGACGATTTAATCTGAGGTTTGTGAGTCCTTTAGAAATGCCCCCATCTCTTAAAACGACAAGTGTCAGGAGTCGGCATGCACAGGTAGTGCAAGGAAACGAGGAAAAGCGACCCTTAATAAGGCCGAGCTCCAGGAGGGGTCTCGCTTTGTCTTTGTGATTCAAATTCATTTAATCAAAGGTTTGTTTCTATATGCTGCCACTTAATAGTGTATATTATTGCATACAATGACACTCCAGTGAATGGCAATCCATTCCATTTGCATGAGAAAATGGGAGGAAAAAATAGCAGGACAAAAGCAGAAGTCAAGATTGTAATAACAGGGTATGGGAGGCTTGCTGACATGCATGCTAAGAACTACCTTATGCAGCAACAAGAACAACAGCAAAAAAAAGCGTAACTAGAATTATTGTGGAAGTTCATAATTATGTCAAAAAGCGTGTTTTCAATTTGTCTTTTAAATTATGTTGATATGGCAATACAAAATAGTATACTGTAGTTAACATGGCCCTCAGAGGGCAGGATTCAGGAGGGGGGGTGTTTTTGATAAGGAAATAGCATAACAACATGGTTAAAAATTCCAAAAAGTCGATTTTGCATGATATAGGTCCTTTAAAAAAAGCCTTTTTCAATCCAGTTAGCCAAGTAAAATAAAGGTTTGTTTTAGTTATTCCAACCTTTTGAGCACCTCAGTTGTTTGCTTTTTCACCTGTGGAATTATCCCTGCACTGAAGAGCATAGTTCTACCTTATGTGCTATGCAAAATATAGTAGATATGATATAAGACAGACAAACAGACAGACAGACAGACAGACAGACAGACAGACAGACAGACAGACAGACAGACAGACAGACAGACAGATAGATAGATAGATAGATAGATAGATAGATAGATAGAATCTTTATTGTCCCAAAGGGGGACATTTGTTTTCACAGCTGGTTTTCCCAGCTAGTACCAGGCATCCTGTTGCGTGAGAGCCACAGTTCAAATCTGAATACAGTCTTGGTGGTGTTAACATGTATCGCCATTTTACTCTTATATTTGCACTGCGTCGTATAATAACATTTACACCTGTTACATATACATTTGCAGATTCACCAACTCAACTTGTTTTGTCAAGACATATGTATTTTGTATATTGAGTTTAGCTATTATTACATTACTTTATTTTTCTTTTGTTTATTTTTTCTTTGGTTGTCATTGTGATTATTCTTATGATTGCAATTTTCATGTTGCAGAAAACTGAAGAAAATTCAAGTTTGTGAAACATTTCACTGAGAATGGCAATAAAACGTATGCTGACTCTCATTGAGTTAGGAACATCTTGAATATAATCTGCAAAGATGTTGGCAAGTATATTCAAACATTAAGGGCAAATAAATACATTTTCTTTGAGTTGATATATCATCTTCCATGTCATCTGACACAACAGGTAAAACATTGTTGATTGTTCACGCAGCGGTCAATGTTGAGATTTTTAGCTAGTTTTGGCACTTAACATCTTAGTTTCAATGTCAGAGCAAACAAAAAACCAAACTCCCGCTTTGCAATACTTATTTTCTGATTTCCAGGAAATGACTACAACAAATACACAGACACATGCTCAGATGTTACAAAACTTTACACTCTTGCAACAATAAGTTCTGTTTAGTTGCTCCTACAGACTTCAAACTTTGCAGAGAAATGCTAAACATGGTTAAAAAGTGGGTACACATATAAAAGTATCTGCTGGGTGGAGTGAGGGTGGTTCTATGTGTGTCTACTGTCGGCAGTTTCTGCTCATGTGGTTGGTCCTAACCTGTAGAAGCCATGGCGGATGGCTTTGGCAATTTTTCCCTTTTTTTGGGCCTTCTGTTTCAGGGTCAGCTGCTTTCTGTGGTTTTGTGGTGTCGCAGCATGTTTGGCGAACATAAACAAAGTAATAAAACAGTAAAACACTAATTCATGCGGCACAGTAGTATAGCGGTTAGCGCTCGTGCTTCACAGCTAGATCTCGGGTTCGATTCCCACCTGGACGGGGCTTTTCTGTGTGGAGTTTGCATGTTTTCCCCGTGTCTGCGTAGGTTTCCTCTGGGTACTCGGGTTTCCCTTACCACTAAAAACATGTACAATAGGTGAATCCCCCAGCCAGGTGTTTCTGACCACCAGCCTGGGTTCACATCTGGAAACGGGTCCCCGGGCGCAGCACTGCCGCTACCCACTGCTCCCTACAGGTCGACCAGTGGCGTTGAGGGATGGGTCAAATGCAGAGGAAATTTCATTGTACAGTTGTTGTATAATGACAAATAAAGCACCTTTACCTTTATACATACAGCATATACAGCGGGAACCATATGCTTACATACACTTTATAAAAAGACACATATGCATTTTTTCTCATTGTCTGACATTAAACCAGAATTAACTTCTTTTTTTTAGGTCGATTATAATTTTTTTAAATGTATTTGATACTTTTTACAAAGTCATAAGTTTACATACACTAAGATTACTCTACCTTTAAAGAGTACCTAAACGGGCGTGCCAAAGCCTTTCCCCACCCACAAACAAAAGTCAAAAATTGCCGTGAAAGTCTCTGAAGTTTGGGGGTGACATGCGGGGGGTGAGTGTGTGGGCGGTGTGTGGGCCTTTGCATTGGCACAATCACAGCAGACAGATTACGTGGGAGGGACTTGGTTATATACCACAGGTACAGGGGCAGGACAATGGGCAGGACAATTGTCAGCACCTGATGACGATGTGTGGAGCTGGTGCAGCTTATGACGTTCTGTGGAGGCCGTGGACACGTCTCCAGCCAACCAGGAATTTCTGATTTAGTAGCAGAGTTAACCCTGAAGGGGGCGCAACCCATTCGTTTTCAGGCCAAAGTTAGGTTTTGACACTTGTTTGCGCTATAATGTCAGAATAATGTCAGGGACCAGTAGACAACACTATGAGACACCCATTGAGACAGTTTATCAGTAAAAAACTTGATTTGGTGTTTAGTTGCTCTTTAAACAATTTGGGAAAGCCCAGATGACGATGTCATGTCCTTGGAAGCACAAGTCTGGTTCATCCTTGGGTGCAATTTCAAGACACGTTCATTGTTTAAAACAATGATAGAAATGTCCAGTCATCATACAGATCAGAAAGAAGGCGGGGTCTGTGTCCCAGAGATGAACGTGCTGTGGTCTGAAATGTGAATATCAACCCAAGAACAAATACAAAAGACCTGGTTAAGATGCATCATTATCCAACCTCCTTAAGCCAGTGGTTCTCAACCACTGGCTTAAGGAGGTTGGATAATAACAAAGTCAATGTTTTGAAGTGGTCATCACAAAGTCCTGATCTCAATCCAGTTGAAAATGTATGGGTAGAGCTGAAAAGGCTGGTGCCTACACATGTGGCTCAGTTACACCAGTTCTGTTTGGAGGAATGGACCAAAATTCCTGCCAACTATTGTGAGAAGCTTGTGGAAGGATATCCAAAACGTTTGACCCAATTTATACAGTTTAAAGGCAAATCTGCCAAATATTAATAAAATGTATGTAAACTTTTGTTTTTGTAAAAAGTTATATAAAGAAGAAGAGGAAGAAGAAGAAGAAGAAGAAACTTTATTTATATAGCACCTTTCACAGATACAGTAAAATCACAAAGTGCTTCTCAGGGGCACACAAATAACAATGGTTACAGAGAAATGTCAGCCATGTCTTCAGCTGTTTTTTAAAGAAATCGACAGTGTCGGTCACGTGTAGTGACAGAGGAAGGTCATTCCAGTTTAGGAGCCACAGCTTCAAAGGACATGTCTCGACCGGAGGAGTAAGGGCACAGCAGGTTGGACACATATTTGGGAGCCTGACCATGCAACACTCTAAAAGTCAAAACTAAAATTTTGAATTCAATTCAAAATTTAATAGGAAGCCAGTGCAGAGAGATAAAATGGGAGTAATGTGTGACCGTCTGCTAGAGCCTGTTAAAAGCTGCGCTGTAGCATTTTGAACCATTTGAAGACAATTCAAAGCAGATATGTTAAAACAAGTAATAAGGGAGTTACAATAATCTAAACGAGACGACATAAAAGCATGAATCACCAATTCTAGATCAGAGTTGGATAAAATTGGCCTCAACTTGGCAATGTTTCTCAAATGGAAATAACAGTTTTTGACCAAGTGTCTCGAGTGGCTGTCGAGAGACAGAGTCTGGTCAAACCAAACACCAAGATTTCTGATGCTCGACTGAACCGAGGAGCCCAGAGAACCAAGGTGGTTTAAAATCGAAGGGATTTTTTGCTCAGGAGCAATTATAAAGTCTCAGTCCTTTTAGAATTCAACTGAAGGCAGTTTTCACAAAGGCACTACTTTATACTTGAAAGACAATCCATTAACTCAGACAGTCTGTGCATCTATGACTCCTTAAATGAAAAGTACAGTTGAATATCATCAGCATAGAGATGGTAAGATGATCTGCTGTTTATTCCCAAACGTCCCATCAATGTGGAACGACATGAAACGCCCCAGGTTTTACAACTCTAGGCAAAGATTCCTGAAACACTTCATTGCATCATCTGCCCAGTAGTGATACCACTTTTTTTTTTTATCAATGCAAGACAAAATTAATTTTGGAGCCATTTTAGTCAATACCAATACCGATTTAAGACATTTTAAGTTTTAAGTTGAATATATATTTCTAAAACTGGTTATTTTATTTTCTATTATTGATGTACTGTAAAGAAGATATTGTACGTCGAATTTTGATTGGCTGATAATTCTGTTGGTCATGCCAGCTGTCAATCATGTGTGCGGCTTGACAACACAGGGGCAGCTGGATCTGTAAAGGCGGAACAGCTCGCCAGAGGTGGCACTTTTTGAGTAGGAAATTACGGTTACACCTCAGTGTTGGGTAACGTTACTTTTAAAAGTAACTTGTTAAGTTAGCTCGTTTCTCCTCTGGAAAAAATAGCTTGTTACTTTACTGCGTTACTTTATTATGAAGGTAACATGTTAGAGTACTCATGCGTTACCAATAATAAACATCTATATATAGCCTTCATTTGTTGAGCATTTTTTCCGATGCAGAATGCTCCATTTCACCAACGGAGTCGCCAAAAAAGCTAGCTCACGCAAATATCCCGATACCAGTAAATGTATTCAATAATAGCACAATCATTTTGCTTCTGAGCTTTATTTTGTATGTGGACAAAATACAGCTAAAGGCAACAATAATGAGCATGAACTACAGGCATGAACTGTCTATGTATAAAAGCTTAGCTTCGTTCACTATATGTAAACAGTTGAATATCATCAGCATAGAGATGGTAAGAAACATTTTTAAAGCGGCTAATGGTTTTTTCAAGAGGGCTGATGTACAACAAAAACAAAATAGGCCCCAAGACGGATCCCTGAGGAACCCCATGCAACAAAGGAGTAGCTTCAGACATAATGTTATTTATACACACAGAGAATGTTCTGTTGGTCAAGTAGGACGATAACCATTTAAGGACTGTTCAAGAAATACTAAAGACAGTATTAAGTCTCTGTAGCAGTAAGTTATGATCTACAGTATCAAAAGCTGCAGACAGATCAAGCAGGATCAATACAGAATACTGACCAGAGTCAGCAGCCATTCGGATGTCAAAAGGGTCCAGCCCTTTTAGTAGGGCAGTCTCACGAAAGCCCGATTGAAATTTATCAAACATTTCATCATTATGAAGAAAGACAGACAGCTGTTCTACTACCACCTTTTCCACAACTTTGGAGAGAAAGGGTAATTTCGATATGGGCCTATAATTGCCAGGCTCAGCGGGGTCCAAGTTGAGCTTTTTTAGGATGGCACTTATCGCTGCCTACATATAAAACCATGCAGAAATTATATCTCATTCTTCTGGTATTTAACAGAATAGAAATATTTTTTTTAATTCTAATTGACCTAAAAAAAAGTTAATTCTGGTTTCATGTCAAACTGTGAACAAAAAGAATGCAAATGTGTCTTTTTATAAAGTGTATATAAACATATGGTTCCCGCTGTAGAACACATTTAAGTTACTATACCTACTAAACATCTTCAAAAAGGTCTATAACTATGACTTTTCATACTTCTGGGATTATTTCCAAACGTGACCAGGCCAAGATTGGAGGGAAGCCCCTCCATGCTTCACTCATCTGCTTAATATAAACAGCACAAGTGACAGGCTAAAACTGAAGCGTGCAGTATACGTCCCAAAATGATGAGCCCGCTTCCACTACGCACGCTCACTTTATTAGTCCGTGATTAGGAGATTCGCCGTGCCATCTGATTACCATGAGCTTTAATGATCCCAGGTGGATTGTGGGTAAATGTTTACACGATGGCTGCTTGGGTGAAAGACGAGAGGAAAAAGTGCTTCCAACTGCCAAAGCAAAGAGATTACATTGCTTTGACAGCCACTTGGCAACAGGACAGGCATGATGTGGGAGGATAAACAATGGGGTAATGGTGTGTTGGTATGCACTACTATGACACATGTGTGCCTGTGTAGTGTAATTACCGCCACGATATTTCATAGATAAGGTGCTACGCAAGAGCCGTCCTATTCAAATGCCAAAAAGAGCTTTTAAGATGGCTTTAGAAAATGAGTAATGGGGTATGCTCATTGAGAAAGGACTCCTCAGAAGGTCATTAGTCACGCTGATTGCGGCACAAAATATCACAGTAACGCTTTGTTGTCAGCGCACAAATGCAGGCGAAAGTGAAAAATATATGTCTATAAATCATCTTTGCTTACTGGAAAACGTGTAACCGACTAAGCACTGTTTGGAAAAAAAATTGGAAGTCACAGCTGCTTTTTTCCCCCATTGAAAGCATTGTGCAAATATTTTCTGTTTCTTTTTAGGATAGTATTGTCGTTGTGAGGTTAAAATAAACAATGTTTTTTCTTGCTTATTAAGTAAGTAACTGATCTGCTGTTTATTCCCAAACGTCCCATCAATGTGGAACGACATGAAACGCCCCAGGTTTTACAACTCCAGGCAAAGATTCCTGAAACACTTCATTGCATCATCTGCCCAGTAGTGATACCACTTTTTTTTTTTTATCAATGCAAGACCGATTTAAGACATTTTAAAGAGGGGGTATTATGCTTTTTCAATCACATAGCACCAGTCTATAGCATACTACAATGATGACGTAACCTTCTGTTGGTCTGTATATGCAGTAAATTAAAATAACTGCCTTGAATAAAATTGCTCTCTCAAAATGGCTGTACTGAACATCTTGAAATAGGCCTCTGTCTCTTTAAGAAGCTTTCCGACACGCCCCCTTCAGCACACTGCTGTGGCATTTAAACAACACTACTGTGCGGGGAGGGGGCTTTGCTGAGCTGAGGAGCAGTGGTTGGTGGCTTGGCTGGTGACGAAAGGTCCAGAGGCGTCTCCAGGAGGTGGGGGCGTTCCTAGGAGGACTGAGGCATAGCTACACCTAAAATGGCTGCCGTCTAAGTTTTTACTGATTACTCAAAAATATGTGAATGAGCCAAGGCAACACTCCAGGCATGTGTTTAATGAGGGAATGACATAATAACATGATATAAAGCTTGAAAAAGTCGATTTTACATAATACCCCCCCTTTAAGTTTTAAGTTGAATATATATTTCTAAAACTGGTTATTTTATTTTCTATTATTGATGTACTGTAAAGAAGATATTGTACGTCGAATTTTGATTGGCTGATAATTCTGTCAGTCACGCCAGCTGTCAATCATGTGTGCGGCCTGACAACACAGGGGCGGCTGGATCTGTAAAGCAGGCCCTAACCCCCAGCTCACATTAAATCCGGTTAAGGTCCGGTGCGGCGTCCGCAGACTTAGAAAGTCATTAAAACCAATGTTGCACACTCACACTGCTCCGCGAAGTCCGGGTCCGGCTACCGAGGCCATCCGGCGGCCTTCCGGCGGCAACGGAAAGAATCCGCAAGAAGTCTATGTTTGTCGGAGACCGGAGCCCCAACGGATCAAGCTGACGGAAAACACGAGCCAAACAGGAAGTCAGGTCTCGTGAGAAAAGAAGATCCGGTGTATTTCAAAATAAAATCTGTCTGCTCACTACTTATTTGGTCTCGTTTACCGCCTGTACACGCGTGTAACGTCGGAAATGTAAACATTTCTCCATTACCAGTGACACAGGGGCACTAGTGTGTTGCAAAGCATCCACTTCACTGGGGAGAGTCGTTGTACTGGCAAATACGGCTTTTGTTTACAAAAACTATCTATATGTGGGGCTTTTTATCACGTAAACTCGCACCAAGAGCGAAACTCACCTGCACTTCTGTTCTCGCGAGGGCCGTTTCTGTGCCTGGCGAAGCATCTGGCGCCGGAGCTGGCGGAGCTGGCCACAGTATCAGCCGGACTCACTGTGAGTGGTAGTTTGGGCAAACCCGGACCGGATCAGGACCGAACCCGGACCGAACCCGTACCGTATTTAATGTGAGCCGGGGGTTAGGCGGAGCAGCTCGCCAGAGGTGGCACTTCTTGAGTAGGAAATTACGGTTACACCTCAGTGTTGGGTAACGTTACTTTTAAAAGTAACTTGTTAAGTTAGCTCGTTTCTCCTCTGGAAAACATAGCTTGTTACTTTACTGCGTTACTTTATTATGAAGGTAACGTGTTAGAGTACTCATGCGTTACCAATAATAAACATCTATATATAGCCTTCATTTGTTGATCATTTTTTCCGATGCGGAATGCTCCATTTCACCAACGGAGTCGCCAAAAAAGCTAGCTCACACAAATAGCCCGATACCAGTAAATGCATTCAATAATAGCACAATCATTTTGCTTCTGCGCTTTATTTTGTATGTGGACAAAATACAGCTAAAGGCAACAATAATGAGCATGAACTACAGGCATATATGTATAAAAGCTTAGCTTCGTTCACTATATGTAAACAGTTTGGCTCTGTCAGAAACTGCGCCAGTTTTTCAACAAAAAGGGAGCTCTTATGCATTACAAAGTGCATTGAATTGGTAATAATAAACATACAACCATGCAACATACTCAACTTGAATTAGATTGATTGTACAGCTTTCCTCAACCAAATAACCAGCTACGAGTTTGTTGTTTACACTGGGGACGATGCTGCCAAAAGATAAGCGTTGTTGTTTTGGAGGTGAGGGAGATATCAGGACCAAACTAACGTGTCACTGATTTGAAAAGAAACTTTATAACCTGCAAATGCAAAACTAACTCATTACTTTACCCATTACTCGGAAAACGTAATCTAAGTAGCACGTAACCCCCAACACTGCACCTCAACAATACTAATATAAGCAACTCAACTGAACATTATTAAAAAAAAATTACAAATGAAATACTATTATTACATTTTACACTTTATTTTCTTCATTTGGCCAGGGCTAGCAGAGAAGGCCCTGCTGCACCACCGGAATCAATAAACAGTATAAAACTGTGTAAATCAATACTTTCAAGACAAACAAAATACAGACTTGAAGCTCCTGCCCTCCCAATATTAGGTTTACGGTACAAATAAGCACAAATGGCAAATAAGCAGCATACATTAACCCCCTTGAAACACTCGGAGGTTACCCATTAATTACCCCCGTCCCTTCTGCGCCACAAACACGAATGCACAAACATCGCAATAACTTTAAGTACTACCCGCTCCATGACACCTGAGCGATCCATTACCGCTCCATCCGTATTGATTGACAAAGTAGCAACATAAAGTAATTATAATTGATTCTAGATGAGGCTTTGGCATACACAGATCTTTCCCCCCTCCGCCTTCCCCGTTTGCCTCCATCTCGCTCGCTGCTCTGAATCTGAATAGCGAGCCCGGGTAATTAGGTCACGCTGTTAAATTTTTAATGATCTCTGAAATCATATTCCTGCTCACAGTGTGTCAGGTACACGTACAGCCAGCCCGGAGTGATACATCACCATTCTGTGACATGAACAGAAGGCCTTAGCCATTTAATTGTGTGACCTTTTCGACCGAGCGGCGGGTGAAGCCATCGGGAGAAAAGAAAGAGGTATTTAGTGGGGGAGAATGAGTGATTGGGTATTGGAGAGATGTGCCATGCTCGAGCTCGTCATAATAAAACAGGCACAGGCAGATGATTCGGTGCGCGAGTGTGGGCGAGTTCAAACGCAGTATCTTTTATGAAGGGGATGGAGTAGTCGTGGTCAAGGTTGGGGACCGAAGGGGGCGGCAGGTCAAGCACAGAGACAAAGACTGGAGGCGAGCCCATAATTTGTAATGACAGATGAACATCATTACTGTGATGTGAGAGTGAAGCAAACACTGCATTAGAACCACCTGTAAAAGACATTCAAGAAAGACTGTCCATTGTGTGGTCTGAGTGAGAAGCATTTGGAATATATATATACTGTATATATATATATATATTAGGGCCGGGACTTTTTTCGATTAATTGCGATTAATTACTTGCATGAGGTTTAGTGCGATTAAAAATATTAATCGAAATTAATCACACTTTGCTTTCCACACTTCAGTTTCCTTTTTTCCTGCAGACGCACAATTAATGGCAATATTGCACTGGTCTGTTGGACTTGGTTGAACAAAAATAAACAATATTTTGTTGCTTAAGCTTATGTATTCAGTCATTATTGTATACTAAAAATCCTTATGAAAAAACTTACTTCTCATTGTTCTCAGGTCAAATATTTATATGCGATTAATTTCGATTAATTAATTACAAAGCCTCCAATTAATTCGATTTTTTTTTTTTATCGAGTCCCGGCCCTAATATATATATATATATATATATATATATATATATATATATATATATAGGGGAGACACTTTAGACAGAGCCTTTTTTTTATTAATGAGGTTGTGGACAATTTGCACTCTCAACATGTGCCCTTTCATTTAGAAAAGAAGGCAAAGCTAGCCTATATAAAGGTACTAATACTTTAGTACCTTTACTAGTACCTTTAGTACCAACTTTTGCCCATAGGTTTATATTGAAAATTATTACTTTTTTCTCAAAATGTATTTTAATCACACTCAAGGGACAACGTCTCCACTTAAAGTAGCACCTATATTTAGACAACAAAAAAAGAAAGAAAAAAAGACAGGAAAAAAATCCAGTTTGGTACTTAACAATATTTTTAAGTTTATTCCAGACGGATTTGTTCATTGATTCATTTATTTATTTTCTAAAATGTATGTCAGTGATCTACAGGAAAGAGTTCAAATTGATTTCTCAATTGCACACTTAACCTCTTAAAGGGGGGTATTATGTAAAATCGACTTTTTCAAGCTTTATATCATGTTATTATGTCATTCCCTCATTAAACACATGCCTGGAGTGTTGCCTTGGCTCATTCACATATTTTTGAGTAATCAGTAAAAACTTAGACGGCAGCCATTTTAGGTGTAGCTATGCCTCAGTCCTCCTAGGAACGCCCCCACCTCCTGGAGACGCCTCTGGACCTTTCGTCACCAGCCAAGCCACCAACCACTGCTCCTCAGCTCAGCAGAGGCCCCTCCCCGCACAGTAGTGTTGTTTAGATGCCACAGCAGTGTGCTGAAGGGGGCGTGTCGGAAAGCTTCTTAAAGAGACAGAGGCCTATTTCAAAGACGTTCAGTACAGCCATTTTGAGAGAGCAATTTTATTCAAGGCAGTTATTTTAATTTACTGCATATACAGAGCAACAGAAGGTTACGTCATCATTGTAGTATGCTATAGACTGGTGCTATGTGATTGAAAAAAGCATAATACCCCCTCTTTAAAGAAAAACAAACCAAGCTCCCAACCTTTTTTGTCTCATGTACACCTTGAGTCGTCAATCCACGAGTACCCCCTATCTCGAAGATCCTTCCAGAATATTTACAAAGTGATGAACTAAACTTAGATTATTCCGTGTCTAGTAGAGGGTTATAAAAACCCTCTAATACACCTAAACAGGTCAAATTGCGTTACCGCTTCTATTTGGTCGCTTGAAACGGTTGTAATCAGTCGCTCGCATTCACTTCAGGAGGAGCCACAGCTGCGGAAATTCAGAAAAAGAAAAAAAAATCCACCAGAGTTTGCATGTGCTGTTGCTGAGAACTAAGTTGTGAATGAAAATGTGTTTCCTGATTCTTTGCTTGTGCTTTGGTGACTGTGGAAATGTTTTACTACCTTTCTCTGACACTTAACGCAAACCTCGCTGCTTTCATCCCTCCTGCCTCTCTCGGATATTATTTCAGTCATATATGTGTGGTTTGGAGTGTGCAGTACCTTAAAACATGTTTGGAATCCCGTGCAAAATAATTTTCAGACCATCATTTTTGATGATCATTTCTCAGTTTTAGATTTTTAATGATAATAGAAGAAGCTACTTGTGCAATTCGTCATACCAATTTACTATGCAGCTTTTTTTTTTATATATGTGTGAGAAAATGTGTTTATTTTCACCATAATACAGACAATTTGTAAGTAATCCAAAGCTTTCCAGAAGAGATATAGGTAAATCAGACAAAGGTGCAATATACACTTTCTAGCCCATTACGACAAACATATTCTTCATCCACCTGCCTCCGTTGAAGTAATAAAAACCTGTGAAACCATTATTATAAATGCCCTCAAATCAATAAATAGCGCGTGAATCAAAATATTTTATTGAATAGGTCTAAGTCTAATAGTCTATTAGAGACAGTTTTCAAAAGAAGGTAACATTATTTAATCACACATTATACTGTGCCAATACAGTGCTTCTGTTAACCATAGTCGTATACATTGAACACAGGGCACCACAGGATTGTACTGTATAGCGTTACCTTGTTCACCTCTAACATGTAAAATCCTTCATTAGAGGTTGATTGTTTCATCCTATCAGCGCCATCTGACAGTAACATGGGCCCGATCCCTATAATTACCCTTCCCAGAGAAATGATTGCATCTTGAGTTTCCAAACTGACAACTCTATTTGGACACATGTAATCCGCTTTCTCTGCTGCGGCTGATACCTGAGCATAATCTGCCCACTGGAGCGGCACGGGGCTATGGCAGCCAGCTCTCCTTTCCCAAACGCAAACTACAAGCCTTCTCACCCTGATGCACTCGGCTAATTTAGACCATTCTGGCTTTTGTGGGTTTTCAAGCATGTTAAGTCATAGTGTGTTTTTTTTTCTTTCTTCATCTGCACTTTGCTGGAAGAGTCCGGGATTGTGAGCTTCAGTAATGGAATGGAGACGTATAAAGGGGGATTGGTTGCCATCCGGCGTAAGAGCAAACTAGATTATCTTACCTGCACTGTGGATCAGGCCTGGCCATATTCACTTATAAAAGCAATGGGGAGTATATGGATGTACTGTGCGGGAAGGAAAATGTATTCAATTGGATGTCAAAGTGTTGTAAAGGTCAAAAAGTTACACTTCTTCCAATATCTTACTTGAGTAATGCATAATGTAGTCCTTAAAAAATATTGTCAACTTTGCTTTCTGCACCTTAGCTTCATCAGTGGTCATGCAGCGTCCCCCTTCAAGCCGTCAATAGCACTGGGTTGTTTTAGTTTTTTCATAGTTTGGCTGGGGGTGCGACTTATACTCAGGTGCGACTTATATATCAACATATATAATTTCACATGTTTGTTATTTTCACACTGACAGCCGCTAGAGGGCGCTCGAGGCTTGTGTACCAGTATCTGCTACTCCTGTATCAATGAAGATTTTTAAAAAACGGTAATCGAGCAGCAGAAAGAGTTTGCAGTGGGCGAGAAACCTGCGAGGGACTGGCAAAAAGTGGAAAGTCACTCTTACTGCAATGAAGAAAACAAACAAAAAAGCTAATCGCGGGCTAAAAGCTAGATGGCCACAGCGAGAGGAACGAGTTCGCCAATGGGTGCTTGAACAACATGCTGCCGGGAGAGGCTTGTCAATGGTGCAGTTACGCCTCCACGCCCAGATAGTTACCAAGGCTGGTGCAACTTATACTCCGAAGGGACTTAGTATGTTTATTTATTCTTCATTATGCATTTTTTGGCTGGTGTGACTTATACTCCGGAGCGACTTATATATGGTGTCAAATTAGGGTCTGCTTTAACGTAAATGTAAAAGAGGTTTGTAAACGTAGGTTGTCAGTATTGTAATCGTAAAGAGAAAACTGTAAATGTAACTCTAAACTCCATAAACGAAAAAAGTATCATAAATAGAAAAAAAATATTGTAAACGTAAAACTTTCATTTACGCTTCTTCTTTTCATGCTTCACTTCACAAGTTACGTTTACAATTCACAAACTACGGTTACGATACTTTTTTTCCTGACCCTTTTTTTAATGGGGGCGGGCTCAACGCTCATTGGCTGGAGTGACAGGATGTGACGTCATCACTATAAGCTGAAATCAAACGCACACACACTACAGAGGCTGTGTCCGAATGTCCACCCTAGTCCCTAACCCATCATTCACTACAAAGGCCCTATATAGGCACTATATAGTAGACTGTATACTATATAGTGTGTCGGAACTCCGAACCCCAGCAGAATGAGAGACTACTTCTACTATAACTTCACTAAAATTCAGGAATAATGTATTTCTGCGATAAAGACCGACTAAACAGTGGAACATTTATGGATAAATATGACTCAAATACGTTTTATTAAACATGGATTTCACATGAATTAACAAAACTCCCGGGATTATTGCCTTTTGTCTGAGAGAGTCTGTAGTGTGCATTTGAGTTCAGCTTATAGTGATGACGTCACATCCTGTCCCTCCAGCCAATGAGCGTTGAGCCCGCCCCCATTTAAAAAAGGGCCAGAAAAAAAGTATCGTAAACGTAACTTGTGAAGTGAAGAATGAAAAGAAGAAGCGTAAATGAAAGTTTTACGTTTACAATATGTTTTTCATGATACTTTTTTCGTTTATGGAGTTTAGAGTTACATTTACAGTTTTCTCTTTACGATTACAATACTGACAACCTATGTTTACAATACCTCTTTTAGGTTTACGTTAAAGCAGACCCTCATTTGACGCCATACTTATAGTCCAGAAAATACGGTAGGTGCATTCAGTCCAACAAACTGATATGATCCTCATATAAACTAAAAACAAAGCTTTTGTTTCCTTCTTCTCAATGCAGACGAGATAAACATATGCTTTTCAGCCCCTTCTCCTGCTGCAGCAGACGCACTGTGGAGCGGACAGATGTTGCTGCTTTTATTGTTGACTCGAGATCTCCTCAGGGCATGCTGAGCGGGACTCTTGTCTATTCATAGCAATAATCTGACACAAATTGCAACATATTCTCACACATACAGAGGTGTTAAAACCAAACCGGCTCGTGGAATGAAATTGCGGATGCGAAGCAGGAGAAGACAAAGGAGACCGCGGAGGAGACAAGAGAAAGAAAAATCAAAATCAGCGGAGCCCGGCAAAGAGCAAATTAATAGAAATGGCACCTTAAAACAGACTTAACAACTTGGTGCTTTCCATTCATTAGTCTGGCTTGCCGTTAATACATCACTGGGTGAGAGGCATGAAGGACAGCAGTGACGGGATTATACCCCCTTCTAATGGCAGCAAATTAAAATTCACACAAAGATGATGCATAGAGAGAGGCGAGCGCAACTACATGCCTGATGGATTTAAGGCAAGACATTACAGGTCAATGGGAAGATCGCTGTTTTGCTTTGTGTATTAAAGAGGGGGTATTATGCTTTTTTCAATCACATAGCACCAGTCTATAGCATACTACAATAATGACGTAACCTTCTGTTGGTCTGTATATGCAGTAAATTAAAATAACTGCCTTGAATAAAATTGCTCTCTCAAAATGGCTGTACTGAACGTCTTGAAATAGGCCTCTGTCTCTTTAAGAAGCTTTCCGACACGCCCCCTTCAGCACACTGCTGTGGCATCTAAACAACACTACTGTGCGGGGAGGGGGCTCTGCTGAGCTGAGGAGCAGTGGTTGGTGGCTTGGCTGGTGACAAAAGGTCCAGAGGCAGAGTCTCCAGGAGGTGGGGGCGTTCCTAGGAGGACTGAGGCATAGCTACACCTAAAATGGCTGCCGTCTAAGTTTTTACTGATTAACTCAAAATATGTGAATGAGCCAAGGCAACACTCCAGGCATGTGTTTAATGAGGGAATGACATAATAACATGATATAAAGCTTGAAAAAGTCGATTTTACATAATACCCCCCTTTAAGTGTTTCCCTGCTTTACCATAAATATTTGCAGGCTTTCCGCGTGGCACTTTGTAGAAAGATGGTTTTAACCTAATATTTTTCGCCCCAAAATAGGAAATTCAAAAATCAATATACAATTAAGTGCAACATAGTGCCAAAAACTGGACAAAAAACTGTTCTCTTCCTGAAGCATTGTCTTCACAACAAATTAGAAATGGCTTAGTGTCAATAAACCATTGCATTTATTTTATTCATTTATTTTGGAAGGAGACGCACGTCCTAAAACACTCACTGTCACATGACCAAAAGGGATGAAAATGAATGGTATACGTAATGGTAAACATCTTGCGTAATGCTTTGAATAATGCTAGATATATGGATGGAAATAACTCTAGCACAACAGCAAATCTTCCAAACTATAAATCTCAACAACATGAAAAAGCAATGACATTGTGCAAACACGCTTTTTATTCCGCTTACAAAAAAACAAACAAACAAAAAAAAACGCTTAGACGGCGGAAATAATCCTACAATGTACAACCCGCGGCCCCCGAGATGAAGAGGCTAAGTAATAAATAGGGAAACACGAAAACTGTTTGTGTGGCTCATTTGCGGCGGGAAAACACCATTTGACACACACCATTGTAGGACGCAAAGCATAACTGATTTCATTTTCAGCAGCGGAGCCCATAAATCAGCGGGGACTCGCTCAGCCCCCTCACAGCCTGTTTATGTATTTATGTATTTATCTATTTACATTACCAGGGGACGTGTGGGAAATGTGGGCTTGTCGTGTTTGCGGAATCCTGACTCGCTAATACGGATAAGTCCTATGAGCTCAGATCCTCGATGCTAAAGCTCGGGCTGTATATAATCATTCAAAAGGAAATCAATGGCGTCATAAGAGACTTTGCAACAGTGTCAATATCTCAGGGACAAGTGTGGGGTAAATATGATTAAAATGACTACGCTTTACATGGAATTTGGCCCTGAGATCTGACCCCACTGGGGGAAGTTTGCAGCTGGTTACATTACATGAAGAAAGCTATGGAAATAATAATAATAATAATAATAATAATAATAATAATAATAATTTGAACAGTCCAGTTCTCGAGGTCAAAATGACTCACAATAGACAACCATTCTGTTTGGATCAAGTTCAAAAACGCCTAAAGACTCAAAACTTAAGCACTTAAGTAGTCACACTCTTCTTTGGCCATACAAGGCTACTCTAATAATGTTTTTATGCAGAAGAGCCTTTGATTTTTACCCCTCAACCCGTTCTATCTTCTCTCTGTTTAATTATTTACAATTTGAGTAAAAAGAGAAAGGTGTCAAGTTTTTGGACATTCCTGAAGCCTGCTGCACTTCCCTCAGAAACATCATACATATTTAAACATCATAAAGCATACTTTACCTTTTTATCCAAAGCTGTCTTATGGAGGGCATAAAGTGAACGGAAACTCTGTGTTCATGTGTTATCAACTGTCTTTAATAAGCCACTCTTCCAGGGATGAGTCACACATTACAGCAGAGCCTTCAATGACACAGTGACCTCAATTCCAAAACACGAAACTCAATATCTACCTTCAGACAGTTATTACTCTTAACCAATAAAGGTTACAAAGGTGTTTTGTATCACTTGCAAATATTTGTCTGTTTATTGTATTTCGGTACATTGCAGTTTTGTCAAATATCAAATTCATTTGCTTTTTGATTTTTCTTGTGTTCTACTTAGATTGTTCAACATTTATTTTACCTACGACTCCTGGAACTCCCACCTTATCGTGGTGAGGTTGTTTGAGCGACCGAATGATCCTTGGAGCTATGTTGTCTGGGACAGTATGCCCCTGGTAGGGTCTCCCGTGGCAAACAGGTCCTTGGTGACGGGTTTGACTAAGAGCAGTTGATGTGGGCCCATCCCCCTGTGGACTAACCACCCGCAGAGCGAGTGGTTAGTCGCGAGAATGAGCATGAGCTTGTGCGGGACGTCTCCACATGTCCATCCCAAACACCATCTGCAAGCACATGGTGCATGTGGCACCAGGACCCCCTATAGGCTGGAGGCTGATGATCGTCTTTGAAGTTGTGTGGCGGCAAAGTAAGGGATGATGCTGAAGATGGAGTCATACCTAGCCTTGTTAGACTCTGGAGGCAGCTGACAGGTACCGGCAGGCCAAGCGTGCTGCAGCTTGTGTGGTCTCAGAGGCACAGTTAGTCCTCGTGCTTCACAGCTAGAAGGTCCCGGGTTCGATAACAGGGCCTTTCTGTGTGGAGTTTGCATGTTCTCCCTGTGCCTTCCGTAGGTGTCTTACAGGTACTCCAGTTTCTCCTACCCCTAAAACGTGTACATACTGTAGGTGACTCCTCCAGCCAGGTGATTCTGACCAGTAGCCTGGCTTCACATCTGGAGATGGGTTCCCGGGCTCTGTACTGCTGTCACCCACTGCTCGATGAGTCAAATGCAGTGGACAAAATTCCTTATGGGCACAATAAAATGTACCTTAACCTTAAAAACGTGGGTCTGGGAGGAGTTCAGAGATGCCATGGAGGAGGACTATAGGTTGGCCTCGTAGAAATTCTGGCACACCACCCCACACCTCAGGAGGGGGAAGCAGCGCCTCACGAACACTGTTTTGAGAGAGACAGAGAGCCCATGTGAGGAGCGAACAAAAAGGCAGGTGGATGTAGGATTTGGGGGAAGCCTTGAGTGGGATCTTCATAAATCACTGGGCGAGCGGCAAAATTCTTGACAAGCCCGTCCAGCTTTGCACTTCCGTGCCAACCTGCCTGCTCCGCTCTGGTGTATGCAGATCCAGTTCTTATCCCTCCTCTCCGCGCTGAGCCCTCCTCCTGACTCTCCTCCCATCTCTTCCCTTTGTCCGTGTATTTGTGCAGGCCAGCTCTGCTCAAGGCCTGGCCAAGCCTTCCAAAGACCCACGCTCTCCTCTTCTGCCCCACTTAATTGATTCTGCTGGGGCAAAAAAGAGGAAGATATATTCCTCATTACTTATTTATGGAACCCTTTGATATGTGTGATATTTAAAAAGGGTTAATATGTATAGGGTTAATCCTTGAGGGGCGCGGAGTGTGAAATTTTTATGAAGTTCGGACCAGATCAAATCAAATCAAAGTTGGAAGTTGCGGTATAAGTGTCTCACAGTGGCATGTTAAAAACGGATTCAGTTAAAGATATCAACTTTTGAGGAATCACATGGAAGTGCTTTTCATCAGCAGGTTTAAAAATGTTCACCCTTTTAAAACTGATGATTTTTAAACTCATTTTATCAAACGTTTTAAAAACAGTAAATACAATAACAAACAGAAGAGTAAAGGGTTATTTTGTCCATAATGGTGCATATATATATCTCCCCATAATAAATATCACATTGAAAACAAAGGAACAAAGCATTGGAGAATAGAATATTAGAATAACAAATGTTACATTGTGTCCGCACCTGAACACTTATTTTACATGAAAAAAATCAAAATGACAAACTTTTGCATGTCTCAGGAGTATATACATGTGTGTGATTGGTGCGGCCGGTGCAGAGGACGCCCACGCGCTGCTGCTGTGTGGGTGCTGACAGAGGAGCTCTGAGCTGAGGGGCTGCGCTGCAGCATATTCATAAATCAGGCCTTTCAGAGAGCTGTCACTGGCTCCATAATGAGGGTCATTACTCAGGCAGCGTGTCAAAGCTACTATCACAGGGACCGGCCCAAATCACACTCACTCTGCTCCTTGTTAAATAAACAGTGCAGTATACAAAATGGCAAACAAGCTGAGGGTCAATCTGATGCAGCGCAGGGCCAGTCAGGCCTCCAGAGTAATTTACCCCACGGGAATAGCTCTCGGCTGGGGAGATGGATTATAGAAGGCCCTCCGAAAAGATTAATGAAATAAAAACAGCAGAAGTACCAGAGCAAGAGAAAAGTGGAAGATAGGAAAAAATATTTAACACAGACAGAAAGATGGACAGAGATGTTCTCACAGAGATTTACTCAAACCACACATTTAACTAATTTAACTTTGAAGCAAAATCTAATATTGTGAAGAAGTGCGGTTTTGCTGACATTAGAAAGTGTCTACGCTCAGCGCTGATGTAATGGCCCTGTAATAACACTGTCTGAATCTGTGTTATCAAATATTCATCCTTTTATTGCCAGCTAATATCTACACATAGCTTTATTAATTTGAAGGAGTAGGCAGAGTGACTGCAGCTAATGGTAGATAAGAGAGTTAGCATAAAGAGGACAGGCGTGGATTGTCTGTAGTTTGAAAAGTATGTTCTTGGTGGAATACTATTTCCTACTCCTCAATCAAACAGCGCAAGTTAATTCTGATGAATTATTCACTCTGAAGTTCAGCTGTCATGTTGGCACACACACTTTACTCTTACAATTATGTGGAAATAGACTCATCTCAACACAGCAGTAAAAGAACAATAAGCACTGGTTAATATTTATACTTTTAATCTGGGCTCTCATATTCCAATGAGTGAAAGACCATCGCCGGTGCACAAACCAATAACAGTGTGCTACTAAATTTAATGTGCAATATTTTAAGCGGATTTTTATCTATACTCATCATTGAGTCTAAATGTTTCCCAACTCTCCCATAGTAACACAAGATAATTATTCCCTCCATTGTGCTGTAATACAGAGCAGAGGCTATGTCACTATGGTGTGTTCAAGGACAAAATATTTAATTCGCCTTGCTGTCGTGTGGCGCTGCCCTCCTCTGCTCTCGCCGCTAACCAAACAGCTACCAGTGCTGTTTTCACCCACTGATTCCAGGCTCACCTACCTGAAGGCAAAAGATTAATCTTTTACATGTGTGAGTTTTAGACAGGCGCTCACGCTGTGCCAGACGCAGCTAAAGCAGCCAGCCCTTACGCAATGCCAATTAATGATTTTGTCATTTTTTGACGGAGGTGGCGGCAGTGAGTTTGTCAGGCATTTTTAAGGCACACTATTGTAATGTGGCCCATCTGTTTTAGTGGGATGAGAGGAAGAGCAGGGTTGTGTGATGGTGTGGTGTGTAGATACACGCTGCATGTCTTGGGGACATGCAGGGAACATATGTTGTCTTGAGCCCCAGGGCTGACATTGAAGATGAGGAAAGACAGTACTTCAAGGGACTGTTGTCCCTGAAGTGAGTCTGCCACAGCCCATACAGCTCTGACTATTGACAAGTCTCCCGTGGACCCCAAACGGCACATTTACACACAAATGTAAAGGGCGAGCAGCGAGAACCAGCTGAGATTATCCAGAGTGAGGAGCGCGGGACAGACGCTGCCTCAAACGGATCGCTTCATCAGATTAGCCTGGAGGAGACGCATAATCACACAAGTTACTCTACACGCACCTGCGGCTGTGCTCAGAGCTGCGTGTAATCTCAGGGAGTACAGCTGAGCTCAGCGCAGACCAGAGTGCCGACAATGTGCATTTCATACAAACACACAGCCTTCCTTTTGGACTGGGATGCACTGATCAAAGACCCTCATGTATCTATGAAAACTATAAAACTCTCCTCTGTTAGTCGAACAGCGAGCAACACATGTTGCATAATGTCTGCATGATGTAACAACACTTTAAAACATTTACAATAATAGATTTATTCCACGCTGAAATCACTGTTGATGAGGGAAGGATTGTTTTGTTTGAATGTATTGTTATAACTGTTGAAATAATTTGGAAAAAAAAATTAAACAAACTATTTTGGAAGGTTAAGGATAATGATTATGAAAACATCCAAAACCTTTGAAAGAAATGTTCTGAACACACACACACACACACGTACACGCACACACAGACACAGACAGAAGTAACTAAGGTCTAATAATTAATATAATAAATGGGGATGTTTAAACACAGTTTCCTACAACACACATTCACACTCTGCTATACCTGTTCAAATCACGGTGCAGTAAATATCAACAATTTCCTTTTGCCTGCAGTTTGAATTGGCTTCGGAAAAAGCATTGCGAGAAGAGATCATGCATTTTCTTCTGTATCCCCGTGTGTTATTTAAAACACTCACACACTGCAGATATAAAGTGGCCGGCTGGTTCGTTGATGGCAGGCTGAGCGCGACATGATAATTGACCCAGCTTAATATCGCTGACGTGTTTGGTATGAAGCGCGTATAGGGTCTTCATTATGGTCCTGGCTCCTCTCTCAAACCACGATGATGAATGGTGCTGTAGATGGACTGCTGCCGTGGGAGAATGCCTGACGGGCCTACAGGTAGAAGGCAGTGGATAGTGAATAATGACTCCGCACTAGTGTGTCCCCACAGGAAGGTCCGGGTCTACAAAGGAAGATCCAGTTGACAAGCGCTCCTTAGCCACAGACCGGACCCCATCACGCCGTCACCGAGAGCAAGAAAGAGAGGTGTGGCTGGGGGATTCCTATTACGACACGTAGGTGAAGAAGACAGGATTCATCATTTCAGCTAAACATGTGCATCAGGACGACCAGGCACCTTGGCCGAGTTAACTAAAGTAAGAGACGGATGAAGGTAAAAATGAGAGCAAAGAAGAAATGTCCTTAAAAGGAATAGATTAACAGTGTGTGCAACGATAGGCAACAATAATACATCGTAACATGTAGGTTGAACTGCCACATAATTTATAAACTGGGACAAAAGCTAATCTATTCTTAGGTCATTTCTCACAAGTGTACACCAGAAACAGAAGAACAGCAGGACACACAAAACCACTGAAAGCTTTTTGTACTAAAAAAAAATTTTGGGGAAGCAGTTGTTTTTTTGTTTGGTTTTTGTGATGATTAGGTATATATATATATATTTGTTTCCAGGTGAAAGCATTATGTTCAGAGACCATTTTCAGCAGGTCGAAGTTTTTTTAAATTTGTTTTATACACTGTAAAATGTAAAATTTGTTTCAACTCAAAAAACTCATTCCAAGGGCTGCCAAGAAATTGTATGTGTAACCAATAACCATTTTACAATCTAGTCGATTTGAAATTTGAGATTCACCTCTTTCGTTCAATTGTATTCTTAGGTTGACATAACTGTTTCCAGTTGTCTGAAGTGAAAAACGTCAGTTACAAGTTGTGTCAACCTAAGTTTTTCACTTCAGACAACTGGAAACAGTTATGTCAACCTAAGAATACAATTGAACGAAAGAGGTGAATCTCAAATTTCAAATCGACTAGATTGTAAAATGGTTATTGGTTACACATAAAATTTCTTGGCAGCCCTTGGAATTAGTTTTTTGAGTTGAAACAAATTTACATTTTACAGTGTAGAAACCGAACAAGCAAAAGCAATACAATGTGACATATAAATATCTGAATATGTATATAAGATCATTATAAATTACAGAGAGAACATAAGAAAAGACAAAATAATGATGAAGTGAAAGGGTTATGAGTAAAAGAGTTATTTAATGTGTTTGATTTTTTTGTGCCTCAAAAATGTATTTAGGATATAATGTCTCGTTTGAGCTTGAATTTTGATTCTATATTCTATTCTCCAATGCTTTTGATTTTATAAATGAAAAAAAAAGGTATTTGAAACAAACAAACACATGTAATATTAGAGCACATTTGGGTTGCTGGTGTGGATCCTGACTCCCGTTGGTAGCGCGCTGCCGTTGTGTCCTTGGGCAAGACACTTAGCCTGCTTTATCTCCAGTGTCTGCCCTGCTGTAAGAGTAAGAGTGTCAATGGTTCTATTATGTAACGAGTGCCCCTTTACGGTAGAAAAGCGCTATATAAATGCGGACCATTTACCATGTGGACCATTTAACAGCACAACCTCAAGCTGTCAACCAACACTAACCCACTGCCACACTGCCCGACACCCTCCCCCCCCCCAAAAAAAAAAGAAAAATGTCACCCCAAGAAAGCAAAAGGGTCACTCTCTCTGTTATCTCATTGGACCGCCTTTAGCCTTGATTGAAGCACACATTCGCTTTGTTTCAATAAGCTTCTGCAATGTCACAAGACCCATGAGTAATGTTAATGTTTCCCCAAGATCTTGTATTGATGATGGGAGACTGTGACCACTGTGCAAAAAACGTCCTCCAGCACATCCCATATGTGTGATTGTTTATTGTTTAAAACTTTAGGAGTCAATTGTACATAAACTTGCTTAGGACGCCTCTAACCAACTTCCACTTCAGCAAACTAACTCTGGCTAATGCAAAAAAAAGAAAAGAACCTGTATACAGCAGGAAGCCTACGATGCGACACAGGGGTTCTCACTGTAAATAATACGCCCGCAAAGGAAGAGCGAGAAATCAAAGCGAACAGCTGCAAATTAGCTCTGACTGCTCAACAAGCGGTGTGTGTTGACAGGGGGAGAGGCATGATCTGATTTAGTGACACCGCCGAAGACAGGAGGCACGCAGAGAGGCTCGCGAGACCAAACAAATTCAATCATCTTCCCCATCAAGAGGCGGGGGAAAAAAAACCAGAGCGTTTCCCGCCACAAAAGACCTCCCCCCGGCTTAAATCAATTGCAAACAAAATGCGATTGTGCGCCGCGCCCGACGAGACACGGGGGGAATAAACAGTAGCTTTCAATTTAAATCAGCGGCGCGCCCCGGGACCAACGCAAAACTTTCATCCATCACTTTCACGCGGGCTCTCGAGGCGTCCGTGGCGGTGACGGAAAGGAACTGTAAATATGTCTCAACAAGCGCCGGCTGTGACACTGTAAGGCCCTGTTTACATGCTATACACTGACAAGACAGTGGCACAATGGCAGCGCAGACAAGCCACCATCAACCCCTCTCTTTTCTTTATTGTCAGCCCCGGAGTGGTGCATTCAGGAGCCGCGGATTTACATTTGGAAAAACAGCCACGTACGGCACTTGTCAAACTCTTAAGAAGTTGGAAGAGCCTGTGAATATTTACGACAGGTGCTCAAGGGCGTTTATTTATCCTATTTATGACGGGAGATATACAAGATGGATGTGATAAGTACATACAAGGACTTGAGGGGCGAGGTGTAGCATAGAAATAGAAATGTATGTATTTTGCTCATCTACATTTGCTTATATTAACCTTAGTGCTCCTCTGAAGGTTTCGCACAATCGTAGATTTTTTTAATTTTTTTTTTTAATGCCACCACTTTAGATCTGAAAACCACTAAGAAAACTAAATATGTTCATATTTCAGTACGTTTGTTGCTATACCAGTGTTTAGTTAATTATTTTCTCCAGTTTGGCTTTACCCACATCTAAAAGCTGCTTTAAAAAGAAGCGCCAAAACAGACGAAAATGAGGATGAAAACGCAAACAAAAAAAAAGGCAACGAAAGAGCAACAAACTTGAGACAAAAAAGTGCCAAAAAAGCCACAAAAGAAGAACAAAATAGTGATGAAAAAGCGCTGGAAAAAAGTAAAAAAAAAAAAAATAAGTTGACAGCAAAGTGTTGATTCTATTCAGTGTAACTTGTTAATTTGCCTTCACTTTTAAAAGTATCTGTCTTCAAACTTCTACCGAGTTAACACTACTGTAGATGCCCTGCCTTTTTTTCTTTATCCAGATAGTCTGTCTTTGTAACCTCTTATGTATTAAAATCAAGGTGTGACATTGCCAGTGAGGAAAAAAAAAAATAGATATCAATTTCTAAACTTTCCGTGTAGATTACTGACATAAATATGCAAAAAAATGGGCAACATTACCAACAGTTTGGGGAAAAATCTGAATAATGGATAGAGCCAGGTTTGAATTTTTTTTTTTTTTAATAAACAAGTCATTAAATGTAGAATATTCAAATTTCACCTTGTTTTTTGCGATCTCAGAAGTCAAATTTCTGCAAGGATTGATCTCAGTTCTGTTTGATGTTTGAGAGAATGACCCTTGAAATTCCCCATAGAAATCTATAGATACATGTTGCACCTGTGCCTCAGTGAAACAACCTATTGTGAAGATTGGGCTTTTCATTTATTTCCAGATGAAAGTTTATTTGTGTTAACCCCTGCCTTGTCCAGTTCGGCTTTACCCAAATCTAAAAGCTTCTTACAGCCTCTAGGCCAGAGTAACGCCTGAATTGACTCTGCGCATAACTTCAGATCATAACAACGCCGCCCAAGAAGTGACTTCCTGTTTTGATCCAGCGCGCCAAAATAAAAGCACACAGCCCGTCTCATTGATTAGTTCAGCAGGTACTCGCAACATTATAAGAATAGAATTAAAGGGGGGGGGGGGGGTATTATGTAAAATCGAGCTTTATATCATGTTATTATGTCATTCCCTCATTAAACACATGCCTGGAGTGTTGCCTTGGCTCATTCACATATTTTTGAGTAATCAGTAAAAACTTAGACGGCAGCCATTTTAGGTGTAGCTATGCCTCAGTCCTCCTAGGAACGCCCCCACCTCCTGGAGACACCTCTGGACCTTTCGTCACCAGCCAAGCCACCAACCACTGCTCCTCAGCTCAGCAGAGCCCCCTCCCCGCACAGTAGTGTTGTTTAGATGCCACAGCAGTATAGTATTGTATAGTATTGTTGCAAAAAAGAGCTATCCGAGTAATTCATAAAGTTGGGTTTTTGGACCACACAAACTCATTATTTTTAAAATCAAAGATCATGAAGTTCTGTGACATTGTTGAGTTCCAAACTGTACAGATGTTATACAAAGCAAGATACAAACTGTTGCCAGGCCAAATACAAAGAAGGTTCCAAGAACGTACTGGTTGTTATGAATTACGTGACGAATTAAACTTTAGGATTCAGAAACATAGCTCAACTTTGAAAAGTTTTAGCCCAACAGTTAATGGTGTACAATTGTGGAATAAACTGGAAATGGAGTTGAAACGAAGTCCAAATATCAACCTGTTCAAATATAAATACAAACAAAAGACTTTTGAAATATACAGAGAACAAGAAATGTGTTGCCACTAGGAGGCGCAGTAGGATCAATTATCTATAATCAAGGAAGAGTGTTGCTGCTTGGAACGGTTGTCATTCTATTGCTCAAATTTACAAATTGAGAATTAGGGTAGGCAAGTTATGAATCTGTTGAGAGGGACCCTCCCAACGGGCTCAAAACCTTGTCTTTTAATGCACCACTCAGCATAGGAACATCATCTACAAATCAGCTGTTAGGGCAGCTGGGTGGGGTTTGTTGAGGGGAGTTACTGCCCTCTTCAACTGGCCCGTTCTACACCCTGGCCTTTTAATGCACCTCATTATGCAGGGCTTACATCACACTTCACATATAACTCAATTAAACAAATATAATAATAATGATAAATAAACCCGAATTAAATTATATTAAGGATGGTATTGACAACTGGGAAGTAGCAAGATCTCAGAATATAATATGTATTAATGCACCTTTAATAATGATAATTAATGATAATTAAACCCAAATTAAATTATATTGAGGATAGTAATGACAACTGGGAAGTAGCAAGATCTCAGAGTATAATATGTATGAATGCACCTTTATAACATAAAAGTAGCACATTCTTTTGTTCTTTATTTTGCGGTTGTTTTTGTCTTATTCTTCATCATTTATTGTTACTTTGCCCTATGTTCCTTTGTTTATGATTTGCTACCTTGTAAATATTAAATGTAATGTTACTATTTTTATTTTGGGGTGGGCGCTTATAAGCCTTTGGCTTCAGCCCACTCCCTTTGAGCAGGTTAACTGCTCAAACAAATAAATAAACTAAACTAAACTAAACTAAGCAGTGTGCTGAAGGGGGCGTGTCGGAAAGCTTCTTAAAGAGACAGAGGCCTATTTCAAGAAGTTCAGTACAGCCATTTTGAGAGAGCAATTTTATTCAAGGCAGTTATTTTAATATACTGCATATACAGACCAACAGAAGGTTACGTCATCATTGTAGTATGCTATAGACTGGTGCTATGTGATTGAAAAAAGCATAATACCCCCTCTTTAAATACACACATTTTAAGTGTTTTGTCTGTTAATAGTTAGGCAGAAAGACATTTGAACTAATGAACTGCTGAACTAATGAATAAGATGGTGCTTTTATTTTGGTGCGCTGAATCGAAACAGGAAGTCACTTCTTGGGCGGCGTTGTTATGCACAGAGTCATTTGAAATCTAAGGCCTACAAAACTGATCGTGAATTTCTTTTGTTGCGTTGTCGCCATGTTTATGTCACATTTTGGGCGCTTTATAATTGTGTCATTGTTGGTTTTCCGGCACTTTTTTTGTTGCTCTTTGTTGTCGTTTCATCCTCGTTTCCGTCGCTGTTTTGAGAAGCTTTCGATTTGGGTAAAGCCACACTGGAGAAAATGTGCTCGTTTCAGGTTGGGGTTAAGAAGTGGAAACTGGCCCAAAGCCTGAAAGTCAGAAGAAAAAAAGAAATAAATAAAAAAGTTTTTTTGCCCACAGTGTCTCCCCCTAAACTAATAATTTCTCATTCTAAATCTGTGCAAGTCTGGGCCTGATTTTACCCTATACTGCACTTCTCCCCTATTTCTCAGTCGGCTAAAGTTGGCAGGACCCCCCCCCCCTCCCCTTCTTCTTCGAGGCAGCAGCAGGTGCACAGTGCTCCCCACGTCTGGGTGCATTGTGTGTGTGTGTGAATGAGTAGGTGGTCTCTCCTGCAGCCTGTACATCTGCATAGCCTGCCCGTGCGTGAGTGCTGAAGCATTAATCTGGCCTGACTGATGATGAACATTAGCATACAGCATGTAGATGGCGTAAGCGCGGCTAAAACAGTTTGCACCGCCGATGTTTTGCCCTGCATGCATGTATGTATGTGCGACTATCTCGGACCACTTTCCCCCCGCCCCAGTTCCTGTCATTAGGATACACACTCAGCCGTCGCCATTCCCTTCAAAAAATATTCTCCTCAGTTTTTTGTCAATCTAGTAATAATTCAATTTAGCAGGACCGTCCTGGCAGTCCCACCATTAACTTTAGGGAGAGGGTGATTTAAGATTGATGACTTGTGTCCCCTGGGAGTCACTTCGCCTTTTTGGGAGAAGGTGGGGTTGGGGGGGGTTTGATAGAGGCGGGATGAGGGAGGGATAGGGTGCCTTTGCCGGTGGCCTAGGCTGCTTTCGGCTACGCTGGGGCGTGGGAGTCGTGGAGCGAATTAAGGTCCCGAATTGATTTCTTCCAAATTTGAGCTGACTAATGTGACAAGTGGCAGCTGTGGGGCTGTCTCCTCCGGGCTCCTCACAGTGACACCCCGGCACAGGTAACCCCCACCGCCCCACACCACCACCCCACGATCACACACACACACACACACACATTCACAGCAGCCGGTTCACGTGGTTAGAGAGCGACTGCATCTCCGCCCCTGTGACATAGTGCGGTGCGGAGCTGCTCACCCATCAAACTCCGAGTCAGTGACACAAATTACAAGCGAGGACTGGGTGAGGCGAGCGCGCGCACACACACATGGGGGGTGGGGGTGCTGGTGACAAGGAACAGGTCAACATGATAACACCGGTGAATAATTCAGCAGAGAGTGAAAGAGAGCAGCGGAGTGAACACAAGACCTGAAAAGAATGGGAGATTTATACAGTAAATAAAAAGAGAAATGCCGGCTTCACTGGGAATGTGGATTGGGGCAAACTGGAGTTTGGGAATAACAGGTTTTGTCCAAGGCCTGTGTACTGTATTGGTAGGCGATAAAGGTGCTATAAAGGCTGTTATCCCTACGATCAGATGTACAGCATGGGAATTTACTATATTTTAATTTATACACTTTTTACTTTTTCACAGGTGCTACATTACATTTACTTTTACTTTATTGAACAGTAGTCCCACTCATTTCCTGCATTTAAAGTTATTTGTATTGAATAGATTCTCTTTTAAGGCACTCTACCCACATTATTTCATCAAGTCCATGATTGATTGATTGATTGATTGATTGATTGATTGATTGATTGATTGATTGATTGACTCAATGTGAATGAATATGTGCTCTTACAAATTACATCACCGTGTAGTGGGAGCCTGGTTTTGTTTGTAAATATCTTCTCCAGTCACAACATGAAAGTCACCCGAGGTGCATTTGAAGCCCGCTGACATTCGCAGACATTTATAAGCTCGAGTGAGTAAACACTGTCTTTTCCACGAGGAAAAAAAAAAAAAAAAGTGTAGCCGACAGTCGCCGCTGGAATTGGTTTCACGCTTGAATACAGCCTTTAAGACAAAGCACCTCCGGAGATAATTACAGTGTCAAGCATATCCTGCCAAGTGCCTGACGATTGCCCAATATTTAGCTTTAATTAAATCAAAGCAAATGTGATTTCTCCTGAGTGAACGCTGCCGCACCGCGGATCCCCAGAAACACACAACATGGCTGACTAATGCATTTCTTTTGTCCCTGTCAAACCAAGGCTGCAGTTGTGGCCCCAAAGCCCCGGTGACCTCCAGCTACAGTAAACCACCTTCTTAGAGCATCTTCAAAGCACACTGTGCAGCGACATATCCCTGGCTTTTTCTCTGCGGTGTTTACAGATGTGGCAAAAGGGCACAATTGAGAAATAAACAACTTGAATTGACTGGAAGAAAAGTGTCCTGATGGGAACACTGAGAGGCAATTTGTTTAATCATTTGAACTCATTTCTTCTGTGTTAGCAGTCCTCAGGCTGATAACACCTGCTAAAGTCTGTAAAAAGAAATGATTCATTTTTCCTTCAACTTTTTGAACAGTCAGTGTCCTGTCATTTGTGGAGCCAATACAATGTGCCTACACGTTGGGCTGAGAACAATAGGGCATTAATGGCAGCCCTGCTTTAAAGAAACATTTGTTATACATTTTGATTGACAGCTATATTCGCCTGTGTTCTATAACAAGCACACCTGGGAAGTTTCTATATAAAAGCTTGTAACACAGTTCATTATGAACAATCTCCAGGCCTTGGGCCAGGTCTTTCGTAATTATCAGCCAAAATATAAAGCTGCTTCCAATGTACAACATGTTTCCTAAGACATACGTAGGCACCCAAACAAAGATCACACACACTTCATAAGCTCTGTTTCCTCCATTCTTCCAGCATATATTCATGTCTTTTAAAAAATGATAGAAAGGTATAATGTAGAAACTTGCTTCAAAACTTCGTTGCAGCATGCTTTTTAAAAAAATGTATTCGACCTTTATTTATCCAGGATAAAACTCATTGAGATTAAAAATCTCTTTTTCAAAAGTGTCTTGGCCATGCTTGATGCAGGAGGTACTGTAAGTGGGAACATTCCTCCAAGAGGTGAAGACGGCCTCACTCAGGGCTGTATGGAGCTAAACTTCCCTTGCCATCTCCCCCAAAGGTTCTCTATCAAGGGAATACTCAAGATGGTCCAAAAGAGTGATGTTATTCTCCTGGAAGAAGTCCTTTGTCCTGCGGGTATAGTGAACTAGCATTGCCCTGTTGAAAAACCCAGTGGTTCCCACACAGAGGAGGGCACTCAGTCATGAGGGATGCTCTCTACAACATCTGCACAGGGCCAGCGGCCATTTGACACCCCAATATTATAAATAATTATTCACATTATATTATTATTATTAATCTGAAATTAACGGGTGCATTTAAAGCATTTCTTCAAGTGCCCGGAATGCAATGTAATGTGGACATAAGCAGTCACAAGTCACACATCAAAAACAAGTCTGATATAATGGTCTTATAAAAAAAAAAAGGGTGTGTGTGCATGTGTGGCTGCGTGTGCTTTGCATTTCTTTATACTAAGGGAAATAAAAGCTTCTATTTTTTTTGTTTGGACAGCAGTAAAGCCCGTGGGCAGCAAAAGGTCAATACAAAATTAATATAAGCATTAATATTCCAAATGCAAACTTTAGGTCCTCTGTGTCTTAGTTTGGACTGAGCACTCATAAAGTTTAATAAGGAACGCCAGCCAAGTCTAATACACAACCAAACAAATGCAGAATACAAATATGCCGGGGTGGTCTGATGAAACAGACAGCTGTGTTGGAATTAAATTATGGTGTTAGAAATGAACCACTAATACAAGTAACTAGATTTTGTGAGAATAAAACATAAATGACCGGGCATGACAAACCTTTACATTAGGCATATTTACAAAGTGTGTATCTTTTGCCGCTCTTCATTACAATAATTTTGCCGCGTTTTCAGACACCTGCTCTGGGGCAGGTGTTTTTGTCAGACCAGAAACACTTTGGTTATGTGGTTACATTGTATGACACTTATATAACGTACATGTACATACCGTAACACTATGTATTTATTTGTAAAGCAGTCCACTTGCTTGTTTCAGAGGCCTTTAAACTGGCAAAACCTGTGCGCCACGGTGCTCTTCTATCCTTATCTAACTGCATTTCAACTGGGCGCAACCATGTAAGAAGAGGGCCAAACAGGGCACATTTTTGGCATCGTCCTCCAGGTCACACGTTAGATGTTATGGAAGGTTGAATAATATTGTACTTGCTGTGACCAAATTGAACCAATTGCTACTGCAGAAATAGATTACAAATGATATCCAGTGTGGGTGCAACCAATAATCAGAGGGGTTATAAAAAAATCTATTCAAATTAATTTAAAAAGCCTTACATCAGGTTAGAAACATCTTGGCTAAAATAGAAGAACAGCCAGATTCAGGCCTTCATGACCATTCGGCAGTCTCAGTCTCGGTCGACGACGTCCTCACCTGAACAAAGGGCAAAACAGTGAGGCCAGCACATAAACATGGCAGAGTGCAGTTCCAGCAACTTCCTTTTATACCTGTATGTAAAGCAGGGTTGTCTCACATTTTGATGCTCCACGGTCCAGTCACTTAAGTCGTTTCCCTAGGCTTCTCCCCTCCACTTCAGTCTTGGCTGGGTCACAGCACAGTTCGGGCTCCAGGATAGCAAGACACAAACGCCACTTTCCAGTGCTTCTGGGTGGCACCGATCTGCACCTTCCTGGTCCCCTGAACTCGACACTGCACCCCCATGTCCCTTCCACTGCTCTTGTCACCCGGGCACTGCCGCTCGGTGGCCCGTGCAGGGTGCCATCCCCCGATTCTCTCCGCTCAGTCTTCCCCCTTCTCGTCAGGTCATTCATCCTTTTATCTGGTTGTTTCTCCCACCACATGCAGGTGTGCTGATTGCAATTCATGGATTAGAGGAGAAAGTCCTGCGTAAAATGTAATGATATGTAAAGGTCACAGCAACCATGCAAAATAAAATAAAAAGTGAATAGAGGAAAGAAACACAGCAAAACACCAACTTACTTGCACCCTCTGACACTGAGGAGTGTAGGCCAAAAGCAGGCCAGGCTGATACTGAAGGTGCGTACAGACCAAACGTGCGTCCACGCCCCATCCGCCTTTAGTTGGACGGCAAACATCGCCGCCTCACACTCGCGAGAAACGCCTGTCTGCTGGCGCGTGAAGTTTTGCAAGCGTCATAATTAGGAGGCGTGTCATACAACTCAGGCCGAGCGCAAACCACGATGATCAACTTGTCCTCCATGCTGCAGGTAACAGGTGACGCTTGTGCTCACTATTCGAGCACAGTCCCTGATTGGTTAACAAGGCGTAAATGAACGCACGTGTAGATTGTGATTACTTGAGTGCATGAAGCAGTGGGCGCGGCATCCCTGCTCGTGTACCGCGCTGTTCTCACTGGCTTTGACGCGCGTTTATCCTCATCCGCTTGCATTTGCTACGCTTCATATGCGCAGACAGCTTTGCTTACATTTCGAAGCGCGTCGAAGCACATCTACACAGGGTTAACATGGAAGCTTGAGGTGTGGTGGCGTTTGGTGTGTACGCACCTTAACACAATGTGAACAGACTGAGGCCTCTGATTTGACAGAGGAGAGAGAGGACAGCCCTCAAAAAACAGGCATGTCCTGCCAGATTAATATTTCACAACATTATACCGCAGTTGTTAAAGGTGATTTTGTCGATGACAGCATTTAGCCGCTATTAGCGTAGCCTAAGATTTAGTCACATTAGCTTATTAGCTTACCTTCTTAGTTAATCTTTTAGCTACTTTTTTCTTCTAGAATTTGGCTTGGGACTTCAGGATAATGCATATTATCCTCCATACAACTTCCGCTTGAATAACTTAATACATTAGTGATCACAAATCCATAACAAGGGTCCTTATTCAAATCATCCAACGTTTTAGAGTTACATTAACATCTATAATGATGACATACAGAGGCAGTACTGTAAATTGTATGCACAAGCTAACATGCTGGCATAAAAATGTGGAATGTGTACAGAAAATGTAAAAATAGCCTTGTTTAAAGCCTACTGCACACCGCTCTACACTGCCCACCTGTGGTGTTGCTACACAAAAGCTACATTTCACAAGTAGCATACAACGATGCTCTTAGGATTCTTTAGAAAGTCCCTCGCTGGACCAATGCCAGTCAGCTGTTTGTGCAGAATTATGTGACCACACTAAATGCTGTAATAAGAAATGTTGTTTATAAATTTATGATGAGACTCATGGACTCGCAAAATGAAATTATAACTGTTTTTATACGAGAAATTGCTTATATGGACTATAGTAGTTCCCTGTTTTATTTGGCTGTCTGTCTCTTTTACATATTTCTTGTGGACCTTTTTGAGTCTGAAATAAAGAATACTAATATAAGTCAGGAAGTCAGACCACCAAGAAGCCAAAACTTACCACAAAAACATACCTGCATATAGTTCAGGGAGTCAGCATCGTCTTTCACTGTTTCTTCCTAGTATGTCCTTATTGTTAGAGTAAAGGCTAGACTTCGCTCAGCACTCCAGATTGTGTAGTGTTATTTATGGAGCCTCTTGTTTAGGAATGCACAGCCACGCACAAAGCTAATTAGTCCTGACGACAATTAGATATTGTTTCAATTGGCAGTCGAGTGCAATTAGCAGAAGGCAGTGTGCATATGTGCAGCATGAGACACAATCAGGCACAGATTTACCATCTTACCTAAGGCACAGCGAGTCTTAATGATCTTTTCAGTGTTGTCGATGGAGAAACAATTGATTTCCCCCAGACAGAGTTTGAAAACCACGCTTAACAAAACCTGCATATGGTGCTTTACAGTTACATTATATCTGACCTTCTACCAAGTCAAATCAGGGCTAAACCTAAACTTGAATATGTCTAATTTGGGTGTAAACCATGTCTACAAATTACATGCATAACTAAAGCATAAATTAAATGATCTGAATTAAAATAAAGAAATGAATGAAATGGCAGACGATCCTGAGTATCACCTGAAGCAGTAGCATTAGTCGTGCATGTGCCACATTTTGAGAACCGCTAGATGTTGGATATAGGACAGGGCTGTAAGCATTGATGGCATACAGTCCTATCAGGCTTGGCTGGACTTCAGCCTATTTTTTCTTCTTTTTCTCCAAAGCTGTTGCCTGGGTGATGCTTCAGAGACCGCGATGACCCTTCCGCAATTTACAACCGTCAATCTCAAATGGGAGGCCCTTATCTCATCTCCTGCTTGCACCCACACCACCCGCTTCTTCTTTGTAGACGTGCACATCTTTTTATTCTAAATCCAGTCATTATTGTTCCTCTCCACTGGCCAGCAGGAAAAGCCCAGCTGAAGTTGGAGAGTTAATTGAGCGTATCTCTCTCTCTTCTCACTGCTGCGGCTACTAGCTTGGAGGGATGTAGTGGCGATGGGCATCCACTGTCTGGTTGCTGGCTATAGCCGCTCTTTCTGCTCCATGTATTTGCCTAGATTTCCGATGCGGGGCCCGGCAGAGGGTATGTCTTGTCCGGCAGGTCTCCACTTGAGCATTCACACCCTGTCTTTGGCTGCAGCAGCACCAGGCTCATTACGGAGAGAGAAGTGTCAGAACTGGAAAAAACCAGATGGCTAAGACTGCTCTAATGTAATCCGGACACAGAACTTTTTCCTCTTAATGATATGATTGCCTGACTTTATTTGAACCGGTGCCTTGTCAGAGCTAACAGCTTGAAGTTTAAGTCCCTCCCCGTGTTATTCAATGGAACACAGAACCTGGGATGAACTAGTTATACTGTATTATTTTTAAGGCTGGCAGCTAGCAGCAGAAACATGTTAAGGTAAAGAAAAACATCTCTAATCCTAGTGTCCCACTAAAAGAACTTTGCAAATGCATTATGACCAGTATAGACACAAAGAACATTTCTAAGCCTGGTTCTCTTCTTGTCTTTCAACAATGGTAGAGGTTTCCCTAAATATTTCCATTGTATAATGGAATTGTATCGGCAAAGGCTGAAGCAATCAATCCATCTGTATTGCAGTGTGCCGAGTTTGGCACTTTGTTTGACCAAAGGTCCTTCTCATTGAGTCTGTCCCCAAGAGTTCGGGACAGAACAGAAACAAAGTATTGCATCGTGGGAAATAAAACTGCTAAAGCGGTTAAAAAACAAGGAGATCAGTAACTTCTGTGGTGAATAAAAACTAAATCCACTGTCATGTTTCTGTAAAGTGTGTGTTGGTGGATGTTTCATTAGTGAATTTAATTGAAATGTCTTTGTATTTTTTTGTTTAAGTTTCCACTGGACTGAAGCGACAGACTGACAAAAGTTGTTATATTAAAGCAAGGTTTTAGCATTTCATGACTTAATGTTTGTCATGTGCTGCTCAAAGACTGTTTTTTCAGCTTATTGTTGAGACAACATGGTGCTCAGATTTAAATTGTATTTGCCTGGCCAGCCAGACGCTCCTCCGTTATGTTCAAAAGAAGAACCGTCTGGGCAACTGGTCGCAGCAAATCATTTCCCAATTTTACCAGTATCGTCCACTCACGGATCGATAGGCGGGAGTTCATCGCACCAAGAGACGGAAGCACTCTTCCAAAACATTAAAGATGGCAACACTGTTTTTTCTGCTCTTTTGTCTGTTTTAAATAAGGAACGACATATTGGTCTGTCAATTACGCCCACAGGGAAATCTTTGAGATCACACTTGCTCCCACACTACATGTCTTGAAAAGCATGTAGTTTTGCAGGCCAGGCAAAAATTGTATTACAGTATTTTCATATTGATTTAACTTGAAAAATGTTCTTGAATCATCTCTAAGCTGCCTCCACATTAGTTAGGTACTTATACTTTATTCTTTTTTCTCCCACTGGGTTTTTGAGTTTTTCCTTGCCATAGGAGAGTCTAAGGACAGAGGACATTATGCCAATGCTTATTTGGACATTATGTTCTATGCCTGCTTAATTTGCCTGAACTTTACAATGTCTTGTTGATAGTTTTGTTTCATTGAAACATTGTATAGCTTTGTTTCAGGAATTGCGGTTGATATTTATACAATATCAAATTTTATTTTGACCTCAGCAAATATGGTTGATGAGTACAGTAGACTCATCAACCATATTTGCTGAGGTCTAAATTTTGCTTTCCAGGAGATCTAATATAAAACCAAGACAATGCAATAAGTAACACACTTTAGTAAGGTGTTTGAGAGTAACAGGTGCTGTATCTGTGCAACAATAAAGGACACAGGGAACAGAGAGAGAAGGACATCTCAGATGTATTGTAATAATCAGAGATGTTTTAAATCCTTGGAGGACCGAAAGGTGAAGACGGTTATCTGCCATTATTTGGTTAAAACCGTCCCAGCTGTATCCAACATCTCTGCCTATTTGATTCACTTTGAGCAAGTCTCTCTCCTAGATGCATTCATCCTCCCTAAACTCCTGAGTTGGAGAGGTTCGCCTCAGGCAGAGGAAGCAATAATGTGAGCCCTGGAGAGCCATTGAGAGTGAAGAGCCAAGTGGAGAGGCGCTGCTCACTGTTCTCCTGCAGTGGGCCGTTTGGGAGGCTAAACGCCGGCAATATCCTTTATTAAACCATCTGGCTCATGCTAATTAGATTATCAGAGATAAAGAGAAGGAGTTTTCTTTGTACATTTTAATGAGATAATGTGTCAAGCAATTGCCGCAAAAGCGTTATTTTTTGAGTGAGGAAACTGTTCAGGTGAAAGTGTAGGAGAATGAGCAGATGTGGAGGAGTGATTAATAGTGCTTATCTCCAAGCATCTTGCCGACATCAGGGAAAATGGAGAATTCCAGGGTTACTGCACTGGCATTAAAAAGTGCCAACTTTGTCTAATCCTCTCTTGTTATCTACCAACATCAGGTACAATTTGAAAACAGTGTCTAACATCCATTGAGTCATTTGCATGTGACATTAAGTTAATGTATTTCTTTCTCATTATCTCTACATGGGGTCATGTTTTAATATGACCGCATTATCTTTAAGTTGTGCAAAACCTTTTGGATGGCTTATTCTCTTTGCAATGGGTTCTTTCCAAGAGTGAAGTGTCCCCATCCAAGATAGTATCACAGGGCACATACTGTATTTGGACATAGAGAAGTCTTCTCGATTCAATCCACAGCCTTGCCGAGAACTTCTCGGCAAGGCTGTGGATTGAATCCATATGTTTTTGCCAAGAGACAAACACTTTTAACACTTTTAAAAGACACTGAAACGGTTCTATATGTTGCATCTGTACCAGAGAAAAGTGGGTTGGTTAGTTTACAACTGTGTGAACAAGGCGGTTTAGTGTAAATATGAACATATTATGTCCTTCTCTGCCCTAATGAGATAGAGGAGGGGGCTATTGATTGCACTTGTCACTCGAGAAGAACATAAAAGTACATATTCAATAAGAGGCTTCATATCCCCTTCTGCTATTGTAAAGGTTAAGTGCTGTAGAATATGCTCCCGATCAATAATTGTCTGCAACTTCACATACAGTATGTTCCAACACCGACTCCTCTCCCTGAGCAGAGCACAGAGCCACATTTGAAATGCCACAGAAGGCTTAAGGGACCTATATCTGACAGACCTATTTAAAACAAACACCAATTATACACCGCGCACTCCCTTTTACAGAGTGCGGCGTGCATTAGGACTCAAGACAGCAACGTGGGACTCATCAACATATTGTGGAAATTGGAGCTTATTAAGAATTAAAAGACCACGAGCATAACCGCAGCGCATTCTCCTCTTTCAATAAATAACAAACTCAATTTCCCAATGGTAATAGAAAGAGAGGCTGCTTAAGCAAGACAAATGAAGGGGTTAGCGGCGGTGGGTAACAACATTAGCTGGCTAATTAAACAACAATGGAGGATGCCACAGACTCACGCCACGATCATGCAGCGTGCTTTAATGAAGGAGGTTAACCGTGCAGAAGAAATAAACGTACAATAGCTCGGCGCGAGTGGACAACATGCATTATTCACGTACTTATCGGCAACATCTATACCGATATAGATGCCCAGTTTTAAAGAAATGGCTAATGACATCTGCAGCTACTTCACGGATGAGAGAGCACCATAAAACGTTCAATAGCTAATGGTGGCGAGCCACATAATGCTCATTGCCAGAGTGTTCATTGTCCATGGACGCCTGTATTTCTTTCATTCATGTGTCATACCGGGAAGAAGGCTTTGATCAGTTCAAGCCTTCAGGTGTTAGTTCGACCATGATAAACACATTCCTAAAATATTTGAAATGGAAATGTATTCGTCTTCATCGTCCAAATGCCCATGCCATGCAGCTTGCAACGATTAGTTCCTTGTACCAGATTTTGTATATAGCACAAACATTTAAAGCAGTACTAAGTAACGTGTTTACCTTAATAAATCCTTTCCGTAGTCCCTCTGGGGGTAATACAAGTGTTAATGGGATGATTGGGGGGTCTTTCATCTCCCCCTGGTGTCTCTAGCCAGAAAACCATGCTTGCAACTTGACTGCCACCGGGGCGGAGCAAGCAATACACACTAATAGAATCACGGAGAAGAAGCTAACAGGCTAACGGGAAAAGCTAACTGCAGGCTAGCGCCACTTTAAACGGTATTCACAGCCAAGTTTGAGTGAATTTTTCCCCCCCCATTGTATAACTGGATGTACAACACCCCTCTCTCCCTTCACCTTTTCTGTCAGTGTAGTATTTACTCTCCAAGACATTTAATAAGTTAAAAAATCGTAACTTGCTAAGACACCTGCAGTTGCGCTTATGGCCTCTAGGGGCAAGAGTTACTTAGTACTGCTTTAACACGCAACACTTGAAAGTAATGTTAATTGTACAAAGAATGTTGTATCTGTGATCCATTGTAGCAAGTTTAATGTGATGACTTGTAGTTTTTTTGCAGGTGCTCTTCAAGGATCCAGGTACAACTTCTTAAGAGTTTAGAGGAAGGATGTGATCCGAGGCAGTCGAGGCAGAGACGGAGTTATGATTACACGGACATTGTGCTGTATTTAGTCTGCAGAAATCAATGTTGTCTATCTTTCCTGTGGTTTGTCAGCGTTTCAAATTCAAACACTGCAGTGCTGAGCCAGATATGATGTAAGCAATTAGTGAATCATGTGATCGTACATACAATTGTTAATTATTCACAAAACAAAGTGACATAAAAGTCCATTAGCATTGCTCACACAGAAAACGAGTGCATCTGCCACAGAATTATGTTTTGCTGGCTAGGCGTTTAAAATATGCATGACACAAAATATTTATCTTTATTTTTCAAAGGCCGTGTGGGATGCAAATCTCTCATGATGAGCTCTAAATGGATGCTGTCTTTTCAAAAATGTATGCGCTGCACAAAGCAATTTCCCAGCATGCAGTCGGAAGTGGCTTTTTTCATGAATTTGTTATGAAATGTTGGTTGACAAATAGTAAAACATAAATATTGAAAGCGTTTTTGCTTTATGAGTTGACACATCTAGTATGCTGACTAAAAGCCCGCAGTTCCAAATGTCGGCTTATGATTGTATGCATGTGTTTGCCTGTGTATGTTGTGGCTTGAGATCCTTAAAAAATGCATTTGCAGTTATAGATGCTCACTTAGAAAGCATTCTTGCACCTCCGGGGTTCGTAAACACACTTATTTTTCATGCCAGACAAGATGCGGTGTCTGATGTTGAATAATCATCGCATTCCCCCAAGGCCTCATGTCTTAGAGGTTTGGATAAATAAACCTAGCTAAAACCATTATATAAGTTAAAAGGACGCTGTGGTGTTGTGATGCTGGCAGCCGGACCAGACGGTTTGTGGCAATATTGACAATTGACATTTGCATCTATTATTTCCGTAGTATATTCTTGTCACGAGCAAGATGGGAAAATATATATATATATATAAATATAAGATTTATAAGAGAGGCAGTTAGACAGATGCCAGTTGTTTTTGGACTTATTTTAGAGATAGGATTAGTAATTTGGTAAGGTAATTTGAGACAAACTGGATATGTTATAAGAGGATTTAAGATATAGGTGGGACCCCACAACTCCCAGTTTCACCCCATCCCAGAACAGAAGACTATTCTCATTAGTGAAACTGTAAACAAGAAGAGCAGTAGTGGGTTATGGCAGTTCTGACCACTCTTCCCAGGAGTGGTCAGAGTTTAAATAGACTTCTAGCTTCTGTGTTTACCAACTTGCATTTTGACTACAAGAGCGAGAAGAAATTGAGATTAAGCAAAACATGACTCAGTTCAGCTGACGATATTTGAACATCTCTACTGCAATGGATAATTCCTGGACCACTAAGAGCCTAATTGTCCCAGGAGAGAAATGTTTCCTCTGCATTTGACCCATCCTTCAAAGCTGCTGGGGCAAACAGCCCTGGATTAGACAGTGGGTGATAGCAATGCACCAGCCCATCTTGAGTCAGGATAAGGACTATATTACCTGGATGAACTGCCTGCCTGGTTCATGCTTTGGGTTTTTTGTGTGTGGAAATTGTAGCATCCAGAATAAAGTCAATGCAAAGTCCAAAGACTCCAAGAATTGAATCAAGGACCAGGCAAGAGGCTAGCTTCACAACCCACTGTGCCAGAAGTGACATGAAGTAGGTTAGTGTGAGAGAAACATAGTGGCACTTGCAGCAGAGACACAGAGATTAATTGACTAGCATCAATACACGGATTTGTGAATGGGCGACGCAAGTGTACTGGTAGAGAAGCCAAAACATCTATGCATTTGAAGAGGACAAAATAAGATGCATCGGATTTGACATGCTTATATGTAGACCCCACAGCTGCAAAGCCCCCGTGTGTCCAGAGTGCAACTTTTAGATGATAACAGCACAAACAACAACTCTAAAGCCGTCGTTCCACATAGCGCGAACCGGCCGCACACGCCACGATCTACGTGTCGTGCACGCATCGACACAACCCCGCAGACCTTTCTGTTTCCACCACACACACACATGCATTTGTTGTGGGCGGAGCCGCACAGAGGCACACGCTGTACAGATCATCATTAAAAGTTTTGTAAGCCGCGATGAGAACAAATGTGGACAAATGCTGTCATCTGGTGGGAGTTATGGAATCATTCAGAGGAGCCAAGCCGTATTAAAACAGAAAAGAAACCACTAAAAAGAACTATGAAGGTAATCTACATGCAAATGTTATGCTAACACCAGCTAAAGCTGCGCTAACAGCAGCTAAATGCTAGTATCAGCAAAATCCCCTTTTAGCACAGCGGTATGATGTTGTGTAATATTAAATCCGTATAACCTGCGTGTCAATAGTGAGGGCTGTCCACTCTCTCGTTGCCAATTAGAGGCCAGAGTCTGTTCACGTCACATCAGACACAGGTTAGCGCGCTTTGGCCACAGCCAAAGGTCGGTCCCAAAACCTATACCTCGTCAGACCGGTTTGGCTCTGGCCTGTTATGGAAAAGCTCGACAAAGCGGGTGAAAGAGCCATTCGGCTGACACGCGCCTGCATGTGGAAAAGAGCCTTAAGATCCGCAGTCTGGAACCGGTCTTAGTGCAGAGGTTAATAATGAATATCCAAAGTGCAGAGCATGTTGAAAGGTTGCAGGCTGCGAAATAGACAAATGATTACTCCAATCTTAATAAAGCATGCATTTTGAGAAGAGTGTTCATTGAATTATATTGGTAGTTTTCACAGATTCATCCGATCATGGAAGGTGTATCGATATGCAAATGGAATCGGACAGAGACCTGAGATTCCCAACACCGACCTGCGAGCACCGTGATTTAAGACTGCTTGTGCAGCATATTGTGCAGTTTCAAGTCATTGTGTTTTCCCGATGGCCCCACCTCTTGTTGTAGAAAATATGGCTGTAGCTCAATGGAGGTAAAGTGGCATACGGCAAAGTCAGTGCAAAATTACCATTTACATGCTCCAATTTAAGCACATATTTGACTCTTCAAAATTGTAACAAAACAGTACTACATACAACGAAGACAATGATAAGCAAATTCGCTGCAATGTTCTTTTGTGTTTGCAGCAGAGCACGAGCTGTTTGACAAAGTAACCCAGAACAAAAGATGCTAACGGATATAGTGACATTTCAGCAAAAAGAAATATATAAATAACCATATTATTTCCTAATAGAGCAGAGCGGCTGTAATTTCTAATGTGAAAACCCCCTCATTTTTGTATCACGCCTCACTGCGGGGAATTCCAGTTCCAACTTTAGACTTTTTAATATTCAGTGTTTGAAAAAAGGGGAAGCAGCAGCCCACCTCTCCTCACAAGGTGAAACTGGTGGATTGTCAAAGAAAAAAAAAAAAAGGATAAATACCACTACAACTGGTTTGATTGAACTCTGTTGGGTGAAGATCACAGCCCCAAAATCGCATGTGACGATTCAAACACATAAAGTTATATATACACTCACATACACACATACACACGCACACACAAAGAGCTCCTGTCTGCAGAAGCTGGTTCTCAGGGGTGCTACTTTATTAATGTGTACGACACATAAAACGTATCCGGAGAAGGGGAAGTGTCACTCATCAAAAAAGGCGTTTTTTGAACAGTCTTGGCGCATGTTAAGGAATTATTCTCTTTCATAAGGACAAGAGACACTCGGTGATTGCCAGGGCTTTTTTATGGATGACCAGACCGGGATCCTCATTTTCGACACGTTATGAATATTGAATGTAAAGTGTGGAGCGTGCTCGCCTGGTGGGAGTGAGCAGGTCTAAGGGCTGCTGTAGACACTGGACTGGTTCATTATTATATGTTTGCAATGGGAACAGCAATGGCGGGCCAGGGAGTGGGAGGCGAGGCAGAGAAAACACCGCTGTGATTAATTTCATTGATTAAATGCAATGTTTTGAGTAAATACAGAAAGGTGTAAACCACAAATGAATTGAGCCAATCAATGGTTATCGATTTTTTTGTGAATAAACTTTGTGAGGACGGCTCAATAAAGGCCGCCTTCTCTGGACAATGTGTGTTATGACAGATGAGAGGCTCCCAAATCAAATATGTCAGTGATACATTTGCAGGAAGAAAACAATAGAAATAAAAAAATCTAAAGCTATTGAAATTATAGTGACAGAATAAATACATAATTGTCTTTGCACATAAACTAACCACAATGTTACACAAATCACATGCACATCCTATTTTCATCAGACTTTTTTTTTTACTACTTTTGAGACTTGGCCTAGCCAGCCTCGTTTTTTTTTTTTTTTTGTTGCTGTTTAGCATAAGATAAGTTTGGTGAAGGTGTCTAGACTGTAAAATTCGGAGAAACTTCATGGAAATCTCTGTTTGGGCCGGAGTGCAGGGCTGGTGTTTTGAGTGTAGAAAAGATGTAAGGAAAGATGTATATCAATCAATGGTGTCGCTCTGTGGAACAGTCTGATTGCAAAATTAAAACTTCTAAGTCCATTTACGTGTTTAAGAAGTATGTTAAATTATCAATGTTACAGAAATATGATACTGCGGAGTAGCAGATCAACTTTATTTATGTATTTTTGTGTTTTGATGTCTTGGACCAAAAAACAAACAAAAAAGAGAAAAGAAAAAAGATGGCTGCGTGAGACAGCTTAAAAGTTAAATGAACTGGAACTGTAAATGATTTTGTGTTGATAGGGGGCAGACATTATAAGTTTTTACTTCTTTCTGCTCCTTTTCATTCATGTTAAATGCTGTTGTTGCACTGTAAAATGTAAAATTTGTTTCAACTCAAAAAACAATTCCAAGGGCTGCCAAGAAATTTATGTGTAACCAATAACCATTTTACAATCTAGTCGATTTGAAATTTGAGATTCACCTCTTTCGTTCAATTGTATTCTTAGGTTGACATAACTGTTTCCAGTTGTCTGAAGTGAAAAACGTCAGTTACAAATTAAATCAGTTGTGTCAACCTAAGTTTTTCACTTCAGACAACTGGAAACAGTTATGTCAACCTAAGAATACAATTGAACGAAAGAGGTGAATCTCAAATTTCAAATTGACTAGATTGTAAAATGGTTATTGGTTACACATAAAATTTCTTTGCAGCCCTTGGAATTAGTTTTTTGAGTTGAAACAAATTTTACATTTTACAGTGTGCCTTTGTTTTTAAATGAATGAAATAAATAAAAAAATGAAATGAAACAAGGGAGACTGAATATACAAGATTACTGAAACATGTGCTCATGAAACAAAACAACTATTCAGGTATGTTTATGAGCATAACAACATGGGTGAAACCTCGAGACGCTAGATTCTACATCAGGCCCACTAAACATTTTATACAAGTTTAAATTTGAATCCACTACTTCAGGTCAGACAAGGTGAAACCAAGATAAGAGTTGGCGCAAGACCCCTGGCCACTGTATACCATGCTCCATGCAAACCAGTCAAACACATAGTAACACAAATCAGTCTGCACACACACACACACACACACACACATACATACATGCAAGAGCCTTACATTTTGCATCCCATTCAGAGAAACAGGAGGACCGACCGAGCTGTGCCTGCATGCTCCAGCACTCTCACCAAGCCGCCGCGGCCTATGATCTCTCCTCTGGCACCCCGAATCCGACAAATAATGGGACCAAGCGGAGTGTGGGATGTGAAGCTCTCCCTGTCAATGTCACTGTGTCGGCCCCCTGCATCTCTCCTGCATTACACTGAAAACACGCACACATACAGGCGCATCTCTTCACCCCCCCCCCCCCCACCACCTCCCCACGCGCTAAAACAGCATAGGGAACAAGGCCTTTGAATAATAAATACTCAAAAGTTTCCCCACGACTCCATGCCCATCCTGCAAACAATGTTGATGTGTAGAGGGGGCCGCGGAAAGGAGTCTGACTGAATACAAGATGTTCAGGCACAACAGAGGAGCGAGAGAGGGCAAGAGACGAGTGGTCCCACACTTCAAAACTGCCTGTGTACACATGCAGACCACTGACACAGAGCCGCTACTGCAATGTAAGCAAAAAAAAAAGTTGGATTTGATTTTTTTTTTTTTCCCCCTTTCTTGTCTTAAGAAAGCGCTATGAAGGGGAATGTGTCGTTCAAACAAATATGTGGCTGAGGAGCTGCTTAGAAAACGTAGCCATACAGGATAAAAAGAAAAAATCTTCCTCTACAAAACTTTTCCCAATGGATCTACAGCACTAACAATGAGCTGTTTGGGCACAACATGAAGAAAAGAAAAGAAAAAACTGTCTGGGTACCCATTTCTTGCGGGTTTTTCCCCCCATAGATTTACTGTGTTGAACTATTCTCTCAAAGGGTCATTTTCATATCAAATTATTACCTTTATGGAGGTTTGAGAGCCAACAGAAGTCAAATGGGTGCCCAGTCGCATTATTATTGTTTCTTTTACTATAACTTTTGTTCATTTTAGAATGAAAATGATGAGGGTATGCATACAGTATTTTAAATCTAAATGGAATTAGAATGACTGTCATTGCAACTGTTTCTGATGAAAACTGAGATCCGGTTCTGCTGGTGAAAACGAGACTTTCATGACACAAATTAAGGTTAGGGGCAGGGATATGATTAGTCTTAAGGTTAGGATTAGGGTTATTTGTATTTTTCGACAAACTAACGCATAGATTTATACAAAAACACAGCAGACCGTCCCTCCCGAGCCGACGATCTAGCAACAACCTAATAATAACCATAATGCATCTCTGGAATCACCCATATATGGTCATGCTTAAAACAGTTAAGGGGGAAAACAAAGAAGAGAAAAATCTTAACTTTCTCCAATTATTCAAAAACTACTTTAACAAATGCAGAATTATTGATACGGTTTTCTACTCAATAAAGATACAAAGACATGGAGAGGCGCAAAGTGGTTCAACAGCCCATAAATACAGAAATAATGGCGAAATGAATTGTCCTTGAGGGATCAGTAAAGTTTTCTGAATCTGAATGTTAGCATCATGGTACATGCTAATGCTAGCTAGCGCAAGCAACGACTGCCGTTTTTTTTGCTTCTACTGAACAATCTGCTGTGACCCGGACGCGATTTAGACTTAACTTTATTTATGTGTGATAAATAAGGTCATATTCCACCAGCACACGACTAAAAAGAGTGGAAAATTGTGTTTCCCAAAAGATTCTATTTTCCACCACGCGGCAAAGCCATGCCCCCCTTCTATGACGAGATGCCGTCCGTATCTATCCTCCTGTCACTCTACTTCTGGGTCCAATGGAACAGGGTTAGGGTTAAGTTCACTATTATAGGATTTTGCTGATTTTAACTCTCCTCAAATGTTTGTACAAGGCTGTTTACACGCATCGGATCGCACAGAAATATTACATTTACTCTGGATTTCCGTTAGCAATGTGTTTCTGATCAAATAATCAAACAATCAAATCAAATGAATGAATCTACAAAGCCAAAATTATGTTAATCAACCCATTTTAAGTCTTATTTCAAATGTGAAGATATAATCATTTTGAGAAATATTTAAATTTATTTTGGCATTTTATTTGTTCTTTGAAGATTTTAACATAAAGTTGGTGTTATCGAACTCTGTAGGACTCGGAGGAGTGATGTATACCAATGCAATACCCTCTACTTCACATCCATTGTTTGCTTGAATAATATAGAAGTAAAACAACAGTTGTAGCTTTTTGTCCTGACCACTAGGTAACACCTTTGTTCACTCATCAACTCAACTTTTTTGAACAACAAAAAACATGATATGCTATAATGTAAAATAGCCACTGGCACAATTATTATTTTATCTTTTGTATTTGGTGGAAATACAACCTTAAATACCAGCCCACAACATGCTTTAGCCCACACTTGGACTGCGTCCCTATGGAGAGGGCTGCGCAGGGACAGCTGACGAACAGGAGCCTTTGTGTATAGTTGATGTGTCCATCGTTGGCCGATATTTAATCCCCCGTTTTCCTCTTGGCGTCCCGGACATGACAGAAAATCATTAGGCAGCGCGGGGCCGTTAACTGTCACATGAGAGATTGAAGAGGCAGCGAGCCGTGGACTTTTGTATGGCAGTTAAACGTCTGTGCCGGAGACTTGTGGTGGCACTGCGCGGAGGTCAATGATGAGGCAGATTTGGCAACCACTCCCACTGTGAGCAATGGGCCGCCGTCACGTCAGCCGCAAAGAGGGTGTCAAGTAGGGGTCACAGCATGATGTCCCATTGAAACTGATATGCAATTAATAACCAGATTCATTTTTCTACAGTTGAGAAAAGAGTCGTTTTACAATGTCAGCATTTCCTTCCCTTCAGCACAATTTTATCTCTCACTGACCTTAGGTGCCTGGACATCTTTCTCTCGACTGTCTCACTGCGAGAGAATTATGTTCTTGGAGATCTGGCTTTCTCCCACAGTCTTACGAGATGCAAAGATAATCATTTGCAGAATATATACAGGCCGTTCTGAAGAAAAGTGTTTTTTGCTTTGTTGTATCTTCTAGAACTGCTTCATTCCAAAGATTATGAATGCACAATTATTCAACATATTAAAAAATAATTACCCTGTGAATACTATTTAAGCAGATCAACAGGTGGTTTGTGACCTACAAATGTTTCGGAACCATTTACTGTGGGTCGTGAGTCTTTCCCTCACATCATTATTAACCAATTGTTTTAACAGTTTTGGCATTGTGATTGTTTTAAGCAACAGAATTTGGCAAATACATACCATCACAAACATCTTATCAGCATGTGGGCTTTTTTTACCACATGTATTACAGTGCTGTTAAAAAAAAAATTAAAAAATAACGTTTATTTAAACAGGACCATGACTGAGACAGTACTTCCAAATCTTCCCTATGTCTTCTGGAGCCTATGTCAATGCCACGGGCCAAGTGGGTGGTGTTTTATTTTGTTTTTCAGTTAGTTTTTAACTTTGCATATTTCTGTTTTTTGGTTTGAATTTACAATGTTAGTTGCACCACCCTGGTATACATAGACACCACCACAAGACTGAGAGGGCCAGTCACTGCAGGCTGTAATCTGCACCTGTGCAGTGGCCGCCATGGGGCGGCATGCGTAACATAAGGAGGACGCAGGAGGTGCCCAAGGCACAGCCCAAGGCACAAGGGAGCTGAACAGGACTGGATGTATGGGCCACACAGAGGCACAGGAGGCGGGATGGAAGGCCGCGCTACAGTTCGGTGAGCGCTGCAAATGCAAAAGGCAGGATGGGCTGTGCTGTGTGACAATAATGTGGAGAATGGGGAATTTCTCCTACAGACAAGATGGGAACAAGTGCCAAGGCTAAAAACAAGTGCAATACAGTAGGTGAATCCTCCAGCAGGTGATTCTGACCATCAGCCTGGCTCCACATCATGGAGATGGTTCCCCTGGCGCGGCACTGCTGTTGACCACTGCTCCTTACGGGTTGCCTCAGTGGCATCGAAGGATGGGTTAAATGCAGAGGACAATTTCCCTATGGGGACAATAAAGTATACAAACGAACAACCATTTCTGAGCATGCGTGTCCTGAAGAGGACCCCAGTAACCTTAAGATTGGCTAATGTACGACTAGGATGGACACAGAAGCCAAGCACAATTTTAGTCATTTTAGGCGTATATTTTAACTGCTTTTATTCCGTTCCTTTTAACCAAATTAAAGTAAGTAAGTAAGTGCTTTATTGTCATTGTACAAGCGTACAACGAAATGGTGTTCAGGTGTTAGTCCTGAGCTGCTGCGGCTGAGCCGCTTGGATGGGAAACTGTAGCACTCGGAAGAAACCTGCTGGCTCCCTCTGTCTCCTCTGATCCTCTGAAACGGTGCAGCGCCTCCTGGGTTTGTCCCTGTTTCAGAGCATGGTGTCTAACTCATTTAACTGTTTTCTTACACAACCTAACTCAGTTCACATAGTTCTGTTATTACTCCTTGAGCCTCGCACATACAACCCTGACATAAAACTCAACTTGTGACATCAACTATACAGTAGATTGTAGGGCTTGCACATGGTGTCAATCGAGATGACACCTCGGCTCATTATAATACGATGAATATCAATTCAGTATAGGCCACCATTAACGGCTAAATTACATTACCTGGCGAGCTCCTTTGACAGACATGCAGGCCAACCAATAACTGTTTACAGCGAGGGTAGATAGAGAACACAGTACAAGTGCCTCCAAACCTGGTCAAATCTTTGAGAAATTTTCCGACGCTCCCACTTAGTCCGAAATTGCTTGCTATGATACTTCTTGCAGTTTCCCTGCACCTGATTGACAGAAATATGGCTGCCAATCTATACCAATACATCCTAAATTGTTAGGAGAAAAGATGAGAACAGCCTGGGTAGCAGGAGTGAGTGGTTAGCGCTCTTGGCTCACAGCTAGGAGGTCCTGTGTGGAGTTTGCATGTTCTCCCCGTGACTATGTCTGAGTGCTTCGGTTTCCACTAAAACATGCTGGTCAGGTTGGCCCACAGTGGCAGCACGCAAAGTGGCAGCAGCTCAGGACGAACCCCACATCTGATCGTTCTTCTTCTAAATACAGCCCACTTATGGTGTGTATTCTGCCCTCTTGCTTAGCTTGGCATATTGTCCTGGTTTAATTCTCGTGTTATTCCATTCCTCGGTTACTCTTGTCTTCACCGGGAGTACCCACAGCACAGGGGGTGGGGGACACTCCTCACATACTCGCTCCCTAAGTGTGGGCTCTCGGGGATAAAACGCACTGAGAGGACAGACTGGAGATGCCATTAGTGTAAGATAATTCTGCCTCTCCTTTCACCACACTACATGTTCATTAAAGCCCACGCCGTCAAATGTTTCTCCCCATTTCCTCTCTTTTATTAAAGGAATACATGAAAGGGGGAGAAAAGAGGAGGAAGGGAAATTGTCAAATTATAAATTAAGCCGCTGCTTCAATTATTTGCTTGGTTTGATAATAACATGTGGTTAATTTTTGAACAGGGTTAATTACACCAGGGTTAATGATATTCTACAAAAAAAAAAAGAAAAGAACCCATCACATTTCTCGTCCAAATTACACCGACACATATGAACCAAATATTTTCTCCAATTAATCCATAATTGTTAATAAATATCTGGCAATTGAGGTGGCCCGCCGTCTGGGGCCATGTTTTGGAATGACATATTTGAGCAGCTTCTCGACACCGTTGTGTAAGAATAATTGCCAGAACTGACTTCTCACCGGAGGTAATCTGACTCTCTGGCTTCTCTGGTAGGTGGCCAATTTATTTCATGAAGCAGATATCCTGCGTTGTGTGTGCGCGAGAGAGAGAGCGAGAGCGAGAGCGAGAGAAGGGGATAGAGACAAACAAGGGGCAGGTCATTCGCGCTGAGGTTGTACCCTGTGGGGTGTGATTATGGGCCAGGGTGATCCTTCAACCCAATATATGACTGCACTCACACGGTTTCTTAGTATGAGTTATTGGAATCCTTCTTCTATCACCTATTTTCACGTTTCATGTGTTTATTAACTTTATAGATGGAGTGAATGAAGACAAGGTAGTTTGATAAGATGATCGTATAAGGTTAGGAACTACTGGGATTGATTATACTGTAGCCTTACCCTCATTATGGTCCGTCTCTCAGTCTCCTTTTCGTCTGCGCCCTTACCAGAGTAAAGCAGAGTTAGGCCACCAAATATAATCCGTATGAGGAACAAAGATTCCCCTCCTCAAAAATTTACATATCAGTGCACTGTAAAATGTAAAATTTGTTTCAACTCAAAAAACCATTCCAAGGGCTGCCAAGAAATGTGTAACCAATAACCATTTTACAATCTAGTCGATTTGAAATTTGAGATTCACCTCTTTCGTTCAATTGTATTCTTAGGTTGACATAACTGTTTCCAGTTGTCTGAAGTGAAAAACTTAGGTTGACACAACTGATTTAATTTGTAACTGACGTTTTTCACTTCAGACAACTGGAAACAGTTATGTCAACCTAAGAATACAATTGAACGAAAGAGGTGAATCTCAAATTTCAAATCGACTAGATTGTAAAATGGTTATGGTTACACATAAAATTTCTTGCAGCCCTTGAATGAGTTTTTTGAGTTGAAACAATTTTACATTTTACAGTGTGGTTCCATCGCTTCTGCCTTTGCTATTGGCCTTAACTGATCATCTCCCTCCATTTTGCACTTGGACAAGCATTTACACCAGATGTGCTTCCCGATTGCACCCTCCCTTTTTTTTTTTTTATCCTGGCTTGGGGCTGGCACATTGAGTGCACTGCCTCCTGACGCTACACTCGCCTGCTCCCTCCGCAGCTTCGCACGCTCTGTTTCATTCATCTTTCTCGTTTTTCCCTGCCTCCTCTCGCCTCCGCGGCGTTGTTATTTATTTACTCCACTAGGCTGGTGTCTGTCTCAATAATGCCTCTCTGCCAGTGGGATAAATAAAGCAGTTTGTCTTTTATAGCGCCCCAGACACTTACAGTTAATGTCGGCTCAACTGCCTCAGCTATTTATCAGAGTGTAGACATGTGTTTACTGCGGAGGGAGTCCCCCGCGGCTCAGCGCAACAAAACCATTATGTTTCATACGGTGAGAATAAACGAGCGCTTTAGGAGTAAACAACCGAAGCCTTTTACTTGACTGTACATGTGGGCAGAACAGGGCTAATTGCCTGAAAATAAATAAACAAAAAATAGGGTTGATGACGGAAGCCAATACCTGCAACTGTGGGCATATAGGAGAAGTCCATTCATGCTTTTGTATTGCATTAAAGGTGCACTATGCAACTTTGTATGTAAAAAAAAAAAAAAAACTTTCAGTGACCTAGTGGCTGTATGCCGCCTTCGCTTTCCGTCCCGGTGGCTCATATGATGCTACAGGATCAATTTTATTTCAGTTTTTTTAGAATTTCTGGTAGGTTTTCGAAGTGGAATGCATATGTAACCATGGATACGGTTCAATCAGCAGTAAAAACCTAAAAAAAAAAAAAAATAATGGATCCTATAGGCCAGGTCGCAAGTAAGGTAAGTAAAGGCGCTATGCAAACCACCCAAGCATCGACTAGTCAAATTGGTATTAAAGGGGGGTATTATGTAAAATCGACTTTTCAAGTTTATATCATGTTATTATGTCATTCCCTCATTAAACACATGCCTGGAGTGTTGCCTTGGCTCATTCACATATTTTTGAGTAATCAGTAAAAACTTAGACGGCAGCCATTTTAGGTGTAGCTATGCCTCAGTCCTCCTAGGAACGGACCCCCACCTCCTGGAGACGCCTCTGGACCTTTCGTCACCAGCCAAGCCACCAACCACTGCTCCTCAGCTCAGCAGAGCCCCCTCCCGCACAGTGTGTTGTTTAGATGCCACAGCAGTGTGCTGAAGGGGGCGTGTCGGAAAGCTTCTTAAAGGACAGAGGCCTATTTCAAGACGTTCAGTACAGCCATTTTGAGAGCCAGCAGTTATTTTAATTTACTGCATATACAGACCAACAGAAGGTTACGTCATCATTGTAGTATGCTATAGACTGGTGCTATGTGATTGAAAAAAGCATAATACCCCCCCTTTAATATCAACTTTTTCTTTCTTTTTTTTTACATAAAAAGTTGCATAGTGCACCTTTTAAAGTTTAAACTTTCCAAGATTAGACATTGTTCACATCCAGTTAACAGAGTTTTTTCCAGTTTTAGTCTCTGTTTAGATCCAATTTAGTCTGTATTTGATCTCGGGCTATTCTTGGTGGTACTCGGAAAGTCAGTCCTTTTCTTGTTGCAAAGTTTATACATGACATTGAGCAAAAATGTATTTATTTGGGGCTTTTTAGGCTTACTGTAGCACACTTTTGATATTGTTCTCCATTGTCCAACTTAACAGTGACAAAAGTAAGTACAAAATTATGCTGTTATGCTGGTTGTGTTTTTCCTCTTCTGATAGCATTGAGCCAATAAGTAAGAGTTGTGCTTTGCTTTTGTTCTCATGGCAGAGAACAATCCATGTCTGATTATATCCTTTAAAAAATCCGATCTTCTGTAGCTGGCTCTAACAAAGTGTTGGAAAAGTTGGACGGAGAGTGATCGGCTATACAATCACTCGAATCTGAGCTCATCGTCGACCACACTTAATCTCTTCTTGTTAGCAGCCCCTCATGGGACCCTTGGGTGACATTTTGGGGAGGTAAAAAAATCTTACTATGATGGCCTGGCAGCATCCTTTCATGCTCTACCCCACACAGTTCATATAGACATGCTTGACTTAAAACCACCTTGTTACCAAAAAAAGAAAAAAAGAGTGGAAATTGTTGAGGAAAAAAAAAAGAAAAAAAAAAAGAGTCTGTTCTGTAAAATCCTGACACTACTTGCTGCGTGCGATTTTTCAAACACTTGTCTTTTCTTTACCATAATAGATGTCAGCTTCCTCTGATGTGAGCTCAAGTAGTGGGAGCGGCGGCACGTAGGGTCTCGCTCTTACCGCATTTTTTTTTGAAGCCGTCATTCAATAACGGATCTGTGTTGTTCCACATCAAACGCCCAAAGACATTCGCGGCATCACCTGCAGAGCCCCGCGCCGAAGGGACAAAGCACAATATCTTCAAATCACTTGTCCAAGGCATTTTCCCCCTATTAAGGCAGCCTCCACGCGGGCTTGAAGGCGGAGACGGGGGCCCCTTCAGATAAAGCTATCCGAACTCTCCTTGTGTTCCCGCCCGGAGATCACAGGCACACAGTGGTGCTATCACAAAAAACTCCCTGACGATGGCGTCCCATTAAAAAACAAACCAGAACAAGGTCTCAGCGCGGTTAAATTGTTAGATTGCTGTTGAAAAAGGAAAAAAAAAGGGGCCTAATGTGAAGTCATTATAGTGCACACGCGCATTTGTTCCGGAACTGCTGATGCCACAAAAGGGAACTTGTGCAGGCTACTCTGCGACATTGTTCATTGTTCATTCATTTAAGAACAGTTTTATACAACATCTTCATAATGTGTAACGCCATTTGTGTGCGAGTAACAGCCCCCTGGTTTGGAGTTTTGAGGAGCAGGATGGAATATTTGGATTTTAATGGAGGGGAAAGCATTCATTTTTGTCTCAGCTGAGGTTTATTTAATGTGTGTCTTTGTTCATACATTTAGTCGCTAAAGCTATATTTATTATAAGATCGTGATTTTCAGTAGATGTTTGCATGTATAATAAACATACATTCCCCAAATTCATGATACTTTAAATAACGTTTCATGAAAAAAAAAAACAACTAAATATCAAAACAAAATAGGATGCTACCATTTTTTTGTACGACAGAAAAAGTACAAGGAAGAAATGTAACAATGGACAATCTTATATTTTTTAACCTTACCTGCAAATCAGTGCATAGGCCAGGCATGTGTATGAGTGAAGAACTCCCAAACAGTGCTCGGTACAGTGCAGTAGTGAAGCGTTGCCCACTGCATCTTTGGTGTGTGCTTGTGTGTATGTGTGTGTTGTAATCTCAGCAGCAGATCATGTTTTCCAGTCCTCAGATGAGGCAAAGCAGCTTTGGCAGCAGGCCGTTTCATCTCAGGCACTGGGGCCCAAAACAAAGAGAAAATGATTGATTGGATGATGAATTATTTAGAGGTAGAGAGCTGAGGAACGAACCAGCCTTAGTGGGGAGAACGAGCCGGTGAGTGGTCGAGAGGCTCCTGCTGCCGGGGAGAGAGATAATTTTCACCACACTCCCTCTCCGCATAGAGGATGGGAATCTGAGTAGAAACTTGGCCATAATTGTACTAATGTGTGTCACCGCAAATTTGCCAAAATAAAATATTTATATGGAGGCAGTGACAGGGCTGTGCCTTGCAGAGGGCTGATTGGAGCTGAGAGGTGTTTGCTGAGGGATCTATAGGACGTTTGAACTTACATGTAATGCTGCACTACTTCACCACTGACAGAGACAAGTGCCGACCTGCTCCTCCACACAATACCATCAGCCTGCTCTCTCTATACAAAAAACACTCACTGTTTATCTGTAAATAAGTAGCATCATTAAAAAAAATAAAACAATGGGAGTCTAGAGTGCTTGCAAAATAAAAATGTTCCTGAGCCCCAGTGATATGTCTAATGTGACCACAGGGGGCGCTGCTGTGATACTGTATGTGAGAGAGACAGAGCAGAAGAGGGAGGGAAGGAGAGGAAAGGAAAGGAGGCGGGAGAAGGATGCAATGAGGCAAGGCTACAGGGATGAACGCAAAGCCACTCGCTGCCTCCACTTTTTCAATATCCCCTCCTCATGAAATTTCATTTGGATTGTAAATGTTCCGTAATTTACCATCATAAATGTGTAATGGGCCCCTGAATCCAATGACATTGTGCTGGCTAATCAACTCATTTGAAAATGAATATAGATCTATTAAAGGGAACTGAGCATTTCCCTTTTGTTAAAGCTGGAGTGCTGTCACAGACAGGGACTCTTTCTAAAAGATGCTTTGGGATCCTCTCGAGGGAGACATAATCTAATCAGATGTTTTGATCTTTAATGGAGATGATGAGTAAGATTAGAGTCTGTGCTAAATTTGTTTTGTCATTACAAAATGTGACAAGTACTCGACTTAAGAGAAAAAACGCTCATTTAAAATCCCATCCACATAATAAGAGCTCTGATACAGTTAATGACACTTCATTTCAGATGGGAAAATATTGAGAAATTAAAATTTTAAACACTTTTTGGATGAGCGGAGGAGCGAGTCAAAATCCCCGCAAACACAGAGTGCAGAACTCCAGGATTACGACTTCTTATCGCCAAGTGCCAGGGCTGCGGGCGCTACCAATAAACACTTCATCACAACTAGGTTTCACTCAGGCGGCGCTCTTAGTAGGATATAAATAGCAGAACACACATTATTAAAAATATTTGGACCTATGTGGAAGTGTGTACTGTATCTATAGGTATCTAGATACAAATTTAATGTAATGTTGTGTAACATTTACCATACACATGAGAGTGGGCAATCTACAGTGACGCTGTCAAAAAACAAACACTCAAGACAATAGTCGGAAGGAAGTTACTTTAGCTGTTGAAGGGAAACGTTTTTATGATTAAAGAACAAATCGGACATTGTTAGAGTCAATATAGTTCATGTTAGATATATCATGATGGTCTGTTCTTTCTATATTAACATCTTAATTCTGGCCTTGTTTCATCATTCACCTTGTCACTGATGCACTGCTAATCTTTCTGTAAGTTTCTTTCCAACTCTTTATCCCCACCCCCCCTCAGTGCTCTCTGTCTCTTTACCCATTGCCCTTTCTTGGTCGTGATGCAGCAATCAAGCACAAGCAGTCATTTGTGGCTTCTGATGACAGCAGGGGGTGTATTGTGCATGGTTCAGATTGCACAGTGAGTCTCCACGTGTGTCTTTAGGCTATTGCCCTGTTGTTAAGGTCATTGTAATTAAGTCTTGGCTCTTAGCGGCCAGCCGTGCCTTTGAGGTCCAAATGTCTTTCCCTGACACCCTCACGACTCCTTTCCACAACCATCGGCCTCCAAGATCAGACAAAAAGACTTATCCAACTCTAAATATTGGGCCCTATGTGTGAATATTGATTTATCTATGCACTGCAATGGCTTTTGAATGAGTTGGATTGCACCAACTTCCTGACTGATTACTTTGAGGAAATAGAATATTAGTCTCCGAGATGGCAGCAGATAGACTGTGCAGTGTTCGACCTAACACTTAAGATTGCTAATCTGGGGCTTTAAACTTGCACTGGCTTCAATTACAAGACTCCACAGTACGGAAGGGAAGATTGATGAACAGTTTCAAGTGCATTTGGATATCTTTTAGTTCCTTCCATATCTTCTTTCTTTGGGGTCTTTCCATTATTGAGTTGTTACTGCCTTTACGGTATGTGTCTCTGCTTGCACAAAAACGCTTGACGAATGTGTGCAAGTTCTGCTCTGTTTGTGTGTGTTGCTTTGACAAATAAACACATTTCTACTTACATTGTGCCAATATGTTTACACAACCTGGTGGATTTCTTGATTTTTTTTAAGCCAATTTACAGTGTTAGAACTCTGATAAAGAAGTGGGTTCTGTTGAAACAACGGTCAGGTAGAGCAACACAAATTTCTGCAACTGCCAGGAAAATTGTTCACGATGCACAATATAACTCTCAGTGTGGCTGTTTCCAGAGGCACTTGAAGGCTGTTGCCAAAAGAAGGCCATTACTACACAATGCCACAAAGCATGTCGCTTACAATATGCCAAACAGCACAGAGACAAGCCTCAACATTTCTGGAACAAAATCATTTGGAGTGATGAGACCAAAACTGAACTTTTTGGCCACAACTATAAACATTACGTTTGGAGAGGAGTCAACAAGGCCTATGATAAGTGCACCATTGCTCCATGTGAAATATGGAGGTGATTCGCTGATGTTTTGGGGATGTGTGAGTTACCGGGTCAAAATTGATGGAAGGATGAATACAGCAGCTTAGCAAAAAAATACTGGAGGAGAATTTGCGCTCATCAGCCCAAAAGCTGCGTATGGGTCGCTCTTGGATGTTCCAACAAGACAATGATCCAAAACACAAGGCCAAGTCGACCTGCAACTGGCTCCAGCAGAACAGAGTGAAGGTTCTAGAGTGGCCACCTTAGTCTCCTGACCTCAATATCATTGAACCACTGTGGGGTGTTTTCAGTCATACTCTTTGAGAAATGGCAAAAAAAATAAAATAAAAATCCACCAGGGTGTGTACATTTTTTGACACAACTGTATCTTGGTCTACCCACAACCATACGCGGTGCCACGGGCACAGGCCCACCCACTTTTGTCCATGTCCCACCCGACCGTCCGCATCATTCAGTGTCCTTTGCCTCTCCCAGGAGAGAGACAGCTGTCTGCACCTTTGTCTGCCGGACCTATCGCACACATTTGACTGTCTCTGTGCAGAGTGTTGCATCATGCACTCTGCGCTGTTTGTGACGGTGCGGAGCAGAATCGAGTTGGTGATCATTGATCAATAGTGTTGGAAATTTATTTTTAACCCAGACACAGATGTATCGGCCGAGAGGGGGGGGCTCCCTCTCTCTTCTCCTTCCTTCTCTTCTTTCTGTCTGCTGTGACTGGCTCCAGAGAACACTACAGCCTGCTAACTTTCTGTTAAGGCATCTGATTCTGAACTTATATTTGCTGATGATTCTTTTAGGTTTGCTGATGAATGAACAGAGTTCATGATGCTGTGTGAAGTCTGCCTGATCACAGGCCATATTGGCCCATGTTTCTTTTACTCATCCTCTTCCTCATCATTCTCATTAAATATAGGCCGTCATTTTTGTCAACTGCTTAATAAAACAGCGACGCAAATACTGTTCAACGCCATTCAATCACAATGGCCTCGGTCGGAGCATTTGATGGCCGTGCGTAATGAGCATAAAGCAGGCGGCAGCTCTGGGAGAGGAGTGAGGACCCCAACTTTTCACCCAACTGAGTGAAGCGAATTTTCCATTTGTCAGTGTAACTGTGGTCTTTCTCTTTACTTCTTGTTGTGTGGCTAATAATTGTGGAGGTTAATTTTCTTTCAAACTTTTCTATTTGAAGCTTTGAGTTGCCTTGTGTCTGAAAATAAACTTGCCTTGCCTTGCTTTTGTCTCTGTGGTTCATGTTGTTAATGAAGCGTGTCTGACAGCTTGCTGAATGTCTTTACATGCTCTTCATCTTTTTTTCATGCTGTGCTCTCCTGCTCTACTGTAATAACCCACACCCCAGGGTTGCCAGGTCTGGGCAGGGAAACCCGCCCAAAAAATATCTGAAAAACCGCCCCAAAAACCCGTGGACATACGGCTAGACTTTTCAATATGTTTTACTAGTAAACAGAGCCCATGTGCTCCTGCGATGATGAGAAACTGCCCCTTTCTCCCTCTCATTGAAAAAGCAGCTCTCAGAGCCTTGGATTTGAAATGTTGTCATTCAAATTAGTGATTTTGATCAAAAAATAAGATATGAATATCCCATTTTACATTGAAAACAACAAGGCAAAAAACGTGGACTGTTTTTTTCAGCTGCTCAATACTGCGATTACAAAGTTCAGAATAATAACATTTGCAATCCAACACTTGTATTGGGTTGAGTAGTGGTTTGTGCTCTCACCTCTGGGTCCTGATTTCGATGAGGAGGTCAGAGCAGTAAACCAACCTGGAGAAAACAAAAGCCAAATTCACTCAAGCACTCTCAATGGACAATGTCAGGATCAGGATTTTATTCCAAAAGTCCTGACATTATTAGAAGAATGTCATGCCGTGGGGACATGTGTAAATAAAGCTACAGACATGTACCAGTTTCTCTGACTCTGTTTTTAAAAGGAAGGGGTTATTAATCCAGTCCCATACCAATAAGGTGCCACGGTGCACCGCAAACTGAAGGCAGTAGACACTCCAGACCTGCAAAGTTTTATCCTCCAAAAACACATGAAATCTGCATGGCTTTGTAAAGGTTTTTCCGAGTTCTACTGATGACCAGTTCAGGCTCAGGCTGTGATAAATGATAGATCCAGTGCGCCAGACAAATGCGTAAATTCCAATCTTTTTTATAATCCGGCCTCAAAAGCTTTGCTTCCAATAAAGTACAAGCATAATGTTGTCCAGGAACATCCCAAATAAGAGCCTCAAACCAAATGCGCTGGTTGTGAGCGTTTTCGCGGCCGTCTGTGGAAAGTGAAACTGAAATTTATCACTTAACAAGCACACTTTGTATTTATTTATTACTTTAGAACACTAAACTTTTGTTTTCCATTTTGTGGGGCACATTTTATTTATTGAAAGGTTAGAGACAATAAATACTGCCTAAGGATGAACATTTAGGATATTATTTCAAAACCAACTCATTATTCTTTTACATTGTACTTGAACCGTGGGTCCAGCACCATGAACCAAACCGTGAGATAACCAAACCATTACACCCCAACACAAACATGCACTTTGCAAATGCACCCAGAGTGTGGAAGATCACGGCACATCACATGACGAACAGTACATTGTTTGCATGAAGCATGCCATGAGGAGTTTTAAATCTTTACTTACATTGTGGGAGGAGAGACAGATAGTTGATTTATAAAAAGTCCACTTTCCTCTGGTCATTTTAATCTTTTCTTTCTTATGAATGTTGTGCTGAAATTTAATGATTAAGTACCACAATGTACTCCTTTGATTTTAGGAAAGTAACTCTACATGCCATCAAATGAAAGAGTAACTGTACCAAAATACAGTTACTCAAAATCAGAATTCTAAATACATGTCTTCAATTACTCCACAATGCTTTTTATTTTGTCTTTGTAGCTGTTCTTACATAATACGGAGGATTAGAACGTTTCCCCTTATAACCCTTTTTGTTGTCTGACTGAGGCTGAGCTGTATTTCAGCTCTAGCGGTGAACTACTGTATGGTGTATCTTTGAACAACTAAACAACTCCTCTCAAGTGCCTGCAGTCCTTTTAGCTTTTTGCGGTATCCTCTAAGTTTCATTGGGCAACAAAGAGACATGAAAAAAAAATGCTAATGAAGTCTCTGACATTCATCATTGCCATTTGGAGACAGAACAAGAGGGTGTTTTAAAAATGTTTCGGATGCCAGACTTATAACTTACAACAGAACTTGCCTTGCCTTTTAGAGGCACAGGGGATTCAGCTTGTCTTGTTTAGAGCGCATTAGCAGCCAATGACACAGTCGGCTCCGTTTGTATCGCTCGAGTTTTCTTGTTGTCAGGGAAAGTGTCCTGAGGCAATAACATCACCACTCCTCCTCCGCTGCCTCCTACATCTCCTCTTCAAGCCGAGATACGCCACAGCCTAATTTTCCATCAGTAAAGCATGAAATCAAGACAGAATACCACACAACAAGCATCTGCATGAGAGGACACTTTCACCGTCCGCCCACGATTAAGTACAAACACCAACATAAGAAAAGAGGATCAATTCAAGTGGAGAAGACGCAGGACATTTAGATTCTGAAGAGCTTCCCACGAATGTGGCCAAATTAAGCCTTAGACTGGCTGATGATGCAAAGTGTTGTTTGATTAATCATTATATCCTCGCAGTGGCTTGACAGTTGAGTCTTATTGTAAGGCCAAAGGGTTGTTCCGACCCATAGACTATTTTCTGTTCAATACAATTTGATGCCCAAACGTTTTTTGTAAAAAAAAAAAATAAAAAAAAAAAACAGTAAAACAATTTTTGGAAGTGACTCCATTCTTAAGTTCTGCTTCCAGTCTTAACTGAAGGTATCACAATAGTAATATGATGAATGTTTTCTCTGTGATTGAGAGTTTTTAAACCATACCTCAGAGTGTACAGTCAGTATTTAAATTGCCTTACACCCAGTAATCATACATGGGACGACAGATCCTCAGAGTATAGAGAAGGTCGACGAAAGGTAGACGAAGATGAATATATGACGGTGCCCACTGCTGTGTCTGGTGCCATGCCATTGGTCCAACAACCCATTAGTCCAACGCCTCATTATTCCGAACATTTACCATTGAGCAGGGATGCCATTAGTCCGACATCTCTAACCCAGTTGTGTTGTGGATTAGAGAGCCATATACAACCATTGGCCCTAACCTAATGGGTTGTCGGACTAAGGGGCCGACCCCTTGTGTCTTTGGGAGCCAAGAGATTTCACCCACACACCTCCACCCAGCATCTGTGCACACTGGTATGTGAATGAGAGTGTGACTGGTTCCTTGATTGAAAAGCTTGTGTCTAATGTATGTGAAAAAGCATTATATAAATTGAGCCTATTCAATATTAAAACAGTGTTGGCTAGCAGCATGATATCGGATCAGTGAAATGTTTAGGGATTTGGCAATATCTTGATGTTACGGCTCCAGGCCTCCAGTCCCCTCCAGTTTGTATTAGTTTTGGTTGTGTGGCTATTTCCCGTTGTCCTTCATGGAAACCTGGCTGTGTGAGCCCTGGTCTGGGATTGGAGGACTCGTTTCATGCTCGGTTCTGGTTGGCTGCTCGTCCCTGGTCCTGATTGATGCGGTATCGGAACACCTGGCCCCAATCAACCTCCTGCTGCAGCCACGCCTATAAAAGGACCACACTTTGGACATTCAGGGCTGCTGGTCTTGGTGGCCAGTACGCCATTTTGTGTCTATGTTGTGTCATTAATGACTTTGTGTGTGTCTAGGGACCACTCGAGTTTTGGTAGGTTCCTGGCCTTGGTAGCCAGCACGCCGTTTGGTTTATGTCTCCTTTTGGAATGTTCACTATTATGTGATGTGGGATCAGGAGAAAAATGTTTAGTGAGTCATGACTCTGGTAGTTGTTTAGGCCTACTTTTGTTTTAGTTAGGTTACACTTTTGTTAACCTTTTGTAATTATTGTAAATATCCTTTTGGTTGAGTGCTTTGTTACCATTTGTTAAACATTGCCCTTTACACTCCTTGTATTAAATTACAACTTTATTGATCCATTTTTACATCTTGGTTTTTTGTTACTTCCTTTAATCTAGCTGAGCCGGGTCGTAACACTTGAAAACATGTATGAGTATATGCTCTGATACCAGTATGGGATTAACCCTACCAGGCCAGCGGTTCAACCCCTCTTCATTCACACCTGGCCTCTGACTTGTGATGATGAATCTGATTTGTGGTGGCCATCACTGATTGGCAGCCATGTCTCAGTCAGGCTACTTTAATTAAAGTAATGCCATATTTTGCCCTTGTCTTTGTGACTAAACCTGAAACAGATGGTCATGTTTCAGAGCTAAGCTGAGAGTAAACTTCAGTTTAGCAGTGAGAAGCCTCAGCTCAACTCCACTATAGCCCAGTTTTCTAACTGAAAAATAAGGCAGTTAGTTTTTGGGACACTGACAAACACTACAGAGGGAGGAAAAACTCTGCTCCATAGCACACAAACAGAGAAGAAGAGAAAGATCTCACAGAGCTGACTGACAACGATGCCCTGCAATATAGATGACTAGAACAAAGGCCCCCATAACAAACTCCAGTCATATTGAGACCATTTCCTTTTCAATAATAAATCGCCATCAGCATCGGGCGTCAATACAGCAGCAGCCATCTGTGTGTGTGTGTGTGTGTGTGGCAGAATAAAAACACGCATCTATCCTCAACGAGAACAAAACTTCTATATTTAATCTGCGCTGAGAACAAGCAGGCATGCAAAGTCAAAAACAAAACGCTAGGATGGAAAGCCGAGGCTTTCTGTGGCATGCAAATTACATCCCCACCACACAGCAGCACACAGCTTATCCCCACATCTGAGTGATTGACAGGATTTTTAAAATGTGTAGATTATAAATATTTATAATTGACTTAATATTGACTATATTCTCTGTGTTTGGTTGGTCTTATAGGGAAGAGAAAAAAACACATGGGGAAAAAGCCTTACATTTCTGCACAATACCACAATCTGGTTCATCTCGGCTTTGCAGAAATATATCTCTCTGCTACACATAATGCATCTGTGTAAAATTTTCAGTCAGTGTTTTCCACTGGCACAAATGAAAGAAAGGATTTTGTTTTTTTTGGTGACTTTTTGAAAAGAGGTCAGCGCGGTCAGAAAGGAGTCACGACTCTGTTATACAAGGTGGCAGTTAGAAACATGGACCGGATCTGCCCAAGTTTCCCCAATAAAAGTCCCACAAGTGAGGCCAATCATGGTCTGGACCGAGGCCCAGTCTGGGGGAAGCTAATGGTTTACAGCGGTGCAGCAGGGTATACGCCGTGTCCATTCACAGACTTGTGCAACAGAGAGACCAAAGGAGACACCTGTCATGGAAAATATATTATGGTGTTGTAAGTTAGGCTTATTATTTCTGTTTCTGTCCTCAAGTTCATTTGATAGGCAAACTGATATCTTGTAACCAGTCGGTTGATTATTCGATCCCAGCAGACAAGCCCATCACCAAGACACAGCTGGGGAGCCATGGTTCTGTCAGTCTGTCCGAGAGCAGATGACCTGTTTTTATTCTTGAGTTAAACTTGCGAAAGACGTCTTCTTTTGGTCAAGTTGCCGAAAGAAGCAATGGGCTGAGAGGGAAGGCCTACTGTATGTCAGAACAAGGTGCAGCATCGGCTTGATCTCTATGAAATTGAAATGGCTTCGGTCTTTGATTGAATTGCACAATGTGTGTCCAGCCAGTCCATGGCGTATCAGCCCCGCCTGTGCCTCTGTCCATAGCACATCAAAAAGGCCATCTCCAGTCAAAAGGCCAGACAACTCGTGCTCTACTCACACCAGACACTACCCACTGTCTCATCAATTTTACCCTTTGATTTTATCACTCAAAACTCTATAGAACACGTTTTTATTTGGCAGTAGATAGATCCCACCACTCCAAGGTATGAGACCAAAAGTAAAGATTAGAGATGGCACCAAACAAGGATATATTTTACTGCCTCCTAATCCCGTAGAGTTTTAGGATTTTAAGTGAGCATGAAACGCCATCCCTTCAAGCAGATTAAATTTCAAATCAAGCTGGCTATGTAAATGATGTGGTGACAGGGGGGCTGGTACAATTAGCATGCTAGGCTAGTGTTAAAGCAATTAGGCTGAACAGACAACTAGAGCATCGGAGGAAGATGGGCATTTCCATATTGTTCTTGAGGCCATTGATGTGCATCTGTGTTGACTCTGCGTCTGTGCATGTACAGTTTTGTTTGAGGTCTTCCCGCTCTCCACTTGTTTGTGGATTTCTCCCTGGGAATCAAAGGTTAATGGGAAATAGACTTTGTTTACTGACGGCGAACCCGGACATTTTCAGGGATCGAGAGGGGAAACCGCTGAACAAATGGGTTCTTGTAACAAAAAAGACAGAGTAAATGGCAAGTCCCCAAGTTGCTTCAAGAAATCACAAAAAAAACATTTAGTTGTAAACAAGCCCAGGGTGCATACTCGACAATGCACTTTGGGGGAAGAGTTGGCACATTAGATATGTCTCCCAGGTGAAGCCATCAGCAGCGGTTCCTACACACGTGGCATAAGATCCACCTGGAGACCAGCAATCACACGGAATTACCCACAACATGCCAGGAAGAAGTGACATTTAGATCCGCTTCTTCCCCGTGAGAAATGTGCCGTATACATTTTTTGTGTGTTTTTTTTTTTTTTTTTTTTTTTTTTTTGCAAACAGCAACATAAACAGCTCACGTGGAGTTTTGCTTGGGCCTGTGGAATGGAAAACGGGACAACCCGCAAATTGTAAACATAAGGGAAACATTTAATGGCCAGTTACTGCTTGGCTTTTCTAGTTAATAAAGTAAATCAGGTTCGCCAATTCCATGACAATATTAAATGAAAGAAAATTACAATCATTGTTTTCATAATGTCTGAAATAATGTATGTAAAAGTTTCAAGCTGATATCGCTAAATGAACATGTTTCCCCCTGCAGTGTATTGCCTCAACTTTCCACCTGCATTATCAACAATAGGTATGTAAACATGATATGATGTATACTCCTGATGTGAGTGACAATAACAGGCCAATAACTTAAACATGGGTAGAAACGGGCTTTAATGCAAATTTCAATAAGGCACAACAATATTTACAACTTCCTACAGGGAAAGAGTTTGTATTATAGTAATTGTGCTGTGATGTTGTGACTGTTGGTTGGTTTATCTATCAGTGTTTGCCGAGGGGTTTAAATAAACAAGTCTGTTTTATATTATATTCTACAATTAATTGCTTAGGTACACGTTATCATGGAAGATATCTGCTATTTCACATAATAAGTGTCAAGCTGAGATAAATAAGACACATCATGAGTGTGAGGTTAATTTAACATGTGTCTCTCAATTAATAGACTACAGTACCAAATTAATTTGATACTGTACTGGCTTTGTTTTTAAAAATTGTATCTCACACAGGGAACACACTCTAGAACTATCTTCACACATAGAGGACCTGAAGCATCAAACCTTGGATACACGCAGACGTAACAGACACTGTGTTGGAGCTAGACAGGCTGGAGACATTTATTTTACGGATTCAGTTTAAATGGGGGTCAGTATGAAGGGGTTAGTGGTTTAAGGATTAAGTGGTGGTGAACTGACAAGGCTGTGACCACTTGAGGCAAAGACATGTACTTCCTGACACAAAATGTGCGTCTGTGGAAGTGTACTCAGTGATCACGTGTAGTCTGATTGGTATTGTGGGATTTAAAATATCACTAATTGTAATTCGGAACTACACAGAGCAGTCCAATGGCACCTCCCCTACAATGTCTTTACCGTAACACTGGGACCCAGTGATTAATATGCTGCACACTGCGGCAGCTCGATGAATAACCCTAAAGGAGACATTTTCTTTTAAATTCCCTAATACAAGTCCATTAAGTAAAATTGTATTTAATGGAAATTCCAAAGGTTGTAGGCGACTAATTAGTTCATCATATGTAGTACAATCTATCAGACAGCAGAGCACCATATGCTCGCAGAGGCCTGTGGGGCTAAGGAGAATTATATCATGACGTCCAAGCAAAGCAGGTGGACAAATTACAAGGAAAACAAGACTCAACAAAAAAAAAAACAGTTTGGAACTTGCTTTAAATTACCTTACTGCTGCACCCCCCCCAGTGGGTAATATTGATTACATTTGGTCTCATTTGAATCTGCTCTTAAGAAGGCCGGTGTCCTGGTGCAGCCGCAACAACATGGGGCAGACAGATAGGTCCTCAAGTGGGAGGACGTACTTTCTGCTGCTGCTCGGAAACTTAACCCAAGCCGCCAGTGTCAGTGTCGGTCTACATGGCCATCACCAGGTCCATCCTCACCTCCTCCACAGTGTCGTTTTGCCTTTTAAATATTTTATAATCATACCTACTTTATGTTTTATGTTTTCACCAATACATTGGAGAAAATGCATTATTCATGTGAACCATTTTCACTGACAATGGCAGAAAGAAATATCCCGTATGTACTGCTTCTGCAAAGTGTATTTTGTGTGGTCAATTTGGAGGGATTTTAGATCATACTACATACTATTAATTCATTCTGTTATTATTGTCAGTCAGTCTGTTTAATTTACTTACGGAATCAGCAAAAAAAACCTGACGTTTACTTCTTGTGAAATGTACGTAAAACCAAATATAAAACTAGAGAAATATGGCCCTTACCTTTTTGAAGTAACAAGATGTGATCAAGTGAGGTTTCCTAGTTACACAAAGCCTCAAGACAAACAATGGTTAAATGGTTTCCGTAAGGGATGAGATTTCCCTCCAGATGGCAGTCGTCGAGAAGTGTCAAACATTAGCCACATTAGCCTTGTTCACTCTAACCAGCCAAGACAAACCAAGATGTTGACTGGTTTATTAGTAGCATATGCGTTTGTGAACTATGGAAGGAATCATCACTAAAAATTAACATAAAGCAACTATGCGACATCTGTATTCAAAGGTGTGCAAAGAGTGTTTGTTAATGTTGCATTTATAAATACTCCAGATGTTGTGAAAGGTATTTAAAGAAACATATTATTGTATAAGCGTTCACACCTCACTTTTTTCTTTTCTTTTTGGGTAAGCGAGGTTGTCAATATAGATCAAAACTTGAGAAGGGTGGAGAATCCTATAAACGCATCTGAATGTTGTCGTGTTTTTTTTTTTTTTTAATCCTTAAAACATTGTTCATAACAAAGCTTCAGCAGAACCATTTTGCTAAACTCGCACGACTTCGGGAGTTTGTTCAAATTATACCAAAAACAGTCTTGTAAAATCAGAGCGGGTTAGAAAGTGCGTGTTTTGCTTCTACCTGTCAGCCGCAGACATTCCCTAATTTCCCGACTATCATGTACAAGGCTGTGGCTCAGAAACAAAGGGCCCGCTAACAAAGCTTCCCATGGAGAATTGACTATGGCCTCGGCTGCTATTTACATACAGATGCACTGGAAGGAATTTGCATAATGTTTTTTGTAGCTGGGTGCTCAGGGGAACGGCATTGTAACATATTGGTGCCTAATGAACTCTGAAAAAAAATTGATTTTTCCACAGAGTAAATTAAGAAATGCATTATAGCTGTTAAGGCAATCTGGGGGGAAATGGGAGCCTTCCTTTGCTAAACTACGCTTGATACGTAATAAATTACGCGTTACACTTATTTGCTTTAATTCATGCTAATTTCGCCCAATTAATGTATCACTGTTGTTCTGGGGCTATAGCCACTGGAGATTTCATTATTTATCAGGGTTTTCCGGCGCATGTGTTGTGTTTCCATACAGTATGGTACGCGCATCACGGTAGAAGTGTTCCTATATGCAATTGTCTTCATGTGGCTTGTAAAAAAAAAAAAAAAAAAAAAATGGGACTAAGTTAAATCTCTTGTCTGGAGGGACTTTCCGAAAGGAGCCTGATTGCGTTTGACTCGGCTGTCTCTCTTACTCTCAGTGGAACATTTGAACTTTTATTATTGAACACGGTTTTATTAGTGCCTTCCTGAAAGTGTGCTGTTGTCGGCCCTCAATTGTTTTTTTTTTTTAACTTTTGTTTTCTTGCATCTCATATCAAACAAAAGGCACGTAACCTCAGTGCTCATTTTTGATGACACGCATCGGAAAAGGAGTTTCTCTCTTTCTCCCGTTCTCACTGTTGAACCAGCGGCCTCCTTCCTTCCTCTCTCCCTCCCCGCTCGCTTCTGTAGCCGCTGAGGGTGACTCATTGTTTACAGGCCTTTCACTCTGGTCCTATCGCACGGAGCTGACTGCACTTTTCCACTGACTCACTGCGCCACATGTGGGACGTGACTCCAGTCCAGGCCGAGCCTTTCTCTCCAGGGGCACGGGCTCTGTCCACGCCGATATGTGGCCGGCACTTATCAAAGCTCTTCGACACTGTGGACTTTTAAGAGACCATTCTTTCCAAATGACGTCCAGTGCGCACAAAGAGTCAGCGCGTTGAAAATGTTTCACTGTTTCATGTTATTATGTCATTCCCTCATTAAACACATGCCTGGAGTGTTGCCTTGGCTCATTCACATATTTTGGAGCAATCAGTAAAAACTTAGACGGCAGCCATTTTAGGTGTAGCTATGCCTCAGTCCTCCTAGGAACGCCCCCACCTCCTGGAGACGCCTCTGGACCTTTCGTCACCAGCCAAGCCACCAACCACTGCTCCTCAGCTCAGCAGAGCCCCCTCCCCGCACAGTAGTGTTGTTGTTTAGATGCCACAGCAGTGTGCTGAAGGGGGCGTGTCGGAAAGCTTCTTAAAGAGACAGAGGCCTATTTCAAAGACGTTCAGTACAGCCATTTTGAGAGAGCAATTTTATTCAAGGCAGTTATTTTAATTTACTGCATATACAGACCAACAGAAGGTTACGTCATCATGTAGTATGCTATAGACTGGTGCTATGTGATTGAAAAAAGCATAATACCCCCTCTTTAACTTCTGATTTACTCGAAATATAAATCACAAGCTGATACAATTAACACAATCTTAAATGGAAAAACTGTTGGAACTGTGCAATATTGTTTTCTTGACGAAGTCACTCTATCTATCCTTGCTCTCACTTCTGACACGCCCTTTAAGTATCTGCACTCATCACTCCAATATTAAAAAGCTTAACTGCCAATGGTTTTTCAAGTAAATTAGAGAAAACAAAATCTCCCCAGATTAGTCAATTAAGTGGCACATTAGCCCGGGACTTAATTAAAAGATAGCAGAGCATACAGTCTTTAAGGATATAGAGAGGCAGCAGGAGTGTTTAACCAGCAGATTGAACAAATGGCACTTATTAAAAACTTGACTCTGAGTCACTTGACACCTGGCACATCCCTGCACCTTCAGCTACATAAACACTGTGTCAGCTCCCTGGGTTCCTGCTATGCAAATCTCAGGGATGAGCCATGGAGAGGCAGCACATTCCGTAAAGCGGCTTAGTGCCCAAAGCATCTGGAAACATAGCATCTACTATCTCACAGCAGCGCACCAACAACATCACTCCACTCAAGTGATTATCAGTGTTTTTCAGGCAAGAGAAAAATCTAAGTCTCGGAAAGAAAGTTGCACCGAGAACTTGAGTGCTATAAAGTGTATCGACGAAGAAGCATGCCTTAATTAACCAAAATATATACAATATAGCAGAAAATGTATGTTAAGTACACTGGAAGTACACTTTGTTTTAACCGCTCTCTTGGGAATACAATGTAAATTTGAAAGTGTGTTGAATGGGCGGGGGCAAGTCGCATTTATGGATTGGCAGCCACATTCACATCAGCCTGTCCAAGGCAGCTATGGCTACATGAGAATTAAAGTACATATGACACTTTAATGTCATATGCACAAAATTAGACACAATTTTTGCTAAACATAGTTAACACGATTATATTTCAGATTTTGCCCAGCTTTCTTTAGTTTGGCCATTTTTGTGATGTTTATATTTAATTTCCTTATTGGACACTGACAGGAAGTGACATAGAAGAAGTAAATCATTTTAAACTGTTGCCGTGCATCCCCTTTAAAGAGGGGGTATTATGCTTTTTTCAATCACATAGCACCAGTCTATAGCATACTACAATGATGACGTAACCTTCTGTTGGTCTGTATATGCAGTAAATTAAAATAACTGCCTTGAATAAAATTGCTCTCTCAAAATGGCTGTACTGAACGTCTTTGAAATAGGCCTCTGTCTCTTTAAGAAGCTTTCCGACACGCCCCCTTCAGCACACTGCTGTGGCATCTAAACAACACTACTGTGCGGGGAGGGGGCTCTGCTGAGCTGAGGAGCAGTGGTTGGTGGCTTGGCTGGTGACGAAAGGTCCAGAGGCGTCTCCAGGAGGTGGGGGCGTTCCTAGGAGGACTGAGGCATAGCTACACCTAAAATGGCTGCCGTCTAAGTTTTTACTGATTACTCAAAAATATGTGAATGAGCCAAGGCAACACTCCAGGCATGTGTTTAATGAGGGAATGACATAATAACATGATATAAATGCTACATGAAAAAGTGATTTACATAATACCCCCCTTTAAGTCAATGGGAAATTAATCAAACTGCTATGGTATGTTACCTTTTATCTATCTATCACTTTCTGCTTAAAAATTCAAATAATTTTCTGCCCAACATTCTATATTAAAATTGCTGCTTCACTGAAATAAAATTATAATTATGCAACTGATGTTGTCCTTCTAAATAAGTCATATTTTCAAAAGCATTAAAACCTGTTATATGCACTTTAAGGTATAATGCTCGTGTTGTTCAAGAAAACGGGAAAGTGTATTCGCAACAAGAAAGTTTGAGAAAGAATCTTGAGTTGGTTTGACTTGAAAGGAAATGTGTTTTTTTCCCTAGCTTGTATTTGCACAGAGGTGTATGTGTGCGTGCAAGCACAGTGTCAACCAGTCCATGAAAGGCGTTTTTAATTAAACCCTTTTGTTCTTGCAATTTGACAAAAAAGCCAAGGCAAGTGAGTAAAAAGGCAGTTATTGTGTCAGTGCGTCAAAGTGAAGCGGCGGTACACTAAAACATCACAGTTCACCGCTCCTGTTGCCATCCCGGCGTCACTCTCTATCCGGAACAATGCCACAGCTGACAGCTCGCACCCAAGAATTATCACGCTAAACTGAATTATTTCTGCCATGTGTTAATTTATTAACAACCTGTGCATGCTCTAATGTAGCCAGCATTTGCATATACATTTTTAACCCGCAAACTCAACCGTCTCGAATATTCTTTCGGGGCTTGGGAATATTTCAAAAACCCCCCCTTTGTTGCGGTGCGTTTGAATTTTGAAGAATGAGGCTGAAAAACGGAGGAATACGCATAAATCGCACACGTCCGCAGGGCACATATTCTTTAAGGGCAGATCGTGCACTTCATCACCTTGTAACATATGAGATGTGGCGGCGTGGATGTGCAGCCTCCTCCTCCTGTGCACTTGTTCTGTGGCGCACTCCCAGCTCCAAAGGCACCTCACTTCAAACAATGCAGCACTGCCCTGTTTAGATGGCACAAGGGCACACATGTTCTAGTTATTAGAGCCAATTATTAGAGTTATCCCTATGTACAATACAGTATGTGCCTTTAACAAAATATTTCATTTGATTTATTTTTCACTAAAGACCATTTCAAAATGAGCATGGGGTGTTCACCAAAGATGTCTTTAGTTTTGACATCACTGGATTTTTTTTCTTTCTTTCTTTGCTGAGGATCCTCTGTCTCAGTTTTGTTCAATGGTGTGTCAGGGAATTGAACAGAGACTGATGGCTTTCTACTCTAACAGGTCAGTAAAAAAATAAAAAAATAAAGCATGTGAGGGCAGGAATATTAGGGTCGTGTAGTTTTAATGTTATAGCAAGTAGAAGGTTACTCTTTATGGAGCTATTCTGCATGGAGTTTGCATGATGTCTATATGTGGGTGATTCACTTCCCTTAAACACGCAACTCCACACACACTCCAAAAAAAACCGCTGCGTTTAGATCATCACAATTGCGATGTCTAAAATCTATGTGTCACATGAGGTTACTAAACTTTAAGATAACCACAATAACTAAAGCAATAACAAAACCAAAGGACACACAGATAAGTGTGTACGAATAGACAGAGACAGTGCTTTTAAAGAGGGGGTATTATGCTTTTTTCAATCACATAGCACCAGTCTATAGCATACTACAATGATGACGTAACCTTCTGTTGGTCTGTATGCAGTAAATTAAAATAACTGCCTTGAATAAAATTGCTCTCTCAAAATGGCTGTACTGAACGTCTTGAAATAGGCCTCTGTCTCTTTAAGAAGCTTTCTGACACGCCCCCTTCAGCACACTGCTGTGGCATCTAAACAACACTACTGTGCGGGGAGGGGGCTCTGCTGAGCTGAGGAGCAGTGGTTGGTGGCTTGGCTGGTGACGAAAGGTCCAGAGGCGTCTCCAGGAGGTGGGGGCGTTCCTAGGAGGACTGAGGCATAGCTACACCTAAAATGGCTGCCGTCTAAGTTTTTACTGATTACTCAAAATATGTGAATGAGCCAAGGCAACACTCCAGGCATGTGTTTAATGAGGGAATGACATAACATGATATAAAGCTTGAAAAAGTCGATTTTACATAATACCCCCCCTTTAAAAGATGTAGTTTAACATTTATTTAGTTATATGCTGCAGCTAAATTCTCCATGGTGCAGTATATTGCTAATGACACACTATAGCCTGATGTTTTACTGAATGCTTGTACTTCCAACTCCGTGTGGTCATCACTTCAATGCCACTTTTACTAAGATTTCCACCGCAAAAAAAACAAAACAAATTGCAGTTCATCGTTTAGCCAAGACAGGAAGTACACACACGGTTTGACACTATTTTGTCACTTAAATGGCAACAATCGGACAGGGAACAAAGACAATGCTGTACTCTTAAAAACAGCATATGGCAGTTATCCGCTGACAAAAGTTGGTTCAGTATTTAGTTCCTCTGACATTCATCTGTACAGTGCATGACAAATACAGTACTTAGGATTTCCTCACAAAGCCACACGGATCACAAGAACTTGAATCATACAATAAGGGGAACTATACTGCATCTCTAACAGGAAATCTTCTCTCAAACCCATAACAACAGTTGGATGTGCAATCACATGTGTGAAGCAGAGGCAAAGTCACGCTGTCAAGCATGCGCTGGCTTTCCCACGTGTTAATTTACACTGTGCGAACTTCCTCCTTCTTCTCCCAATCAGGGGAGCAGATGTTTTCAACCCACACCTGTTAACCCCACTCATCGTGTGCAAAATAATATCACAATGCTTTAACTTGCTATAATCGGCGGTGCCTTGTCTGAGAGCAGTGTGTAAACAGGCATTCAATAGGACGTGTTTAGCCTGTTGGTAGCAGATAAAACAATTACGGAAACCTGACAAGGAAATAAACACGTCGTAATAGGCCTTAGAAGTGTAACGGTGTTGCCGTGAGAGAGAGGACCAGAAGTATAGAGAGCTTCAGTAAACAGACCTGACAAACAATTATACTCATGACTGTTTATGTGTGAAGGAAGAAAGACACTTTGGCTTTTTTTTTTTCTTGAGCAGAATCAAAAACGGCTCCGTGGCTCCAGCGTTTGATCTCGTGTTGTTGTGGAGAGGCGTGTTTGTGTACGCTGCGGCTTGTCACTCATGTTAACTCAACGTGAAGAAGTGGAGTAAAGTGGAAAGTTAAGTCCCAGAGATTCACCAACAAAGGGCTAGGGGTTATTAAGACCTTGTGTGCTACTTTTTGCACTGGGAGTTTTGACTCCTCCTTGATGGAGGATGGAGTACCTGGTAAGAATCCACCTCAAAAGTAGAACAGAGCACGCAAACTCCTGGATTAGACTAATGCATTGCGGAATTAGTTTATAACAGTGGCGGAGGTAAAAGTACTTCAGCATTGTACATAAGTATTTTTTGATCCATCTGCACTTCACTACATTCAAGAGCGAGTATCTTTAACACAGTCACGCAAACAGAGCACTGATGTTGTTAGCATTTAGCCTCTCCTCCTCTCCTCTATGGACCCAAACGGGAGAGAAGTTAGAAGCGACCAAGCACTTCCCCTTTTTCCTTATTTAAATACATGTCGATTTTCTAAGCGGATAAAAAGGGGAACTATATTGCAAGGCGTAATAATACCATAGGAGCACTTCGACTTTACTGCGCGGACATCAAAGTGCGCCTTTTAATTTTGTGTAACTATACTTGGATCGTGTAACTCTTCACGTAACCATATTTAAATAAGGGAAACGTGGAAGAGCTTGGTCGCTTCGAAACTTCTCTCCCGTTTGGGTCCATAGAGGAGAGGAGGAGAGGCTAAATGCTAACACCGTCAGTGCTCTGTTTGCGTGACTGAGCGCACACACCAGACAGGTAAGCATCAACTAAGCTAAGGTCACGACGGACAATGTCATTGTGGATGACAGCAACCCGGATGGGAGCGAGGGAGGTACTGGCGAGGACTTGTAGTGTAAAGCAGTTTTTCATTTTCATTTTAATTAAAAAAAGAAAAAAATATGAATGAAATACACACACACACAATACTGTATAAACCACACTACATTGAACAGTCAGTTAATGCAGTTTTTTGTTTACTGCACTCAGCTCTAAATAAAAAGAGCTAGTTATTTAATGCATTGTTCTTTATTTGCGTATTTACCAACATCCAATTGTGTAACTTTTAATAAGTGTTTGCTTTATTGTGTATGATTCTTGAATCGGGATCAAATGATTTTACTTTTTAAGTACATTTTAAAATTAGTATTTTTTTTGCCCCTGTATCTGCATATCCTTTTCCTTGAATAAAAAGTGGGTCCTTCATCCAACACTGGTTTATAATCATTTATACACCAACTTATAATTAATACATGATTAAATCATGGGTCATTCATATAGAATGTATGTGTTTATACACATACATTCTATATTAGAATGTATGTGAATGTATACACAATGTGAAATTTTTATTATTTAGTAAGTGTTACCTTGGTATATAATGTAAATAATTCAAATACGATTGAATGACCTTTCTGAAGTCATCTTGGGTGAAGGGTTTTACTGTTCAAAGAGTGACAATGGACAGGTATTCCTAAACAAATGACTTGGCAACATAAACCAAGCTCAGATAAACAGTGACGTAACCAACAGACTGTCAGTCAAAACATCTAAATGACAAAGCCCATGTTCATTTAAGGGGTGCTACAATCAAACAATCAAAAGACCTACATTGGAGGCGCAAACCTTCTTACATTAACCAACAATGTGTAACAATGGTGACATCTCATTTATAGCTCAGGAAGCAAGTACAAGGAAATAAACAGCCATCTCTGGCCCACACGTCCGTCTTAATCTGTCTCTCCTATGCGCTGCTGCCTCCCCGACACCATGCAGGAAAATAGAAAAAGTTAAAAATACTCAAGTTACATCCGATGTCTTATTTACCAGTACAGGATGATGCTTCTACCATCACGGCTGACAGGGAGCCTAGGCATCCATAAAAAAACATGTACTGTACTGTAAAGGAAAACTCACTTACATGCACATTAGGATGCCACCACATCAGAGCGATGGGGATCTGAGAAGAAACAGCGGGTGTTTTCTGCAGTGCAACAAAAAGGCGATGATTGGAAAACATGTGTCTTTTTTCATTCAGATTGGTTTGGCACATTCTCTCAGGCACATGATATAAACAGCATCTTCAAGGGGAAACTTTGAACCTCGCCTTATGGCCCATCCGGATGGGGGAGGGCGGGAGTGTTGTGAGCTAAAGTGCTAAGTGTTTCTTGCCATCACCGTGGTGACGCCTCAAGGTAACAATGAGATTAGAGACAGTGAGAGGCCTGTGAACCGCGGTAAAGCTCTCACAAAAAGGAGTCTTTAAATATTTAAGGTGTGAGCACGATCACACAATGTTACCCAAAGAAGAGGCAGGAACAAAGAAGACAAATCTTTCACTTGGAAATAATTTACATTTCATTGCACAGACAGTTAAATTGTATAAAAGTACACATTTTATATATGACACACACACACACACACATACACCCACACACACACACACACGTCTCTGCATCATGTCACCTTCATTCAATTTTTATGCACTACCATGTTGAGTAGCACATGAATTATTTGTGAAATAATAAGTAAACAAATAAAATGCAGAATAAGGAGGCAGGCATCTTCGGCCGCTTGTCAAACTCAATTATGCTCTGCAGGTAATGACGCTATTTGCATTGTAAACCAGGCAATGTGTGTGAGGGCTAATGGGGGCAGTAGCTCTGCAGATTAATTGAAAGTGACATGAGTTGAACTCCAGCACAGTTCCTATTTAAGATCAGCTCATCTAATTTTAATGTCGAGTCGAGAGTCTAAACAAGAAGGTCATGTCTCCTCAAACTTTGCCACAAGTGAAGGGGGAAGTGTTGGCTACGGAGAGAGCGACATTCAAGGGGAACAGGCACTTGTGGTTAACTTTGTCATTTGAAAATGTGTTCTTTGTGATCTCTATCATAAAAGAGATGATTCAAACAAACATTTCTAATGATCCATCCATCCATCCATCCATTTCTTCTGCTTTATCTGGGGTTGGGTGGCGGAGGCAGCAGTCTCAGCGGCGATGCCCAGACTTCCTTATCCACAAACACCTCTTCCAGCTGTTCTGGGGGATCCCGAGGTGACACCAGGCCAGCTGAGAGACATGGTCCCTCCAGAGTGTCCTGGGTCTTCCCGGGGGCTTCCTAATAGGAAACGCTTGGAACACCTACCGAGGGTGGCAAACAGGAGGCACACGAAACAGATGCCTGAGCCTCCTCAGCTGGCTCCTCTGAACATGAAGGAGCAGCGACTCTACTCCAAGTTCCTCCATGGTGACTGAGCTCCTCACACTTTCTCTAAGGGTGCGTCCAGCCACCCTGCAAAGAAACTTGTTTCTGATCTTGTCCTTTCGGTCATTACCCAGATCTTAAGACCATAGGTGAGGGTAGGAATGATTGGGCAGGAAATCGATCTGTCAGTCGATCTCATGCTCTATCCGTCCCCCCAACAATATCCCAACCTTTTTCTGGTGGAGAACCATGGCCTCGGATTTTAAGGTGCTAATTTTCATCCCAGTTGCTTCACACTCTGCTGTAAACTGCCCCAGTGCAGCTGAAGGTCCCGTTTTGATGAAACCAACAGAACAACATCATCTGCAAACAGCAGAGATGAGATCTTGAGGTTCTTAAACCGGACATCCTACGGCCCATGAAAATGGTGTCCCTGCACGACTATTGGCCGGATTCTCTTCTAGGTAGGCTGAGAAGTGTGAGCCCTCTGTAGTTGAAAAACACCCTTCTTAAACAGAGGGACTACTACCCCGGTCTGCCAATCCAGAGGCCAGAGGCACATTCCCTGACTACCACGTGATGTAGCAGACGTGTGCAAGAGAGTCCTACAACATCCAGAGACTTAAGGTACTCAGGACGGATCTCATCCACCTTTAGGGCCCGAGGAGTTTTACAACCACCTCAATGACTTAATCTTGGGTGATGGTCGAGTCTCCCTCTGAGTCCTCAGTCTTTGGTTCCTTATCGAAAGACATGATGGCGGGATTGAGGAGATCCTCGAAGTATTCCTTCCACCATTCGACAACATCCCTAATTGAAGGTCAGCAGCAGGTCCCCCCCACCTCACAGACCTGAGTTTCTCTGGTCTGGGAGTTTTTGCTTTTCTTAAAGGGACTAGATGCAAGTTGGTCATTTTATACTCACTACTGCCACCTCAGGTCTTATGCGTAACTGCAGTCTCTATATTAAGCTCATGCATGACGGCACTTCGGACCCGAATTAACACCTTTTAGAGTGACAGTGCAGGATTTAGAGGCAGTTGTGGTCAATAGGTCTGGACTCGTTCTAGCAATGTCATAATGTGTAGAATATGTAGAGGGAGGAAAATACCTAATTTTTTACATTTTTTAAACTCTGTATAGCCCCTGTAACAAAATGTTGATGTATTCATTTGCAAAATTAGGGTGGCTCAAAATAATGTTTTTTTTTCCTTTTAAGTCAACCACCCAATGTGGATCCGTAATCCTTTTGGGGTATAAAGTCATGTGATCTTTTGTAGATTCTTTTAAGGATGTTTAGGGGTCGCCCAGCTCAGAGGAAGTTTTACCATATTGAAGTATATGGGGTAAATTTTTACTGATATGAAATTTTATTTGCAAAAAGTGATGGAAGTGCATCTTCAGGAGCTGGGGTTTGAACCCCTGACCTTCAGAGGTGACCTGCTCTACCAACTGCACCACTTTCACACACATGAAATGACACATACAAATCATTATGTATGCACTTATCTGGCTAGAGATGCAATGTACACCTCTGAGGTTATTTATTTATTTTTGCAGAAATATTTGCAACAATAATACATTAAACCCCATAACAAAAAACATGTTGACAATCCAATATGGCACACCTCATAATGAAGGCAATTAAGTGTATGATGCACAAGGTTATTCAAACATATAAAATGTATCAAAGTGGACCACCTCCATGCTGACTGCTTGCTAATGATGGCTATTACATGCTGTAAGGGCAGGGGGCATGTTCGGCCACGGTTCCTGCTGTTGATCAAAAGCAGCATTGATGTTACATGTCTGAAATAAACAGATGGCGAATAAAAGAGAGTCACACATAACTGCCACCTTCCCGTGTTCTTTCAATTAGTCATATTATGGTCACTAAATAGACAACAAGCACAACTGAGAACAGAGGGAGTGGAGATGGAGGCAATAATGTAGCCATCTGCTTTTTCATATAAAGCCGTAATTGTACATGGGACTTTCATTTTATCATTCAAACTAATCAAACCAATCATCCAATCATTTACAGTATGTTCACTTTACCATCTATGACCAATAGTTATGAGGGATATTATAATATTATATTAATATAATATTAATGATAAGCTTTTACTGATATTGATTTAACAGCTCCAAAACTAAACTGGGAAAAAAAGAAGTAGAAAAAAACTCAGTCATGGGAGAACTTATATTCCACTTGAACTGGAAAAATGACAAATTAATTTATTTGCATATATATTTTAAAAAAAACTCTACCTCACCCTCCACGGGCGGTCTCTTTTTCTGCAAGCTCGGGTCTCCTACCAGAGGCCTGGGAGCTTGAGGGTTCAGCGCAGTATCTTTGCAGTTCCTAGAACTGCACTTTTCTGGACCGAAATGTCTGATGTATTTCCTGGGATCTGCTGGAGCCACTCCTCCAGTTTGGGGGTCACTGCCCCGAGAGCCCCAACGACCACGGGCACCACTGATGCCTTCACTCTCCAGGCCTTCTCTAGCTCTTCTCTGAGCCCCTGGTATTTCTCTAGTTTCTCGTGTTGCTTTTTCCTGATGTTGAAGTCGCTTGGTATTGCTATGTCAACCACCACGGCTTTCCTCTGCTCTTTGTCCACCACTACAATGTCCGGTTGGTTCGCCATTACCATTCTGTCCGTCTGTATCTGGAATTCCCACAGGATCTGGTTGATGTTGTATAGTGCCAAGCATTCAATGATCCAAGTATGTGGCATTGAGTCGTAGGCTTTCTTGTAATCAATCCAGGCAGTGCTCAGGTTAGTGTTTGGGTTCTGCAGTCTCGAGCAACTGTTCTGTCTACCAGGAGCTGGTGTTTGGCACCTCTGGTATCTTTACCGATTCCCTTCTGAGCTGTGCTCATGTATTGATTCATAATGCCCACTTATCGTAGCCGCTATGGTGCCGGACATGAGCTTCCACGTTGTGGAGAGGCAGGTTATTGGCCGATAGTTGGATGGGACTGTACCCTTTGAGGGATCCTTCAGGATCAGGATTGTGCGCCCTTCGGTTAACCATTCAGGGTGATTCCCATCTCTCAGCATCTGGTTCATTTGTGCTGCCAAGCGCTCATGGAGTGCCGTGAGTTTCTTTAGCCAGTAGGCGTGTATCATGTTAGGGCCTGGTGCTGTCCAGTTTTACATACCTGAGACTCTTACTTGGATGTCTGTCACTGTGATGGTAACTGGATTCTGTTCAGGGAGGTTGCTGTGGTCCTCTCTCAGAGCCACCAGCCACTGAGCATCACTGTTGTGTGCTGCCTCCTTCTCCCATATGCCTTTCCAGTACTGTTCAGTTTCCATCCTTACTATATATATATATATATATTTATTTATTTATTTACGAGGCTATAGGCTATACAAACAAACAAATTAGGTTTTGGTTTCCTCTACATTATGATATAACTTCCTGCCTTGTATAAAGTTTGTCATTAATTTAATTTCATAACACCAATTTGGTACAAAGGGTTCTTGTGACTACTTTTAAATTAGCAGCTGTATAGTGCATTACAAATAAAAATGCAAAGGAACTGCATTGTTGGTCTGCTACTGAGACAGCACCAAGAACAGCAAACGTTTCCATCCATCCATCCATCCAATCTAATCCACTTCATCTCTATAGCGCATTTTATAAGCAAAGCGTTTCCAAAGTGCGTTTCCATTTTCTTCCGCTTTAGACTTGCCTCGCCACGCACACTTCCTCAGCTGTTCAAGAGGGATGCCGAGGCAGCACCAGGCCTGCTTAGAGACATAGTCCCTCCAGCGTCTCCTGGCTCTTTACGGGGTCCTCCTCCCATTAGGACATGCCCAGAACACCTCCCGAGGAAGGCAACCAAGAAGCATCAGAAACAGATACACGAGCTACCTCAGCTGGTTCCTTTCGACATGAAGAAGCAGCGGCTCTACTCCGAGCGCCTCCTGAGTGACTGAGCTCCTCACCTTTTCTAAGGGTCAAAAGGTTCCTGTAGTACAAAAACACCTTTTGATGCACCTCATTCATCTTTAATCTGGAACCGGAACTTTTTTGAGATCAGAGACTGTTGTTTGTCACGTCCCGTGCTACTTAAATTTAAAATAACAAAATCCTATCAGTCATAGGTGATCACATCTAGCGCCCTCCATTAGCATTCCCAGGACAGGTTCAGAGCGTAAGCTATGGGCGGCTTATAGGTAACCAGCCGTATTTTTTATTTTTTGTAAATGCGTTGTCCAATTCCTTTAGCTCCTGTATGGGCCGCCGCTTTCTATACGCTCATAACGCACTGTGTGTTGGGCATCAAGTGCTCCGAGGGGCACCACATTGAGGCCATTGTGATTAAATGACATTTGCAGCTGACAAAAAAACGTCCCACATTCAATGAGAACGATAAGAGAGAAGAGTTCTAGAAATGTGTGCCAATGCGACCAATGATACAACGCACGTGCCGCTCGAAGAGACTTCATGCTACAGACTTTAGTTCAGAAGTCCTGACAAAACTTTATGATCATGTAGTGTTCTCTGGTGCTTGTGCTCACAAATGTGCTCTCTAAATCAAGAATTGTGAAATGTATACGGTTTTATGATCCTTTATAAATAATCAATTACATTAAGTGCAACCTAAATAACTTCTTTAACTTAGTAAGTAAGTGCTTTATTTGTCATTGTTCAAGCGTACAACGAAATTGTGTTCAGGTCCTGAGTTGCTGTGACTGTGCCGCGCCGCTATATTGTGGGCCAACTTGACCAGCATGTTTTTGGAGGTCGTGGAAACCGGAGCACCCGGAAGAAACCTGGCTGGCTGCCTTCAGTGCTCCTCTGATCCTCTGAAACTGGGTTTGTCCCTGTTTCAGAGCATGGTGCCCTGCTCCACCTCCTCCTTCCTTTTCCTCCTGTGCAGCTCCCTTCATGCCACAACAGTCTTTCACCATCTTCTGGGAAGAGATTAGCAGTCAATCTGTTTTATTCTCCCGTGAAGGTCCATTAGCCAGAACACTATAGTGATAGAAGGCATGTGTGGCTTAGCTGTGAGTCTTGCCCGGATACCTCCTCGTTTGTCCCTTCCTTGTTTTCTGTAGCGCCTCTTGTGACGCCTCCACTGTGCTGCGGGTGTGGAGGGTTCTTGGTACCTCTTTGGTCTTTCAAAAGAAATGTGTAAGTCTCAAATGTCTTTAGCTTTTGTATAGTTTGTGTTTTTATGTTTTCTGTAACATCAACCTGCCAGGGGTCTGCAGATGGAAATTAACCCAAAACTATAATCTGTCATATTTACATTTTTTAAATGTTCATTAATATGCATTGCTCCCACTTTAGCCTAAAATAAATGTCAAAAAATAAGCTAGCTGTTTACTTTTAAAAAGCATATTTCTTCAGGACCATTACATAGACTCTACAGTAAAAAAAATTCACTGAACCACCACAAAACACGACAAAGATGTACAAAAGCATCCAGCAAAACAATGTCGAACACAAAAAACACAAATGCAGTTTGCAGAAAAAAAAAAAAAAAACTCAGCTGTCTCGAATATCGTGCGACTGGCCAGTACTGCTCGACACTCACTCATTCATTAAATATTGTTAAAAGAAATGACCTTGTGATCACAGGAGCACCAAAAGCTCCCAAACAGAAACAATGAGTCCATCCTAATTGTGCCATTACAATCCAGCACACCGTGAGTGATCAGAGGGGGTCTGATTGGACGAGTGGAGAGGTGGGCGACTTTGTGAAAAGGTCACTGCACACTCTACCTGAACATTTTAATATTTCCAACTCTCTGAGGCACACGTGCTGAAGGAATGAAGTGAAAAGTAGAAGAAATAAAAAAGTCCAACTCCTCAGTGATTACAGAGTTGCGGGACGGTGATATTTTCCCGAACGCATTAGTGAAATAAGATGGTAATTTCCTGCGGCCAGGGTGTATCCAGGCAGAAAATGATAAAAGGAAATAAAGGTAGGGGTGGATGGGGAAAGGGGGGGGGTTACATATGGAGGTTAATTGAGGGGTTAATGTGGGGTGGTGTTGGCTGAAGGTCAGGCTGCTGTTCCAGTCAGCAGGAGGTCCACACACGCTCAGACCTCATTGACAGCAGAGGTGTTGTGTCGGGGACAATCTGCTGTAATCTGCTGGTGAGAAGAAGGGCCAAAGACCAGAGGAGAGAGCAACAGTGAAAAAAAAAATGGAGCAGCAAGTTCAACTGTGTATGAGAGATCATTGATAATAATATGTCAGCACAATAATAAGATGTTCATGATGATGATGATCAGGTAAGCAGCAAGTCCATAGACTAAACAGATATTTGCAGGGGAATGAATGGGGAACAGCGTTTAAAGCTGGCATCTCCAACTTAGTTTTACCCCCATTAAAATGAATGACTTTAATACTAGCTACTTCTGCCTCAAAGACACTTGTGTAACTCTACGACTTAGAGTAGATGTTCATCCTGAGTGTTGGTCATCAAAATGGAGCAAAAATGGTTTAGATAGTTGAGCCTTGTAACTCGGAAGGTTGGCATTTAAATCCTAGCTCATGCAGGTGCAGATTGTTGCTGAGTCTTGCCTGTGAATGGTTTCTGGTGGTTAGAGGGGAAAATGGCACAGATTGGCAGCCTTACTTTCATCAGTCTACCCAAAGGCAGCTGTGGCTACAATAGTATATAATACTTTCCATCACAGATTGTGGTGACTGCAGCACAGGACTGCAAATAAACAAATCTGATTGCACGGGTCCGTTTGAGTTTGGCTGGAGCAGCCAATGAGGGCGCGGTGACCAGACGAATGTCCTTGCGTATAAGAGGAGGGTTATCATGGACTTGCCAGGGTAGCATCCTTGACAAATAATATACAAACAATTCATTAGTAGTAGTTTATCTATCGTCTTAAGTAATGCATTTCATTAAAAAACTTGAAATGCATAAAAAACCTGTTTTACTGAAAAATCCTATCTTAAACTGTATACATTTTGTACATCAGTCTTTCTTTTACAGAATTAATTACAAAAACGTCTCTGTGTACACTGGATGAAAAAGCATGAAAAAGCAAACTCTTTTTTGCGTTTCAAAATTCTGTTTATTTTTGTTTATTATTATTGTTTATTTTATAGTAAAGTAGAACTTTTTTTTATTTCTCCAAAGTGGAAGTATCTTTGCGTAGCATTATAATAACTAGGTCATAAACGGTAGAAACGTCTATAACGTTTTGTTAAATTTTTCACATTGCATATTAGAACTATTCCAGCCAGTGACCATTTAATCATAAACAGCGCATTATCAGTAAAGTCTATTCAATCTCCTATGGTGTAATGAAAGCCTGTTATTAACAGGCTGTGTGTATGACAGCAGATCATACAGTATGTGTTAGTCTGACACATTTGTTTCATTTAGCAAGCGGTGCTAAAGGGAGACAGTATTAAACATCAACACTTGGACATGAAAGAGGATCACAAGACAGGCTATGACTGTGACTCACCACTAACTCGGAGATATGCTGCATTAACAAAAGTGAGGGAAACAACTAATTTACAAAATGACACTTTTTGATTCCTCTGCACTGTGAGTCATGGACAAAGCCGCTTATGTAGCAACTAGCTACCGTGTTTTCATTCCAATAACACCCTCCGAGACTGGAGGGCCATATAATAATTCACAATCATGGACTGTAATGAAAAAAATACTAGTGCAAGCACCACTAGATTACTACAAATTCTGTGAGAAAATAGTAAATCTCAAATTTCAAAGTATAAATAATATTCCAGTTTAAGCAATTGACTTGGTGTCAGATGATTATGTAATTAGTGCAGTTTATTCCAAAATCAAGGTTCTTCCGCGGCTCACCTGGTAAAGCGGACTCTACGTGAGAGAATAGCTTGGGCTTGATTTCTATTTTAGACCAAGTTATTCTATATACTGTACCACATCTCCTGCTGATTTATTAATGCAAAAATAACTAAGCGTTCCTTTAAAATACACACAGGCATTTCAGTCATACAGAAGACTGCAAATGTAAGTTATGAGTCAGATTATTCCTGTTGCCCTGATTGACCTTTGACGTTTCACATGTTTATACTCTACAGTGCTATAACAGACGTGAGATAATATCTACTCTATTGCATATGTTTTCATCTATGTATCACTCACAGTGCTTAACAACTCTATTAGACCATCAGTCATAAAAACAAACAAACAGAATAAACAGGAAAAACTAATATTCAAACTGGATTTAACTGTTTCTGTTTATAAAAGCCATTTAAAAGTTTCTAATGGCTTTATTTCTACTGCCGGTTTCTGTTTTATGTGGTAGTCTAATAAATGTCCTAAGCTCTATAAACCGACAGTGTTGTCATGGTTTGAACCTGCATCTTCAGGTGCATGAAGATAAATAAAAGTGAAGAGGATGAGTGCTATGTACATACTAGACCTAAAACGTAAAACAAAGACTATAATAGAATTAGATTTCCTATTAAACGTACTATTTAAAAGTAATACATTTTATTGATAAAAAAAAATGCTCCTTCCATCTATTTTGTTTTTTAAATTGTTTTCTTAATCTTCAAAATGATTCCATATTAATCTGCATGGCTTTCAGTCGTGCACAAAGGCAGACCTCATCTTTGTTCAATAATGAGTGATAATGTACGCAAGGCAGTGGCTTTGACCAGATGTAGGCATTAATGCCCCACTGCATACTGTTATTTTGCCCATCTTTAGGAACTGGTCAATTGTGCCATGGTGTGTTTTGTACTGAGGAGATGTCTTTTGCTTGGTTAGGCTTTAGGTAACCAAGCAAAATCCAATTATTTATTATTATTTGGAATTTCCTCCTAGTTTTTCTACATGGTGTTTGTAAGTACATCTGCCATTTTAACTTGAGAAGCACATCGTTTTCAGGCCCCTTTCGTTTGTGAAGTCCATTGCCACATGCTCCGAGTCTATGTGGGGAAGCAGATGCCGCAGCACTCCATGCAGATCTCCAGGCAGTCAGACGATTCGCAGCAGGCGTCCATGATTCCACAGTCCATGTCGCAGGGGCAGTTGCAGTCGTCGCCGAGTTCATCGGAGCAACAGCAGCAGCAGCACGCCTCCGACGTGCACGTGCCACAGGACGCCTGCGCAACCACCATGTTACACAAGGTCAGGAACTCACAGAACAGGCATGCCAGGATGCAGTGCACGCAGCAGTCTGCACACACACAGCGCAAAAAAAAAAACATCAACAAATTAACAATATGCTTTGTCTTATAATATATCAATTTACTTAGTTTTCTCTTTTAATTTATTATGCATTAATTCTTTTTAGAACACATCGCAGTATAGCCGTTTACAAAGAGTATAATTGTGCTTAGTCGAAGCAGACGGGGGTTAAATGAAATCACAGAAATCAAAAGAGCTGATTCTGGTCCAGTGTTAGTGATTAGCGACATGTTAAATAATTGTGACATTACGATGCGGACTGCCAAGACTATCACGTTAAAATGATCGGCACAGCCCATGAGCGCCTGTGGCAAATAGGGACTTAATGCTTGCGAGGCTCACACCACTCATTAACATTTGATCTCCCTTCACCTCCTCATCAGGGCTTTGCAATGAATTTCAACATGCTTTGTCAAAACCAAAAACATTGTGTCTGGTGACTGTTAAATTGTGCAGCATTAGCTTATGGCTTGTGGTACCATCCCCCTGCTCGTTCATACTTCATAACTGTATTTCGATATTTAATTCCCGATTGAATTTATTTTCTGAATATGACCACTCTTTAACACGTGCTGCTAATGCAATTTGGTAGAAGCAGTGGGCACAGCTGTAAGTTCATGGTGCAGTGAATGAGTTACAGCGAACAAGTAACTGTTAAAAGCCACTTTTGAAGTTCTTGAGGCTGAAAATAATGTGTATTTTTAAATTCTATAACCCTAATTTTAAAACAAAACAGATATTGAAATACAAAATACAAATCCCATGGTAGTGTGACCCTTGGAAAGAGGGCAAAGAGCAACACTAATCAAAAGGGAAGCTCCTTGAACTTTATCCTCAGGTACCGCTTGAATTCTCCCCATATGCTGAGTGACAATTGTATTCCAAGACATTTTGGACCGTTGCAGAGTGAGACACGGCATGTCCCATCAGGTAATGCATATTAGAGTGCGGATTGGGCCGTTTTTTTCTGTCCGAGCCCGGCCCTTGTCCGACAGAGCAGTGATCGAATCCGAACCGAGCCCGACACAATAAAAATCAGGGATGCGGGAACATAATTGTGAGGGGGGGGCTCGTAAACCCACTGTTACCTCGTAGCACAGGTGTATTCAATACTTGTCTAAACTTCACTCAGTCCGTGCGCTTTGGATAAGCCGTTAAAGCGAACGCACACCAAGATGCTTTGAAACACAGTTTCACCACAAGTCTGTGATGCGCGCGCTTCACAGAACCCATTAACCTGCTAGAGCCACGTTTGCCCTCTCTCCAACAACACGGACTTACGTGTTTTATTTTATTTTCTGATCAATGGATAAATCGTGTGTAAAGCGCTACACAGTTTGAGAAAAGCCTTTGAAGTGAGGTTACGTAGCGCGTAATGTTGGCACGGCACATGGCGCGCAATTACGCACTGCGTTCTGCACCGCCACAGAGTTAACCATTTCAGACCGTACCGGACTGTCACGTTCACTTCGTGTCTGAGAGTTCAGCGAGCTCCACAGAGCGCTCCCTCCCTTAAGTCAGACAGAAGCTGGTCACTTCCCCGGAGCACGGCCTGAGCTCAGGGTCTTGCTGAGCTTGGTGCGTAAAAGCACTGGTGCGCTAATGCCCCCAGCCATGTGTGGGGGCATTAGCGGCCAACATCGTGCACCGCGGGCCCAGTTTATTTATTTATTTCCAACAAAAACAAACGCTTAGTCGCGTCAACTAAACAGGCCCGTCGGGTCCCGTCGGACTTGGGTCGGGTTGCAGCACTCTAATACATATAGATACACATATTTTATTACCAAAGTTCACATACAGTATGTACACAATATGTTCATCATCTTGACACTAAATACAAGAGGCAAGCCTCTCTATTTCGCTGTTACTGGTTATAGACGTGATGTGGACGGATGCAGAAAAATAGCATTACAACAGGGAGCATTTGCATAACTTTCATCAGCCCATCTGAGCTGTCAGAGCGGCTGTTACTGATTGGTTTAGAGGGAAAGCGCAAAAGGCGAGCTGGAGGACGGCGTGTTAAAGCAGGCCGGGGATGCTCATGTTTGATTAATCAAAGTGGAGCACATTTTTTTCCTGGTTTTTCAATGCTCAGGGCTGCGGCGCTGACCAGAAGCACTCGCAGCCTGTGATACAAACAAGACAGATAGGGAACATGAAACGAGCAACTGTGTGCGTATCAGCGAGCCTGCCTCAAGTTTGAATGCATCTTATTATCCTTATCAGAGGCCATAACACTGCAGTGATGGGGGATGCATTACAATTAATCTAACTTTCTCAACATCTCTCCTTCAGATCACACTAAAGCTGGTTTAGGAGTTGTTTCGAGATGGCGAGGCTGAAAACTTTACTCTGCTGTGTGTACCGTCAGCTGAACGTCTACAAAATGCCAATGGGAATAATGAACAGTGCCCTGGCAGGACTGAGCACAAAACCTCAAAGTTCAGAATAACAAACTTTGAGGGCCCAGAGGGCATAGCCATGGCAGCATTCACAATGTAACAGTCGACTGCCAACACCATCTAAACACAGTACATAGTAGGCATTAAACAGCGGCTGGCCAGCTCTGCTATTCACTTGGATGTATAATTCAACGGCAGTGATTACTGTGGATCTTCGAAAAGCCAGAGAGGAGGAGAGGAGCGGCAGGGAGCAGTACATTGTACACAAGAGAGCTGGACACAAGGCACACATTTTCAGGAAAACAGAGAGAAGCAGACAGACGGATGGACAGAGAGACAGAGTGAATCCAAGCAGCAGACAGCAAACCGACTGACACTGCTGCTGTTTAATGTCAGCGCCACTGTGAAGTCCATGCTTTTCAGGGCCAAAAACAGTCCGGCGCCTCTGAGGAAATAGTTTGAGACATCTGGAAAGCTAACATCAAAAAAGAGAACAGCATGACACAAAACAAGCTGGATGGGCCTCAGAGCAGCAAGCTGTGCAAAACATTCAAACTCACAAAGAGGAGAGAAAGTCCAAGACAGCTAGACGTCAGTACACAGAGAGATTGATCAGGCAAAGCCGTGGTGGCCATGGAGGTGGTCAGAGAGCATACAGAGTCTGGCCTGTGAGGCCCACGACATGCTCGGTCAGATGTGCTGTATAATCAGTGAGACTCAGAGCGAAAAATAAAATACATTTTAAATTCCGAGTTCATTGCTAAAAGGAGGCTAATTGTGCATGAGTATTTGTTCAATGGTTTACACTAAGGACGAATGTGATTACACACAATTAATACAAAGCAGCCTGGTGTTATCACAGGCTGGCTCTGGTGCCAGCAGCTGTGTGCCAAGAAACACAGAGATCGACACAATCCCCTGAGCTAACCCCTGCCAGCTTATGCCTTTTATTTTCAGTGTTCTGGGGCTGTTTAGGAGGCTAATTTCACTGGCAAACAGATTATGTTAATCCGTGTAAACATTCAAACACAACAGCTTGGCTGTTTTCCGGGGGGAAATAAACAGTTGAGAGTGAACATATTGATTCAGAGAGCTGCCGTCAACAAATGCAAAGACAAAACCCATAATGAGAGAGACTTTGAGCTGTTGTTTGTTGCACTCTCTGTTCTTTACAAATGAAGATGTTGAAAACAACTTGTCTAGAATAATAGCACCACCACTCACCCGTTTCTTTGCATATACAACACTCAACATATTTGTATTTTATTTCATTTGCATAGAAATCAGCATGCAACCTGTTTTTTTCTTTCTCTCTCTAGACAAAGGAATTGTATAAAAAGCATACATTTTAGCCTAAAGCAAAGCCATCACATCTGAGCATGATCCATAGATCACAGATCTCCACAGAAGCAGATGCAGGGCTGGGTTAATGATAACAGGAGTCGTGATGACGTGGTGTAGAGCATCAGGAAGGTGTGAGGGGCAGTCAGGGGCCCATTAAAGCCTGTAATGGGCCCCCTGTGCTCTCCAGACTTGTTAGATGGTCACACCTGTTTCCTGAATGGAGCGAGATCAGCCAAACAGCTTCGTTACTTGGCTCACATCGGCCTTGCACCTGACAAAGTGACAGCCTCCCTGCATTACAAATGTTCAATTTGACTTGTGGTTAAGGGAAATAAAAGTCCCGGAAGCTGCATGACTTGTCATTTGTCCGACAAGATTGATAAATACGAGAGGTCAAGCATTCCCATCATTAAAAGGGTGAGAGAAACTCTGCCTTTATTACAATACGTACCTGTTATGTATAGGAAGAAAGGTCTTATTTTGCCCCAATTTTTTAAACTGCTACTGACACTAAATGCAGATGTAGCAGAGGTTGGTATTAGTGGTGCAACGGTACAGTAAAATTACATTCCGGTTTATTTCAACTATTTTGAGGGCATGGTTCAGTATGTTTTTGGTACCCTGTTGTTTGTTATTGATTCTTCACGATGTTTATGGCAGCTCCCGTTTCGCGGGAGTCCAGTGAGTCCAAACCTCCAAGTACAAGCTCGTATTTTGAAGTGTTTCAATACTTTGGAACACTTAAAAAATTAGATTATTGTATACACCCCCACCACTCAAAAGGTATATGAATAATATACCAAAATATGCCCGAGCAGTCCGTCACTCAATAGCATCCGTATGAAATGTGCAAAACATTGGTTCCACTGCACTTACAGTAAACTTGCGCTGCCAAATAAATGGACCAAAATTGTACCGAATCGGTTCACAACTGACTGAACTGAACGTGCTGAACCAAAACGGTACAATACTTTGCGTGTGCCGTTACACCCCTATTTGGTATTATAAAAACACAGTAACAGTAGTAGACTAGTGATGTACCTTCAGGTAGAGGTGGTTTGTGGGAGCCTGTAGAACTGCCTTTGCTACGGCGGCTGCTGTCACTGTTGACTGACAGACTGGAGCGGAGTTTCCTCTGCATCTTCTGGGACACGGAGCTTGAGGCCGGCCGGGGCTGCTCCGTCATGGTCGAGGTGTGGACCATCGCTGTCCGTGGTGCTGATGCTGTGCTGTTTTGGCTGATGTTGTTGCCACAGGTGCACATGTGTGTGCCACCCGCCCCGTTTAGTCCGGAGTGGATTCCATTGCCATTACTCAAGGTTGTGCTAGTGCTGCTTGGGTGAAATTCCCTTTGGTCCTTGGTTTCATCTTCCTGAGCTTTTTCTGTCGACACATGCTGGGATTCAGTTCGAGGCTGAACTGCAAGAAAACAAAATGACAAAATGGATTTCAAACGGTCTGTAATCTCTCTACCTCGACATATTAGTCAGTGCAGCTGTGATCTGTTCTTGCAAAGTGAACAATGACCTGGAAACATTCTCATCTCGACAAAATAATTCTCAGCAAATCCTGTCACACCATTTCCTCACATGAATATCGATTATATGGCAAACATTTAAATCAGGAACTGCTAAAAGAAGAGGAGATATGGGTGCCATGTGTGCAGGAGAAAGACAAAAGTCTGCCCTGTAGGCAGCAGTCACATTTGAGGAAGCACTTCGCAGGTAAGTTAAAAACGAGAGATTAATGCAGAGAAAAGAGAAGAGGATCCTGTGATAGTGTGCTCATACAAAACCGCTGCCGTCTGCTGCTGTAATGATCTGCTCCTCTGTTGAAGCTGGGAGATGGCCTGAACTAGTCTGTGTGTGACAGCCACAGACTCTGGGAGACAGGCGCGACCTGTCTGATAAGAGAGAAGTGAGTGAGGAAAAGGAGGTGGCATTTCCCCAAGACGAGCACCTGCAAATTCAGCTCTACTGGGACTCCGCGACATTACCTTCACTCCAGATCACAGCCTCAGCTCCAGCACACGCTGCCACTGCGTGAGCAACTTTAGATTTGAATTATTCATTCTTTTTCAAGTTTGCCGCCGTTAACTGCACCTATTTCACATTCTATACTTTTCCGATATACGTTTAACAGATTGAATACCTTGATACATGTAGAAAAGGAGTCATAGTAAGGTTGGTTGGTTGAGGGCTACTGTTTCGAACAAAGAAAGGAGTACCAATGAACAAAATCTAATGAAAAAAAAACAGACAAACAAAAAATCCACACACTCGATCTGTGTGGAGTGTGCATGTTCTCCTCGTATCTGCGTAGGTTTCCCCTACCACTAAAAACATGTACAATAGGCCAGGATGAACGAGAGTATGTTTGAGAGGAGTGGAGGACGACGGATTGAAATTAGCCCATGGCTACTACCGCTCAAAAGTTTGGGGTCATTTAAAAGCACAGCTTTGTTCAATGAGGATAACATTAAATTAATCAGAAATATAGTCTAGATATTGTTAATGTTGTGAATGCCTATTCTAGCTGGAAACAGGTGATTTGTCATGGTCTAGTGGTACATTGTGTTAGCTAATCGTGTTAAAGGGTAATTGATGATTACCCCGGTTTTTTATAGATTTTTTAATATATATATATATATATATAAGTATTCAATGAGTATGAGTATCAATGCAGAATGTTCACACCTTGCCCTAACCATTAAATAGAGTCTACCTGTGTGTAATCTACTCTCAGTATAATTACAGCTGTTCTGTGAGGGCCTCAGAGCTATGGTCAGAGTGTATTGGTCACTAAATAACATCATGAAGGCTAAGGAGCACACCAGAGAGGTCAGGGATAAAGCTGTGGAGAAGTTTAAAGCAGCGTTAAGTTATACAAAGATTTCCCAAGATTTGAACATCTCACGGAGCACTGTTCAATCCATCATTCAGAAATGGAAAGTGTATAGCACCACTGTGAACTTACCAAGACACCGCCATCCACCTAAACTAACAGACCGAACAAGGAGAGCTCTGGTCAGAAATGTAACCAAGAGCCCCAAGATAACTCTGGAAGAGCTGCGACGTACTGAGCAAGAGAGGCTGGGGGCGGAGATTCACCTTCCAGCAGGACAATGACCCTAAACACAAAGCTAAATCTACAATGGAATGGTTTAAAAAAAAAAAACTATTGAAAATCTGTGGAAAGACCTGAAAACTGCCCTTGTTCTAATTTGACAGAGCTTGAGTTGTTTGGTAAAGAGGAATGGGCTAAAATCTCAGTCTCTAGATGTGCAAATCTTGTAGAGTCATACCCAAAAAAACTTGCAGCAAAAGGGGGTTCCACAAAGTATTAATTCATGCTGTATGAATACTTGTGCATGCCCGACTTTTCGGTTTTCTATTTTTTGAAAAATAACAGAATCATGTATCATTTTGCTTTCACTTCACAGTTGTCTGTTACTTGTGTGTGAACTTTCAGTAAAAAATTCAAAATAAAATCTTCATGTTTAGGTTGTAACCATGACAAAATGTGCAAAAGTTTAAGGTGTATTAGTACTTTCGAGAGGCACTGTAATTACACAACAAAATTACTTAATGTGATAGAAACCACAAAACCTAAATAAAATTCTATGTGCTAGCCAATGGCCGCTGGCTGCTCTGCTTTGCGACGATGACACTGGAGGCCACCATTGCTCCGCCATTGCTGTAGTACCGCCATATAGCCGCTAGGCCCCCATTGGAATACATTGCACTTTAGACACGTTAAAAACTACTTTAATGGCCGGTGCCTAAGTTTTTGGAACTGTCTACAGCTAGATATTCCTCCTGTGATTACGCTGGGTTAGACACAATCAGAGGCACCGGGGTGGTTATGGTAAGATACATTTTAGAAATCTCCTACTTAACAGGGGTCGGACTGTTAGCATTGGAGCTGCGCGAGCTACACGTCACACAAGGGCCGAGTCTACAGTGAAGATCCCGCCCTTATTAGGAACATGCTTCGTCAGAGCTGGGGAGGAGGAGACTGTAAATCCGCCATGAATTCCCCCTCGCACGTGGTCATTGTGGTAAACGGGAAGGAGTGAGTATTGACGGTCTATTAATAATATGTCTATGGTGCTAGCTCACCAGCAAATGCAATTATAGTTACAAGAATAGGAGAGTGTGGGGATGTAGCCTGGCACGAGCCAGACTGATCCTTCATGTTAAGAGATACATGGGGATACAGTCTGGAATTGTGCGATTTGAATCTCGCTGACTCCGGCAAAACCAAGACGAGCCGATCATAGCACAGGAGGCGGGAGTTAACAGTGCATCATCTTCTGCACTAGGATTTCCCATCAAACACCAGTGCTCCTCCGGGCCGTAACCAAAACAGTGAGGATGGCGGCCGCGACACAGCAATCCCAGTGCCCTTTCTTCTGTTTTAAATGAGCTGAACTTGTCCTTAATGCCACAGCAAGAAGCTGCTCTGAGGGCTTTAACTGGAACATTTACTCGACTGCGCGTGTGGACTACAAACAATCATGGCGGAGGACGTAAACGCAAAGCGTAGGTCGCTTTGTGTTTGATTGGTTCACTCTCGTTCAAACTGCGATCGTTAGCCCCGTCTCGAGTCTCGATTTGGAAAGACTGTCTTGATATGTATTTATAAATACATAAAGTCAGTCTGGCTTTATGCCAGGTAGGGCTGAAACAACGAATCGATTAATCGACGACTAATCAATTATTGAACTAGTCGACAACTATTTTAGTAATCGATTAATCGTTTGTTGGTTCACACAGACTCAAATAGAGCAAAAATTACATGAAAATGTAGTCTTTTATAGTTATGGTCTGTAGTGTTTTGTACATTGTAAATTTCATGAATATCTGTCTATGTCTCAACCAATCAGAGCGCAGAATTGGCGCCAAGAGCCTCCAACAAACATTTACTTTAAGTTTAATCTAAGTTTACTCCATCAACATGTCCTCAAGCGGCGCCACTTTAACTTTATGTGATGAAAAAATAAAATAATAATAATCCCTGCACCATTCACAGCCAAGCGATTAATCGATAATCGTAAAATAATCAATATATTAATCGATTACAAAATAATCGTTAGTTACAGCCCTAATGCCAGGCTAGTGGGGATGTGCCCTCTGGAGAGCACATCACCCAGGGAGAGGCCCAACGTGAAGGTGGATTTAAAACAAAGCAATTAAAAGCACTATTCACACGTCTGCATGCAGCTTTGATAAACAAATATAGACTTAAAGCATCAGAGCACCAGACGATTTTGCATTGCATCACAATGTGATGAGACTGGCACTTGCTAACAAGCAGTCGCTGGTTTTCTGTTGTTTGTTTGTTGTTAATTAAAATGCCATTAACATAAAAACTGCTTAAAAAACTATTGGTTCTGACACTTGTATACAGCCAATGTATTATAGTATATTTACAAAGTGTCTTCCCAGAGCACAATTCTGGCCTCAAGCGCTCATAAACCGTACAATTTTGCCAAAAAAGGTCAAAGTCTAGAGAAGGGCATAATTACAGTGAAAGTGAAGCCTTCAATTGAGCAGCATAAATAGTTATTAAGAAACCACTTCTTAGAGCTGAGGATAGAGGATGTGACTGCAGAAGTGGAGCAGAGGAGTGTGGCAGGTCTCTGGATGGATGGGCAGCAGACTTATTTTTATCCTGATGAACACGTTGACTAAGATGAATGGTCACAATGGGGTAATATTCATAATCATTGATCATAATAATGATGCTACTGTCAGAGATGGCAATGACCGACAGTGTAAAGTCACCACCAGACAAATGAAGAAATAATGAGAAAAACCTGAATTAAGTAAGTCCTGGTGAAAAAAAAATGAAAAAAAGTCAGACACTTCAACTATGTATTCAATTGACAAGCAAGCATTAAATATTATTGTTATTGAGTGTTCAGACCAGGTGAAGTGCGACGGTGAAAAGGCATTTGATCAGAACACCTCCCAATTAGTTTGTGTTCAGTAAAAAATCTGCTTCTTGCGCAGTCCGTGCCTGCCTCGGACGCACCGCACTTGTGCTGAGAGATAGCTGCGCGGCGAGCCTGACAGGTCGCATTAAAACACGTGTTTGCCGGACGAGCTGGGCACATACACGTCTCAAATTGGACTTGTAAGCGGCCTATTTCCAGCACATCAACAACTGTTGCGAGTGTACATTTGTAGTTGAATAAAACATGCTTTCCCTACACACGCTGTCACACACATCACAGGGGAAACTAGGGGCTGAGTGCTTCTTGACTGTCTAAGCAGCATCCCAATTTGGTCCCGGCTACCAGTGGCTGACAGCCTCAAATATCTGGGGAGCATTTTTAAAAGGCCAGTGTTTGATGGATTCATGAAGAACACACAAATATAATTGCCATTTGTCACTGCGCGTTGAGCGTCTGCGCCACACAGGGACCGAGGCGCGGGTACCCGGAGAGAGCGCAGCTGCGTGGGGAACACCCGCTATGTAAAACGCACACATAAACACCTCCAGTTTGTGTCACAGAAATAGGTCCTACAGGAGGGAGAGGAAATTGCACCCAAAAGACAGAAGAGAGAACTGCTGTGTATATATGTGTCAAAGTCGTGTGAAGCCCTCGTAGACGCACAGAGGAAATATGCATGTCAACTGAAACAAGCGCTGTATAAACAAGAATTTTAAAATAGTCCCGAACATGAAAATAATACGCAGAGGTCAAACAGGGCAGCCAGGAGATCCTCATTTGCACAGCGCTTCCTCTACAGTCTCAGGTATAGGCCGCGAGCCGACTCAACAAACCGCACTCCGCTTCTGAAGCTCACTGCTTTTTAATATTAATGCCCCAGAGATGAGAAAAGAGAAGGAAAAGAGAGGAGCGAGGTGTTTGTCTAGGCTTATTAGAATGCCCATCAGACAGAGCTGAACAGTTATTCAAATGTCACGTCATGTCGGCCAAATAAACACACGCCTGCTGTTAATAACCATTATTACACAAAGCAGGAGTTTGGGCTCTGATACGGTCTGGATGCGACAGTGGGGGTGCTTTCTCCTGTAGGAAAAAAAAAAGAGCGCATTTCACGGCTCCGCTCATTTCAGCATCACTACCACTATACTGTTTATCTTTATGTGGCATGAATTAGAAAAACATGTATATTTTCTGCTTGACTGGCCGTGTACCTGGATGATTGAAATGCTAATTTGTAAATGTGCAATGACCTAGGCGGGCTGCTGTTACCAGCACTGCCACTACCCCCCCCTCTCCCCCAAAACAGCCCGGGGTGTCATCTCTCCTCCCAACAAACAGCAGCCCCTGCCTTCAATCCAAAGGGATATATTTTCTCATTAGAAATTATACATCTTTCCTGTCCATATTTATAGACGCAAAACCAGGGGAATTATGCTGCGGAGAGAGGGAGACAGGCCCGAGTGAGGAGAGGAGTACAAAGAATGTTATTACAAAGGCTTCTGATTGAAATTTTCCTTGGGCGTATCAAAGCCTCGTTTACCGTTTGACCTTCCAAACTACAGGACGAGGACTTTTATTGTCTAATAGGACGCAATGGGAAGATGTTTGCAACGGGCCTATAACAATAAAACGACAATTTTCATGAAGTAGTTAAAGATCAAGCAAATCAGGTCTGTGCAGTGTGATATCCGTTTGTATCTTCACACTGGCAGGAAAACAATCTAAGATTTTCCATTAATTGATAGTATCAATTAATCAAATTGATACCAAATTAGGTTTGATTTATCATATATTGGGGCAGGAAAACGTGTTATTTGGCATACAGAAAATCAAGACAGAATTAGATCTGCTTGCTCTGCGTTTGATTTGTCAGGATGTTTTTCATGGTTTGTTTGACAGGTAATATGAACATTTCCAACATTTCTGCACGGAAATTAGCTTCCTAAAGGTGTACTGTTTCCAGGGCACCAGCGTCATACCATCAAAGTGTAAATTGTGCAAGAGCTCCATGGCCAAGTGTGGCAACATGAACATCACTCCCCTCCCCGGTGACACTATTGGATTTGTGGACTAAATAGTTTGGCACTTTACCCAATAAATATGAAATATCTTATCACTGCCATCCTGGGCCAGTCAGCGATGACAGTGATTTGCAGATTCAAATCACGAGGAAGACATACATAAAAGATGGAGACATGGCAGCGGCGATGATGATTTGAGGAGGACGGCTAAATTAGCTCCAATACTGGATCCTCATCAGCTACGGTGACAAGCTCCATGCATCGGCAGTGTGGGTGCCTTACGGTACCTCACAACACAAATCTACAAGCTGTCGCCACCCGTCAGGTCTGATCACACTGTAGACCACCTCGTTTAGGCAGGAAATAACTTTAAGTTGACGTTCCAAGCCAGTCTCCATGACACCAACGTGATTACAATAGTTTTCAGTAATAACAGTCGTTTTAAGCCCTTTTAATTCTCTGACAGTCATTCATATTTGGTTTCTTTAAGTGATACTTGAAGATTAATATTATTTTCCAAACCCCCTTCACCGCCACCGTCACTGCCTCCGCCTCTCACCGACAAAGAGGGAAGCGGGCGTAAGGGATTTAGACGCTTCAAAATTTGCTGCTGATTGAGTGGAAAAATAACCCCCTCGGACCTTGTTCTGCTTAATTACATTTTGCGGTGGCAACTTGAAAGAAAGGAGCCTGATTCGACGGCAAGGGGCCGGCTGAAGAGAATGCACGCTTTCAGTGTATTCATTGGGCATATCATTTATTTAGGACGTAATGATTTTTTTGCTATACTGTATCAACTTTTACATTTAAAAAAAAAGAATACTTTATATATTTTTGTTGTAGCTCAAATACTAGATGGCAATATTGGCTTCTCAGTTCCGGCTACTTTCAGTGCATGCAGCCACTGAGTCCGTGGGGAAGATCATCTCTCTGCTATTATGATCGTCTGGCTGGTATGACAACAATAAACATTTTGTCTATATTTTTCCTAACTTTCTCAATGTCCACAATTGCTGTTGAATTTTGACATGCCTTTATTATCATGCATCATGTCACCAGGCCAAGCCGGTTTCCCAGTTTCCGGGAAAATGCAGCCTTTATGCAACATCGTCAGTATTAATTGCTCTAAAAAAGGAATTCATTTCAAAAGACTTGCCCATTTTCTCTGATATGAATGACTGTGTGGAGGAGACAGCCGCAGACTCTCCGCTCGAGCTGCACGAGTCTCTGGTCACTGCTGTGTGGAATTTAGCATGCTGCTAATTTGAGGCTTTTAATGCACCAGAACCAGACATTAGGCAGAGTTTAAAGCATTACAACTGCTCTATTGGACAGAGAGTCGCAGTTAGCTTTGTTCATCTCATTCACTCCTAGATTAAGCAGGTTTTCTGTTTGTTTGGTTTCCATGGTCTTGTCAAATTGCTTTCATTGACTGTGGTATCTTTTAAAGTTGAGTACATCTTTGCCGAAATTTAGACTACATACAGTGAGCAACAAAAAAAAGTTTCTCGAAAGATCAATTATGACGCGACTCGGAGCAGGCCCGAGGGAGCTGCCCGATTCTCTTCTCCAAAAAAAGTGCTCCACCCTGATGACTCACAAAAAAAAAAAAGAGTCAAGAGAACAGTAGAGAGACACAGAGAGAGGAGGCAAACTGAGGTATTTTCAGTTTCAGTTACACCGATGACTCAGAATTTCCACCGGCTTGAAAATCTGCTCAAAAGTGCAAATTGCCCGGGAAAGTGACTTGTTTGAAGTTGAGCAACTGCACATGCGCCGAGCCACTGAGGAGCAGAGCCGTACACACACTAACAAAAAATGGCATGCAACAACCACAAACTAAATGTATGCAGGCTGCGACTTTAGAACAGGCAAGCTACTCAAGTCTAAATAAAGGTTAAAATGACCAAAATGTGTACTTTTCCACAGAAATTGTGTATATTTGAACACATTTCCTGACATTTCGATAGTTGGATTGTTTTTCACGGCCTCAAGATCACTGCTTGAATCAACAGAACTCTGATGATACAGCCTTAACCTTTTAAGACCCCGCATTAACCGAGTGCATTTTCCCTAGGTCAGCTGTACCCAAATCTAAAAGGTTAGTTACAGCTAATGTGACGTCTCATGCGAAAGCTAAGACCTACAAAACTCATCTAAATGTAGCTTTTTCCTCGAATTGTTGCTGTGTTGTCGCCACTTTAAAAAAACAAACACATTTTGAATCGCTTTTTTAGTTGGATTTTTGTCACTCATTTTTGTCACTTTTTCATTGCTTTTGTAGTCACGATTTTGTCGCTCTTTTTCGTTGCGTTTTTATCCTCGTTTTCGTCTCATTTTCGTTGTTTTTACCAAGAAGCTTTTAGATTGGGGTAAGCCAAACTGGAGAAAATGTGCTTGGTTCAGGTGGGAGTTAAAGAGGGGGTATTATGTTCTTTTCAATCACATAGCACCAGTCTATAGCATACTACAATGATGACGTAACCTTCTGTTGGTCTGTATATGCAGTAAATTAAAATAACTGCCTTGAATAAAATTGCTCTCTCAAAATGGCTGTACTGAACATCTTGAAAAAGGCCTCTGTCTCTTTAAGAAGCTTTCCGACACGCCCCCTTCAGCACACTGCTGTGGCATCTAAACAACAACACTGTGCAGGGAGGGGGCTCTGCTGAGCTGAGGAGCAGTGGTTGGTGGCTTGGCTGGTGACAAAGGTCCAGAGGCATCTCCAGGAGGTGGGGGCGTTCCTAGGAGGACTGAGGCATAGCTACACCTAAAATGGCTGCCGTCTAGTTTTTACTGATTACTCAAAAATATGTGAATGAGCCAAGGCAACACTCCAGGCATGTGTTTAATGAGGGAATGACATAATAACATGATATAAAGCTTGAAAAAGTCGATTTTACATAATAACCCCCCTTTAAGAGGTTAAACATATACCAAAACTAGGGTCAAACTGCAAATAATTGTGCTGTATTATGAATACAAATTAATATCTTATTTGGGTTTGTGGATTGTTGTGATACTTGTAGTACAGTAGACAGCACATTGCTTATTATTAGCTTTTTGGCCTTGAAAGGCTGAAGTTTTCTGATTTTCTGACTTCGACTATGGGGATTGAGAGCAAGTGAACCCCCAAAATAAAACCATTGCACTCTATTGCATGCTCCACCTTTAGAGAGCATAACAATGGGAGCGTTTGTGTGTTTAAGGCCTTTTGCATTTGTAAATGTCATTAGTTTTGTCTTTTATAGCGTTTAAAACCAGCAGGTAAGAAAGAGATTGGCCACGGTACATTTCTCTTATTAAAACTGCAAACCTATTATTACAAATTCATATACTTTTTGTGAACTCTCTTCTCATTTCTTTAAGATGTATAAGCCTGTATTGCTGATCTAACTGCAATCCAGCACATGGGCAGGTCAAAGAGTGGGGGTAGACGGTCTATCAAACTCACTCACACCAAGTTCCTTTATTTGCTTCGTATCAATCTGAGCATTAACCCTGTGCTAATGGGACAGCTGTGGGTCAGTGCCTCACATCTCCCCGGTGCCAATCAGCGCCTTAAGCCGAGAGATCAACCTTCGGGACAGAGGCCCTCGTCTGCCTCAGAGTGGCTTTTTAAACGCGGAGACACCCGTATCGATTTTAGCTCTAAAGTCTGCATGATGCGGGCGCACGAGAGAGGGGGGTAATGTTGGTGGGGAGATGCCTGTGAGTCTGCTCCTATGGTCTCCCCTGGACTCCCCTGGCTCTTCCCTGGTCACCCTCTACCGAACAGGGGCTGACAGATTGACCCCTCTCTGAGCCACTCAACCTGCAAACAGCATGAGGGCAGCGGCCTGGAGCTCGCGGGGCAACACCAACAGTGCTCTGGGTAATAGAAAAGGGGTTTAACCTTAATGTTGGTGCCAAAACCCGGCTAGAGGCCAAGTAATCCCCCCAGCGCCGCGCTCATTTGAACTGCCTGTTTTTCATTGCCCTAACTCTCTCTGTGTGAAAGACAGTGACACTGCCCCTGAGGCTTTGGAAGTTGAGGGATTCCCAGAAAACTTTGTTAATCTCGTGACTTATTAGAGTTACAATATAATGCTTGTTGAGCATAGATATTTGTTGGCAATGCAAATTTCAGTGATTCTCAACAGCTGGGTCGTGACCCAAAAGTGGGTCTTGGGCATTTTACAGTTTGCCTTGTGATCAATGTTTCAAACCACAGAGTTGAGGAAAAACACTTTACGGTACTTTTTTTTTTTTGGGGGGGGGGGGGGGCTCAACTTGTCAGTGTACGTTGAAGAACCATAGAGCATTAAATCAACCATTCAATGATTTTTTCATTCGGTTGCATTTTTAACCTCTTAAAGCCTGAATTAATTTCCAATTATAGAAAAAAATATATTATCAGTGTTTTTGCTTTCAAGCTGATGCTAAATTAAGTGGAGATTGTTCATTTATCTGTAGCACATAGTATAGATATAGTTTTAGGTATGTCGCAAATTAGCGACAACAGGCACAAATGGAACATTAGGTATGTCACTCGCTGCTTTCATCACATGATGTAGGGGAAAAAAAGCAAGGTGCAGACAATTTATCTACATAACATAGACATGTCACCATTTTTATTACTAATTATCATATTTTACTCCCTTTTCTGAGGTGAGGTCATTTCACATCAGCCTGTCTAGGGACAACAGATGGAAATTAGCCTATGGCTAAAATCTGACATATTTACATATTTTATATGTTCATTAATATGTACTGTCCCTACTTAAATAAATAAATAAATAAATGAATGCCACCATATGGCTATTGCAGTTTTCCATTATGGCCTGACGTCGCTAATTCATGACGTACCTAAATCTTCAAATAACAAAAAAAATATCCATCACACGAAGTTCATTCCAATAAATAATCTAAAGATGGAAACGATGAGCAGCACAAATCAGAGATACAGTAGCTACAAGCTAATTTTCATCTGTAGTCCCTGGGCAGAGGCAGAGTGACAGCAGGTTTATACAGTGACCAATGAGCATTCTTACTTAAGACCATTCACAATATAAAATACAGATAAAACACCAGCAAAAGGATCTATCTAAAAGCTTCTCGACTTTACAGCCAATAGGCCAGTGTCACGCCTCATTTGAAAGCTACAAAGTGGATCTAAACGGATGCTTTTCCTCGCATTGTTGCCGTGTTTCTGTCACTTTTTAAAACACTTTTTTTTTTACTTTTTTGTCACACGTTGTCGTGTTTTAAATCACATTTTTGTCACTTTTCATCGCTTTTTTTGGTCACTCTTTTGTCGCTTTATTTGCGTTTTCATACTCATTTTCTTCTCGTTTTTTATCACTGTTTTGACGCTTATTTTCAAGACGTTTTTAGATTTGCGTAAAGCCAAACGGGAGAAAATGCGCTCGGTTCAGGCGGGGTTAAGAGGTTAAGCATGACATGCGTAATATTCATTTGACAGCAGGGCAACAAAACACAGCCAATATCATAATTGCAATTATCAAACTTTTTATTACACACTACTTTTCCTCAGTCATATTACATTACCTGTCTTTACACTCTTTACACTCTTACAGAGGAATTGAACCGTTCCCATTGTAGACATTTCACTGGGTAAGAGCCACTTGAAAAAAATGGTCAAAAGACTTTCAATAGTTCAATTGTCTGGAGTAAAAAAATACCCACTACAGTTGAGTCTGCGTAACTATGTGTTCCCCAGTATCTAACATAGGCTCTTCAAAGCCCTGAGCCTGTGAAGTGAAGTATGCATATCTAATCATTAGGCTGAAGTATTTTGAATATCTTAAAAAAAAAAATTAACACTGAATAGGCCTGGGCACTTTGGGTAAAATATGCTAATTAACACACTTGAAATTTCCCATATGAAATCTATCTGCACCAAGACAATGAAAAAATAATTACAACAGAGGTAGAATTACAATGGGCATTTTAATCAACCCCTGCACTAGCATTTCACCCTATTTATACCGCTTTTGATTCCATGACCCACTGTAAGTAATCACTTGAAAATTACAGCTCAGTTTATAATAAGGCGACGCTTTGGACACACTTTCTACAGAGACAAAGCACCAAGGATAAAGCTATGGACCTTGCATAACAACTTCACCATGCGGCTCCTATAGATGGAAAATATTTTTAAATGTCTGTGGTTATAAGGATTTTGACATCTCAAATAACTTTACAATATATAAGGGGACACAGGAAAGTCTTGTAATGAGAATTATCACATCTAATCATTTTTGATTGCCTTATTTCTGTTATGAGGCCTGTGCTTGCTACAGCCTATAGCAGCAGCTGTGTCATTCACTATTTTATGAATTTACACGGGTCAGTTTAAAGACTCCTATCTGTACATCATCGATTTACATTCCAAACAGAACCCTCAACGCTACAGACTGGGTGTCAAAAGAAATATTAACAAACTCTGACACTAATTTACTTATGTTTACATGGTATTATCGTGCAGTGACATCGCCATCATCAAGTGAGCAATCATGATAAAAGACAAATTCTGTTGCACAGTGTTCTATAATGACAAAATAAAGCACCTTAACCTTAAAGCAGTACTAAGTAACTCTTGCCCCTAGAGGCCATAAGCGCCACTGCAGGTGCCGTAGCATGTCGCGTTGTTTTACTCATTAATTCTCCGTGAGAGTAAATACTATGCTGACGGAAAAGACAAAGGGAGAGAGGGATATTGTACATCCAATTACACAATGGAGATACATTTTTTCACTCAAATTTGGCTGTAAACACTGTTAAAGTGGCGCTAGCCCGCAGTTAGCTTTGCCCGTTAGCCTGTTAGCTTCTTCTTCGCGATTCCATTAGTGTATATTGGTGACTCCTACCCGGTGGCAGGCAAGTTGCAATTGTGGTTTTCTGGCCAGAGACACCAGGGGGAGATGAAAGACCCCCCAATCATCCCATTAACACTTGTATTACCCCCAGAGGGACTACGATTGATTAGGGTAAACAAGTTACTTAGTACTGCTTTAACCTTAACCTTTGAGCAACTCATTGACCTAAAGTAAAACGTCCTGTGACACAAAAATCCCTTATGAACCCTAAAGTTTAAATATCCCAAACTGGCTTTTATAATTCTGCAAAGTCTATACATATATCCAGGCACAATCCCAGATTAACTCAAAGGCCGGAGTAATGTCTGCACTTTAAAAGACATGCACGTTGCTTGACCTTCCTGTCTCACCACTTCTCCCTGCAGATAAAAAAAAAGAAGACCAACCTGCTCTTAAGAAGCTTGTAAGGTCATCTTTATCCAGCTCAGACGCACTAACAACTATTCGACAATCCAATGAATAATGTGACAATTTAAGTCCGAAAAGTGGAACGCTTTGGTGCCAATTTATTTCACGGCTCTGTTTTCAGTAGATATCAGCCCAGAATGGTCTCCTGAGGAATCCCGAGATCTCCCACAAGACTTCTCCTCATCTCCAGAGTAAAGAAAGCCCTCACTGAAAACAACCTTAAATCAAGGGCAATTCAACCCATTACAATTTGAACGCTCAAATTTGGCCTGAAAATTCATCAAATACTGTACTAATATAATGCAAATGCAAATTAGGGCAATTACTCAAAATTCAGTTAGGATTACAACATGATGTATTGATTTATGTATTATTTGTTTATTTTATTGATAGATGGATGGATTGTTAGTTTCATCAAATCACCTTAATCACAGCCAACATCATTCTGGTTACGTGTTCGCTTTAAAATGGACAGTTTGCCATACAGTTTTTATATGTTTACCCTCTTGTAAGAAAAGGTGCTGACATCAGCTTGTCAAAACACGGTTGTTGAAACATTACAAAGGCCTTATTTTTTGTTGTTTAAAAAAAAAAAAAAAAAAATCTGTCTACAGCACAAGAACTTAGCATTCCCCCAGGTTCAGAGAGAGCTGGGGGGCAGGACTCAGGCAGGAGGATGATTTCATATTGATTTCCTGTTTGTGCGGTAAAGAAGACTCTCAATTACAGCTGCCGGCTAGGGATGCTATGAGTTGCCCTGAGAGAATATATTTCGGATGGGTAGACTAAATTTACGGTTCTTGGCATAAATACAAGCTTACAGACTTCAGCTCAGGTTTACTCATTCATTTCTCTTTTTACCAGGGCTTTCCAAAGCGGAGCTACCACGGACCGTAAGCAGTGAGCCCTCCGAGTACCGAATGTAGGCTGAGACCATTTACCATTCAGCCTCTACTGAGAGAAATGACTACATTTAAACTTAGGAAATAGGGATATCTGGATTAACCCGGTGAGTGAAATAATGGTATAAATAATAATAATAATGCATTGGTTTTATCTAGCGCTTTTCTGTACACTCAAAGACGCTTTACATTGCACTATTCATTCACGCCATACCTGGTGATAGAAAGCTACTATTGTAGCCACAGCTGCCCTGGGGTAGACTGACTCCAACCACCACCAACCACTCACTCACTCACTACATTCGCTTGGCTTCCTGGTGTTCCCAAACGGTCTCCCATCCAAGTACCGACCAGGCCCTTCCCTGCTTAGTTTCCAAGGTCTAACAGGATTGGGCATCGCAAAGGCGGTATGGCCACAAATATACAGCTGTTGAAACAAAGCATAACAATTTAGGAGGATAACGTTTCTTTACCGCTTTTTTTTACATGTAGCCCACTGTATACATGTAAAAAGTGAAATGCTCGATGAGGAATAACTATAGACGTTTTAGAGCTTTCTGCCATGTTACAATGTTATAACATACACAGAGTTATGTTTTGTCATTGATACATGTTTGAGTAATCTTTACTGAGCAGCAACTATTCGAAAACTTGTAAATCTTGCTGTTTTTGTTTTGTTTTCTTACCACATAGACACAGATTTCATCAGGAGGCTTTCTGTGCAATAAAGCAACACGCTGGCTGCAGGACCTATGGCTGTCACGATCATTACAAATATATCGACATATTGTTCAGTAAATGACAAACAAACGTTACATTTTTGGGCTCAATATTTGTCGTCTTTTCAATCATCTGCATTTCCCCCCCATTTCTCACATTTTTCTTTTTTTTAATTTTTTTACCCAAACACAGGCACTTATCAAACTTTTTAGGTTTAGAGTTTGTTTCTGTGACATTAAAAAAGGTCTTCAATAATAGTGTTTATCGCAAAACATTTTGCCTGCCTCAATATATCGAACTTCCAAAAACTCTTTATCGTGACAGGCCTAGCAGGACCTTCTAAAAGCATTCAGCCTTTGACAGTAAACATCTGAGAAGCAGAAGAACATTACCTGTTCAGAGCATCTGTAAACCCCCCCAGACGCCTCATTTTGAAGAAGAAGAAGCAAAGTAAAGTGTGTGTAAATGGTGGAGGGTGACATCAATAACAACACAAAACTGTCGTCACTGGGGTCCATCTGCTCAAAAATGAAAGACAGACAGGCCTCCAAAGCACAAGACACACACCTAAGGAGCGACAGGGACCTCCTCATACTTGCGCGCCACTCATACTTTCATTTTAGCAAAAAAAAAAAAAAAAATCATTGTTCGCCACTTAAGTAAACAAGCCACAGGCGAGACTTTAAACTCCATGCGAGCAGAGAGCCAGGAAAGAAAAGCACGCTGGAAAAGTTAACAACAGAGAAACAAACAAAAAAGTAGCTGCGTCAATTTCAAACATGATCCACTCAAGGATGGAAGCAATTAGCAGCTATTCAGCCGAGCCAATGCAACCCATTTAACCCCTTCCCAAGAACATCATTGATTTGAGTAGTGAAACGATTTCGCTACAATATGTCCAAATGTTGATTCGTACATACGTTTTCACCTCTTAACCCCCACCTGAGCCAAGCACATTTTCTCCAGTTTGGCTTTTACCCAAATCCAGTAGCAACGAAAACGAGGATGAGAATACAACAACAAAAAGTGACAAAAAAAAGCAACAAAAGAGCAACAAAAACACAATTAGAGGTTTAAGGTTTAAGTTTACCCCCAACGTACTGGTCTCCATTTATTGGGACTTAGGCCTGAATGATATTGGTGAAAAGGGAGAATCATGTTGGAGAGGTATGAAGTAGAGGTGCACCGATCCAGCATTTTTGCTGGATCGGTGCTGGATCGGTCCTCTTATTTTCATTGAGAGATAAATAAAGTATTTTCTTGTTACAGATCACGTATCAATTATATCTATTAATAAACTAATGTAAAAAACATTTAACAAGAATCACTGGATTTTTGACACTATCCTTGGGACAGGCTAATTTACATTAATAGCTCACATAAAGTGATCTGTGATCATTACAAAATCGGCCACTGCTGAAGCCAAGTGTTTGTATTTTATTTCATTCGGCTACTTTAGATATTTCTATCATAGATTCTCACCCAGCCTTGATTATAGGCACTTGATTATTATTAGCATACTCCCACTAGCTGTAGCATGCCGTTGCTAGCCGCTTGATTTTGTGCAGTGATCAATAATACGTTTGCGGTGATTGAATTCCCCAGGTGCTTAGCTTCAAAATGATATACAGCACGTCTATATTCACTTCTGTTTAGTCGGTGAAAGTTGTGTTTTTAAAGCGGTGAGAGACAAAACTGGTATCGGTTCAGTATCTGATATTTGTAGCCGATACCCGATATCGTATTTTTTCCAGTATCGGCTCTGATATCCGATACCAGTATCGGATCAATGCATCCCTTGTATGAAGTTCAACTATTGTGGAGCTCTTCCAAATCAAAATAAATAAATACAAATAATAAAAATGTTTTTTTCTATGACAGGAGTGAACATGTTTAGCACAGATGGTTAGGCTTACAAGACGTTACACTGTGATGGCTTCTTTTAAAGATGCAAACTCACCCCTGCTCCATGCAAGTTCATGTGACAACAAGCACCTCGACAGCTGAAAAATGTTAAGGAGGCTGAAATTAGAAGCTCCTAAAGTGAAATAACATCTTGCTTTTCACTTACAACATACCGTAACCATCTCTGTATACTGTACAACCGATGGTAAACATGTCCACAGCATTAAAAACAGTTCATTATTCATCATCCCACAGCTTTCACAGATTATTAAACTTACTTCTAATTGGCTCGCAGTGATTGGTCCTCTCCTCAGTCACATGACCTTCTGAGGCCGGTTTCCAGGACGTCACGCTTCTTCCGGTTGATTCAGAAACATCTAGAGTCACATGCAACGTTTGACAATTAGCAAAACCTCACACTCGCATGTTGTAATCAGCTTATATGATGTGTAGTATGCGTACAATTACCAGAAACACACTGGGCTTGTGTGATGATTAGCAAAGACCAAAAGTGCAGAAAACATGGTTATTTTAGGTGACTGTACGGCTTTCCATGTAGTTTACATGAATGCACAATTACTCAAAATCATCTAAGAATACCAATGCACCAAACGCTAGGGCTGCCAACTTTGGTCTTTTAGTCGACTAATTGGTCGATGCCGTCGTGGCCGACCAAGATTTTCATTGGTCGACTAAATGCATGCATTTTGCAATGATTGAGATGCTCTCAATTTACATAACACCACAGGCCTGTGGCAGGTCTATCTTTTACTTTGGGCTAATATTTCATTATAAAAACAGATATATCAAAGTTTTACAGACAGAGTGACGTTTGAATTGTTTGTGTTAAATGCTTTTGCTAAAAAAAATGGGAAAAAAAAACTTTGAGGAGAGAAATGAGGACGGAAGAGCGCCTCATGCGTACGCATAAGCAGCTGAGATCAGGGGCTCTGTGTCTTGGCGAGATGTTGCCTTCAATAGGCCAGACTTCTACAGTTGTTTAAACCACAAATACCCTGGTTCTACAGTTAAATAGCCGATACGCGAGTCTGATGCCTGTCCTCTGTCAGCAGCTCTACTAAAGCACATAGGAGAACGAAGCGAAAGTGTAACGTCAGGCTCCGCAGCTCATGGACCTGCTGTGTTTTTCTCTGCTTAATTCTGGCTTATTTCGAGACATTCACTACACCGTGCAGCGCAAAAGTCAAAGAAATGAAGCGTCCTGAGAGGACGTCATACGGAACCACGCGGGCGGCGCATTTCAGAATAAAGCACATGGCTCGTGTTTACATTACGGCGAAACAGAGACAAGTGTCACACGGAAGTGTGACCCACAGGACATTTGAGAACAGGGACGATGATGGAAGAAGAGAACTACCACTTTATTTGGATTATATGGATGTATGGACAGCACATGTACAGCAGCAGATGCAGGAGTGAGGCAGGGAGCTGGAGTCTGAGATTAAAGGCAATGTGACTTTTGTATACATAAATTCAGCGTTTACGTTGCTTCTATGTATAAATAGTAGTTACAGCACGAGCTCCCAAAGTTTTATGTCTTATGAATGCAGTTTGGGATATAATTCTATGAGTTTGGGTCAGAGAAGTTGTAGTTTTGTCAGCGCCATGCCACACCCCCTTTTAGTCGACTAATCGTTGGTCAGAGAATGTTTTTGGTCGACCAAGAAAATCTTACCCTACCAAACGCCAAAGGTACTGAGATTGACAACAAGACAACAAAAACACCACAATACATCATAATGCACAATATGAGACCAAAGCTGTTCAGGTAAGGCCTGCCAGAGTCTGGATCTCATTTTCTCTCCTCCCGCTGCTCCCGGGTGTGCTCTACCTGCCAAGCTCCGTTTTACTGCCATAAAGACTGCATTCATGTGCATTGGAAAAAGTTAGTGAGCAACATCGAAGCCTGATAGCTGCGCATAAACACGGGGAGACACTTTCACTCATCTCTATGGGCCACTGACTTCAAAATAACAGGGCCTTTTGGTCACTGAACAGTACTGCTTTGTTCCGCCAATGATTTGTATTAACCATTTCATGCCAAATACATGCACGCAAACTTGAAACTATTGCTTTGGGAAAAAAATGAAGAAAATGAGCTATGACTCAGCAGCAGCCATGGCAGCAGCTCTCTCTCTCAAACAGTAAGGACATAATGGTGTGTTTGGCACAAAGCTACAGCAATCTCTGTAAGCGGTGACAGTAGGTGGCCAGTGGGACAAGTTATATGGACCCCCTTTTCAGCACAGGATTAGTGTACGGGTGCAGCAGTGGCGATAGCAGCAATCCTATGTGATGCATCGTGGTATTTAGTGATCACACTTAGACATAAATTGCTCTATTCTCAGAACATCCACAGTCCCCAGGGAAGAAGCAGAGCCAGTCTTAACTATGAGTGCCTTTGAAGGTCCACTGAAAATCCATTCGCAATCCAGCAGCCCCACTGATTGCTTACTTTGTCCTACTTTGCTATTTTTTGACAGTGCCATAATGACGCCTGGTATAAATAGGCTAGTTAACGGTCCGTTGCTTGTTTGAAGAAAAAAAAAATGAAAAGGGGGTGTGGAATATGAGAAAATTAGACATGTGATAATCTTAGGGGCAACTAGGAAGTTAATTAAAAAAACTATAATTGGCTGTGGTAACTGTTAATAGTAACCAGTGAGGGGAAAAAACATGTTCAACACTCAGCACATGGGGCACACTTACAACAGGCAACTCAATTTCTGCAACACTCTGGCTCTACTTAACATTAAAGCCTTAAAGTCAAGCTTTTAAAGTATGTTTTGTTTTTTAACCTGAAGAGGGTAACCCCAACTTGGAGAGGAAACAACTTATTCTCCCCGTGCAGGACTCACCGAGTGCAGCGGACAGCAGCGGTCTTGTCTCCAGATGGAGGCCCTGTCCTGTTCCAGCCGGCCCATCTTGAGTACGCACCGTCTCCTTGGACATGGGACACTCAGATTTCGGGACCACGCGCGCACAAGTACCAGTTCCTCCTTTTCCTCACCCCTCAGCGCTTCAAAAAAACAAAGAAAGAAAAGAAAATCAATGTCTCCTCGTTAGTTAAGACACACGGGAGACAAAGCAACACAGCAGATCATTACACAAGTTTAGAAGTTGCCTGCTTATTCACACACACACACACGGAGTGACGTCAAATCGCAGTAAAACTTAGTGGAAATTTCCCTTCACTCGCTTTTGCATTAACCTGTTGAAGATTTCCATGTGTAGAGCAGACTTAGTTCTCATACACTCCATTTGTCAAAAAAAAAACTAAACAAAAAAGACGCCCAAAAGTGCTTCTTATATCCAAGTTGAACGCGCTGTTTATAAAGCGTTAAAACGTACCTTTCAAACATGACAACTCCTTCGCTTCAAATCTGAGTTATTTTCATCCTTCCTTCCTTCGACGCACGCCCGAGACGTTTGGGAGGAAAAAACTCAAAAGGAGGCGAAAGAGAAACTTGCTGTTCCAAAAAAAAGACGTTTCTACAAGTTTAGTCGCCAACGTGCCTCACAGTCCTGCTTAGTAACGCGCCGCTGACGCATTCAGAAATAACAACAAATCGTCGCGGCGCCTTCAACGCTCAGTGGCGACAGTTTGCAGGGGAAAGTTGTAGTTCTAAAACATTTTCATCATATCCGGATTCCTGCAGGAAGGCTCCAGCCACTCACACCGCTCCGCTCTCCCTCTGCTTCCCATAAGAGCAGCACAGATTGCACTCTGCTTTGCCCTCCCAGACGCCACGTGCCAATATACAAACAAAAAATTATGTAGCCTAACCAAAATGTGGGGTTATCAAGGATGTCGTTTAAGTGGTGGTTCCGTTCTAAAGTGGAACACAACTTGCATTTACTGACATTATATTCTGCAACAGTTAGAAGTTATAGTTAGCCTATACCAGTCTCAATATCAGGGCCACTATAACCAAATTCCAAATCATAAAACATATTACATTTTAATCTGTTTAAAAAATAAAAAATAAAAATAAAAAATAATAATAATAATAATAATAATAATCCTCTTAAATCAGGGGTTCCCAAACCTTTTCGGCTGGGACCCCAAAAACTGGCACGTAAACAACTCGGGACCCCATTGTATAAAGTTATTGCCTCTTACTTTAGGCCAGGAAAACATTTTAAAATCACATTAATATGTATTTAAACCATTTATTTTGAATAATTGAATGGATTTCACAACTTATAGGCTATTTTACACTCAAACATATACTAAAAACAGTAGCATTTCTCTATTTGTTTCATCTTGAAATCATCTGGGGACTCCTAGGCCTCGCGACCCCCGACGGGTCCCGACCTCCACTTTGGGAACCACTGCCTTAGATTATTGTTGAATTAAGCATTGACTAAGCTCATAAACCCAAAGCAATGATCAGACAACCAGCCATTACAGTTGATCAGTATTGGAAAAAAAATACTTTCTGGGAAAGCCTTGTGGCCCTCTGAAAATTGTTTTCCGCCAGCACCTGTTGAAAACCATATGCCTGCATTATACAACTGTACTTAACTTTAACCTCCTTTCAGATAGTTTGTATAAATATGTTGAAACACTGTTTCATTGATATTGCACATGGTCTACACCAGTGGTTCCCAACTTTTTTTCCTTGAGCCCACCCACCCTGCACATGTTGTAGTCAGGCCACACGCCCTAATTCAAAACCGAGGCCCCTTAAATGTATAAAATCCTAAACATAAGGGACAATAAGCATCTATTTTAACATATGAACTGACATTGGAGTGCTATATGTTTCTTTACTCTTTTTGCAGTCATATTTGATTATTTGATTATTTTAAATCACTTTTGGCCTGACCCTCTGAGCTCTGGGCCCTCCCTACAATCCCCTGGGCTAGGCCCGCCCCCCAGGTTGGTAACCACTGGTCTACACTTAATCATGAATCATTATTGTGTACTTTTGAACGGTAACTCGAGCAAAATAAGGACTGCTTTGCTTGAATATCCCTTTATATACATGGGTAAAGTGAGTGGGAGATGGGATTCGAACCCTCAACTTTCCAGTTTTGAGAAGTCCTGCTCTATACCATCTTCGCCATAATCACCCCTTGTCATTTTCAATACATGACCTACTTTACCGGACAAAAGACCAGCCATATATAATGTGCTTTGACTTTTGACCCCTTAAAATGTTTCTGATTGAGAATTGTCCTCTTTTTTTTTTAGTTTTCCACATCATTTTCAGTCTAATTTTAAGTCCCCTTGTGTGTGTGTTACCGTCTCGCTGATTGCCATCATATCCATTCAACTGTATTGGTAACAGTATCAGTGAGATTTGCACGGGGCAACGTGAGACTGTGCAGGTGATTGATGTGAAATATGCCCTCCCTCATTGACTGGCTGAACTCCATTTTCTGCTCCTAATGCAGAAATCACTGCGGGTCCCCGGCATAATGATTTACGATGAATCTGTGTCAATGTTGAACTCGGCAAACCCCACGTAATCCATCTTGCAGATATACCTAGCTACACCCCGCCCCACCTCACCCCTGCCTTGGCGATGGGTAGGTGAAGAATGCACCCCCCCCCCCCCCCCCCACCCCATTCTATAAGTGTTGAATCCATTACAAGGCTGATGTGTAATCACAGTGGACCCCGTGCCCCTCAGACAGTAATTACCTGAATACGGATACTCCCTCACTCCATCCCCCAGAGCAGCTCCACGCCAAGAACTCCGTTAACCAGCATGCATTGCTTTAGTTCAGCTATAAGGTGGACATGTATTATATATTTGAGCGATGAGAAATGTATTCAGTAAAATGTAGTTGTAAGATTTGGCCTTGCAGCTCTGACAGATTGGATCATGCATTGGATTTTTTTTTTTCAGCGTTATTCTTCATCCACTGAGTGACCTTTCTCCAATCACACTGAAATAACATTTTCTTTTTTTTACTTTACTGGGCAAGTTTTTTTGTATTTGTCATGCAATCGATTGTTTGGTTAAAGCAGCATTAAGTAACACAAGTGTAATACAAGTGTTAATGGGATGATTGGGGGGTCTTTCATCTCCCCCTGGTGTCTCTGGCAAAGAAAACCACAATTGCAACTCCCCCGCCTCCTGGTCGGAGCCACCAATACACACTAATGTAATCACGAAGAAGAAAAAATATATCTCCATTGTGTCATTGGATGTACAATATCCCTCTCTCCCGACTTGTCAGCGTAGTATTTACTCTCACGGACAATTAATGAGTAAAAAAAAACGCAACATGCTACGACACCTGCAGTGGCGCTTACGGCCTCTAGGGGCATGAGTTACTTAGTACTGCTTCAAGGCTGCGGCACATAATGACTGAATACCTTTTTGTGAGTTTTTGTTTCTTCACCCTCATCATAGTTCCAGCTCCGACAGATTTCTGAAAGTCTCTCCACTCTTCACCCCCATCCCTTTTAGCAGTTTTATCCAATGCCTGTGGGGGTATTATGCTTTTTTCAATCACATAGCACCAGTCTATAGCATACTACAATGATGACGTAACCTTCTGTTGGTCTGTATATGCAGTAAATTAAAATAACTGCCTTGAATAAAATTGCTCTCTCAAAATGGCTGTACTGAACGTCTTTGAAATAGGCCTCTGTCTCTTTAAGAAGCTTTCCGACACGCCCCCTTCAGCACACTGCTGTGGCATCTAAACAACAACACTGTGCGGGGAGGGGGCTCTGCTGAGCTGAGGAGCAGTGGTTGGTGGCTTGGCTGGTGACGAAAGGTCCAGAGGCGTCTCCAGGAGGTGGGGGCGTTCCTAGGACTGAGGCATAGCTACACCTAAAATGGCTGCCGTCTAAGTTTTTACTGATTAACTCAAAAATATGTGAATGAGCCAAGGCAACACTCCAGGCATGTGTTTAATGAGGGAATGACATAATAACATGATATAAAGCTTGAAAAAGTCGATTTTACATAATACCCCCCCCCCTTTAATAGAGTTTCTGTTTTTTTTTGGATATACAGTAAATATAATTTGATCATTGCTCAGATTTTTCTAACATCTTCTTTATCGCTGTTGGAAGGTATTCCGTGCCAATGTCCAAATAAATGAAAGGTTGCGAGACACAGGCTACCGAAACAACATGCAAATCCAGCGGCGACAGAATGGAAAAGCCAAAAGGAGTTTGTACGCTTTGAGGGAGTACACGCAACATGACTTGAGCATGAAATCAACCTCCGCTTCTTTGTCTCTCTTACACAGTGACACCGCCAGTGCTGCTGACAAACATTATCTGCGGTGTGATCATGTGCAGCGTGTCAAACACTCAGCCCCCCCCCCCCCCAACACACACACACACACACACACACACACACACACACACACACGCCCACGTCCATAAGTCAAAGTCAGAGTGGATGTGTGGAGCGGCGGGCTGTCACACTGTGTCAGCTCTGTTACAGTCACATCTCACAAAACACAAGGAAGCATCTCTCTGTTGACTTTATCTGTTTGTTTGGCAGAGGCCTGATTGCCGGAGTGTGTAGTGGGGAGCAGAAACGTTAGCTCGCAGACAGGCTTAATCCTCACTCCGCTCGAATGGAGAGCCCGAAAACAAACGTGCGTCTTTGTCACTGCACTAATACCACACACGGCCTCAGACACTCTCACAGCCAACCCCTGGCTTTTTTGTATGTCCCCTTTCGAAAAGTGTAATCCTTCAGTGTGTCTTTAAATAAGCGTGGAACCTTTTGATATTTAGTTCGAGGTGAGATGTGTTGAAACTACCGATTAGAAATGAGCTGAAAATGAATACAAGAAGTACACAATGTTTTAATCCTAACTCTTAGAAAGTTTAAACGCAGTATTTTATGTAGTGTGTTAATTGCCAAAAGCCTCTTATTTTCCCACAGTCATCTTCATGTTCTGGTGTTTAGTTCCATTGTAAAACTTTTCCAGGAATGTGCTTTAAAGCAGACCTGGAAGAACAAAATACCTGTAATTTGATCTAATGAGCTTTTCACTCTCTGCGGCTCCATAGAAATGCTAAATCTGACCCACGCTGACCTTATGCTGGACATGAATGGTTGATCGTGAGATGTGGCGTTGCTTTGAACAGCAAGAAGCGGCACCTGTACCTGATCAAATCTTCAAACATTTTACACACAGTCAGCCTGGAGAAGTTAATAAGTAAAGGGTTTTGAAGCTGACCGTGACGCTAGCTGAACTCTAACGCCCTCGCATGATTAGAAACATTACGGCAAAGTCAGAGGAAAGTTTTCTGAGAATTGTTTGAGGATGCTTGATCAAACAGTTCAAACCATTTATTGGCCCAACAGATGAAGCAGACAGGTTTTGGTGATAAAACTATTCTTTTTAAAAAGCAGACAAAAAGCTATGATTAGCTTTTCATTTTATAATTTCATAATTAATTCATTTTTATTATTATTATTATTATTATTATTATTATTATTATTATTATTATTATTATTCATTTATCCCTTAGTGTTTTCTGTTTCTGTAACATTTTTCAAAATTGTTCATTATCATGCAGAAAATCAATGTAAGCGAAGTTACCATATTTAGTTCATTGTCCTTTAAGGGGTAAATATAATACTTAAAATACATTAAGTACTTCAGTCTTGGGTATTCAGGAGACGTTGTGTTTTGTGATATTGATGTTTGAATGATCACACCTGTCATAGGCAAGAGTTTTTGTAATGTTATTGTGCTTTACATGCAGTGGGCGGGGTCAGTCACCTTTGTAACCTTTGGCAACATAAAAACATAGTCCTAGGATTTATTGGTTCTTTTGTCAAGAAAATACTTTAAATATGAACAATAGGTGCAACGGGCATGTCCAAATATGGACAAAACTAGTTAACTTTAGGTTAAGTGAATAGGGCGTATGATCAAATACGGTGCCTTCCTTTTTCATGCTGTAATTTCACTTATTTCCCTAGGTCTTCCAAAACTAACACATATATCATCACTTAGCACAATTATTCACCAATAAAATGTGTGAGTTTCATCAACTTACCACGTTAGTTTTCAAGAACCATGAATTTAGCCAGACTTGGGTTATTTTCAGACTTTAGAGAAAACAGGGGTTGAGAGCGCGACAGGTCTCTGCTGATTGGTCAAATGTCACAGTAGTGGGATCTGTGATGTAGGGTGATTGCTAATAATAAAGGGTTATTCATCTTATTGTTGCCAGTGCCATGACACTGAAACTTTGGGTGAACTGATAGCATTGTTTAGACTGATTTAAATTCTACAGTATACTATATTTATGCCAAATTAATAAGCATAATTATGCCGTTTTGAATAGGGTGTCGACAATTTGTAGATGTAGCAAACTAATCCGCTACAGGGCCAGCGCCAGTTTTGGAACTGGATTGCATGCAATTTTAGGATTTAGGAATTTTTAAACGGGCACTTGCTTGGGACCGCTATATCATGCTTTACAGTAATGTGTGCCAGATAATCCTCCACGAATAGTGTTTACGATTTTTGTAATTCTGCATATTTAGTCTGCATGGCTCTTCCACTGTTAAAATCCTTAGAGTCCCTCTCTCAGTAATGTCATAATGAGTCACAATGCTCCTCCTGGTCCATATACAGCTGGTCACAACTTAATCATTATGTATTCATGAGCAACTTAGTACTTTTATGCTTGTTCCTTAATAGTTTAATTCTACACTCTGTTTGCAGAAATATGAGTGCCATCTGCTGGTGTTTCGTAACAACATTTAAAAACAACAGTCTGTGAAAGTTTTTATTGTATGTTTTGTGCTTGACAAGTTCTTTAATCTGAATTTGAACTACAAATACCAACAGAGAGGTGTCCACGGTAGTTTCATAAAGAACTATTTAAACACATCTTATGGATATATTCTCAGAGCAGATACAAATGTACCTTGTCCATTAGTCAGCTGTTTCAGTTGTATTGTGTTAATATAAAAAACCTAATATATAGAGGCTGGTTATGGTAATTCAATCACAGCTATAAACAGAATTCAAGTATCATTATGTCAGCAGTGATATACCCGCAGTATAATGCGCAACGTCGGCACAGCTCTTTATGAATGCTGCATCACAACACAAACACATTATGGATTCTGACATTTATGAGTTAATACCTGCCACTTAACATTACACACACGCCACTCACGCTTACAGGCACATTAGTGACTTCGCCATATTGTGACAAGTGACATGATGGCACAAGTTAGTGACAGCGATGATGCCTGTATGTGCTGCGTACGTGATCTGAGCATTTGGCGAGACGCTGTCAAGATAACGGAGAGACCAGTGATTTGTTCTCATTTGTGTCTCTGTGTAATTCTGAAGAATATTCACTCTGCCGCCTACAAAAGTTTGCTGCCTATAATTCGTCCTTTGTTGCCTTTGTTGTGGGACATAGCAGGATAATCAAAAATGTCAGACAGCGTGGATTTGTATGATCCTTCCCAGATTTACATAAACCATGAGCTGAAGTGGCTAAAATCACAGTGGGGTGCTTATTTGTTAAGGCCTGATGTTTCATATCCCATGTGTCCTGCTATGAGTTTTATCACACTGAATTTGGATGCAACCCTGAGTCCTTTTGGTTAAAGCCCCATTTATTTTACTCACATGGGCAACTCATAGTATTAACTAAAGATTTGCGAAACAAATACTGACAACCTTTGACAATCAGCAAATTAAACCCCAAGTGCCTTAATCTTAAAAATGATGTTATATTGCATTAAGCCATAAGTAACCTTTGATACTAATCCTAATCATGTTGACCAAAAAATAAGGGCTCTATCTATTTCTCTTTATAACTAAACCAAGATTATGTCCTCTGTCTCTTTCTACAATTGCAATCCAGTATGCTAATTGACTGTTTTTATATATATAAAAAAACAATTCCAAATATGAAGGCGTAAGCACTACATTATGTTGTTCTTATGCAGATACACAAACAGACCTCTCTGCATGCTGCTCTCCAGTCTACAAAAAACACATTTCATGCATGCGCTGCCTAAGCTTCCCAGATTAGGATTTGACATAGGTTATAATTAAACAGGACAAATTCTGGAAGTGCATAAAAATCTCTCATTTCCTCAACCCAAATCTGAGTTTTAATTTACCTCATGCCGAGACGCGCGGCGGTCACCTGCCGAGAGCCAATTCACGGTGCATCACTCGGTGGCATGATGTCGGGTTGGACCTTCGTTAGAATAAAACACCCCCAATGCCAATTTATGTGAACAGCGGTCAAATATTTATCCAGTTGATGAGCTGGTCTGTGTGGTCCTGGCCGACAATAATTAAAGACAAACCAAAGCGAAAGGTGAGCAGCTGCCTTGACATCAGCCCTTTGTGCCCATTTGGCCCAGGGAATTATGGATTTACTGCGCTTGAAGGACTGTGCAGCATCAAGCTCTTTATCTACGCACAGTAAGCAGAAAAGCGGTGTATCTAGGGGCTGTTTCCTCCTGTTATATTGCATGTGGAACTGCGTGCTAAGTAAACAGCTAAAATGTCAAGGTAGCCTCCAATCCAAGTCGCATTACCCTGGCCCATACATGCGTCAGACTGGTAAACTGAAATAAATGAGTTTGCCTTGTTGATCTGAACCGCGCTCAGTAGGAACACACACACTTGTCAGACATTTTGTCAGTCGACTTGCTGAGGCCTGGTGTAGAAAGGCTTCATGGGGCCACTAGAAACATTGGTAACACTTTAGATTACAGCCCGCAAGTTCCATGTGTAAGTATAGCTAACAAGAAAATAATTACACACGTAAGTACAGGTAATTACACATTCAAGTGGCAGGTTTAATAACGGTGTACAGAGAGTAATAAAAGTGTACAACATGTAGGTGTACAGTATGTAAGGAATACAAGGTGTAATAAAGGTGTATAGTGCCTCACTTGACATTACAGCCCGCGCTCATGTGTAGTTACACATTACAGAGTTTCCGCAGGGGCATCAAAAACCATTAAAAGTCACTAAATTGTGCCAAAATCAATGTCTTAAATGTCATTAAGCATTGAATTGGATTAAAACTGGCATTAAATCTAAATTTCCCTGAAAATTATGATATTACTTAAACATATTTTAGTCATTGATTATATGAAAACTATGGGCTAAAACATATTCAGCCTCAGTTTTGGCTGAAATGCCTTTTATTTTTCTCAATCTTTCCCATTTTGTCCAATTCTATTTCCTCTGATGAAATGTCTGCGCCTGTATAAACCCTGCATTAGGTATGGTGTGTTTGTGCATTAGTTATGCGGTCATTTCCCGCCAATTTATGAAAAACGACCAAAACACCTTTATTAAACCTTGCACTTTAATGTGTAATTACCTGTACTTACATGTGTAATTACTTTCTTGTTCCCTGTACCTATACATGGAACTCGCGGGCTGTAATCTAAAGTGTTACTGAAATGTTTTAGCATGGTAGTGGTAGATTGTTTTGTTTAATTGTGACACAAATTTCATGTATGAAATGATATCAAACAGATTAGTTCTCATGATTTATTGGGTAGCTTAAAATCACAATAAAATGAGCGAGCCAGGCATACTTTATCTTACAGCTCAATAACATGGCAATAGCGTGGTAATTATGGCTAATGCATTTTGCAGCCTTAATTTACTATTTTTACTATGAAAATGCAACCATGTTTTCTTGGCTATTTACAGCCTTCATACTGGGTTTGTGTAGGGATTATGATGAATGAATTTCCAATCAAATTAGGTAGAATAAAGTAAGAATAATTACAATAAAATATACCATTTAATATGATCTTTTCTCATTGAACAAATGTGTTACATGTATTTTGTACAATTACAAACAAAAACAATGGATTACACATGCTATAAGCACAGAAGATGCTATTTTTGCAGTGGCTACTCAAATGGATTTAGGACCTAACCTATTTGAATCTCATATTTGGCAGCCTTTAGTCAACATCTCCATGGAGACGAGCTGGAAACGTCCACACTCCCAGTAAAGTTACAAGTCAGGTCTTAGGAGAGGAAAGCCACTCACAGCAAAGACACATGTTTGTTTTTTATTTTATTTTATTTCCAGTATTATTCAAAGGTTAAATGATCTGCAATACAATAATGCTTATATTATTATTATTATTATTATTATTATTATATTTATTGTGTGAAATATTACGCAGTGTGGCTTTAAATTTAGTCATAAATGACAAGATCTCATGTGTTTTCTTTTCAAATGTTCAATCATTTTTCAATGACAATGTACTTGGATACACTCATGCACAGGCTCGATCGAGGAGAGATCTATGTCCCCCGCAGGCCTGCACTCACACTCACACTCACTCATTGAGCTGTGGACAGATTATGTCGGCATGAAGCACTGTTTACATATCGGGCCAAAACCCTAGCATGTTAAATGTGGTGAAATTATCTTGAGCTCCGTTTGTGAGATTCTCTACCAATAAAACAGAAAAAACAAAACACTCAAAACTGTCAACTCTGTTCAGAATGATGTTTGTGGTTAATTTCATGAATGTCATTGAGACGTACAGCAGTAGACACAACATTATGACAACCTGCCTATTGGCTGCCATATGCCTAATGCTTTTATCGCTTGCTTCATATATGACTTTAAAGCAATCTGCGCCAACTTGTGATTGATTTTTTATAAAACGGCTCTCACATACTATAGTTAGGGAAGAAATGGGCTATATGCCGTGAGTGTCATGTGAGTGGATCCTCAGGAAGCGCTTGCTAAAATAACTAGCTCAAGACTGCATGGGAGGCAGTGAGTTACTGATGGACAGTCACTAGCATCATGTCAGATGTTAGTGACGTCGTGTCAGGAGCAAAGAATTCAGCGGAGGAAACTTCCGTGCTCTTCATGGTAAGTGTTTTTGTCTTGAAGCTAACGGCTAACACTAAATAAAAATGTAAATAGCAACACGATTTTGGACAAATAATCGGCCTCTCTTTAGTTGTAAAATTTTGTGGTGGTGTTTTTTGATACTAGTTTTTAGCTACTTCAAAATACACAGATGTTTCCTGCTTCAAGTATTTACATTCAATGTAATGTTTTTAACATGTAGCTGGCGCCTTCCCAGTATCTCACTGTCAGTGATGTTTTCTTGAACTATTCATTGATTTGTGCAAGACATCGTTAATCCTTATTGGGAAAACAGCGAGAGAGGAAGGACTGCGGCGTCCAGAAATCTACTCGGAAATCACATGTCATTTGCGTGCATAGAGCCTATTCCTAGAAATGTAGATAAGTCTGGTTAGTTGTGGCTGGACATTTATTGTTACAGACAGCTGACGTTTCATGATCAATCAAATAATTTTTCCAGGGAAAAAGCTGGAAAATGAGTTTCCACAAGTTTGCAAAGTGGTGACACTCAACAATATAAGTGCTAAAGCCTATGAGAGCTGGATGTCATCTGTTCTACTTTTCTTCTTTGATAATTCACTTAAAGTTGTTTATTTCTAATCCTTCAATTGGTATTTCCTTCTTTACCATAAACTTCATTCGTGATTCGGAGGTGAGTCCCTGGCCGGCCGCTGCACTTTGGTCACGTAATACTGCGCCTGACAGTCTATTAATTCTACCTCTGATACATTGCACATGCCAAATTTAGTACAGTGTTATAACTTGCACTAATGTAATACATACATAATAGAATAATGTGTAATATTGGTAGTTTTGAGGTACATAATATAATAAAGTCAGGGATCAAGGTCTCTGTGAGGAAGCTGGCCATAGAGTGGTCAAAATGAGCAGGCAGACTTGACAAACATACTCGTACCAGGCAATATTTATTCTTCACACAAGAAACTACTCCATGACCCATGTCACTTGCATGAACAAAATGGCTTCCCCCTGTGACTACAAACAGTCAGCCTTTATACCTCTGCAAATGGGGAAAGGACACAGGTAAGTACCATTAGCTTGATGGGTGAGTTCAAACAATAAGTTTAGCTGTTAAGTTTAACATTTTACATAAAAACATGTGTTGTGTCCAACTATAACTGTTTAAATTAAACTAAGACAAACTAGCAACCAAAATCATACACAAAGGAAACTCAACGCAAAGTTTAAACCAATTTCCCCCTGCCACATGGTTCAGCCAGAGATTTTAAAATGGCCGACAAGGACCCCGCCTTCCCTTTGTTCCAGCCATGTACAGGTAAGTTTGTATACAAATAAACAAAGTTTTAAACGGACAATCTGATGTGTAATCATTAACTTAAACAAATGAATGAATGAGGTGGGTTATTGTTAGCTGATGAATATGGCACTGAAACAAAGTGTTCAAAATAAATACTGGGACAAACCCACTTTGTGCATTCTCCATAGACTAATACTAGCTAAATACAGTATATACAATGGAGAGAAAAATATATATATACTGTCAAAGTGTTTTGATGTGAAAATATTCTGCCAGCCGCTGATTCCATGGTGCTTAACGATATATAATGTACACATGTAAATATATGCATAAATATATGCATAACTGTAAATAAAAAAATAAAAAAAAACTTTGTCACAGTCTCACATCTGGTTTCTCTCATTGGAGGACATGACTCTACTTTTGCTCATTTACAAACATGTGTCGTGTTATTAGCTTGCCAGTGGTGTTGCCTGATCACTATAGAGACATCTGTTGCTGGTGAACAGGCCCCTGTGTCATGGCCTCTGATTTGGCCCCGTTGTGAGGACTGTGAGACTGCATTTCATCAGCCTGAGGTGCTGCATGTGTCCTGTGAAGAGCGCTCGGCATCACCCTGGGATAGAGATCAGCGCTGTTGTGAAAATCAATAAACCGCTGGAGCCCTCTAAAGCCTACTTCATGGAGAAATGGCCGAGTCTATTTGTGTCTCAATTTCCACACTTTTTTTTTTTAATAAATGAAATCTCATAAAAATCACATTAGTTAAAGCAGGTCATGGTACTCTGTTAGTAAATACGCTCAAATTGCATTTCATATTTCACACTGCTAGGGATATTTTCTGTACATGGCATTGAAAAATATGGCTTCATAAATGTCAAATCTAATCCACTGCCTTGCTGCATTAGCTGAAGATTGCGAGACGTGCATGGAAACAAGTCAGGACGAGAGAAAGGATGGATTTTGTAAAGCTCCCATCAAAGTTGTCTAATTATGGTAATGAAGATTTCTCAAAATGTCAGTGTCACAGGAGGGAAAGAGATTTGGAGAAGAGACTACTGTAAACGATGGACCCACCAATCAGCTGGACCTTGCTCACAGTAATAATAATAAATGTGTTAATTAATTAAAATGGGATGTACTGAAGAGGCAGGCTTAAAATCATACACACATTTCAAGTGTTGGATTAATATCAATCAAGGATTTCCTTTCTTTGGAAAGACAAATATTTGCCGTAATTTGAATGACTAGGGTACTTTAACACTTTTGAGAGATTGTATGACTTTCCAGTTGAAGAGTAAACACTGTAGTGCTGTTTCCTTTTCTCCCGACATAATCGACAGTAATTCGGGTTGAGCGGAAAATTGGCTAGTCAATCTCAACTCAGACTCGTTGTTGTGCCCTTGAGCAAGACACCACATCTGTCATACCCAGGTGAATATCTAAACATAGCTGTTTGATTGGTATTGATTTGATGGCCCATGTGTGCAGATTGGCAGCCACGTTTCCATCAGTCTATAATAATAATAATAATAATAATGATCATAATCATAATAATAATTGAAGTTAAACCAGACACGGTAATCAAAAACATAAAGAAAAATGAGTGCACATTGATTGACATTGCAATCCCTTCTGAAAGAAATCATTCAGCGAAAGTTTGTCTGTCTGTCTGATTACAAAGATCTGGAAATTGAAATCAGAAGAAGGAGAAGACCTAGTAAATATTGACTATGCTCTCGAGAAGACATGTACAAAGTGTGGCCCCAGGGCCAAATGCGGCCTTCAGACCATTTTTGGTGGCCCTCAGGCTTCTTGTTTTATTGGCACACATCACCAGAGATGGTACTTTTTACTGTAATCTGAATAATTCCTCACAATTAAAGCCTGAAAAAGTAACATTCATTGTGAGACAGAGCTGGCATTAAGGTTCCAAGCCTAAATACATGTGGGACACGGTTTAAACCTCTCTTAAATACACCCAGTTGAACGTTGGAATGCACTGATCACGGATCTGTGGCCCTCCATGCTGGCTACAAGTCAATATGCGACCCTTGGTGAAAAACGTTTGGACACCCCCGCTCTGGAGGAATATATCTGACAATTCATAAATTAATCTAATTAAACTTAAAATTGTGCAAATAACACAGATGTATACTTGGGCACTCTAGCAGGATCAGGGACTGTGTATGTGTATTGTTACATGAAAAAACAATCACGCTGTTTATTGTATTTGCCGTAATTAGATCTTTAGCAGCAGGACGCCTTCCCTCTGATTCAATAATATGATACAGTGGTGTCTCGTTGCTGAGCCGCAGGTTAGCCACACAGGGAGAAAGCATTAATCTAATCTAACACTTCGTTGAAAACTCTGGGGGATAAGCGTCTGCTAAGTGTTGCAATCTGTGACTATTCAATTACTGTTGTTGTTTGCTTCATGGAGAACAAATAGGATACGCTTCATAAGGGCTTTTCAACAGTGGGAAATTGCACCGCTTAATACTGTGCGCTCGACACACATTATCGGATGACACAGACATGAATAAACTCAATTTGTATTTGAGGTTCCTCTGCTTTTTTGTTGGATTATATTTAGAGCAGCACCACGCAGAGTTTATTTCTCTTACAACAAGGTGCTGTACAAGAGTCACGCACATGGACCATAGGAGAAATTGGAAACAAATATGTATAATATAAAATAATAGGAAAGTCAGACTGACATTCCACAACAATGACACAAGCACTAACAGTTAAGTTGGTAAAATATGTTAAATCCTCACATTACTATCTTCACAAACCTCATCAATCTTTTTTGTCTTGCATGCAACCACACTATTCACCATTGAAACTTGCACAGTCCAGACAAAAAAGTATTTTCCCAATGCACAATTCTGTGAAGAGGGCACATTGCTGGTCATTTGCATCATTAGGAGCAGCGTGCCACCTCCTGCTGTGGTTATAACCCCTTATAAATATATTTAAATATATAAATATCATGGATACATTAATATTCATTGCCTTTACACCGGGCACAGTTATTATGTTCCTGCCCTCCCGCAGTGTGCCTCGATCCCTTTCATAGTTTTGAGGTCAAACGAACGCACACCTGGAACCACAAAAACAAAAAATAGCTCAAACTTTCTCTCCTCCTTCAGTATAACACACCCTCCATAAAAAAATCTCCAGGTCTGACACGTAGCTCCGTGGGCATCCCGTTTTGACTTTACAACGTGGCCCTTTTCACCGGTCCTCTCCCTGTTTTCATGGATCAGTGGAGAGAGCAATTACATCAGCGTCGGTCTGGCGGTCCGCAGATGAAGCGCTGCGCGGCTGTGGGCAAACACCTGGCCATGCTCACAAAAGCAGAGAGGAGCAGGGCAGTGGAGGGAAGAGAGTTTGCAGGAGTTGACAGGAGTCTGAGACAGATGTGCAGCAGATTCGACAGGCTGGCGGGAGGCTTAGAAGAAGGATTTGTGAACCAACAAAACATACAGGTACAATAACCCACATACACATACATCCAATATATCCCACAACTGTTCTATGCTCCATTAGATTCATCACTATTGGTTTAAAATGTTTTAAGGAATTCAAGAATATTTCCCCCACCAAACAAGAAATTATTTTGGCTTTGGCCAATCCAATGTTTTGCATGCCACTCATATGTGGCTAGCAGCTCACTCCTTTTGTACAACACTGGATACAAATTGGCTCTCTCTCCAGCAGATGATACCCCCGGTGCAACCAGTTTTGCCGACACCCAGACATCTTTTTATGTCATCTATCTATTTCCAATAAGGAAGAGTAAGGTTTTATTTTGTTTTTGTTGTTCTTGTGTTTTTGTTCTGTACTAGTGGAATAACCTAGAAAATGCACTTCAAGATGATCACTTGTAAAGTGCATGCGTTTCCATTATTGTTGTTAAAGTCTACCAACAGGGGGAGTCAAGAGTTACTGTACCAATCTTGCGAGATCCCACAAGACGTCGGTGTGTATGCGCCTGCCAGTGAAGCCTTTAAACAACCCCTCGATCAGAAGCAGTTAACATTACAATCCCTCACAGCAGTCAAAACTTGAGCTCAGCCAAAGTTTAGAGCAATACGAGCAGCATGCGTCTGTCTTCACGCTTATTGACGGAGCCATGGACATTTGCATTACAAAAGGAGCCTGTTTGAAAATATGCACAAAACATGTCATCTCTGATAGGGCTTCAAAAATGCTTCAAACATGCCCCAAAACACTGGCGCTGAATATAAAGAGGACAATGGGATGTTAAATAGATGCTACGCTGCCATTTCTTCTAATGTGTAGCTGTGGGATATTTAACTTTAAAGGAAAAGAAACAGGAAGACAGGGCACTATATAGGATGACATGAAAGAAGGAAAAAACAGCATGTTTCAGAGAAATAGGCCACACAAAATAGTATGAAAAAAAAATCTTCAAAAGCAAAATGTTTAAAAGCAGTTATTTTCAACTGATCGGGACCCAAAACTGGGTTGCAAGACCATTGTTCATTTGGTCACAAGACATGGCCTAAAATCACTGTTGATAAATTATTGATATAGTTTTTGATGCTCAGCCTTATGATCAATCAACAAATTAAAACAAAATATTTGTTTTAACTTTGCAATTAATTTACTACAAGTTGACATCCATCATTTTATTTGGGTTGTGGCTTATTTGTTGTAGGTTGATCCCGGAGCTCTACCATTTGTTACTCATTGTGTAAAAGTATGTTTTGGTCAAAATAAATAAATAATATTTTCATCAAAGAATGTAGAAATACAAGTAAGTAAGGAGTGAGAGCCAATGAAAGTATCACGTGAAAGCGGAGAATGTTGCATGAGGATCAGAGAGCTGAACTCTGACCTTAAGCTAACCTCAAAGAGGCCGCAGATACATGTGGCAGCCATGTGGGCTCACTCCGCCTTCTACCAGCTGATTTATTCACAAATGTTGTGATGCTAGAGCTCATATAGCTTCAGTTTCTCGTCATGGCTCATTGATTGGTTTAAAGAAAGACTAAAATCTGTGCTTTACCTTAACATCAACATAAAGTGGTAAGACGATTTGTAAGACTATCCTGTACTCTTTATCAGTATACAACCTCAGAGACAATGTTCATATGTGCATAATAAAGATGGACACTGAACAGATGTGTAATAATAGAAAGCACGTTGGATGGATGTGACTGCAGAGCTTGTACAGGTCTCAGTGAGACAAGTGTAATGACATTATACTGTATTCAGTGGAGAAAAGTGGCCTGGCATACCACCAACCAGAGCCAATGTAAACATTTTCATTTCCTCAGATAGAAAATAGTGTCACTTCTTCCAATGAGGAAGCAGAGACTGACGCCAGGGGCCGGAGTGTGTCCGATTTTGGAACCACAGGATTTCATATCTGGTGTTTGCAGATGACGCTGTTCTGTTGGGTTCATCAAATGAGGACCTTCAGTGTGGACCAGGGCGGTTTGCAGCCGAGTATGAATAAACAGGAAAAAACTGGACAGAACCTTAGCTGCGCCTAGAAATTCTGTCCATAAAAGTTATGAACAGAACCAGTGACAAAGGGCAGCCCTGGTGGAGACCAAGATGCACTGGGAACAGGTCTGTCTTGCTGCCAGCAATGCAAACTAAGCTCCTGCTGCGGTCATGCAAAGAACGGATAGCCCTTAGACGAGGGCCCCGGACCCCATACTCCCAGAGCACCCTTCACAGAAAACCATAAGGGACACGGTGAGACGCTTTCACCAGATGCACACAGCACATGTGGGCAGGTGAACTCCTATGAACCTTTGAACACCTGATGGAGGGACAAAAAAAACGCACTGCTCCTCCTGAATTGAAGGTTAGACTATCAGACTGTCAGATTTTCCTCTCCAGCACCCTGGAGTAGACCTTACTGGGGTAGCTGAGGAGTGTGATCCCCCGTAGTTGGAACACACCCTCTAGTAACCCTTCTTTAACAGAGGAACCACTACCCCTGTCTGCCAATCCAGAGGCACTGTCCCAACCGTTATGCGATGTTACAAAGACATGTCAACCAAGATAGTCGTACAACATCCAGAGACTTGGTGGACGGATCTCATCCACCCCCTGGGCCCTGCCACAAAGGGGCTTTCCAACCACCTCTGTGACTTCAGCTTGGGTGATGGGCTTTACATAAAAACGCAAGAGAGAAACATCAACAGGCCTGTTAGTCTTAAACGATGACATGTCAGTGTTGACTCACAGCCCGACTGGGAGCTAGTTCCACAGTTTGGGCAATGCCACGGCAAAAGCACGATCGCCCCACTACCTGGACCAGGACCTGTGCACATCCAAATGGTACGAGTAGTAGTTTGTTTTGTTTTTGTTTCCTCCCTCTTTCTTGTATTACAAGTACTTATTTCTTTTTACTGTTCAATATACTGTTCTATTGTCCTATGTCTTGTGTTCCCTCTGCAACTTTGTAAATATGCACTTCTTGCAATAATAAAAAAAAAAAGTATATTGGGGTCTTTTTTCCGAGTGTGGGACGAATGGAGCGTGAGATGTAAAAACGGATCGGTGCGGCATCTGCAGTGATGTGGTTGTTACATCGGATTGTTGTGGTGAAGGGGAGCTGAGTCAGTGGGCAAAGCTCTCAATTTACCGGTCGATCTACATTCCTACCTTCACCTATGGACATTAGATCTGGGAAATGACCGAAAGAACAAGATATGCGGGAAGACCTGCTGTAGGGACTTAGGGCTCAATCTTCCAGCTGGCACAACAACATCATTGGTGCAGAAAAGGCCAGTATCATGCATGCACACACCAACTGCTGGTGTGTGCATGCTTATCCAGGTTCTCAATCTACTGACTCTGATTCAAGCTTTCAGTAAATACAGTGGTCTCAAGCTGAACCCTTTCTCCTGTGGTGATAGAGGACTGAAAGTGTTGCTTGTTGACGTTCTACTTATGTGAGATATATGATTATTGATTGACCTATCGAAAACATGTTTAATCGTTTAACAATAGACTGGATGCAAACTATACGATCTAAATGTGTAGGCCGTCTTGTTTTTAGACACAATGGTAGTTGGCAGCTAAGTTGAGCGAAGTGCCAAAATTAAACAAAACAACATACCTGAAACATCCACCATCACAAACATACGACGAACACGTCTGCTGTTTCGTATATTTCCTCTCTGTTGATTTATCAAACGTAGATAAATCAACATGGCACACACAACAGGCAGGAGCTACGTATTTCTTGTTATTGTACTTTATGTGTATACACTGTATATTACCGCTATCTACTAGACTGGGGTGAAATCAGACACGTCGATGTTGCGCATGACGTAAGGAACACAGTCTCTGCGCCAATTTGCATACTAGTGGTGTCCCATTCCTTAGGGGATAATCTTCACTTGCACTTTCCTCATTGAGGGGACTCTACTGTAGAGGGAACTCATAGCAAGTGTTCTCAGAGCAAGTGAGAGGAATGGGACTGGGCCTAAAGCTTGTCCAAGGATACAATGATAATAAGAGCTGGTAGGAGTGGGGATCGAACGTGGTACGATATTTCTTGGTAAATTTCCTCAAGTGATCAAGAACTCCAATCAATCTATAGCTTAGGCTAAGGCTATAATAAGAATCTGGCAGAAGCTTTGAGTAGAACTGTGTCTCCTCTTCAGGATTTGGTGCATATCCAACCAGAGGAATATTTGCTCAATACACTAGTTGACCTGTTTTAGTATATTTATATGACCTTTATTTAACCAGTTGATGCCTTGGAATGTTGAAGGAGGAATTACTTTATTTGTATAGCCACCTTCACATTGTCACACAGTGCTTTACATGGGACAATTTGAATTCACTCCATGAATGGTAAGAGTCGTAAGCTATTTATGTTGCCACTGCTGCCCTTTTAGGGGCAGACTGACAGAAGCGCGACTGCACACACCTGTGCCAGCCATCACCATTTATTCACTCACAGGCATCATTCACCCTTTATTGTACATGGTTTAGGAAGGTGGAAGTCTGAATGCCAATATGCCATAAGCCTTGGTTAAAGAAGATGCAAAAAGGCAGATAATGTTGCCTCTATGTGTCACAACTATTCTCCTGTTTACAGACCTATTGGCTGTATCTCAGTTTTCTCTGCCTTCTCTGCTGTTTCTTTCCTCCCTCATAGTTTCTATTGTCTGCGCCTCGTCTCCTCCTGAACTCTTTTGGGCCCACAGTTGTGTTAAATCCAAATAACATTTTTAATTCAGTCAACATTACCCTACAAACAGCCGGGGCCTGCTCTTGTTGTCTATTCATGTATTCCGGTGTACATTGTATCATGCTGTAGATGCATTTGGAGCAGGGGGAGCTCAACACAGTTATTCCATCAACATTTGATGTATTCATGTATAGGCAGTAGTAAATGCTGTTTGTTTGCAGATAAGCGGCGTGTTTACCAGCAGGACTTGGCGAGACAGGAGGCGGACAGACAAATGCAGATCACTGTCTTATCGGATGTTTTGTAGCCATGCACATGCTGGTCCCTCTAACCCACTTGTGGCCCCAGGTGCAACATGAGCCTGTAGAAAAACATTGACCCTCATAGTTTGTTTTGAATTCATATCGCTGCAATGCTTTCTTGTATGTCTTGATGTAAATTTGTCTCTGCACCTCTGTGGCACATTTTCCATACTTTTGTTTCCATCATAGTTTAGATTTATACATCGTTGACTGGACTGAGTTGATTTAGCTGAGGACATTAGCATGTAGAGAAATTGTCTACATGCTGAAGCATTTTCTCACTTTTGTAGTCAAATGTCAGATTGGTTAATACAAGCTAGAGGTCTATTTAAAGTGACCACTTTAGCAAAAGTGCCTCAATAGCAAATTCATGATACATATTTAGTTTGACCAAATATTAAGTTAAGTGTGTATAGCAGCATATGGGGGCATTTGCCAAGCGTTTGCTCTTGTGCAAAAGAAGTTGCACATGCAAAAGTGGAAAGTTATTTGTGCGGGTTTTATTTTTATTTTTTTTACACACGCAGCATTGTCTTATTTACAGATCAGATTTGGGATCCTAATATTGTAATCCAAGCAAAAGGTAAATTAGGTTGGTAAATTGGGTGCAATATACCAACAAAACACTTTTTTTTTTCCTTGCACTTGTCACAGGTGGAGAGTGAGGTCTATTGTGGGGGAGTAGATGGGAGGAAGTTGTGGCCGAACAAGTTATTGCGATGGGGAGAAGTGAGAGCATGGGTAGGTGTAACCAATAAAAGGATTTAAACGGTTAAAAGAGAATTAAATACAATTTATTTACGCCTAAAAATAAAACAATTCAAATGTCAGGATAAAACTAAAACTATGTAAACCCTAAAATCCACCAAATACCAAACTTGTAAAAACACACACACACCCCTTGTGCCCCGTCACACACTCACTATTTATCACCTGTCTAGATAAATGACCCTCTTAGTGATTATTGTATGTGTAACCGAGTGCTTTGGTTGAAAAGATCATTTATATTTGTGGCAGCAACGCCACTCAGCTTTAGCTGTTGGGAACAGATGATAATAATTTAACTGACCATATAAGGCTCACACAAGTTCGCCTTATACACAGTGGACAAGAGACATAATTAGAAAAATGGTTGGACAATTTATTAATTAATACTTTATTAATTAATGATTTAAGGCATTATTTAAAATATGGCTACCAGCCACACAACCAAAAAACATAATTACATTTTCTTTCCAAAATGCAAGAGCCTTGTCGAAATGTTATGCCTAAACTTTTGCATCTCACCGTAGAACTTTTTGGCCGGAGTGAGAAAAGGTCGATTTGGAGAAGGAGGAGCACAGAATGTGATGAAAACAACATCTGTCCAACTGTTAAACTTGGGGTGGACACATCATCCTTTGGGGTTGTTTTTGCAGCTAGTGACACAGAAAACATTTCTTAGATATGACGAAGAATGGATGGTTGTTTGTTTGATAAAAAGGACAAGAGCTACAATTTCAACAATTTATCAGTGGGAAAAAAAGTTTAGTTTTGAGGGGTTTTTTTTAAAGTTGACTAGTTGTTTTAATTTTTTTTATTTTTCCGAATGATTTAGTACATTGTACTTATAAACCCTTTGGGTTAACGCTTTATAATAAGGGTACATTAATTCATCCATGAATTCATCATGACTATGAATTAATTAATTATGAATTCATGTGAGTTCATGACGTTTCATGATGAAATACTCATGAATTAACAAGGTTAATTCGGACAATGAACTCATTACCGATAATGATTAATTTATCATGATCATGATGAATTCTTGTGCAGAAGAAACAAACGGTGGCAAGGACCAGACTTTGTATAAACTAAAAATGATCAGTTTTGATCTCAAATGATCTCATGATTAGTTCATCATTACTTCATTATGAATGTGAAGCTGCTACGCTTCAGTTTAAGGGTCATATTCATAATGAAGTCATGACAACAAAGAATTCATCATGATCATGATAAATTAATCATTATCATTAATGAGTTAATTGCCTGAATTAACAGTGTGAAATAAAGTGAATAAAGGTTGATTGCTTGATTGATATTTCCCAAATTAATCAGGTTACATTAGCTTCATTTGCTTAATCCATTCGTTTTCAATATCAGTTCAGAGTTGACGTGTGTCTAAATATAGCAAATTTTCCTCCAGTGCAAACCAGGAAGTCAGAGGCCTAATTACAGTAGTAGCATTGGCGGTCCGCCTCAGTCACGTCTCAACTCTGTCTCACTATAAACTCCAGCTGAGACGTGCTTCTAATTAAATCAAGTAGACTGTCGGGATTTAGGCGGAGAGATTTTACTTCACTACAATTTTCAGGTAGTGCAGCTTTAACATGTAACATACTATGGCTAATATGCAATGTCTGACCCTATAGAGGGCTTATTTAAAATACAATACATTATACATTTACAATAACATTGATTCCAACATTACACGAAGGTAGTGCACACACACACACACACACACACACACACACACACACGCAAGGTGTAAGTTTAAGTGTCATGCCCAAGGACACAGCAATAGCGTGCACTAGGTTTAGATAGAACTAAAAGCGATAGTAGTTACACTAAGTGGAAGTAGCAGCCAGTTTCACCACATGCAGTACTTAAGAGTAAGAGTGACAATAGAAGAAACAGCATAGAAGAAAACACAGCAACATTGTATATTATTATGTCCACTATAATGGGTTATACACAAAGAATGTAAGCAGTTGGAACCAATACCATTGCACCTGCTGGCCCATTAGTGCAACATGAGCCCATAGAAAAGCACTGGGCCTCCTGGTTTGTTTATATTTCATACAGTATTATTCCACCTTTCACAGCACTGGCCCTCTGTCTCTCTGTCCATCGCAATATATGCAGTATTTGTATGTGCTCTTCTGTGACAAACTCCATACAGCGCTCTGAAGATCCACTCTACTGTACTTCCTATATCCTTCTCTCCTTCTCTATCTCCTAGTTCTTTTTCCCTCTCATACCTTGTTTAGTGTCACACTCTTGGGGTCAAACTTAAGTTCCATTGCCTGGGGCTTGCTCCAAGGCTTGTGTACCAATGCACTTCCTCTACCTATGACTGTCTACCTCTCACTACAGTTTGTGCTTTGCTGTGATGCCTATGATGAAATACTGCAGTGTTTGGAAATTGTATGTAAATACAGCGCTGACCTCATAATTTCACCGTCGCATCATTACATAGCTGCCTCAGTGACATCCTTTACTTGGAACTATCCCCAATTTTCACTTGCCATCTCATCATGATGCGTTTCGAACATCAAAACAGTTCTGTTTACAGCTTCGCAGTTGTGTCAATTAAACCAGATGAATTATTCAAACATTTATCTTCCACCACCATGCCCGGGGAATTTCTCATCAGACTTCCTATTTGCTTTAAATTAGCACAGTCAAGTGTGCATTTGTGTAAAACCCCTGGTATCATTAAAGATTTATCAATTGGAAATGTGTTTGGGTTGATTTTACTGTTAATTGGCCAGGACGCTGGATGAGACTTCACGCACGCCTGCAACAAGTGCTTCTCGCTGCAGTTTGGAGAAGTGAGGCAAACAGCTAAGAAGAATTTACTTCAAAATCACTACATAAAAGCCAGGCAGAAATGCATTGCATCATCATCATATATTCCATTTTGTATCACATCTGAATGATTTTCAGATGTGATACCCCCCCCCCCCCCCTTTTTTTGTTTTTTAACCTATTCTTTGTTGTGCCGGTTACCCTTTAAGACAGACCTTTTCAATTATTCAGGTATTAAAGTGATAGTCTGTACGTTTGCAAAGTGAGGAGAGATAGAGTGGAATTTGAAAGTAAACATTCAAATTCCTCCCCTCTTTAACCAGAAAGCTCTTCCTAGTTTGCAAAATGAGGAGAGCTGGAACACAATTTTCAGAAGTAAACGAAAGCTCCTCCCCCTCCTCCTGATTGGATCGGACAGGCTGGTTCACAGGGAAAGCTCGTCTCATTGGTCGACGTGGGAGGATACTAGACTCTAATTAGTTGCTGAGACCCGGGAAGGAGGGACTTTACAAAAAATAATATGTATGTGTATTATTACTTACTTAACATCAAAATTCCACACCAGGTTGGAGATTTTGCACATCTTTTAAAATTGGTAAAACATTTAGACTTTCAGACTATCACTTTAAACAGATATAAACAGTCTGTTTGCTGGATACCAGTAGCTCCCTATTACAATTTCTCCTTAGTCATTGTCTTCCCCCCCCCCCCCACATTTTTAGAACTTACAGTGCATAAAACAGCAATATGTCAAAGTTGTGCAGTAGATCATTAAAAGGGTAAAAGGTATAGGAATAAGACCAGTCGTTACCAATTGTTGTAAAACGCGCTCTCATTTTAAGTGTTTTTCAGTAGACTCCATGTTGATCAAATGCGTGCCAGCTTGAACCTTTTTTAGATTGTACGTTACAAGGTGGGCCTTGAGGTAAAACACAGCGGTACAATTCAGCGTCAGAACTACTGAGAAAATAAAGACACCTACACTGCCTGCAAGTCACTGGAGTAATTGTCACCATTTGTTTCCTGTTTCTTCTCTCCGTTCATCCCCAACAATGACATTATAACTTCAAACCACACGGCACGCTCTCAGCTGGGAGTCAAGCTGACACCAACGCACGCATTTATGCTTCCCGCCAATATATCGCCCTCACATCAAAGACGACGCTCACCTTTCTCTTGGGAAAAAAAAATGCCATAACACACTTTAGAGTTGTACGGTTTAATCAACAAACATGCAGTCTGTGGTGCGGCAATCAGGAAACAGCGGTAAATAGCTCAACAATGTATCAAAGCCACAGCTCCGAGGCAACACACAAACTCTAACAAGCATTTTATAACTCGGGCTATTACTGGCATTAGACCCAGAGAGATAAAATAGAATGACTAACGCATTGTGACTGGGTGTGTTGGGCTTCATGGCTGAAAGGATGCATCTAGCACATTTGCTCTTTGATATGATATTGTGGCAAGACGAATGGCTAGCAGGCTTCGGAATGCATTAACTAAACTGGAAAAAAAAAAACACTCCAGAATAACTCGAGAAAAAAGACCAAAGGCAAACAGATTTGTGAAATTGAATTGACGAAGGCAGCAGTTTACAAAAAGATTACATTTTTAGATTTCATTTAGTTAAAGTCACTCTCTGTAACATTTTTGATACTGTTGCCAGCAACAGTTGACCAGCTATTTTTGCTGTGGGCAATCAAAGAATGGATTTGGATGAGGACCTATTACCTATTTGCATCTCGTATTTGGCTGCCTTTCATCAACTAATCCATGAAGACGAGCTGGAGACGTCGCCGCTTACAAGTCAGGTCTGAGGAGAGGGGGGAGCCACTCACAGCAAAGACACAATGTTTGTTTGTTGTTTGTTGACAATAAAAACCTACACAGCAGAGGAGTCCACACAAAATTAGATACAGTCCATACACACCAGTACAAGTACACACCAATTCTCCTGGCATGTCAGACACAAACACAGATGCAGCACATTTGCGACAGGCACACAGAGTTGTCAGATGATCACATTGATACAATTTCTATAGAAGTGGAAGCCATCAGGGCCCAGGAATAACTTTATATTCCAACACGACAAAACAACTCGAACAAAACACCGACCCTGGTAATGTGGCTCCCGGGTGAGACATCAGAGGGGGGAGGGGTCAGGTGGTGTCTCCTCAATTTATAAAGCACACAGGCGTAGGGGTGCATTGCGCCAGTGGTTCCCAAACTGGAGGGCACCTGGGATTGCGGGGGGCCCAGAGCTTTGTTTGGCCAGAGGGTCAGGTCATAAGTGATACAGTATTTGAGAAAATTAAAGGTTAAACGAATGAGAAATATGTACAGGTAAAGTTTTGATACATTTGTGTCTATGCACAAGGATTGCTTCAAGAACAACATTTTGGGAACTACTGCCTTACGATGTCCCCCTACAATATCACATCTAAAAAGTAGTTTGAAAAAGTGAAGTTAAGTAGTTAAAGTTGTTGTACTCTTACCACCAATCATACCAGCACTCAGTGGTGTGCTGGGACCTAATTTCGGCCTTTACTCACACTTGTCTCCGCTGGATTGGACTGCACCAACTTGAACTAAAGCGGAGGGGTGTTCTGCTTGAACACCCCTCTGAGTTAGTTCAACGTCAAATGGTATCTCCCTGCCACAATTGTTTTCTGATTTTCATAGCCTACATCAGTCGTTATTTTGATAGATTTACCTGACAATTATGCTTGTGTTACTTAGCAGCCAAGGCTCCTGCTGCAGCCCAGTTAGAGCCTTTAAGGCCTGGAATGGCACAATCGTGAGTCTGTTATTTATTAATTATTTTATTCTATGGACCTAAAAGCATCGCAACCGAGCAACCGACCCAGAACGCCACTGCCAGCACTCACACTTGCAGAAATCATCTAAATTCTATAGCTTGAACAATGTCTTTTCATTGATTGAAAAGGCCCCGAAGGCATGTTGTGGGTAGTTTGAAGTACGAGAAATTGTATAATTCCCTTGCCATGAGGCAGGTTTATGTGTTTTACAATAAACTGTGTGGTGCAATTATCAAAACATTTTGCTTCCGGACATATTGAAAATATCCGCTAAATGCTGACACAACAATACAACCGCTGTACAGAGTTTTGTTTGTTGTCTGTTTTTATGACTTGGAAAAGTTTTTCTTCTGAATCTGTTCACAGATCCCTGAGCACAGAGAGAGAGACATTAGGTATAACAGAAGTCTAAAAAGGGCAACGTTTTTTTTTTTTTTTTATCTGACAGCAACTTTTTACTGAAAATAGATGGGCATTTCTCCAACCTTCACTCTTGTGTTATTGTTCCTCTTCTCGTTGGTTTAGACACTTTTTTACTGACCATAGAATCAATTAACTATAATTTGCTCTACCATCTAGTCACATATCAACTGGGCCTTATTGTACTGTTTCCAGAGTCAAGAGGCTACTATAGGGACATATACAAAAACAACAACAAAAACAAATGTTATGTACATTCATTCAGGTACATTAAATTAAATAATACGATTTATCCTCACATTTATAGCTACTCTATACCCCTTTGCCTGTACATAAAATCTAAACATAAATGTGTTTAGGTAGTACCCTCATGTTTGATAAAATTATAAAATACGGTTCTACTAAAGGCGAGCAGAGGGGGCAGTTCTTCCTTACTGTTGACCAGGGCAGCAGTGCCAAACGGAACTTACGAAAAGATAGGTACATACAAACGTGCTACTCAGCACAACCTGAAAACAAAGAGGACAAGTAGAAATCTCTATGTGACATACAGTGCCTCTCGAAAGTACTAATACGTCTTGAACTTTTGCACATTTTGTCATGTTTACAGCCATAAACATAAAGATTTTATTTTGAATGTTTTACTGAAAGTTCACACACAAGTACCAGACAACTGTGAAGTGAAAGCAAAATGATACAAAAAAAATAGAAAACTGAAAAGTGGGGCCTGCACAAGTATTCATACAGCATGAATTAATACTTTGTGGGACCCCCTTTTGCTACAATAACAGCAGCAAGTCTTTTGGGGTATGACTACAAGATTTGCACATCTAGAGACTGACATTTTAGTCCATTGCTCTTTACAAAAAACTCAAGCTCTGTCAAATTAGAAGGAGAGTGTTTGTGAACAGCAGTTTTCAGGTCTTTCCACAGATTTTCAATAGGTTTTAGGTCAGGACTTTGACTGGGCCATTCTAACACATTAATATGTTTGTTTTTAAGCCATTCCATTGTAGATTTAGCTTTGTGTTTAGGGTCATTGTCCTGCTGGAAGGTGAATCTCCGCCCCAGCCTCAATTCTCTTGCTGACTCCAGCAGGTTTTCCTCCAAAATGTCTCTGTATTTGGCTTCATCCATCTTCCCAACTATTCTTACAATCTTCCCAGTCCCCGCTGAGGAAAAGCAGCCCCATAGCATGATGCTCCCCCACCATATTTGACACTCTGGATGGTGCACTCAGGCCGATGAGCAGTGTTAGGTTTGCGCCATACATAGCGTTTTGCATTTGGGTCAAAAAGTTGGATTTCTTATGGCCTCCTTTCAATAATGGCTTTCTTCTTGCCACTCGTCCATGAAGGCCAGATTTGTGTCGAGTACGACTTATAGTTGTCCCATGTACAGATTCCTCCAGCTCAGCGGCAGTACGTCGCAGCTCCTCCAGAGTTATCTTGGGGCACTTGGTTACATTTCTGACCAATGCTCTCCTTGTCCGGTCTGTTAGTTTAGGTGGACGGCTGTGTCTTGGTAAGTTCGCAGTGGTGCTATACTCTTTCCATTTCCGAATGATGGATTGAACAGTGCTCCGTGAGATGTTCAAATCTTGGGAAATCTTTGTATAACTTAACGCTGCTTTAAACTTCTCCACAGCTTTATCCCTGACCTCTCTGGTGTGCTCCTTGGCCTTCATGATGTTCCTTAGTGACCAATACACTCTGACCATAGCTCTGAGGCCCTCACAGAACAGCTGGAATTATACTAAGAGTAGATTACACACAGGTGGCCTCTATTTAATGGTTAGGGCAAGGTGTGAACATTCTGCAGTCATTAGGAATGTTATAAAGGCAATTTAATGCACTCAGAAAAATACTGTATGAATACTTATGCACGCCCCACTTTTCACTTTTCTATTTTTTGTAAAATAACAGAATCATGTATTATTTTGCTTTCACCTCACAGTTGTTACTTGTGTGTGAACTTTCAGTAAACAAAAATCAAAATAAAATCTTTATGTTTATGGTTGTAAACATGACAACATGTGCAAAAGTTCAAGGTGTATTAGTACTTTCGAGAGGCACTGTATACACCAAAGTGTGCAATAGCATTTTGAGAGCAAAAGAATCAGGCGGTAGAATGAATATGGAATAAACATGTACGAATTAAACAAAACACCACTACAGGTATGTGTAACGGGGTTTAAAAGGACGTTTATGTTTTTGCTGAGGTTTTAATATTATAAGCTGGACCTTTAAAGTTTCTTTGGATTTGATTGTTTTTGAGTTTTTAAATATTTTATTGTTGTTGTCTGGGCTCCCAGCACTTCGTCCTCGTGATGTCTCAGTGTATTAAGAACACTTGTAAGCCCTGACACAGACCGCAGTGGTCAGAACGTATTGGCATAACTGTAACTGAATAAAGGCCTTCTAATTTGGTCAGACTTCTTTACTTATTTGCACATCTACTCAACAAGGTAAGTGTTTTATTTTTATCTTTTTATTCACATTACAAATTTTGAATCCCACAAGCCACGTTTGGTCCCCACTCCCAACCCACAATGAAGAACAACATTAAAGCGAAGTTCAGTCTCACAAGATCTGAAGATGAGTGCCACGGCCTCCTGACAGCTTGCCCCATCGGAGGATGAGTCAAAGGCAGAGGATACATTTATATGAGATCATAAAGTATACCTTAACACATATTGAAAATGATTATTTTTGCTCTTTACACGTCAAAGCTTATGGTAGAAGTTTAACTACTGTAGATGTTGTTTCCTCCATAAATAATGGTACTGCCATATCCTATAGGCCTGATGCTCCCACTGTGGATCCTACACAGGTGAGCTACCATGATTGAAACCCACTCCTTCAGCTAATTAGTTTTTGTGCGTCCATGGGGCACAGCTGATATTAAAAGAAGATCGGGAGCCACGTGAGAGAGAGAGAGAGAGAGAGAGGGGGGGGGGGTAGAGAGGGAGCGAGAGACAGAGAGAGATGAGTTTACAACCCTCAGGACGAGTGAGAAGATGCAGAAGAGAAAGAGCAAGTGCAGGAAAAAAAAATCTCATCCAAATAATTTCCATCCCGCAGGCGCTAAAATGCAAATGGCAGATCAAAGAGGTTTGGAATGGAAAGTGGTAAGATTGGGGAGAATATCATCAGGCGGGGTTATATATGTATGTTGTGGATACGAGAGCGACATGCTGGACGCAGGTAATGGTGCTGACCTGTACTTGAACGCCATCCCCCACTGCCACAGCAACTTGCCTCGGGATACTCACAGGATTACTGCAATATAAACTGAAGATGTAACAGCATTATATTGTCTCGGTGCAAAAGTGGGAGGGCAATGTCTAAATTAAAGGTGAAGAGAACAACTGGGACGGCAAAAGGCTGCCATTTTTCACAGATTTCTTTGAAGCAATATGCTACTTGAGCGAGTGTCATTGTTACTCAAATATAAGATGAATAGCTTTAAACAACACTGCAACGTCTCTTTTTGGGGTCCAGTAAACATGGCATTACATTACCATTAGCCAACAAGCCAAGTGCTGGTAGATTTCTGTTTTTAGTGACACTTAATCTCTCAATTACCATTATAGCCAGTTCAGGGTTCTTCTTTTTTTTAAGCCGTGGTATTTATTATGGATATTTATTTATTTTTAAATTGCCCTGAGCGTCTCCGTGAGTAAATGAATACAAACAGAATGAAAATATGTATTAAGATTACCACATGCATCAATGTATTCAAAGGGATGCAATTGAATTTTGGTTGTTTAGAATAATATTTGGCTTGTACTGTGAGCAAAAAAGTAATTGTCAAGACCATGGCTAACATTTAACAGGTCTGTGTCTGTGTTGACAGAACAGGGTAGTGGTCCTTCTGTTTAAGAAGGGAGACCGGAGGGTGTGCTCCAATTATATAGGGATCACTCTCCTTAGCCTAGCTGTAAGGCCTATAGGCTCTATGCATGCAAGTGACTCGTGACGTCCAAGTGCAATCTCCGAAGGTTGCAGTCCTTCCTGTCTTGCTATTTTACCAATAAGGATTAGCAGTGTCTTGCACAAATGTATGAATAGTTCAACACTGTAAACCCGAACAAGTTCATTGAACTCAAAACTTTTGTGGAAACTTTATTACGACAAAAATTTGAGTTAATGAATTAAATTTTTACGTTATATCCAATCTATATCTACAAGTTCAGTGCACTCATCCAACGTAGCTTTTTTGAGTTTAGTAGACTTATCCATATTACTTTTTGACAATTGAACTTAACATTTTAAAGTTCAACACACTCATTACATTAAGTTTTTCCTGACTATTTCAACCTAAAATTTAAAGGTTTAGCAGACTCAATATAATACGTTTTTGCACCCATTTCCACCTAATTTTTTTAAGTTTAGCAGACTCATTATATTAACTTTTGCATGTCTATTTCCACCTATAATTTTTAAGTTTAGCAGACTCCACTTAGACAAAAATACTACCAATAATTAAATACAAAAAACATGTATTCAAAGCCATAGAATACATACAATAACATTTATTAAAAATGTACTGCCTTACATTACATAACATTTCTACCATAACAATGCAATTTAAGCATACGGCATTAGCTATCAACGCTCTGTATAATATTTGTATCAGGAGAAAAGTGCATGAAATAACCTTAATAAACTTGTTAAAAAGGCACACTGCGAAACATTTTGGATCACTGTCGTCAGCAATACAAAACATGCTCTTAATGACCAACTCGACACTGTTAATGCTTCAAATATGTAGTCCGTAATCAAAGAATGGATTTGGATGAGAACCTAATCTATTCAAAACTCATATTTGGCTGCTTTTGTGAACATCACCACGGAGATAAGCTGGAGACATCCCTGCTCCCATTAACGGGTTTTTTTGTTGTTGAGATTTTTCAACAATATCAATATCTGTAATGAGATAAATGCATATATTCTATTTATTGGATGAAATGCTACGCAGTGTGGCTTTAAGTGAACCCTCAAACAAAAATCTGTAATAACTCAAACCCTTAAAACTTTAGAACTGTTGTGAATGTTTTTCAGTTGGCATAATTTTAATCGAAACAGAAAACAAGGTATGATAACCAAGTGGAAAGTGCTCATTTATCAAGGAGAGCAGACATTGTTTCAGAGCTGTGGTCATCTAGGCTGACCACAATCTTTAAGATGAAGTTAAACAGGGTAACGACTTTCTTTAGGTACTCAATAGAAGTTATGCATAATCCATTTCTATTGAAATATAACTGGAACCTCAAATTGAGGAACAATTCAAAGTATAACAAAAGAATAACATTGCAGACATAGCCATGCATAATCTCTATATTAATCACAAAGCAACAACAAAATCACTTCAGACATAGTTGGACATTCACTCACACTCATTGCAATGCTCCCTTCAGCAACTACCTATAAAGCTGAGGTTTCCTCTCGTCTGCCCTGTCTCACCAGCTAAGAGCAACATCTACTCTGGAGCGACATGAACCCAAGAACAAGAACGCCGCACAGTGCACGTGCGCAAACTGCGCATGTTTGTAGTGTGTCTTGCTGTAAATAGAAAACAAAATGCCTCAGTCCCCGTTCAAACGCTCTGTGGTGGTCGTCTCTGACGTGTGAATTGGATTCTCAGTCCAGTCACCTTTTTAATTTTAAAGTTTAAAGTCCCGGAGAAGTTCATACATTTCCAGCTAGTTGATAAAACAGTGCGTAGCACGTATGGCAAAATCAGAACGAGGGAGACACATTTTGTGAGTTCAATAACAACAATAAAGCTCTCCTTCCATTTTGCAGCTTATTCAGTGACAAGCCAGTAACACTAGGCCAATCAAACCTCTCCTGGTGCGGCGACAGATGCCAGTTTGACGAATGCAATCGGCCAAACTAGCTTCACCGACCTCCACAAACCGCTGTCTGTAGCCGATGGTGCTGTCCACACCAAACACACGTGTCCTGATGTCGGCCAGAACCTGCTTGACCACTCCAGACTGGATATTATAGCGTTGAAAAAGCCTTTAGATGTTCCCAGGTGTGAAGAAATCAGGAGAAGCAATGAGAAGGGCAACGGGACGATCAGCCACATTTGTTTCACCATTTTGCTGCAAAATACAAATTGTGTAATTAATACTGGGGCAAGAAATTAGGCAATAAGTGAAGAAAATAAGGGACTAAATAAGGCAAGCAGATGAGAAAAGGACAGCAAAAAACATATACAATGCAAAGACCTGACTGTTCTGTCATTATCTTAGGTTAAAATACACTACACATGTATTCTCCAGATTTAGCTCCCAATTTGAGTTTGGACCCCCCAGATTATTTCATCTTCTGGCATTCCTTATGCATGTTAAGACTGTGTGTCTCTGCTCTTTATGTACATTTAAATGGTAAAAAAAAAAAGGGCAATATTTATAGAGTGCTTTTATTCCTACATTTGGCCTAAAGCCCTTTACATGCGTGAAGTTTCTTGCACAATGTGCAAGATTAAAACCACTGACCTTCAAGACGACCTGCTCAAACATCTGTGCCACTATCACCATTGTTAATTGTAAAATGGTCATGCAATTTAAAAATGACAAGGGCTACCATTATTTAGGTAATACAGTTCAAAGCCCACTGTAGAACACTAAATTATAATATAAATCATTTGATTAATGTGTGCATTGAACAATATAAAAAAACTGCTCAATTCAGGTCACTCACACTATCACCACTCCATGTGTGCAGTGCGGCCAGTTTAGAAGCTTTATAAAGATCCACTATGACTTTGCAAAAGGCTGTGTGTTGTGTTTTAGGCAGTGCTTAATTTAAATAAAATAACTAGTATATTATATTTGGCCAAATTACCCAGCTCTTAATCGTGAGCCTTTATACCTCCACAAACATGCTCTGAATGCATGTGATTATTGTGCCAGTTAAACAGTTCATATTTCAGTGAATTTTCAGGGAAAATTCATTTTGTCGATGTATGAAGCCCACCAAAATATTTACAAAGCACAAATATACTTACATTTCAGCATTCAAAGTAATCTGTATCGTCCTCCTTCAGGTAGATGCAAACTCTGCAAAGGCTTCCTTCTGTCATCTTCCTAATGACAAAAAAGTAAATATGAATCATAAAGAAAACAACAGATCTGTAAGCTTTCCATGGTGTGCAATGTACATACTGTATACTTTTCTTAAACCTACAAAACTTCAAAATCTACTAGGCATAGTCTACCTAAGGAGGAGGAAAGAAGTGAAGATGGACCAGGAACCAAAAAAGATAAGCGGATAAAACGGGGAACTATATTGTGAGGCTATCCGCTTAGAAAATCGACAGGTTTAATTTTGTGTAACTAGACCTGGATCGTGTAATGTTTCATGTAACTGTATTTAAATATGGAAAACATTTAACAGCTTGGTAGCTTCTAATTTTACCCCAGTTTGGCGCTATACTTATGCTGGGAGAGGCTAAATGATGACATTTGCGTGACTGAGCACACACACAAAGACCAAAACAGGTACACATCAACTAGTCTAAACTAAGGTAAGAACATATCTCAGTATGTAAAAACGGTGGCCAATCCTTTAAGTAACGAGCGATGTATTTTGATAGTTTGAAGTGCCAAAGTAAGCTGGTAATAGTTACCTTTTCAAAATAGTACCTCATTACTTCAGGTCATCTCCTCTCTCAGGTTCAGGATTTCCCTGTCCCAGTGTGGCCAAAGCAGGTCCAAGGCACTTTTGCCTGGGCAACAGAGAGAAGCCGACTGTATCTACAAATACATAACATGTATTACAAGTATGATACATAACCAAACAGAAAGGACAAGAACATTTGTTACCTGTGATCGATCTGCACGGCCATTGCATTAGGAGATCCTCTACCTCTATTCTCTTGCAGTCTTGAGTTCATATGAATGTGGATTCACTGGCCAGGTTTTACTTTTTTCATGCTAATGTTGACAACCACCACAGCACAGCCAGATATGGATATCGTGGTACATTAGTTTAAAATATTGTGCTTCGTGCTTTTTGAAGTTAAACCAAGCACTTCCTTGATCTGCAAGACATGGGGGAAATTAGTATGCAATATAAAAGAACAGCACTAACTCATTTCATGTCATTTGTTGTTCTCACCTAAAATCACACAAAGGCAATATGATGGCATAATATTTCAATATGATAGAAATAATTATTGATGCATTGTTAATTTACAGCATATTTTCTATGTCCTCAAAGTGCTCTTTTTTTTTTTTTAACTGTAAATTAAACTAAATTAACGACTAAACAAAAACGTCTAAACCTGGACTAAACCAGGACTAAACAGAAGAATTGGTTTTGGCTCATTGCAGACAAGAATTTTGTATTTTTAGAAGAATTGGCTGCCCCCAGAATAACCTGATTGTCATTGTACCAATGAGCTCGTCCTGCAGACCGCTTCTCTCATCTCCTCCTTCCTAGTCTCTGTCATTCACTGCACCATTTAGGCACTTTCATACAACTATTATTACATTACACTTAGTCATGAGAAGAAGAGATATCGCAACGACCCAGTTCTGACAGACCGACTCCCCGTTTCGGCGCATGTTTCAACACACCGTCACCCGCAGCCGCCACGGCTCAAACCTGAAGCCGAGTCGGTACCTCCGCTAAACCTGCCACTGGGCGCGGAGTGTACGAAACTCACAGCAACTGTATTCGTGCTCCGCGGTTCTTTACAATGAAGAGAAACGCGGGGCACGAATCTAGCTAGCCGTTCCGTTCCCTTCGCTGCTCGCCTGGGCCAGGGACCTTACAGCGGTTCATTACCGATGGGTTAAACAACCTCACAGCACAGCTTTAACGTTACATAATGTTAAATGAATTTACTTACCAAATTAGACCACGAGATGAGAAGGGCTGCTGCTTGGAGACCAGTGACGATGACGGTGTCTCCTTCCGTGGAGATAAGTTAGCCTTAAACTTGCTATGCTAGTTCTAAAGCACAGACCCTCCGAACACGGCTTCCTTTGACTCTAATTTAACCTTACCGTTATTATAGTCTGGAGAAAAACATCGCGTGGCCAATTATAAGCAAAAGAAACGTTTAAATGTTTTAAATTCTGTTCTGGACGAGAGCGGGTCCTCTCCGCATCGGGCCGCCATCTTGTTTTTTCAAACTCAGTGCGTCAAAAGCAGACAATGTTTGGTGACGTCATGACGTTGAATGGACAAAAAACGCAAATGTTTTGAAATGAAGTTTCTAACATTATCTTTATTCAACTTAAATCTCAATCAATCACATTTTGTACTCAAAAGATTAATATTCAGTCAACGAATTGTCTGTTTATGAGTCAGGTGCCTAAAACAATTATGAGTTTGTATGGCTGTTCGGGTTTACAGTGAAGAAAACATCCTGGACCGTGAAATACTGATGGGAAGTCACTGACTACGTGTTAAAAACATAAATACTGCAGGAAACATCCATGTTCATTGAGGTAGGACTTTTTGTCTCAGACCTAATGGCTAGTTTAAAAAAAAAAAAAAAAACACCACTAAGATTAAACAACTAAAAAAGTGTTTATACAGGCCAATTATTTTTTGAGCAGGCTCATTCAAAATCTCTTAGCCGTTAGCTTCAAGACATAAACACCTACCGTGATGAAGATGGGAGTTTCCTCCAGTTGATTGTGGACCCGAGGTCAATAGGGGATCATTGTAAAATACTGATACATAATCAAGACATAGAACAAATCTACACCTATAAATACTTAGGAGTGCAAATGGGGAGTGCAAAATCATAGGGAAATAACGGGACAGGAAGAGCAGCGCCTCCTGAAGATCCACTCAGAAGTCACGTGACACTCATGTGCACATAGCCCATTCCAGGGGAGAAGCAGACCGATAGTCCCAGTGGAGAAGTTCAAGTATCTTGGGGTCTTGTTCATGCGTGAGGGACAGATGGAATGTGAGATTGACAGATGGATTGTGCGATGTTGGCAATGACTCAGTCGCTGTATCGGACTGTTGTGGTGATGAGACTTATGGTCATGAGATCTAATGACCGAAAGGACAAGATCATGGATACAGGCACCCAGCCACCCTTTGCAGGGTGCTGGAGGAGGTGTCCGTGGATAGGGAAGTCTGGGTATCTCTACTCAGACTGCTGCCCCCATCTTCCGCAACCCGGCCCCGGATAAAGCGGAAGGAAATGGTTGGATGGATGCATGGTTACATTATTGCACAGTTCAACCACGATGGACTCTCATCACTTTACATCAGGGGTGGGAACCTTTTTCACACGAATGGCCAAATGAATTTTTCTAAAGTACTCTAAGGGCATTACAATTTAGCAACATACATTCTAGTGTTCAAACAACATTGAGGTAGCGATGGCTGTTTATCTTTGTTGAGGCATCTGATGTCAGCTGCCAGTGATGATGATGAGGTTTTCCAAGTTTGGGTCAGTATTGTGTTGTGGAAGCTGCTTGCTGGACACCCAAACTCCGACGAAGAGCACTGTTATTATCCAAACACATTGGTTTTGAGGTGTAATGGCGCTTGAGATTTGCCATCTTCATCACAGCCAGCCCCTCGCCACATAGGCACACTGGCTTGACTTTCACTTTGACAAAGAAGAAATCATATGTCAATTTTTCCTGGAATACACAGCATTCAAGAGCCACATTCCTTTTCATAGCGGTCGCCATGATGCAGCACTTGTCAATCAAGTGAGTCACTGCCTTATCTATACTATATAATATATGAAAAATGCCTTGAGGGCCTGGTCAAATGGTCTCATGGGCTGTATACGGCCCTGAGGCCTGAGGTTCCCCACCCCTGCTTTACATCTTAAAACTACTTAAAAAGTTACTTTCACAGCACACACATTATTGCAATATAAGTGGTTGGAATGCAGATAATGTGTTTGGCCCAAGGACACAACAACAACAACAACATGGACTGCAAGAACCAGGTTGGAATCACTAACTTTCTGATTTGTGAGCTTACAAGTGTGGCATATCGAGTGGGGGGGGGGTGAGGTTAGGTGCGTGTAGACCCACTACTCAATTATTTAAATTATAAAAATCCTGAGACAACGCCAGGGGCATTTCTCCCCTGGAGGTCTGTTAAAATTGATAGTACAAAGGCAAGTTACGAAAAATAGGGGATTTATTCTCGTTAAGTTAGGGTAAATTTAGTTCAATATTTTTAGACAAGGAAGCTTTCAGTTCATAGGTTCACAATCATTTAGACCAGGCGTCTCAGACATGCGGCCCGGGGGCCAAATGCGGCCCGCGAGATAATTTTTGCGGCCCGCGAGATGATTTCTTATTTATATTACATGCGGCCCGCCGGTAGATTGCATTAAACACGTTAGACCTACATTTCCCATGAGGCACCGCGCGGTATGCCGCTGCGGACGCGAGTATGACCACAACATCAGACAGGGGAAGAGAGATGCGGCGTTTCTGCAGATGACTTATCAACTGTTTTCAACACAAACGGACTAACAGCAGCGGACTGTAAGAGGAGCTTCTGAAACAGGTGGAGACTGTCAGAACGCGAGGGAGAAACTTTAGTTGTTCAGCTAACATGTGCTGGAAAAGTTACAGCACTGCAGCATGACAAAAGCACCTTTACCATCTTTACCTTTAATTACGAACACATCGTGATTAGTGTTTAAAAGCGTCACAACAGCTGGCCTTAGCCATCCGTAAACTCCGGTCAATTATAATTTCCCTACATGTACGAAACGAAATGAGTACGAGGGTAAAAACCAGGCTATCACAACAGTAAAGTGAGGAGCCTTTTCTCTCCATCTTTCTCTCAGAGCAACATTATCATGTCAATTAATTTAATCTTTATTAAGGACACATGTGTGAACACATGATCCATAGTTACATTAAAAATATGGAAATGTATAAAAATACTGCAAATAATTACAGCAACATTGATAGTAAAAAATATAAGCCCCATCCATTCTCTAACTGTAGGTCACAAAAAGGCCTGAGGCCACTGACTCCACATTATTTACATGAGGTGAAGCTTATTAGTGCTCATTATCAGCTCCAGTCCCTGGTTGGGTCTTTCTACACTAAATTAAAATGACATTTGAATTACATTTTGCATTTCTTTCTAAATAGGCCAACAGACAGAAACTGGACCTGACTCCTGAAAGAGCATTCACTGATGCCCTGAACCAATTTACCTGAACCAAAATTAGATTAATTACAAAAATTGTCTAAGTCTGTAATTTCTAATTTAGAAGCTCAGCAAATGTTTGGCCAATTAGAAACCTCTGGAAGCTTAAAAATGTGCAGATAGTTAATGTACAGTCTATTTTAAGGTATATTACAGCAAACAATAAAAAGTTGCTATATCATAATTGACTTAATAAAAATGGCTTTGTCTGTTGCGGCCCCTGACCAACACTGGGTTTGCATTTGTGGCCCCCAGTCCAAATGAGTTCGAGACCCCTGATTTAGACAGTCCAGCATTGGTCCAGATGATAGAGTTTGTAGAATCCACGTGCATGAGTTGTTACATACGGCATTCAGTAGACGTAAAAGTTATCACAGCAGGTATAAACGGTACAATCAAATGGGGGAGGTTGGCACACCTTTTTGTAAGAAAAAAAAATAGAAAAAACAACAACTCATGTTAAGATACACATCTCCACACCTTACCTGTGATTTTTGAATGTTATGTTTGTCTGATACTTAATTTGCCTGAACTTTACATTGTCTTGTTTATTGTTCTTTAATGTTTGTGCATTGTATTTCTAATGTGTTTCCTTGATGTAAGGCAACTTTGAGTGCTTAGAAAGACACCAAACTAATGTAATGTATTATTATTATTATTAGTATTATTATTGTAATTCAGAATTGTATTATCTCTTGAGAACACATCCCGGAATTCTGCAAATCCCATATAGTGGAAATATTGAGATGCATTTGTCCCATGTGACTTCACCATCAGAATAGTTACCAATGCAGTTCTCTGAGCAAAATGCTAAAACATACAGTGCTCTGCTAGGAAACATAATCTACAGTATGAAAATATAGAATAGACTTCATGCCTGTACCTGTAGACAAGTTCCTATTGATTCTGATTACTCTAATTCTGTGATCACATTAAAATGAACCATCTTTTTTTTTGTAATCGTACATTTTTACTGGTGTTTATTCTTTCTTCAAGGCAATTTTAAAACAGGAAGACCCTCCAAACACTTGATTAATGAAAGTCATGAAGTGAACAAGGCATGATGTTTATCTAGCCTACTCTAAATTTCAGGAACTGAAACATCTTTCTTGTTTGAAATACTCAAGAGCTGTTTGACTAACATGCGCTGTACTGAAGGAAAATTGTCTCGACACGCACCATGCTGGGAACAAATGAATTTATCAACATCCAGTCGAAATATGAGTGATGAGACGGTCTGTGATGGAACATGTGGTGGGCGGACACCGCTAAAGTTAGAAACACTAAAACAAGGAAGTGACTTATGATCTGGTCTCTCCTTACTAAAATGTAATTAGTGTCTGTCTTCTCTATCCCAAATTAATAACTAAACCAGGCCTGATATGACACTTGTTGTGACGTGAAGCAAAGATACTTCTGCCTGCCTGCTTAAAATGAAACAAAATAATCATGGTTAGTTGGGTAAAGAATTACTGTAAGAGTTGATACATCAAAAGCTGTGCACAATGTTTTGGTCTGTTAAAAACAAAGACTGGTAAGACACTGATTTGTAACGGAATACCAATACCATAAAACCCTTTCTCCTGTTGTGTGAATGGAATTAAGCTACTCCAGTTTACCGCTCACAAGCCAAATACACAGGTGTATTCCTGATCAAGATCAAGAGAAGGGTCCCAATGTGGAGGCTAAATATTACATCTTGATATAGTGGCCAGACCTGGATCCAGACCTCCTGGATGCCTCTTGGATATTCTTTTTACTGTAACAGTTTTAGATCATCATCATACCTCTCGAAAACTACAAGCATTGCATTTCCTAAAGCTTTTCTGTCCTACTGCTCCTCTGTCTCTCAGTCTTTTTGTAAAGTTCACATCACAGCCACCGGGTCCGTTCTGTCCGGTCAGCAAACCTGTTCCTCTCGAACACTCTCTGTTTTTCATTCTTATAATTTCCGAATGTAAATCCACTCTTCGGCTCGGCTCTTTTAAATGTGTCTATGTCCTCCACGTCTCCTCTGCCGTCCACTCCTGCCCTGTGTCACCTGCTCTGTTCTGTCATTACTCCGCCGCAGAATGAGTATGTATATTTAATGCATTTTTTCCCCCCCCCTCTTCTGTCTTTTATTCTTTTTAAACCCTGATACAGGGCGACTCAAAGACGGGTGGAGTTGCTCTCCTTGCATGTCTGGCGGATATGCCACGGCCGTGCTAATAAATGACAGCTGATTTATGCGCCTGTATTCTTTTATTTATTAAAAAAAAAAAGCAAGCGGGCTGATTTTTGATATTAATAATACAAGTGGATCCACTTTGATTAGGCTTCTGTGGAGAGCTGTGCATATTCAGCATTACAATTAAAGGCTGTGATGTGAAATAGGAATGACACGCTAATGAAGCGAGCTAGCGAGCCTGAACCGCGACTGTCCAACAGCATTACAGCCCATCGCGGATGAGGAGTAATTATAGCAGGAACACTGAAATGTCGTTAAAAATCTTCAGTAAGTGATTTAACCCTCCATTCCTCTCTAATGCGGGATACTCTTTCTCCCCAGCAGCCCAAACCATTGGCTAATCTGCTCAACAAGGTTTGGCCTTCCTGATTTTCTTCTCTGTGACCTGAACTTTTTTCTTCACCGAAGTTCCTCAAACAGGAGAACAGAGGAGCCAATCCAAACATGACCCGCAAAGTTCAGGTAAATGCTTTTTCCCCTGAGCCACAACAGCTTTACCTCCCACAAAAGTTAAACGTAAACCATTTCTAAGGAAAGACATTGTGTTCCTTATTATATTTTATTTATGTTTTTTTTTTCTTTTACGGATGATTTTTGGTCTTGATCCGAGATTCTCAACAGGTGTGGCTTTCAACCTTTCATGAAATGTCACAACCTGAATAAAATATCACCTTCAATTGGCCCTGTCCCAGTGTTTGTGATATCAAAATACAGCATTTTGTCCCAGAGATCTGTTCTATCGAAACAATGTTGTCAGCAGTGGTTTCAGGAAAAGTTCTTAGACTCACTGGAAAAGAACTCAAGGGAGTGAGGCTCAACATCCAAACAATAAAAAATTAAAAAATCAAAATAACAAAATGGTTTAAAAACATAAAACGCTACAATGGAATGGAGAAAACAAAATCTGAAATAACTTGTAAAATAGCTTTATATAGTATTCATATATTGATTATAAATGGAACGAGAATAGGAGTTACAGGTATGAGAGAAAATAGTAAAACATAGATATCAATCCATATACAGTATACTTTATTGTTCTGGTATATTATTCAATTAATTGGACCAAATGTCCCATCCAAAAAAAAATGGCCTTTGACATCTGCTCTTCAACACAAACATCGTGTGTAAAGACAAAAGCGTCCAGTGCTATTGTCTAATTTAATTGCAAAAGTGGGTGCCGGTGGTGGTGTCAGTAATTGAAATGGTTCCATTAGAAATTCCATTATGAATTGGTGATTAAGGCCAGATGTGATTACCATGGATTAAAGATGGACTTTTTTTTTTCCCTTTCTGCACTGTAACCTCTAAAGCCACCTGCCCCAATGAAACAGCCCAGCACATCGTACATTAAAAACAAGTCCGCAACACCATGTGAGTTTGTTAGCAGTTAATAGTGTATTTTACGATTTTGTTATATATAACCTAAGACATTTTTTGATGCACCCTTTTTCCCTCTGCCGAGCGAATTTTCCCATTGCCCGAAGCAATGTTGTTGTTATTGTGCAATGAAAGGCAGCAGAAAGAGCAATCATGTAGAATTCAATCATCTCTGCTGCGAAACAGTAAGTAAAAGAAAGGAGGTCAAATACTGGGAAGCTCTATGATACACAACACAACGCCTATCCATCAGCACTTTTCCCCTTATTCCCCCCCCCCCATTTTCGCACTTGGAGACAAACTGAGACAGATTGCTTGCCCCGTATTTGAGATCTGAATGTACTTATCACGCTGAAATGAGAAGTAAGCGTTGTGTATTGAGGCCGTTTAGGGTTTTGAACAGAGTCCACGGAAAGGCTGAAGGTGCACGGATCAGGTGAGTCAAAAAAAAAGGCACTGTTGCATTCCGACCACGGTAAAGAAAGGTACCCTGAGTTAATACGATTCACTATTTAACCTCTTAATCCCCATCTGAACCGGACACATATTCTCCGGTTTGGCTTTACCCACATCTAAAAAACATCTTGGAAAAAATAAAGCGTCAAAATAGTGGCGAAAACAAGAATGAAAACGCAACAAAACGGTGACAAAAGAGTGACGAAAACAACCACAGAAAAGCAACAAAAAAGAGATGGAAAAAGCCACAAAAGAGCGAGAGAAAAGCAACAGTAACACAACAAAAAAGTGAGAAAAGAGAAACAAAGATATAATGGAAAAAAAAAAACACGACAAAAACGCTTCAAATATGTGACAAAAACCTGATGATGTCAAATCGATGTTATTATGTCATTCCCTCATTAAACACATGCCTGGAGTGTTGCCTTGGCTCATTCACATATTTTGGAGTAATCAGTAAAAACTTAGACGGCAGCCATTTTAGGTGTAGCTATGCCTCAGTCCTCCTAGGAACGCCCCCACCTCCTGGAGACGCCTCTGGACCTTTCGTCACCAGCCAAGCCACCAACCACTGCTCCTCAGCTCAGCAGAGCCCCCTCCCCGCACAGTAGTGTTGTTTAGATGCCACAGCAGTGTGCCGAAGGGGGCGTGTCGGAAAGCTTCTTAAAGAGACAGAGGCCTATTTCAAAGACGTTCAGTACAGCCATTTTGAGAGAGCAATTTTATTCAAGGCAGTTATTTGAATTTACTGCATATACAGACCAACAGAAGGTTACGTCATCATTGTAGTATGCTATAGACTGGTGCTATGTGATTGAAAAAAGCATAATACCCCCTTTTTAAACCATGTGCAATTTATGAAAGTAAACTTCAGTAGTGTAAACAGTGCTCTCATTATTGTTCATATTTTAATCTTCATAGCCTATAACCATTGCTCAAATCATTTTCTAGACTTCTATACGTTTTAAGGTTGTAACATTGATTCTACTGCACATTTCTGTTATTGTAAATACAGTCATCTATCGTATGTGTAAACAACAGACAAAACAAGGCACAAGGGCATTACAGATGAACCAAAATGGCTGTATCGACTTCATCCCATGTGAGGAAGTGCCCTGTGTCCCGGACAATTGGGGTTACACATAGGAGCACAAACTGTCACATCCCTCGCCCAACCGCCGAACCGTGCGCCGTGCCTCCGAGCTACGCAATTATTTTTGCACGGCGTCCAATATCAACTTGAGAGCAATGCAAATTATTTAAGACGCGCTTTTCAGGCCTCGCAATTATAATAATGATGATCTCAATTAGCGTCGCCATTGCCCCGGACTATTTAGCAGGCAATTTGTGCAGCCTGGGGGGGGTGAGGGTCTTCTGAAGGGTCTGATACGCATGGTCAGGTCTGAGGGAAGAGGACAGGAGGGAGAGGGAGAAAAGGGTGCAATAGTAATCAATAAAGTCAGGCTAGAGATATTTACTGGGCTATCCCGCGAGGAGATGGTTCATAAATTGGTCTAATTGGTCAGCGCTTGAGTTTTAAATGAGTGGAGTGATTTATTTGGAAGGGCAGGATCTACACCATTTAACTCGGGCACAACTGCCAAAAATGTCAAATCATATATGTCGGCCTTACCCAAGTGAGTTTAAGAAGTGTTTAAAGTTAACTTTACTTTCGGGGCAAGGAGACACCAACAGTAGCCATCACTGAACTGCGAAAGGCCCAAGGAAGCACTTGGAATAATGTGACTGTAAATGGGTGATTGACATGACGTGCATATTTTTGTGTCCGAGTGTTATATTTCTTTTAAAAATAATGTGATCTTTTCGTTACATGTATCACTTTATTCTACAAAACCTATTTAGTTTAAACACATTTTCATCACATTTCAATAATAAATATTTTTTTATGTTTTCACACCTCAAACCCCTAAAATGTCAGGTGGTGCAACCGTCCGAGCAATGATTAGACTAATAAAGCTTCTGAAATTGTATTTCAGGGTAACAATTAAAAAATAAAACATTATGGCATAATTGTATGTTAAATATCTTTCAAATAAGCCGTCATTTGTGAATATTCATAGTTTTAAAGCTTTTGAGTTCACTAAAAAACTTTTGTCCGACAATTTGTAATCTTAAAATATCAGGGTGGCACAACCGTATGAACAGGGCTGGTATTTTGAAATAAAGAATAGTATCATCAAACAGGATATGACATCAGCCAGAAGAACAAGTTGTCTTTATGGCTGAGTGAAAAGTTTGAAAATCTCTTTCAAGAATTGAGAAAAAATAGCTTTTTTCCGACTCATAGGTAAACTGTCACACTTTTGGTGTCAGGTGGTACAACCGATGTAAATATTGGAAAATATTATTTTATTATAAAAGTCTTCATTTGTTTTAAAAGTAAATGTTTACCCATGCTTACAAATGCTAAAGCTAATGTAAGAGTCCACATAAAAGCCAATTTAATTTGAAATTAGTTGCTAATGTCAGGTGGTGCAACCAGACAGTCAAGTGGTGCAACTGCAAAAAATGTCAAATTACCATCTGAAAATTATAGGGACGCACTGATCCAATACTGGTATAAGTTATCAGAGTCAATACTAGAAAAAAAATATCCGATACTGAACCGATAACTGTTTTGGGCTGACACCGAGCACTCAGTCCATGGTCCTCTGGTTTTGTTGCTGATTACAGCATCAGTCAGTTACAAATTACAGATGAAATGTTCAGAGGAGAAAGACTGTCTAAGATATACTTGGCAAAGATTTGACTTTGTACAATTTTTTGGAAACTATTTAAATTTTAGAAAAAACTTGGTTGCGCCACCTGACACTTTTTATACAGAGAAGCTACAAATACATCAAAAACATATATTTAAATACTTTTAAATGTTATTTAACAAACATAACTTGTTTAAACACAAAATTATCGACTCAAAATATGCATGCCATAGGTTTTGAAAAAACTTTTTGAAAATATGTTTTTTGACCCTTATACGTCATTGACCCAAATATAGTAAACCACTTTTCCTCTTTTTGCATTGGATCTGCACTTTCATACTGACAATTCTGGTCGAGCGCAAAGCCCGTTCATAAGCGTAGAGCGAGGGAAATGATGTGATACTGATGTTTAGTATATTGATTTGTGTAAAATGTCCAATGTCCACTTGCACCAACAAGTCAACACTGCACCGTTTCTCTGCGCGGCCAAAAATTGGCTTTGTTTTCGTGTAGTAACTGATTTTATCTTGACTTCTCCAGTCCTATAGGTTAACTAATAGGAGTGAAGGGGCGGGTACAGTTCATGGCGGCACACACGCAAACATCCGGAATAAGGTGAATACCAATCTGAATAAAAAATTCTAGGACACAAGAGAGAATAGCATATATGTTTAAAGGGGGGTATTATGTAAAATGGACTTTTTCAAGCTTTATATCATGTTATTATGTCATTCCCTCATTAAACACATGCCTGGAGTGTTTGCCTTGGCTCATTCACATATTTTTGAGTAATCAGTAAAAACTTAGACGGCAGCCATTTTAGGTGTAGCTATGCCTCAGTCCTCCTAGGAACGCCCCGCCTCCTGGAGACGCCTCTGGACCTTTTGTCACCAGCCAAGCCACCAACCACTGCTCCTCAGCTCAGCAGAGCCCCCTCCCCGCACAGTGTTGTTGTTTAGATGCCACAGCAGTGTGCTGAAGGGGCGTGTCGGAAAGCTTCTTAAAGAGACAGAGGCCTATTTCAAAGACGTTCAGTACAGCCATTTTGAGAGAGCAATTTTATTCAAGGCAGTTATTTTAATTTACTGCATATACAGACCAACAGAAGGTTACGTCATCATTGTAGTATGCTATAGACTGGTGCTATGTGATTGAAAAAAGCATAATACCCCCTCTTTAAGTTGAATGAATAGGCAAACTTTAAAAAAGTGGTAATCTGGACCCAAGACTTTATTTGTTTATGTTTTGTTGGAGTTGACGTTCGCTCGTCAAAAGAACTGGCCAGCTTGATGAGAGGCCACTCAGCTTTTTCAATTGCTATGGAGCGTGCCAAGACAAATGAGGGATTACACAGACATGCCTCAAACTAGGAGGGAAGTGATTCGATGTAAATTAAGATGCTGTTTCAGTGTTGTGAACTGCCTGTGCTGTGCCCTTATAAGAATGCCATTTACAATGAAAATAAAAATAAATTCCCACAAAAGGGCCAGATGTAGACATTGAGCTACACATAGTAATTTTGAGTGGGTGTCAAAAAGCCGCTGCGCATATGCCTGCCCTTTACCAGCTCACCAAAGGAATCGCAGAGTTGAAAATGAACTCCTCCCTGGGCCTTTCCTCCACAGTGGCCGCTGGAGCACAGAGTGGAGTGCCACTGTATATTAGAGAGCCTTCCCTCTCCCCATCATTCATGTGGAAACCGCTCGCACCACCAGCTCGCGCCTTTTTCTTTTATTCATCGCACTGTAAATAACTCCACTTTATGAAAAGCAGCCAGTGTGACTCACCGATACCTCTCTTAACCACAAGCCATTATTATTTCATGGCCTTTGAAAAGAAGGGGTCTACAGTAAAGCCGCCGCTTGCACACTCTCCCCTCTGATGTTGTGTACTACATAGCCAGGGCCCTTGTTGCTCTCCCCCTCACTTGAATTCACAAACACTTTCAAGTGCATAAATAGTATGCCGGAGAAGAGGAGGAAGAAGGGCCTCGCGAGCGATGGCTAATGCTGTGGAACGCCATTGCAGAGGAGATAACAGGCATCGGCTATGGCTGAAGTGTCATCGGGAGGAAGTGGAGGAAGTCCTTTTTTGAAAAATGCTGTTGTTTTGGGCCCTCTCATGGGACATCATATGGTAAAAAGAACATGCATGAGCGTTACGACTAAATGACCAGCAACGTCCCCGGGCACCAGCTCGGAACGTGTTGAGAGCTCCCGGCATACAGACGCGCTAATGGCCAACCTATTGGTCATGGTAGAGTCAGTTTGAATCGCAATGAGGATGTCATGGTGGTGTGTGCGGGGGGCTAGCTAACATGACCGACAAGGTGTGGTAGGCCTGCTGGAGTTGATTTAGCCGCGCGGGCCTGTCATAACGTTTTACTAGTCAACATCCATCAATCCAAGGCTAAAAGGGGCGCTCTGTGCTTTTCCTCTTTTGAAGTGTCAAAAAGCAAAGTAGGGGCGAGAAGACGGATGGAAACTGCAGCACGTCTGATGAAATCTTTGTTTTCGCTACATGATGTTGAACGCTAATAGTAGTAATAAGCCAGATGTGTTTTTGTGCTTTTACACAAGCATGACAACAGAATTAACAATGTGGTTGGTGTCAGAACCACTTTGGGGGAAGTGAAAGCTCCAGGGCTGTAGGGTTTCAAAGAACATTTCTTTTTTTTCTTCTTCTTTTTTTAAAGAGGCCTAAAAATGAACGTAGAAACAATCTGAGAATGGTAAAGCGAGGGTGCCCTCAGTCAAACTTGAATATTATTCAAACTCAAATACTGTATGTTGCTTTACAGTTTACGATTTTTACCATCAGAAAATGCTCTAATTTTTAACTTTTTATTACTGGATTTCCTTCTGCTGGGTCTTAAAAAAAAAAAAAATCAGGCCTCAGGTACACATGGATTGTTAATCAGCAGTGAGGCTTATCCTGCTCTTCTACGAGACTGTAGGACCACAGAGCTCTGAAGATCCTTGTACACTATTGTTGTTTTATTTTTTTATTTTTTTAGTAAGATACACTTTATACACCATTCTTTAAATGTGTGAAATCCATGTGTTTCATAATGTTCCGGGCGGTACTTCAACCTCCTCCAAGTGCTAAAGAGAAATGAGATGGTGACCATGTAAGAATGGTTGTCTGTACTATGTCTTTTCTCTAAACCTGGAACAATGTAGCTTAACCTTGCGCTGCAAACTGGATTGTCGCGAGATCTGGATTTTCACTCAATCCATCTCGAAAGGCTTGAGCTGATTATGTTCGGCTTAGATCCCCCAGGCGTTTCGGACCAATCGCCTGGCAGTATTGCCATGAGTGGGTGCGTTACACATTTTCCGACAACAACAAGCACTTTTATTGATACTATGGAACAACACTGGGACGACATGCGCACACGAGGTATGCTGCAGCAGACTTACAAACAAGAGTAACATTTTCAAAAGTACTGAATCGCTTTTGTGCTTTGTTGTTTGAGACTAGCTGGAGCCGACTAAAACAGGTTTGCTCGATCCAATCAGCAGCAAATATCTCCCCAAAAGTCCGTCCTCTTCCAGAATTATTTTAAATGGACCATTTTCAGATTTATACTACTGTGTTAATGAAATTTGCTCTGTAATATATATATATATGAAATAACACTTCTCTCATGAGATGCTTAAGTGAGGTGTAAATAACAGACTCTTTGATGTTGAAGGAGAGTTGCTTTTCAAATTTCCAAGTTTTGGTCCTTTATTTTATTCAGCAGTGAAATGCCATGGATACAGAAAATAATATCGCCTTTTACAATTCTCAACCATGACCTTCTAATGTCTGAGAACCTTATGGACACAGTACACAGTAATGGAGAGTATCAAAAGAATGTATCTCAAAACGAAAAGAGAACGAAAAAACAGAAATAAAGTATTCACCAATTACATAAACATATTTCTGCTACAGTCCCAATTTACTGTATACATATGGGATCATATTCCCAATCATTCGAGAAGGACAGCAGTAGAAAGGATACATGACTCAACTGCCGGACATAATGCTTGATAAAGTATGCACAGAGGTACAAGCAATAAATACACACATTAGGTTAAGCCTTACAGCTACGCAAAGCAGATGCAGAAAAAGCAGGTTTGCTATTCTTAGCGAGCAATGAGAGAAAACAGTAAAAATTCATCAGAAAAGAAACACAGAAATTTTTTTTTTCCTCTTAGAAAAAAGTCTGGTAAATTTATGGGTCCACCAACATTTTTTTTTTTTACATAAGTATGCACAGTTATCAAAATACAGACAAAATCCAGAAAATCCACACAATCCTAAATCTAGTGGAGGAGCAGATCGCAGTTCTGGAGGTCTTTCTGGTATTATGTGCAAGCACTATTTAGACATTTTTTTTTTAACTTAATTTATACAAAACCCATGCAAATCTACAAGTAATATGCATTCTGTGGCTGACAGGTTTCATCCCTTCCCATAACAGTATATCTGAGGTACTTCGATGCATCGTACGTTCATGTAGGCCATCGTCCCGAAAGGTTTTAAATATGAAGCTCTTTTTATTATTTGTGTTCCCAGTCCACCAAATGATTTTTAGACATGCATTTTAAAAACACAGTAGTCCCTTACAGGTTAATCTATACATCATCACCGTTCAACAAATGTTTGAGGACAACCCTAACACAATGCAGATCTTTCCGTATATATCTCGATGCCGGGAATGTAAACGTTTGGTGTTTTGGTGCGAGCCACGTTCCTATGAGACAAGTGTAGTAAAAAGTGTAACATCGACAGCTCTTGAGTGGTGCTCAATAACTCGTGCAATCTGTGGTCATTGTTCTGAATTGGTTTGGTGCAGAGGTAGAAGCCATTTTTTGGGAAAGTGGTACAAGAACCCTTTTTTTTTGTGTTAGTCAAAAGACGCAGCGTTCTTTTTTTCTATTTGGTGCGGTACATTTATTAGGAACGTCGTCTTCAAATCGTTCTGCCGACCCCAGCTAAGCAATGATGGGATACGTTTTGTTCCTGGACTTAAAGCGTCATGTTCTGTTCGTGTTTTGCAAATAGAGTATTGTTCAGTACTGTGCAAGAGCTTTAGGCATCATATTTTCCAAGAAAGTCAGTGAACAAAAGTGTGTGCAAAAAGAAAGACTCCGAAATTGTACTAAATCAGTCAGACCGAGAGTGAAGAGAGAAGATCGTCTAGTGCAGTGGTTGATGCAAATTCCAAGGAAAGTTTACAAAATTGAAATCTGATTTGTAAACTACAGTGTCTCCTTTGTTCTTTTAGTGAGTAAAATGTGTATATTTAATGAATAGATTAAAACATTTAATAAAAAAGGCTAATTAAAAAAATATATATATTAAAGCATATCTACACTTTGATACGTCACTAAAACTGTTGCACAGTACAATATGTCATTAATTAGTGCATGTTAATAATTATTACATTGGGTATTGGGCTCTAAAAACAACACAAATACTGTGTTTCCTTTTTGGTCAGAGCATCAGCCGTTTTGCTCATTTGTACATTTGTTGTTGTTACAATTGTGTGTGTTTGTAAGTCTCTGTCTTGTGTTGGATTTCCTTATCCATCCCAGAGGAGGCAGAATTTTGTGTAACTTTGGTTTACTGAAAACAGAAATGACCATTAAAGCAACAACTTTTTTGTGTGTGAATGAGGGAGTGACTTAGCCAAGTCTTGTGTGTTAAAAAAAACAGTCCCTATGTATAAATAGCAGTTTCTTGTATAGTGAGTGAATGTAGTAAGGATCTGATGAATTTAAAGCAAATATCACCTTATAGGTGACTTTTGTCCTTAGAGATCCCCGTCTGCATGGCTATTATTAATTGCTTTGACACTGTAACCAAGCCACATCATTTCAGCTTGAAATTATTATCATATTTGGCTTTGCTAGTTTTTACTTGTTTGGTTAGTGGTGTTTTCAGGTTTTCTACAATGCGGCTCAGAACAAACAACAACAAAAAAAACACCATGGAATGAAGACGTCAGCATTTGGACAGACCCACTTTACATTATCACCAGTAAAAAAAAAAAAAAAAAAATAGAACTAAACAAAAATAAAACACTGTGTGATGCATAGAAAAAAAGAAAGTAAAACATGGATTTCACAAAAACACAATGACTCTGCACTTCCATTGAATACACAAATGTTTAGTTTTGGTCAGAATCCACTTTTTTTTAGCTGCGCTCTACCAGTCTAATCAAAAGTCACGTCACTTTTTAACCTACAATACATCTGGCAGAAAAAGCTCTATTTCCCAAAGTGGACAAGTCAAATTACACATCAACATGTTCCCTCTCTCTTGTCTTTGTATAGGGCTAAACGAAACAATCCCAGAGGTTTGTCGAAGGTAGTTAGTGGAACAAAAGCTTCTTCTTCTTTGTACTAGTTTAAAGTCACAGAAGACTGACCAAGTGGAGTTTGGCGGCTTCTGTCAATAAGCTATTGGCCATTGCTAGTGTTGGCTTTGGTTTTAGCTGTTGCCTGTGACTGTTTGCAGGTAGACAAAGCTATTGAACGAGGAGGTAAGAAGAACAGCGAGACAATGATGCAGAAATACAGTTGTTTTGTAAATGATAAAGGATTCATTTTTCCCTCAAACCTTGACTTAAGCAGAAATAGAAGCTAATCTTTTTTATTTATTTTTTTCCTCACTTTATTTTGGACAGTTTCAACGTCAGTCTTGGTACTGCCGTTCTGTGTCTGGGAATGGCATTTACAGTTGGTGGCGCTGAAATGTATCTGGAAATAATAAAAAGCTGAAAAATAATAATACTGTTTTATAATAGTAGCAACATACAGGCAGTGACACAAAGTTCTGAGACTACTCCTGTGCAAATGAGGACAGAGCAACAACTTGAATTGAACCAGCAATTGTCTTTTGACATTAACAACTACTGTAGGTTGGATTATTCACAAACATAAACGTCTTCCTTTTTGGCAGTATATGAGGCCGCTAGCTTTCAGCTCAACATGTTTGTTCATTTGCGTTTTCCCCATCCGTAAGTCCATTCTTTCCTGTGTGTGGCCACGCCATCTCTATGACATAGAGTCAGTCTACCAGACATTTAATGCCTGTCGCGTTTGGGCGTCCAAAGGGCTGCAGGACAGTTCCTGTGGTGCTTCACCGTCCGTATGCATGCTGAATAAATAGTCCGAGTGGTGAGAGTCAGCAGTGGTTGTGTGGAGTGGTTTTAGGAGGTCTGTGAGAGAGCTGTGCGGCAGGTGAAGGACACCACAGCCTGGGCCTAGTCACTCCAGGTCCTCCGATAAGTTCCCCTCCTCCAGGTCACGCTCCTCCTCCAGCTCTGGACTGTGATTGGCTGTCGTCACCAGTGACATCGGACAGTCCTCATCGTCCATGTTCTGAGGTTCCTCCTTCACGTGAATCTGCGGCCTGTAAACAAACAAAGTTACTGTTACAAACATACTCATTTTAAGACTTCATTTGAATTCATTTAATACAATTGAATCTTTTGTACATTGTCAATTACATTCTCTGTACTTGTCCAGCATCTAAACATTTAGTTGCATAGAAAGGGCTGTAACATCAGTGACATGTATTATCTTTTCCAAAATAGCATTCTTGTTGTTTGGTAGACACTAATTCGACATGATGCCTCATGTCTACTGTAAGTACATAAAAATTGCATGAAAAACAGGGCCCTGTAAGGCCGATAAGCTGTGATGTTCCAGACATGTTTGGCATATAAAAGTTTACTGATGACACCAGGTTGAAATACATGAAAAAGGAAAAAGGGAAAAAAAACAGGGCACATGATAAATAATGGAGAATTTCTCATCCCTGAGCCCCCTGGAGCAAAGGCAGAGGAGAGGCTTTTTATCTAGTTAATAGAAAGCGCAGCCACTCGTTAATATGCAGGGGCTGTGCATGTCGCTCCTCAAGAGGAAAAACCGGCAGCTAGGTTCTGCCATTAATCAACTTGAGCTGAGGCAGTTCGCTCGGACACCATGATACATGTTTTTAACTCCAAATGGATGAATATCTTTAGCCACTGTCAATAAGCACAGCGCAGGAGCTGAACTGCTGTGCTCCGGACGCCTCTGCCTTCACCACAACACACGCGTGGGCGGAAGAAGTGGTGTTGGGCCGCTAACAAGAATAATATTGCTGTCACATACAAACAAGGCACACCGTGATCCGGGACCCAAGTCGAGAGAGGGGTTTGTGCCTCGATGATAAATCTGACAAAACCTAATTATTTCTGACACATCGGATGCATCCGAAAATCCCCTTGGACTTTGAAGGAGGGGAGTGGGGAGCAGGGCTGGCTTATGGAGTGGCGTGTGTTAGGACGCGCCGCGTAGCTGTTCTCCTGGGCTATCTCCTCCAGTGCGAGAGGAGGAGGAGGCCCTTTGAATTTGAAAAGAATTTTAAAAGGTACAGATGACTTTAATATTCACAGCCAAATACTGTAAATGTATATTCTGATGTGGCGAGACGAACAGAGGAGGCAGAGCTTAGCAGGATGCAAGAGGTAATGAATATTTCTGTTTTTGCTTTACATTTACATACAGTAGGCTATCGAAGGCAAAGGGGAAGCCTTTGATAAGAAAGAGACGACCAGCTGACCTGGAACAGCACATTGACAAACAGCAATTCAGTGCAGTGTAATTCAAATAGCAAATTAACTATTTGTAATTTATAAACCATACATTACTGCCATTTTGTTATCCAGGGTATTTGTGAACTTAAATGTGTTGCTTTACTCAGTTTATCCATTGGCAATTGGGCAACGTTTTATTTACATGGAAATGCCAAAATACAAATAATAATCTAGTCATTGTTGGATGCTGGTTTTGTTGACTGCTAATCCGACCACTATTGATTGAATGAGCGGGTAATAAATCAACATATTTCATTGTGAATAGTGATTAATATGTTAATATGTTTGATTTTGAAGTTTATACAATTACACTGGGAACACTGAGGCACATCCAGTAATTGGGCGTTCTATGATGAATTTACAGCCTTCATTCAGTCAAATGTCTTCAACGCTGGGACATTGTTTTAAGCACAATAGGTCAAAACGAACGCTAGCGCCGGGCGATGGGTGCTGGCCGCATGCGTCACCCTGACAAATCGATCGAGCGGCGCGTGCGACAGATCAGGAAGCGGAGGTCTCGCCCGCTCTCCTGTGCTCTTAATATGCAGCTCATTAGGTGTTTGCGAGGCTTTGAAAGAGAAATACTGCATACCGCCGCATACCGCCGGCCCGAGCTCCCTCTTCCTGACACTTTATTAAAAATATGTGGATGAGCCATTTAGTACTTAATAGCCAGATGCCATTATTGAGTCACTCAGGAGTAAACGCCGGACTTCGCGCTGTAATAAATATGCTTTTTTTTCAGTATGCGTGTGTGTGTGTGTGCTTGTGTGGGGACATCAGTCGAGGATTAGCACTAGCAATCATGCGGCGGTATGCCAGGGATGCAAATAAGGTCATTAGTCCGTGGGTGTAATGGCGGTGGGTGGGGGGGTCTGGAAAGGTGCAGGGGTGGGGGGTACAAGGGTGGGTGCAGGAAGTCGTAGCTGAGGAGATCCTTGTGCACAATCAAAGAAGTTCTTACCAAGGCTCATTCATTAACGTGGACCAAAGATGCGGGTCAAGGCGCAATTACGCCTGACAGAGCTCGTCCAGATTTGTTTTTTTCTTTTTTACTTTGTACGTCGCTGCACTATATCAATTATGCTAAGGATGCGGCAACATTGTTTTGTACAATTTTACTACTATTACACGTTACTAGGGATGTAACGATTCACTCAAGCCCCGATTCGATTCGATTTCCAATTTTAAGTTCCCGATTTCGATTTTTCCCGATTTTTTTTTTTTTACCTTTAAACTTTTTTTTTTAGAAAAGAGTATGACTCATTCATACCAAAGTTTCTTTTGTTTTAACATCTGCATTTTTGTCCTTGTAACAAACTGCAACTGTCTCAGTAAGAGAACTGTACATTACAAAAAATTACAAGACATGAAAATGAACTATAATCATTTTGACATGAGTGCTTGTAAATTTACATGTTTTCATCATAAATAAGATGTGTAGCAAAGCAAATATTTTGAGATTATATTTATTTTACCAAACCTTTTTTTTTTTTGCAGTTTGAACATAATGCTACCATTAGAACTAATTTTACAGTGCAGTTTTTTTCACCCTCGAACGCCTCACAGCCTCCTGTGCAGCCTTTGTAATCATAAGGAGGAAAAAGACATGACAGCTCCTGTAGGTATTGGATTAATTGACACGCGGACATTTGATGAGGATTTCAGCAGAATCAGAGCAGGTTGGTCAGATGTTTGTCAGTTTACGATCTTTGGTAAACTTCTGTCAAAATGCTAAACTCTGCGTTAGCCGCTAACGCTAATCTCGTAGCCGCGTCTGCTGCTTCGATGCCTACACGTGTTTGTGTTTACATGGTGTGGCGTGTGTTGGGGGTGAGGCGGGTGGAGGTGTGGAGCTTGTCTTGAGAAAAAGTTAACGTCGTTAGAAACAATGAGCTATGTTCCGGTCTATTTCGGTAGCGCAAAATGGAGTAGCTGAGGGTGGCTTTAAAATCGATTCTTTAATTTTTTACATCGATTCACATTTTACGCATATTAAATCGATTTTAAATCGATTTTCGATGAATCGTTACATCCCTACACGTTACTATAAAATAACACAAAATAGATTTCAGTTTTTGAGTTGGACAGTGAGTTGTCTTAAAGGGGGGGTATTATGTAAAATCGACTTTTTCAAGCTTTATATCATGTTATTATGTCATTCCCTCATTAAACACATGCCTGGAGTGTTGCCTTGGCTCATTTGCATATTTTTGAGTAATCAGTAAAAACTTAGACGGCAGCAATTTTAGGTGTAGCTATGCCTCAGTCTTCCTAGGAACGCCCCACCTCCTGGAGACGCCTCTGGACCTTTTGTCACCAGCCAAGCCACCAACCACTGCTCCTCAGCTCAGCAGAGCCCCTCCCCGCACAGTGTTGTTGTTTAGATGCCACAGAAGTGTGCTGAAGGGGGCGTGTCGGAAAGCTTCTTAAAGAGACAGAGGCCTATTTCAAGACGTTCAGTACAGCCATTTTGAGAGAGCAATTTTATTCAAGGCAGTTATTTTAATTTACTGCATATACAGACCAACAGAAGGTTACGTCATCATTGTAGTATGCTATAGACTGGTGCTATGTGATTGAAAAAAGCATAATACCCCTCTTTAATGAGGTACTGGAACTACTACTAATAATCTCATACATTTTTTAGGCATGGTTGTTCAGAGGAATTGGCAATAAACAAACTATCATCATCATGTGTGTTTGTATTGGTATTGTATCCAGCATGATGTTCAATATAAAAGCTATGACCAAAAATAAGTTGATGTTCTCCTCTGTTCAAGCCTCAGCGATAATAAAGTGCCGGTTAATTCACTTTCCCCGCGTTTGAGAGCGTTCGCTTTTTTGAAGTGTACCCCTAAGGGTGAACATGTAAACACGCTGCCTAGCATGGCCCGGGGCGATCCGGTTTTGGGGCTTTTAGCAGATAGCATTAACCTTTGCACTGCGAGGCAAACTGAAAGAGAGCCTGGCCTAATTGCTTGGATTTACTTAGCTTGTGCCGCCGAGGCCCCCCCCCCCCTCTCACGAGAAAAAAAAAAAAAGGCCTTCAAGGTGATGTGCTATTTAGCTTTGGCGCTACAAGCCGTTCCATTATTTAAAAACCATCTCTGGTCATGAAAAACACATCTCTTCCATTTTGAGGTTGTCGTGGCTGTGTATGAGGACGGGTTAAGGGAGAGGATGAGAGCGTTACTCCACCAGTCATGTCTGTGTCAAGGCAGTGCGAGCTTGGGGTGGTGGGGGGCTGGCTCTAAAAGTTTAAATGACTTCTGGGAGTGGCAACACCGGGATTCTGTCTGCAACTGAGCAGATTTGCTTCACTTAACTCCCCCATTTGAGGAAGCGGTAAACACGTCCAACTAGATTAATGTATGGGGACGAGCTAAACATCACTTGCTCTCACGCAGGGAGAGGGCGGCATCCTTTCTCCATCTCCAGATGCATTTGCGAACACCGGCTTTTTTGACGGACAACACAAAAAAAAACGCATCATAAATGGATAATGTTTGAGTGTTTGTCGCAGGAAATGGGCAGTAATGTCCCGCTGGTCTCTGTGCATGGCGTTACTGTCCGTGGTCCGACTCCCGATTTCCTCACAGTGGCATTACCAAAGAGATGGCAGGAAACGGAAGAGATTTAAAAAAGTAATTAATTGCTACGGCTGCTAAATATTAATAGGGACAGCCCTGCATAAAATATCGCAGCTAAAGCCCCGTAATGCACACAAGGTTGTAATTAAAGAGGAACGCGCGATCTAGACTATTTATAGACCAGAATTAAGTGCGATCCAAAACATCAGCATCACCTCCGGTACAAAGGAAAAAGAGACAAGCTGTAAATTGAACCTTGCCCTCAGGTCCTCGCAAACCTCTGAAAATACTGCTACTGTGGGTTAAATATCAGGCAATTAAACTAACAAAGGGCACAAAGATGGTAAGTGGATTCAGTGTACAGGGGCGGAGGGGATTCCAGTCGAAAGAAGGGCTCATAAAAATGTGAAGTGTGAGGCAGCACCACAGAGTGATCTGAGATGGAGTAATGGTTAGAGAAGTGGGTGTTTTAAAAATGTGCTTCCAAAAACCTAAGAGTAAGGAAAGCTTACTGATATTTTTAGACTGTAGAGAAGAAACCACTGTTATTTACTTAATATTTCCTGATGAGATTTAAAGTGACTTGTACTGTATTCTGACCGGCCAATCTCTACTTGTGCCATGTTGCTCATTCTTTGTGAATACGGTGAATACATAATGTGCACAAACAATCTTTACTGTTACATCCAGATTAAGATACAAAATTATTCTCCTCACAAATATTTAGGTTGTATGTACTGGGTTTGGCCCTATTTAAGAATGACGTCCCCATCATTCTACAATCTGAAAGCAACCAGTAGTATCCTGTATTAGAGTTCTGTACTCACATGTGTACAGGTGGGGAGTAGCCGGGGCTGCTGTGTCCGTTGGTGTCGAGGTGGTCGAGTGTCCCGTTGAGCTCATCGTGTGCAGACTGCAGCAGAGATGGAGGACTGCATCTTAGAGTACCAGGTGGGCTGCCTCCCATCATACCATGAGGACTGCCCCCCAAGAGGCCATGAGGACTGCCAGCCAGAAGACCAGGAGGGCTTCCAGCCAGACCAGACGGGTCTCCACCCAGCAGCCCATGACAGCCCATGTGCCCAGCGGAGCCGCTGTTCATGAGGCCAGGGTTACCGAGCAGAGGCAGGGAGGTCTCTGCCAAAGCCGCCTGAAAGAAGAGACAGGGTAAAAACAAGATTAAGCAATGTCACAGAGATGGGGATTTCAACTGTGACGTTATGCAAAGAAGGATGAATGTTTGATTATAGTAAAACAAACGTAGTCGGTGAAGAAGTGATGTCCACAGCTAATAATGTACAGTGAGGAAAATAAGTATTTGAACACCCTGCTATTTTGCAAGTTCTCCCACTTAGAAATCATGGAGGGGTCTGAAATTGTCATCGTAGGTGCATGTCCACTGTGAGAGACATAATCTAAAAAAAAAAATCCAGAAATCACAATGTATGATTTTTTAACTATTTATTTGTATGATACAGCTGCAAATAAGTATCTGAACACCTGTCTATCAGCTAGAATTCTGACCCTCAAAGACCTGTTAGTCTGCCTTTAAAATGTCCACCTCCACTCCATTTATTATCCTAAATTTAGATGCACCTGTTTGAGGTCTTTAGCTGCATAAAGACACCTGTCCACCCCATACAATCAGTAAGAATCCAACTACTAACATGGCCAAGACCAAAGAGCTGTCCAAAGACACTAGAGACAAAATTGTACACCTCCACAAGGTTGGAAAGGGCTACGGGGAAATTGCCAAGCAGCTTGGTGAAAAAAGGTCCACTGTTGGAGCAATCATTAGAAAATGGAAGAAGCTAAACATGACTGTCAATCTCCCTCGGACTGGGGCTCCATGCAAGATCTCACCTCGTGGGGTCTCAATGATCCTAAGAAAGGTGAGAAATCAGCCCAGAACTACACGGGGGAGCTGGTCAATGACCTGAAAAGAGCTGGGACCACCGTTTCCAAGGTTACTGTGGTAATACACTAAGACGTCATGGTTTGAAATCATGCATGGCACGGAAGGTTCCCCTGCTTAAACCAGCACATGTCAAGGCCCGTCTTAAGTTTGCCAATGACCATTTGGATGATCCAGAGGAGTCATGGGAGAAAGTCATGTGGTCAGATGAGACCAAAATGGAACGTTTTGGTCATAATTCCACTAAACGTGTTTGGAGGAAGAAGAATGATGAGTACCATCCCAAGAACACCATGCCTACTGTGAAGCATGGGGGTGGTAGCATCATGCTTTGGGGGTGTTTTTTCTGCACATGGGACAGGGCGACTGCACTGTATTAAGGAGAGGATGACCGGGGCCATGTATTGCGAGATTTTGGGGAACAACCTCCTTCCCTCAGTTAGAGCATTGAAGATGGGTCGAGGCTGGGTCTTCCCAACATGACAATGACCCGAAGCACACAGCCAGGATAACCAAGGAGTGGCTCTGTAAGAAGCATATCAAGGTTCTGGCGTGGCCTAGCCAGTCTCCAGACCTAAACCCAATAGAGAATCTTTGGAGGGAGCTCAAACTCCGTGTTTCTCAGTGACAGCTCAGAAACCTGACTGATCTAGAGAAGATCTGTGTGGAGGAGTGGGCCAAAATCCCTCCTGCAGTGTGTGCAAACCTGGTGAAAAACTACAGGAAACGTTTGACCTCTGTAATTGCAAACAAAGGCTACTGTACCAAATATTAACATTGATTTTCTCAGGTGTTCAAATACTTATTTGCAGCTGTATCATACAAATAAATAGTTAAAAAATCATACATTGTGATTTCTGGATTTTTTTTTTTAGATTATGTCTCTCACAGTGGACATGCACCTACGATGACAATTTCAGACCCCTCCATGATTTCTAAGTGGGAGAACTTGCAAAATAGCAGGGTGTTCAAATACTTATTTTCCTCACTGTAGAAGCAGACTAAACAGAGTTGCAGGTGTCAGAAAAAACTTGAAGATTACTAAAATATTGAACAAAGTCTTTATTAAAACACACGTGTCTAAGTCCCCATTATTTTATTCTGTTGCAAGGTATTTTTTCACCTGAGACATTTTGCTGACAAGCGCCTCCCCCAGGTGCCATTCATATACTCTTGTGTGGTGTGGCTATTAAAAAGTCCCCAAAACTTTACCTCAAAATAATAAAAACTCCTGACACTTTCGCCTGCTGCGCATTAAAGTTATATACAGTGATTAAATTTTTAAAGTTTTTGCCATGAGCACCTCGGCGGCGTACACTATGAAGCCAAATCATTTATGACAGCTTAGATAAATATTAATGCACATGCCCTTGCATTTGCACATGCCGCTATCAATCTACGGGTGTCTGACGCAGCCAAGAGGAGGAGAAGAAGAAGAAGAAGAGGAAGAAGAAGAAGAAGAAGAAGAAGAAGAGAATGAACGGGTGTAAGTTGGTTCCTGATGCGACCACAGGGTGGCCTTATGAGTCTGACAGTAGCAGAGAGGAAAACAGAGAGAGGCACGGGGAAGGTGTGAAAGGACAGAAATAGAGCAACAAATATTGAGAATTTAAAGCTACATAAACAATAAGTTGGTTGGAAAGTGTTTGGTCTGTGAGTCAAATGACAGCTGCAGTGTGATGTGTTCAAGGCTTGTGTGTTGATACCTGTAAACTGGCATTTAGTGCAGTTCCATAACCGAGACTGGAGGGCAAATTCTTGACAAGTGAAGGGCTTCTAAAAAAACACACAAACAAAAAAGACAGGAAATAAGATAACATTTCACTAAAAGGTAATTTTCAAATAAATATACCTGTGAACTGTATACGAGTATATATTAACAAGGAAAAAAGTTAATTACAAAGACAATCTAAGCTCAAAGATGGCACTATGAATAAATGAACTCTCATATGCACGTACATTACCCATTAATGAATTATGTAGTTTTGCACTTTTTAGCATTTGTATCTGTATGTACGTGGGTTGCCAGAGAGCGGAAGTTGCTTTTGATTCTCCTTGATCCCAGACTTGCTCAGAGCTGCTGAGCAGTAGATTTAAACAGAGGTGACGCAGTCTTACCCTGTGATCTTCTGCGACCTGCGTTTCTGGTACTCCATCTCGTCCACGGTCCACACAGCGCCCTTCACGTTCTCCACTCGCACAAAGCACTTATGCAGGCTCAGATTGTGGCGAACAGCATTCTGCAGACACAGGCCAGACAGGTCAGAGCGAGGCTAAAATGAATCACTTTTATCCATTAACCGTCACTAAAAAGGGCCCTGGAAATTGATTTTTTTTTCATTGCATTTTAAAGAAATTCTCAACATTCACGCATCATTGATTTAATTAGTAAAAATTGAGTGAGAGTGAATGTTCTTACAAGTCCTGCACACAGTACATATCAATCAGAGTAAGTAGGCTAAAAGGAGGTAATCAGCATAGCGAATGGCTTATGCTGGTGACAGAAGTGGTAATGCCGGCCTTGATAATGGGGATGTCAGTAACCCTTTCTGCTCCACAAAAGCATTTCTCTTAATGGACGTATCGCAGTGAAGATGACAGTATGGCAAGAATAAAGACAATCGTCAGGAGCCCAAGTGTGTGTCACTTCCAGGATTAGCCTGAACTCTATCCGACATCTAGGTGTCCAAATGTTCCAAGCCTCACAGCAGCAAATCACTTCATGCAATTAACACTTTACACCATCAGACTTAAAATATAATAGATTTACAAAAAAAATATATGCATAACTAAAAGACACGTTCACCATTTATCATGATGCCTGTCAAACTCCACCAATAATAGGCTTGGCTTTAATATTCCTGCAGTCCATATTTATCATCTTCATAGCACACTGTGTACTGCTCATCCCCAAGTAAAAAGGGATTCGGAATAAAAGAAGAAAAAAAAAAAACTCATAAGCAGATCTTGCAGCTGACCTGAAAATCCTAGGATTTGATTGATCTTAATGCCCATGGCTCTGAATATGATAATTTTAATATTAATGAGCAAATGAGCAGTTTTATTATGCATGCTATATAGTTAGACGTAATAAGCTTCTGGAGAGAGAAAGAGAGGAGATGTGGGGCGGGGGGTGGATCCCTCTTTTGAGCGTACGAGACCAAGCCTAGATATTAAACTACCTTCATTTGGTCCTTTTTAAACAAATCCTCAGTGTTAATCTAATCACGAGTCCATCGCTGATCATCACACTAATGCTGACATTGCGGAGCAGGGGCCGTAAATAGATCACCCTGGGTTATTGTGCGGGGGAAGCTGATATAACTCTCACATCTTTTCTGCTGTGGCGTGAAGAATCGTACTTTTTAACAGTAACAAACCTGACTGTGATCTAACACAACGGTAATGTTTCTACAATGTGACAGCTGCTGTAAAACCTGGCACGAACGCGCCTAGTCCAAACACTTGCACGCACTGTACCGAACAAACTGGAAAAGGGCACCGATCTTTTGCGTTCCTTCCTGAATGGGTGATCAGACGCACGCGCACGCACACCCACGCGCACGCACACCCACGCGCACGCACACCCATGCGCTCATTTGCATCCCAAATCCACATTAATTCACTTTGCTAAATCTAGTGCTTGCGCCGTGGCTTGCATGCAGATGAGGGGCTGCGTGGCGAGTTGTCCCTCCAGTGTTCTTCCCTCCGCGCGGCACAAAGGCTAAAGGCGCTAACAAACGACGCGCAGGGGCCAGGGGATAAAACAGCAGAGGACAGTGATGCTGAGCGAGGCTTCCTTTATCAGCAGGCCGACACACTCCGGCTCAAACGCGCGACACACGGAGGTGGGGGGGGGGGTGCACATTTTTAACATCTTTGTGCGAGGCGACAGGACAATAAAGTTGTATGGACAGATATACAAATGGGCTCTTTTGTGTAAGCAAATAAAGAGTGTCTTTTTCATGACAGGGCCAATTCTCACTTCCCTTCGTCTTTAGTTCCACGCGAGCACCCCCCCTTAACCCCCCGCCTGCGAGTCTATATTTGTGCGCGCGCGGCTACTCTGCTCACGTGGCTCCGAGCTGGTTAACATTCAAGCCGCCATCTTTCTTCCTAATTAACCAATGATATGCGAGGGAAGGTGGTTCTAGGCGCAGGAGGAGGGGTGATTCTCTTAACAAAAGGTGCTGATGATGGAGTGGCTGCTGTATAATTAGTGCGTCAGGGCCCTCTCCTCTTCACGCCAAGCCTCTGCTATTAATTGCACTAAATTAGAAAACGATATCTGAGGCTGAATAATTCTTTGGGCAGTCATTTCCAACAGAAAAGGCGTAATGGCGGAAAAATAAATATAACGGGGAGAATGGTTTCTATTGCGCTGAGAGGTTAAAGAAGGGGGACGAGTACTTAGAGCTCGCTAAATGTTAATATCTGATTTTTGTTTTATTGGCGGTAAGCGTAGCATGTACATGTTTCACAAGCAGATATTATCTTGTTCGCCACGCAGTTGCCCACGTGTCATAGGAGTGTCTGTAGTATAATGATATAGGTCTACAGAAAAAAAATCAGTTACGCTAAATGATTCCTGCGTATCATTCGAGAGTAATGTCATTTTGTGATGTCTGCTTTGCCCAGTTTAGACAAAGTTACATCCTACAGCTAGAATGATTGGAGTAAAGTACTCAAAGTCAAAGGTGATTGACGAGTAAAAGGTCAGGGTTAGAGGTCAGGAGGCTAAAGAGCATCAAGATTACCTTCCAGGTTGCGGCGTTGCGCCTGAAGTAAGCGAACGTGCGCGTGAACCAGCTGTAGATTTCATTAAGCGTTAACTGCATGTCGGCAGAGTCCATGATAGCCTGAAATGAGATGACATCAAATAATGGTTTACTAACGAGACCACACACACAAATGGACCAAGCAGCAAGAGAGAGAGAGCTGCCATGATTCATGCAGCAATTAATTTTAATCTAATCAGGCAAAGTTAATTTATTTCCCACTCACCTGTCTTATGAGGGTTGCATAAGTAAATGGCGGTCTGACATCTGCGTTCTTATAAAACTCGTAGTTTGGGGCAATCTCTGGAAAAATAAATACTGTGTCACCACCTGAAATAATTGGTAAATTTTATTCCTCCAGGTATTGAAATTGCTTAAGGTTTCATCAAATTAAAAAGGGGGAGGGGCTGGAGGGGGAAACAGAGGGGAGGGAGGGAGGGGGTGAGAGGGGGCACATCAAATCAACATTTTCCATGTCTAACAAAATGCATTTTTAATTAATCTCTCTCACGAGAGATCTTAAACACTAATACATCCATAAAATGAGATCCATGTAGTTAGTTAGGGTGAACGTGAATAATTTATGTTTTCACACTAAACACACTGAGAGTAAATATAAACATCAAAGACAGACCGTTTAAAACGCAAAGCCTAATACATAGAATGTCTTAATGTAATAAATATTGTATTTTTCACTATTATTTGAACTTAATTAACATTTATGTATTATTTATGCATAGAGGAAGTTCTTGTCTATTTACATATAGAGTGATTAAACACAGACGTGCTTTGATAAATCCACTCGGCGTCTCTCACTGAGTTAGACCAACATAAGGCCAGGGTTGTGTGTTTATGTCAGCATGTTTTACTGACGCCATGCACCGCCATGTTTGTGTGTGTTCAGAATCAATTACACCCATTATCCGATGTGCAATATTTATAGTACAGTGCCCAGGGTGGAGGCGGTTCATTTGCAAATTCAACAAGTTTGCATAAGACACTTTAATTTAATGGAAAATACATGGTCAGCAGATATGAATTTCAGACAAACGTTACGGTAAGGCAGTGCATCAGTGCGTCCTTGTGGATGTGTATTAACCTCTTAACCCCCACCTGAACAGAGCACATTTTCTAAGGTTTGGCTTTACCCAAATCTAAAAGCTTCCTGAAAAAAAAGCATCTAAATATTGACAAAAACAAGACTTAAATGATGAAAACGTGACAAATATGCAACAAAAATGTCAATGACAAAACAGTGGGGGGAAAAAGGGGACGAAAAAGTGATAAAAATTTGATGAAAATGTGACGAAGAAAATAAAAAAGTGATGCCAACAACGAGGAAAAATATCCATTTAGATCAGTTTTGTTGGTCTTAGCTTTCAAATGAGGCTGCACGCTCTCAGGTCAAGAAGCTTTTAAATTTGGGTTAAACCCAAACTAGAGAAAATGTGCTTGGTTCAGGTGGGTGTTAAAGTGCATATGACACATTAGACACAATTTTTGCTAAAACACAGTTAACACGATTATATTTAAGATTTTGCTAAAGATTATACCCAGTTTTCTTTAGTTTGAGCATTTTTGTGATGTTTATGTTTTCACTTCCTTATTGGACACTGACAGGAAGTGACATCGAAGAGGGTAAACAATTTGAAACTGTTGCCGTGCAACCATGTTAAGTCAATGGGAAATGAGTGAGTCAAACTGCTATGGAATGTTACCTTCTTTTATGTCACTTCCTGTCAGCAGCTTAAAAATTCAAATAAAAATAACTTTTCTGCCCAACATTTCTTCATTAAAATAGCTGCTTCACTGAAAAAATGATAACTATGCAACTTGCAACTCATGTAATCCATCTAAATAAGTCATATTTTCAAGAGCATTAAAATCTGTCATATGCACTTTAAGAGGTTAAAGGTGGGGGTTAAGAGGTGAGAGATTTTGAGATCCTTTATCAACGCAACAAGATGAGAGACGTTTAGCTTCAAAGGTCTGTTCATGTTTGTGTGTGCAGGTGCCACGCTGTGTAGTTGTTCTTACCAGACGACAAGGGCATGGAGTACTTGTCCACATGGCGCCGGCGCATAGCTCCCATACTGGGCACATTGGCCCCTCCCAGCACAGAGGGCACCTGTGGCATCGCGGCCATGGGCGTGATGGGCGCTGTGGGCGTGGTGGGCGTCTGAGGTAAGTTTGGGGGCGACGCCGAGGGCAGGTTCTTTGACATGGTAACACTGGACACCAAGTTTAGCTAGGGAGGAGGAGCAAGAGGAGAGATAGAGAGAAAGAAAGAGAGGGGAGAGAGAGGAGTAGTGTTATTTTGTGGTTCTCTGACGGAGCCGAGTGTATGTGCTGTGCTCTGACACAGCTGTGTTTCCACTAACAAGGCTCGTGGAGAGGAGCCAGCCCATTGCCACTAATTACAACCACCAAATTGTATCATAAGAATTCTAATTAGAGCACGCTGTTCGAGATTATCCAACGATCAGCCGGCATGTTATCCCTGCCCCATCTCTCTGTATCTCTCTATTTATCACTACCCCATGGCTGCCCCCCCCCCCCCCACCCTCCTCCCCCTCCCGTCTACTCTGGCTCCACTCCACACAGCCATAATCCTCCCACTCGAGCAACGAGTCGAGGAAAAAGTCTTGTTTGCCGTCGATGCCAACTGGTCACCCACAGTCAACAGCCCCGGCCGGCACGACTGTACTGGATTCCAGGCACCGTCCCAATATATTAGTGATGCACAACCCGAACAAGGCCTTTGAACAGCCAGAGGGAAAGTGTTATTGACCGTACGACTGAGCAGAGGAATTCAAGTACAACTGTCTGACAACCACTGATTTAGAATAGAACTCATCACAGGTATTTTGTGGTATAGGGAATGAGTTACCGTTATCATCAGTGTCACTCGCGCTCGCTTATTCATCGGGGTTTGCGCAGCACTGTGGCGTTCCTAAATCTCATGCGATTGGCTCTAACCGACTGGAAAATTCCGAACTGACCTTTTAGTCTCTGCACTAATTCAGTTCGGATGGTAATGACGTCGTTACATATTCAAAACAAATTGGCCTAATTGTGGTCCTACAAGCGAAATGCATTCCCTTTGCAGGAGTTTGGGGGGAAAAAAAAGAAGAAAAAAATCAAGATGAAAGGCCCAGGGGGGTGAGTGAGTTTTGAGTGGCAATTTGTGGCACGTGTGGATAAATACAATCAAATGTCAAGTTTGAGGCATTCCAGAGCAGATGATAATTAGCTGGCCACTTGGCTGTAATGAGCTGGTGCAGAAAAAAATGTACGAGGCAGGGCTGTATTTGGTATAAAGGGCTTTTGTTGGGTCGGTGCTTTGGAATGCACCTGTGTATATATGTAAGTGAAAGAACAGAGTCTTTGAATGCGCGCAAAAGCAGATGCCAACAAGTCGCTTTTTTTGTTTTATCCAAAAAAATACACAGCTGAATTTACAGTAAAGGGGGGTATTATGTAAAATCGACTTTTTCAAGCTTTATATCATGTTATTATGTCATTCCCTCATTAAACACATGCCTGGAGTGTTGCCTTGGCTCATTTACATATTTTTGAGTAATCAGTAAAAACTTAGACGGCAGCCATTTTAGGTGTAGCTATGCCTCAGTCCTCCTAGGAACGCCCCCCACCTCCTGGAGACGCCTCTGGACCTTTCGTCACCAGCCAAGCCACCAACCACTGCTCCTCAGCTCAGCAGAGCCCCCTCTCCGCACAGTGTTGTTGTTTAGATGCCACAGCAGTGTGCTGAAGGGGGCGGGTCGGAAAGCTTCTTAAAGAGACAGAGGCCTATTTCAAGACGTTCAGTTCAGCCATTTTGAGAGAGCAATTTTATTCAAGGCAGTTATTTTAATTTACTGCATATACAGACCAACAGAAGGTTACGTCATCATTGTAGTATGCTATAGACTGGTGCTATGTGATTGAAAAAAGCATAATACCCCCTCTTTAAATGTATACTACAATTAATAATAATAATAAGTGTAATTTTATTTGTTTTGCAGGTATCATAACTTATACTGAAATCAAGTACTGAAATAAATTACTTTTTGATATCTCTGGGGTTCAGTTGATAAGGGAAACCAGAGCACCCAATCAAACATGGGACAGCATGCAAATTTCACACGGAGAGACCCACATGATCCAGGAACGAAAGCCGGGACCTTCTAACTGGGAGACGAGGGTGCAGACCACTTCACCACCTTGCCACAATTGGTTACAGTTTCTGAAATGTCCTTCTCAAGTTGTAAAAAAAGGGGACAGTGTTTTACTCCCCCACCGGTGGTTTTAGAAAGTTGGCGTTGTGCGTGTACCCCAGGTTCGGTCAGCGAGGGAGATCTTATTATTCTAAACTTGCCGCATTGCTGACTTTGATTCTCATCCATCCATAGCATGGCCAAAAGGTAGCGTTTAATGAAGTGCAATTCAGGGAATAAATGGGGGCATATTAGAGACAGAGGTGTCTTAGCATTAGCCTGACACTGGGAAAAAATAGGGATTCGTGTTATAAATGGAAACCGTTGTGGCAAGTGGCTGCTTTTTATCTCGCGATATGGGGCGACATGCTTTTTTTTTTTTTCCTATTATATTTGCTGATGATATACTTGCGATGGTTTTGTGCGTTTCGCCTCCTCCAAAAAACTGGGGAGGCCTTGAAACTGAGGACTGCTCATTTAAGGATTCTGTCTGAATTGCCCTCGCCATCAAATGCAATTAGCGGCTCTTTCATGTGTGCTTTATGTAATGCAATACTTCATTAGCATCATTCATTCATATTCAGCCAAGGATTATAGGCAGCAAAGTCTTTATTGGACACGATGGAACCAAACCGCGAGAGTTTTCGGAGATTAAAACAGACTGCAAAGAGAAATGCATCGAGAGTTTTGATAATAAAAAGAGTTTGATTCTTGATGATATAATTATGAATCTGTGATGCCATGATGAGAGGTGGTTAGAATTTTTTCTTTTTTTTTGTTTAAAGAAGGCACTCACTAAAGATCAGAAACAAATATTCGCTATCATGCCGTGAGCACAATTATCCATCTGCAATCAGAAGGAAGTAAAACAAAAATATATGGTTCAAATATTGTCTCGAAGAAAGTCGTATAATTTAGAAGTAAAGCCCTTGTGAAAGAATGACACCAGTGGCATCATTTGTGTTCCCTTCAATGACCTCTTTGCATTTGGGATTTTTCTTGAGCAACCAATTTCGTCCAGACTGCGGGTATTTATGTCAACACTGCCCCGTCTTCAACACTCGGGTGTAATCTTCACGTGTTTGTTGTTGAAATGACACGTCTCTCTCTCAATCATTCCCGCTTTCAAGTGCTGCTGTAGCCACCGAGCCAAACAGTCATCAGCCGCCAACAGGTTGTTTTGGCCATTATATCCATCACACCGAAATAACCCACCGTTTGAGCCGAGGACTTGCAGCTCTGCCATCTAATACACTTCTAAACTCCATTGTCCCCTAGCAGCGCCCAATAACCCATAAGAAGCATGTGTGACTCTGTATTACAAATCCCATTCTCCCGTCGCCTGTTACTGACACAACTGCTGCCTGCTTCATCTGATCATTTTCTGTCCGTCTTGGAGCCTGTTTGCAGTGGACAGAGCAATATGCACTCACTGGTTTGGGTGAGGATTTAGGTTCCGAGGGTCGCATGTGCAAGTGGGCCATCATCGCCTGAAGACGCTCACGTTCCTTGGAAAGCTGATAAGAGACGAGAAAAGAGAGTGCATTAAAGTGAGAGGGAAAAGAAAGAGCAGGAGAAGGACAACGGCAGAGGCAAAAATACAGATTATGAGAGAGTAGGATCTATAGTATAGTAGTGATGGGGATGCTTCAATGGGAGGGGAACAGAAGAAATAAAGTTGGACAGAAGCCAAGTGTGAAACAGAGGCAGGCCAGTTCTCCCGGTGATGTAAGGAGAATATGAGAAGCAAGGGAGAGGACAGGGGAAAGGGTGCTGACAGGTCAGGCAAAACAAATAGCATTTCATCTTTTGTCAATAGCAGAATTTAGGTCAGCGGGGCCCTGACAGTAACAAGCTAGTTGGGTCATAAATTAGGTGGTCCTGAGTGTCTGCTCAAAGTCCGTGGACACAGTTAGGGGATGGAACGCAGCCAGCAGCTGCTGAAAGGTGAAGGGGTCTTCCAAACAGGGTACCGGGCAGCCCCGCCTCTCTGGTCCAGTTAGTGGCCCCAACCATCGCCATCATCAATCTAACTCACTGGGACTGACAAGGACTGGACCATGTGAGCTCCCCACACCCCTCAGATACACACTGAAGAGCAGCGCAAACACAGCAGCACACGTGCACAAACAGAGGTGTGCACATACACAGAGCGGGGCCTCATTACTAGTGACGGCTCTCATGGAAAAAAACAAGAGGGAAAGAAGGGAGTGGGCAATGAAAGAAAAAAGGGGAAGAGACAGACAACAGAAGTGCACCACAGTAATTGGTCACACTGTAAGTGCAGGCCTCAGTGGCTGCAATGTTTCATGAGCAAGATCACTGAATTAGATAAAATAAACAACATAAAATATACTCCTCTGTGGTCGCTGGACTTTACTGGAGTATCAGGTCATTATACAGTATGTGTGGAAAGAGAGCTTAAATTAAATTCTGTACAAACCATAAATGTTAGAATGAAAAAGACCGCAAATGCTAAATTGTCTTGTTATGAATGGAAAATCCAGAAGTGCTTACTTGGCCTTTCATTTCTCATAATGAATATTTCCACGTGGCCCATAGTTTAAACATATCTATTTGTTTCTAAAAGCAGACGAGCACACGTTGGCAGTGCTGAGTAATAATGTCGCTCAATCAGCGCTCTCATTATCTAGCCAGCATGACTTCTTAATAAGGTCACGCTCCACCTACTGAAAATAGTTCCCTCCTTTGAGCTTTCTTCAGGTGCAAAGTGCAGTTAATTAACACAGCAGACCGAGAGAGATGCGCTCGCTATTAATTGGAAAGAAAAGAAGGGAAAAAGAAAGCAGAGAAATAAAGCACACATGCTTAATTCAATTAAAACAGCCATAATGGCTTTCGTTGTAAGGCTTGAGAATTCTTTTGTTTAGTGTCTTTGTTGGATTCAGCAGGTCCTGCTTGTCTGCAGGTATTAGTTAGACCACATAGTGGCCATTCTTTGTGCATACAATGAAAAGACGAAACGTTTAGGTGGGCGACTATTATGAATTGAATACTGTATCAGCAATTGTAAAAAAAATAAAAATAAAGAGACCCACAATATATCGAAAATTCCATTCAAAAAGTGCAGTGAAGAGAACTTGCAAAAATGTACTTACTTGAATTTCCAGCTGCTGCACGACCTGCATCTGGACTCGGCACTGAGCTGTGCTCCTGTCGTCAAGGGCATGCTCATTGTTTAAATGTCTAAGAGAAAAACAGAACAAAAATGTCAGACACAAAATGTAAAAGTCAGTCATAAGAAATCATATTCCTTTTCACCATGAGCAGAAGTATGGAGGATGATAATTATAGTATCAACCTGGCCATTGTTTTGTTTTCACAAAGATATATCTATAAAAAGACAATTTTCTATAGGAACCGTTAGGAGCCATTGTTCCTGAGTGAAATAATGTAATTAGAAGTAACATGATGGTGTGTGGTGCCATGTTTAACATGACAATAGGCCTGCGCCAGTTTAGATGGCTAACTTCAGTGCCCCCCTGAGCGCCGCTTCTTTTTTTTTTTACAAAGAATAAAAGATGCTAGCCCTGCAGAACGGCTTTGTCTCCTTCGTTTACTGAAAACAATACACACAATTTAACACTGGCAACATCTGACATACAAAGCAGCTCTTCAACTGAAGGTGCATTATCCAGAGGCAGACATATTAAATGTATCTGGTGTGTTCGCCTCATTAGAAGGAAAAAGGCAGTCAGACAGCCATAACAGTCAATGAGGGTTTTTTGTCTTGATTGGATTTTGTCTGTAGGACACAAAAGAGTCTAACCATTAAGATAGACCTTTATTCCTCGAGCACACATGCACAGACAAACACACCGCAGTGCAGTGCAGTGCACAAACATGGGGCAGAAAGGGACTTCAAAAGTGTTGTGATGCTGGGTAATGAGCCTCTATCTAAATGATCATTGGTGACAAACTCACAAAGCAAGCTTTGAGGAGGCCTGCTTATGAAATGCCAGAGCTGCCACTTTATCTGCAGTAATTATAGGTTAGCTTGCAGACCCTTCAATGATCATTTACAGCACAGCTTTCAGTGCATTAGAGAGTACAAAATCCTCCTCGTTCCCCAATTTTCACCTCGCTAACAATATGCACGCTTGTGTACCTGCACAAACCTTGATTGGCACATGGCTCAAATGCACACTGTGCCACATATTGCTCTTTTCTCAGACTCCTCACTTTTTGTTTATCTGGCGTGTTTAAAACAAGACAACCGAGTGAGGAGGTTTCATAGTCTGCCAATCAACACATGAATACAGCCACTGGAAACACAATAGCCCTCAATTATAGAGTGAATACTTAAAACCACTACATCTGCTTTCAGTTACCATTTCAGCTCTAATGCCCAGATATTTTTCATTATAAATCAAGAATGAGATAGCCTTAAAATGTGGAAGGTGGGTGATGGGGGTGAAGGGTGGATGGATGAGGGAGGGACAGGCTCGTGGATTTCTCCAGCCCGGTGCCTAATTGCTGTTTCAGAATGCGCATGCAAAAAAGGGGCATTTCATTAATCATTTAATCACGTCCCTCGTAGGATGAGGGAACTAATGTTGCAAATACCCTTTTCATTTCACTGCCCATAATACTATCTTATGCATTTGATGTATGGCGTGTGTCATGAATTACAGCTGCTTCAAAAGCACAGAGCGAGCTGTTCGTTTTCCCTGAAGATACTTCATTACAAAAAAGAGAAGAGAGAATATTTATCAAGTTAGCCTCTTATCAGCAGATACCTTGTTTTTTTTTCTGTTATTTTCATTTTTACCTTTTACTATTTGCATATGTATATCTCTGTGCATGTGCGAAGGGAAATATTTTCCAAGAGACACACTTTCTACCGTTGGCCAGTTAGTACCACGATTACAGGCAGATTACTACATGCATTTATAAAATATTCAAATGGCAGCGTGTCCTACTGTGCATTAATAATGCCACACAAAGACAGAAAGGCAATGGGATGGACACAGACAGGCATGCAGACAGAATAGAGAAACGCCCTTGCCCCAGTGTGTGCCCTCGCTGTCTGCAAATGCAATTAAACTATAGGCCAGTTTTTAATTACTGCCAATTAGGTTTATGTGAATGAAAGGGGGAGCTATAAGGTGATTATTAACAGGACTCTGTTGCCAGTGGGGTTGCAATCATTTAGAGCTATTGGACCCTGCTGGCTAGTGTTTATGTTTATCGTTTATGGCTCGTTTCAGAGGATATTGATTTCAGTGTCGAAGGGGGATTACCCATGTGATGAAGACTGTGTGAGAACAGCAACGCCGACTGAGCCAGATCTGCAGGCGTGTTAACGGTAGAGAAATCAAGGTAAATAAACAAAACAAATAAAACATATACAATTTTTTCTTTTCCAGGATGTACAATCATTGTTTTTCCAAATCCCTGATCGAGACTTCTATTGTTATTGCATCCTCACACAAAAAAGGGAACAAAAATACCTCAAAGGATTTCCCCACAGCTTTGACTATGAATATGTATATGCCGTCAATGTCCACTAAGGGCCTAATAATAAATCTACTCAAGCCAAGTGTGTACGGAGCATACGGCCCAGCTAATTGTCTGTGTGTATTGTCAATGGAGCTATGGATGCCCACAAGAGAACAGCAACTCACCGCCCCAGACACAACAACCCGGGACGGGAAATGGACAAATTCATTAGTCTAACGCATACAAAGCAGCCACTTTTGTTACTACACTTGTGCTGCGGCGCATAAACAGGCATGATGGTATGTACACAACTATGCATACGGACACGCACTCACACTCTCTCCCCATGGATCTAGTGCATATGTAATGGCCTCCGTTTTAAAGGTCTTGTCACAGAGCAGCAGACATGCGGAGGGGTAGAGGGGAGTAGAGCTATCCAGGGGCCAGGGGCCTGTCTGCCTGCCCCTGCACTGTGTGTGTACAATATATAGAGACGAAGACACTTGGCTGCTGCCTTGTGGGTTTAATTAGCAGTGGGTTACAGACACCGGCGTGCGGGTTAGCGGCGGAGCTTGCCATTTTAACATGGAGCCTGCCTTCCTGCTGCCAGTAATAAGGAGAGTAGTGCGGTGACAGAGTGGAAGAGTTAAGTGAGTGTGTATGTGTTTCTCGATGAGGTGGGAGGTCAGCGATTAAAGACAGGAGTATGTGGATTAAGGAGGAAGTGTGTTCAGCGACAATCATCAAACTGAACATGGTTATGAGGAGCAAAGCAAAGCATGGCCTGTTTTTACTTGACCAAGGTTTTTGTTTGTTTGGTTTTCCCTTGTTGATGATGCACAGATTTGACTTAGAGCATAATGATTCATATTAAAATGTGTTTCCTTCTGCTGAATCGCTACTGTATTTTGAACTTAAAATTTACTTTGTCTACGTTCTAAATGGTGACAAAGTAAAATGCACCCAAACACTGTTGAGATTGTGCTATTTGGCTGCATCTATAAAAACAGATCACACAGATGCATTATTAGCATCTTTTCCCTCTTTCATTCTCTAACACAAATACGCACACACACACACACACACACACACCCTCCACGCAGGAAACATTCCCCACAATACAATTTCATTTTGAACTTCAGAGAGCTAATTCAGGGTGCCAGCCACCTCGCGGCTACCTCTTCCAGGTGAGAACACTTAAAAGAGCATTGAGGAGCTATTAAATGCTGATCGTGACAAGTTTCTTCATGCAACAAAACAATAGATGACTAAACGTGTCACCGCCGCTGTGCCAGGCTCCTACAGCGAGACGCCAGCTCGACCCCCCCCCCCCCCCCCCCTTTGCTCGTAACACACACCCAACTACAAACATCTAAACTGTCATCCAAACCTGACACCCGCTTTATGTAACCCCGTTTAAACTGCACTTGTGCCTGTGTGCGTGCGCGTGCGTGCGCGCGCTGGCATCTCCGGCAACATGAAAGGCCTCCCTCTGACATCGACAATCACCGCTCCAAGGCACGCCACCGAGCAGCCATCTTTGTTCTGATGACGAGCTGCCTTCTTTGTTGGAGCCTGTTTTTCATGTGCTGACTGGGTTACAGTATGGAGCCAGCCTCTGACTTGCAGGGCTGTGGTAAAACGGGGGGGGCTGAACCAGGACGTTGTTCTGTTATGTAGGAGCAAATGTTCTCACAAGCGTTCTTTCAAACTCACCTGCCAGCCTGTGCACCAGCTTTTAAGTCTCAAGTCTACCTGTTTTCCCTCCATCTGTCTCCTTCAATAGCTCAGTTTGTCTTTGGAGCTGCGTATCTTTTTTTGCTGTGGCTTACCAGCTTACCCGATTCGGTGGCGTACACCCATTCGTACAGTGCAGCCCTGCATGCCCCTCACCTAAATAACCAGTTAAGCTACCTAGACACTGTATCCGCAGAGCACACAGGGCTTACGAGGGTTTGTGTGCTAACGGAGCGAACAGTGCAGAGGGATAGACTGATGTCTTCTTTAAGTAAGTGTACCGGGGTGATAGGACATGATATCAGAACAACTACTAATCCCATGCAGTCATGCTGCCTCACACACAGCAGTTTCCAAGCTGCGAGGCAAACTCTGTCCAGCACCTGGACAATGCCTCGCGTGTAGGATTTTGGTTTTAGCTCCAAGAATGGCTTAGAGAATCTTCAAAGATTATACCAATGAATGGTTCAGGCTGCACTGATCATTTAATCTATGTAGTCCATTTTAGTCCTGCATGCAGCAAGGGCAAGTTTGCGAATTGGCTGTAATTTAAGCAGTTTCCGCATTTGTGATTCTTGGGGCCTTTGTTATGTGTTAATAAAGTGCAAAATGTCCTATCATTCTGTATTTATGGGAGCAATTTATTTGGAAGCTACAGAAGAATTAGCGAAAACATGACCTAAATCCTTACACTGTTTCCCATGGGTGGACTAGTTTCAAGTATCGCTTTTTTCCTCAAGCTTATTAACGTCACTACTTTAGAGAAATGCATAATTTGGAAAATATGCCGGAACAATGTCCTGATTTCGAGAGTTTATATGAATTCACATGGACATTTACAGCCTGTGAAAAACACTCGCCAGATCGTTATTTCACAGTTAATTACAAATCTAATTAGAATATTCAAATTAAAGCTTTCCCTTTCTATTCTCCTCTGTGTGTGAGCAGGGAGCCAGGGAAAGAGTGATAGAGAGGGAAAGAGGAAGTGAGAGAGAGAGTGACAGGGAGAGAGAGAAACATGGCAACCTGATAACCTGTAATCGTCAGCGCTGCAAACACCTTCTTCCTTTGATGTCCCCCCACTAAAATCCAGGCAACAAAGCCGACCAATTACAAATGAGCTAATTACCTAAATTGTTGATGGAGCATGAAGAGTTCAATGGCTCTGGCGCCTGCACCATGACAACAGTAAATGGAGGCCTTTGTTGTGGAGGTAAGTGTGTGGCCGAGCCTGCCATAAGCCTTTTTTTTCTGTTTGTTGTTGTTTTTTCACACAAACCTATCATGAGCCTTGACAGTGGCAAGGCGATTTGTTGTAGATTAGAGTTGACTTGACTTTAAGCAGCTTGGATTGGATGAAGTAAGATGATTCAGTACTTTTGTGTAGTCATCGGCCTCCTAATGATTCACATACTAATTTGCCACAGGTTTACAACTGGGTGACATTTCTGACATCAGTCTCCTTTTACATAGGCATGGGACTGGCAAGAAATCAAGTTAAGTTATACTTTATTAATCTCCGTAGAGAAATGTGTTCTCTGCATTTGACCCATCCTCAATGTCGCTGGGGCAACCTGTAGGAGCAGTGAGCTGCCAGCGTGGGCCGGCGCTCAGGGACCCATGTACAGATGTGGAACCAGGCTAATGGTCAGAAACACCTGTCCGGAGGATTCACCAATTCTCTCCAAATCTCAAATCTTTGCTGATAAATTGTTTTTGTAACCCAGCCATAACATTAACTATTAGTTTTCCCTCTTTCTGTCTGTAAGCTCCGTAACCATAGTTACCCCAAAATTTCATGATACTTGTGTTAACCATGAACATCAGCGTGCACCGGTGGGTGGATAGCTGGGACGCTAGGAAGGAGATCGGCTGCAGGTAGAGCAAAAATAAATACCAAATATAAACCTATGTTTCAAATATCCGTTCTAAGACTTGCAGATGCTATACAAAACCTGTTTGTTGGATGCGTGCTGTGAATGAACAGAATTGGTACGCTAACAAGCTAATGCTAGGCTACACTGTTTTATGTTTCTATGGCACATACTGCCTCATGTTTTGTTCTTCTCGCAGTAAAAATGTTAATTGAAAGGATTGAATGACAACTCATGAACTTTTTTTGCTCTCTAGTACTTAAAGTACAATGAATATTTGTAAATATTTTTTAAACACATATTTGGTACTGCAGCTCACATGTGTTACATTTGAAAGGTTTTGAAAGTCATACTTTGATCAATACTTGAATCAACAGAAGAAATACTGGGTATTTTATATTAAAACAGCCCAACTGTGCGCAGTTTTTCAATCATACTAAGTTCAAAGTACGTTTTTTTGTTTGGGACATGGCTTATCATAAAATATTGAAGATGGGTCTCAAAACTACCAGTTGAGGACATCAAGTGAAAAAAAGACACTCTGACAAATCCTTCAATAATCTATAGGACCCATGCAAGTTTTGACCAAAACAGGCCATCTTTAGTGCATATGGTTACATACAAATTCATGTCTCTTTAGTTTTTTGTCATTTTTACAAGCTTGAAATTAGTTCAATTTCATTCTTTCCTTGCAGTTTGTTTGTTGTTTCTTCTTGAGTCTATACCATTAATAAATGATGATTAAACTATAAACTGAAACACTTACTTCAAAAACTGTCCGAAGTCCTCGCAGATGCTTTCACACCCAGGCCACTTGCAAACACCATGACCGTAAAGAGGGTGGGTGCCTCCATTTTCTTCATGTAGTGAACTATAGACATAGTAAAAACATAGATATCATATAGTTAATAAGGGAACGGACAAAAGGATAAATGAGGAAGTTCTGAGATAGCTTAGGTAGGCTTGGGTTTAGTTTCAATCAATAAAGGCAGGTCAAAATGTTCAGTGGTTCAATAGCCAGGCTTACCAAGAGGTGAGGTGTCAGAAAAGGAGGAGAAGCATTGGAAATCTACCATAATCCCTGGCTAACCTTAGCGTCTTGTAAAACCATTGTAGGAAGGAGGGGTGGAGTCTTTCAAGTAAACACTAAAAACCCAGACAGCCATATAATTTTCATCAAAAGATTAATATCGTGTGTAACTTATGTTCTTTGAGGACGGGAGGGGGGAGACGGGGGTGCTGTGGCGTTTTTGAAATGGCACCCAAATAAGTTACGACCCTGCCTAGACAGCACATCCTATTAAAGATGACAGTTTAACCTTTTGGCTTGGCATGGGTGCGTGCGTGTCTGTGTGTGAGGATGTCACTGAAAGTGGTTGTATGGTGGTTGTACAGGCCTTTTCCTGTGTGTGGTCTGTAAATACTTATGTGAGTGGCAGAGTGTGTTATCCAAAGGGGTTTTTCCCACATCGATTGGTGGCATGTTAGTAAGCAGCGCTCCTGACAATACTTCATGTTCAATCATTACGAGACACCACGCAGCCCCCGGGACACAGGATGGTAAAAAACTCGATCCCATTCCCTGTCTACCTCTCTTTTTCTCTCTCTCTCTCTCTCTCTCTCTCACTCAAGATATCTTTTTCAAGCCTCCTTTTTAGACGTACTGGAGAGATAGCATCTACTTTAAACCAATTACACAGCACTTCCACCTTCTGTGCAGGTCTTTACCGAGCATCTACACAGACACACACGCGCCGCTACCCCAAAGTCCCTATTATAATATCGCGCAGAAAAAGCCTTTGAATAATGCATGGCCCAGATAGGCAGATGTAACAGTCAGTGTTTTGGTGCCGGTGCATTTCTAAAAGGCACCATCACAAGGATAAACATCCTGGAAACGCCACTCAAGGCATCACACATTCTGTTTACATGACAAGCAAGCAAGGAAGGTAATTTGCAAAAGATAAAAAGGATAGAGCAAGCACTAAATACTTAATGTACATGAGGTTACCTTGTCTTGTTTGTTGTTGCCGCGCTCGCCTGCCTGCTTTATCTCGATGCATTTGAAATCTGTATACAAGCTAAGTGTGTTCATATGCTCCCCAGGGAACTGACTCTTGTTTTTGAATATTACGGAGATAATAATAAACTATTGAACAAATAAACAAAACATCATGTTTTCCCTTGAGGTGATACTGCCTCCGTTTTAACGAGGACGAATACCCGGGATGGAAGTCAAGTCTCTGATGCGCGCCTTTCCTAAATAGTGTCGTAAAAACAAGCTAACTTTTTCTTGCTTTCTTGTGTGTGAGCATGAAATAAGACCATATAACATGTGCAACTGTTTTCCCAGACCTGTGAAAGATTTGCATTGATGTTTTATATTTTACCTCTCGCGCTCCCTGTCCCGCTCCCGCTCCCTCTCTCGTCTGTGGTTGAGCACGGGCGACTGTCCGTTGGCGAGCGCGTGGTGAGTGATGGGCGGTGAGGCTTTGGCGGGGTTGGAGGAGGTAGTTGAATTGTGTTGTTGGTGGAGAGGTCCAAACCGCCGGCCCCGCCTGCACCAGTGCTGTTGTTGTGTTTGATGCCGTTGTCCTCCATGGCGTGGCCGCCGCCTCCGGTCACATCTTTCCACAACTGCTGCAGCTCTGCTGGGCTCAGGCCGCCTGGATGAGCAGGAGAAGAGGTTGAAACCAGGAGTGGAAAACAATATTTAAATAGTTTTACATTTGTGACCCGGCCCCAGAAGAAAATGGATGAATGTTAGTTTTACATGGACGTAGCACACAAAACTGGATGAGAAGCGCACACTCATCTAAATTATCTTTTTTGATCAACCCACCAAAATAAAGTGTCTCAGACAGCAACTGCAGCTAACTGGTGTATCTGGGCTCTGCCCATAAAATTCAGGGGAACAGTCCAGCTAGTCCTAAATGGCAGTGCTTTGACTTGACTTGGCTTTAGTATAATTAAGATCCAGAAACTGAAATGCAATTTGAGAAGCATTATATTTTTTATTTCTTCTTCGAGAGTGAAACACACAAAATAATTGTACACTTAATGTTTATCAGTGTTCAAGTGGATCTCTGATTAGTATTTGGTTTCTTCTTCTTACATCTGAGAAAAACATACTTTTCGGTGATATTTATCTGAGGCATTTCTAAAACTCCATCTGTATTGATCATTTTGGTGGCAAAAAACAAATAACTTATTTTGCAGGAAAAAAAACAGTGCCTGCTTTATTTGTCGCCTTTCTCTTCTCTGCGTTTATTATACCCAGCTCTCACTGAAGGCAGTAAACAACAACAACAATCTACAGAAGTGAGAAGAGGGAGGAGGGCTGTGGAGCATGGGAATAGAAACAACAAACACTGAGCTGAGAGAGAGATAGAGGTAGACAAAGATGAAGCCTAATCATAAAAAGAGAAAGGAATAAAGCAAAAACAGATCATGTGGAGAGTTAGGGACAAAGTGGGTGGCTCAGGAGCATACCAATGAGAAAGCCAGACAGACAGAAAGACATACTCTGAGATAAGGCAAGGGCCACAGGTGAATACCAATGATAGAAACAAAGACAGGCACAACGGACGGACAGACAGAGGAAGACTATAACAGGCGTCAAGATGCTACATTGGAATCTGATTTCAAAACAGGATAAAGATGCAGTGACAAAAGCTTGAGTACTTTGACATGACAAAACACAGTTAGTATGACCAGTGGAGCAGCAAACTTCAGTTCAAAGTGTGATCATTCCAGTCAACTACAATACAGCCATAGTCATGTTAAGGCCATTCGAGAAGGAACTATGCAGCATTTCTTCAGCCACACATTTATCTTTTTAGCTGTTCCTCTGCCAGTCTGAGAGACAGTCTAAGCATGCACAATACAAAAATAGTAAGTACCAGTGGTGGTGGTGGCCTTACCTTGAGGGGGCAGGGTCTGTCCCGGCAGCGCGGCCTGTCCCGGGGCGGGCCCGGGCATAGACAGAAGGCCTTGGCGCTGCATGTTGAGCAGGTGCTGCTGCTGCTGGAGCTGCTGCATCTGCAGGAGCTGCTGCTGGAAGACGAGCTGCTGGGCGGCCAGCTGCTGTTGCTGCTGCTGTTGCTATAGAGAGAACAGGAGCAGGGAGGGAGGGAAATTACAGTGAATTAACAACAGAGGGGGAAGAACATAGAGAAGACAGGGGGATATCTGCTGTGGTGGAGTGTCTGAACACACTCGCCTCTTCCGTGACCTCAGCTACCTCTCAGCTCGGTCCTCCCTCTCTGTCTGCTGTGCGCTCTCAGAGTCCTGTTTTGGGCTGTACCACACCACACTTCTGTTTGTGTGCTACATACACGTGCAGCTCTGATATACCGCTTTGAGTGTGCTGTGATTGTGTATGATACTAAGCCCCGGTATAATCCCCGTCCCACACCCCCCGCCGCCACCACCCATGATAGTTAATTGTCTCGCCTTTGCTGATGGTCTGTTACAGCTTATGTGGCCAGAGGGAGCAGGGAGGAGGAGAGATTTACTGTGTCACACGAATGTAAACGCAGTGACACAAGGACTAAACCACACACACACACACACACACACACATGCCCCCATCCCTGCTCTACTCTTCCTCTCCTCTCCTACTCCCCTTAGTGTGCTGTTTATCGCTAGGCCAGACAGACTATTGCATAAGCCCTGTGCAAAACAACAACAACAACAACATGAAAAACATCAAACTCAACCAACAAGGGAGTGCATTTTGGAAAGAGAACAAAGTGTTGGCTGAGAGCTATATCTAGCATGAATACTTACTACTGTTTTTTACTTAATTCAGGACGCAAAATGTGGACTTTCCCATTTCTGTGTTTTGCACATAGTCTACCAGTGTATGTGCATTGTGACACATATATATACTATGTGCATGCAGCATGTCAAGCGCTCCGCGTTTGTATATCATAGGAGGATCTTGAAGTGAAGGGGGGGTAAAACTTGATGCACTCACTGGAAAACAGTCTGCATAATGTAGTGATGAGAGACCCCTCCACCCAGCCTCAAGAGAAATAAGGCAGCAATTTCTATTCCATATTTGATGGTGGGGGCCCAGAAAAACTCTATTCACAAATCCAAACAGAAACAAAGCCGCCGGGAGGTCAGTTGCGGCGTTCTGTAGGGGCAGCATAATGGGCTGCTTGAAGAGACACTGAGAGGTGCGACAGACAGCCAAAGACAGGGCCTGTTTTTTGGATCAATTTAAATTTCCCGGATATAGCCTCACAGTCGAAGCTCAGGGTTCGGGCGAGGTGCGATGCTCCAACACGGCTATGCAAATATAGCCGGGGCTGTCAGGCTTGTCTCCTCTTCTCTGATAGCCACAGACAACGAGACAGAGCCGTGTCTGTCGAGCGGCTGCCTGTCACTGTGATTTATGAGCATCATGCAGTGTAACTTTAGCGGGAGAGCCCTGTTTGGGTGTGTTGGTCCACCCACAGAAACACTTCATTAGGGGCCCGCTGTCTGCAGCGTTCTCTTAATAAGTCACAGGATGTGCATATGGTTTACGTTCGCGAGCAGATCACTGTTGTTTATGCCATGCAAGATAAAGTAAATACGAGGATACCTTTGGAAACTGAAGTGCAACTTTCCTAATTATTGGCTCAGTGATGTTGCAGTAAAGTGAATAAACATGTACTGTAAGGATATCAATGGAAATGATTATAATTAGGATGTTTACATTACTCCTCTGATTGAGTGACTTCACTGAAAGGGATCAGGCGGCCTGTTGCACGTACCTCTTTAGCCTGTTTGCCAGGGTGCTGCTGCTGGAGGAGCTGCAGATGGAGCTGCTCTTGTTGTTTCTTATAAAACTCTTGCAGGTGTTGCTGAGAAAACAAACACATTCACACATGAGAAGACAGCCACAAGCGAGCACACTGTAAATGTAACAACGTGTAAACATATTGTGAATTTGACAAAAGCTAAAAGGTGTGAACGTAATGCTCCAATTATTGTTAGTGTGACAAAACCGCTTATCGGCACTGTTTATTTTCATGCTCTAGGCCTAGATCCTGTGACGGAATTTCTATGCATTCTTAACCATCAATTGTTTCAGTTTGTCAATATGAATGAACCAGACGAAAAGCTTGGGAGCCTTTCTTTTAATGCACTGCCCTTATAACTTAGTACAGTCACTACCAAGTGTAGAGTCTGGTGGCTCTTAATGAAGAGGAATCCAAATGACTGACGTTCTTAATTAAACAATTCTCTTTGCCTTAATCAAATCTATGAATGAGAAAAGCTTTTCAACTCCGACACGAGACCGCGCCGACTGCACGTGTGTGTGTTCACAAGCTGATTCCGAATATTACATCATCCGTCACCGATCATTCAGTCTGGTGTTGAGCCCCAATTGCGCCCTACTCTACGGTCCCTGATGGATACTTGTCAGGGAATTGATCCGGCGACACACTAGCAACAGTTAATTAGAGGTGACGTGAACAAGTGCGTCAATTTTCATCTTGCTCTCGGTAAGCGTGTCAAGGACGCTGGGCTGCGGTGAGCTGGCAGGAGAGAGTGGTGGCCGCTTTGTGCAGGTCCAGAGTGACTCAGGACTCATGTTTTGGGAGTTATGTATGACTGTTGACAATGTGAGCGACAGTGGTGGTTGTCATGAGTTAACTTTTTTTTATGTTGCAAGTGTAATAAAGCAATGTTTCTCAAACCGTGGCGAGGCACTAAGGCTTCTCTGCATGTCGAACATATAGAGACAATTTAGTTTTCATGGTTTTTGCATTTCTTTTGGTTTAGTCCTTATTTAGAGCTACTTTAGTCATGTAGTCCTATTTTAGGCCTGGTACAGACTTGGTTTATATATGTTGGCACTTGGAAAGCCAAATACTTTCTGGTTCATGATATATATACAGCATATATAAAAAATTAGAACTTCTGTATTAGAGAAAATGCAAAGGGGATGTTTTGGGTTTGTCCTGGAAAGAATTCAGTCTGATACGTCTATATATAAACTTCATAGTCATTTCCTTTGCAAAGACATGTGAGAAGATCATTTAAATAAGAGTAACTAATGAGTGCCAACAACTGTAACTTAAAGGTAAACAGGCTGTCATACTCCTGAGGCTGAGTAGCTGTAGCTTACCACACAGAGGTGCACAGAAGGTTTCATTGCCTTGTCTAGGGCTTTTCCTGCTATATTCAATGTACACAAGTGTGTTTACATGTGTGTTTGTACCTGTTGTAACATCACAGCCTGCTGCTGCTGAAGCAGGGCCTGGAGCTGCTGAGGAGAGAGCACCTGCTGCTGAAGAATCTGCTGCATCTGCTGTGGAGTGATCACCTGGGGACTCATCATGGCCACCGACACTGGCACCTGGACAGCAACCCAGACAACAGCACAACATTCGGTCAGGAAATGCGCTGTAAATGTTTCAATGAAGGGTTTTAAAAGTGGAGAAAGTTTGAAAAATGGAGCGTAAGAGGTATATGTCAAGCCTCGTGGCATGGTCCTATGGGGAGACTGGTAATTGGTGAGTAGCGTTAGGGAGAGCGGGCCTCCCATGGTCGTGACGGTTGGCAGCCTGGAGGATATGCTGAAGGACAGATGGGTGCTGTGCCTTTGTGTTCCTTGTCTTATTTTCCTGCCTCTGTCCCGCAGGGAACAGGATGGGATTTAAATAGACATAGACCTTAATTAGTAGGACCCTTGAACTCCCCTGCTGCAACATGCCGATCAGTGCTACTACTGTGAAACAGCATGAAAATGCTACAGTCTAAAGTTGATTAAAAGTACGCTGATGAAGTAGTAGGTCATGGAGAGGCTGTGCTCCACCCAAGTCACACATACAGTACATGAAGCATAAGTGACCATTAACTTCTGAAAAGTATAGATATGACTTGCTTTTTATAGAGACTATATGGTACTTGTTTTCAATAAATCATCTTAAGCACATATTTGACCACAGTTGAAAAAGTAAACTCAGCCAGCAGCCACCATACCTTGATATAACATATTTCTAAATATGGAGTTGAACACAGCAGTAGTCACACTGCTCTCCAAAGATAATTAAAATATCAACCTGTAGTAGCACCCTCAGTGACGCTAATTGTGCTGGTGTTTGGCGCAGAGCTAGCATGACAGTAGCTAGCCTTTATGGCGTATCAAGGGGCCAATAAGACATCCCTGTCCTCATCGCCGGCTAATCAAGCTGCCTTGATTACCTCCCATGCATGTCTGTCCGCCTCCACCCTCCTTCCGCTCCTCTCACTGTCAGGCCTTGACACGTCCTTGTTTAGCTCTCCTCTCCTCTACGCCCACCCCCCGCCCCAGGTTCTCCCCCCTCTTTGATTAGCCGAGACATTTGCATGGTCACTACACATTTTTCATTTTAGAAGTCATTATGCATTAGTGGCTCCTGATCGCCCGCCTTGACTAATCCTGATGAACTGAAAATCACAGCTGAAGGTCAACTTCCAGCCGGCCCTGCTGCACATTCATATTCATATTCAAACAAATCCTGCCTCCATTGTTCATTAGAGTCTTAGAGAGAAGGGACTCCATCCAAGGTGGGAGAGGTGCAGGGGGGAGGAAGGGGGATGTTGTGGTACATCTATTTCTTCTCGGTGCCCCCTCAATGCAAAGAGTGCAGAAGGAAAATGCATTCACAATAAGCCCGGCGCTGAACAAAAGCCGTCAAAAGTTGCAAATTAAACAGTCTGTGTGTAATTATGCAAATACCGTGCTTACACCTTCAATGTTATTAACCCTTAAAGGTGCATTTGCGAGGTAAGTAATTACCCCTGCAGTCACTGGTTTTGTGTGGGACGCGCTGACAATGGGACATATATGCAGGGGAGAAACAACATAAGATGCAGTCATTAAGGGTATTAATCGGATGCAGGCCAGATTTATGGCGGCTTTAACACAAATCTATGTACATGAATATATACAATCAGTGGCAATAAATACACATTTTACATGCTTACTTCTTTGAAACACCTTCTTTGTTGTTTCAGTATATATGTATATAGTATGCATGTGAATTATGTAAGTGCCAGTCCCATATAAAAAAAAAAAATATATATATATAGAAGCAACAGGAAAAACAATGTTGCGTTTACTCTTTTATTAGCCCGTGGAGGGTAATGGCGGGTAATCATCTTCATTTCACTGGATTTTCCAAACAAAAAAAGAGGTTGAAGAAAGGAGAGGGAGAAGCCCGTGTGAAGAAAGAAAGGTGAAAAAGCCACTGGCCCACGTCCATTGTGAAGTGCAGCACGATGCTAATTCCAGCGTTTTAAATGAATGCTTTTTCTGCTTGACGTATCAGAGGCTCTGAGATGAAAGCAGATAAGTAATTGCTCTCCTGGTTCTTATTCTTCACTGACAACCCATAAATTTAATTTTACACACACGTTCATTTACATTTTCGAGTATATGACATGATAATTGCGGGAATATAACACCTCCATTCTGCGGAATAGTGCTGGGGACTTGATTGACGTGAGCGCTGAATTGAAAGGAACAGGAGGCTGAATTGCTTCTCCGAGAAATGATTTTGCCACGAAGGGGATGAAATTAATGAGCGTTTACGACGAGATGATGGCAGCGGCGTAAACATGCACGGGCCGCGATAGGCTGTGTGGTGGGAGAGCGGCCGGGATATCCACGAGGGCGCTTGTTTGTCCCTAATCCAAATTAATTCATCACTAATATGGCTTACTGGAAATGATCATAACTATTAGCTTCCAGTAAAAAGACTGTCAGAGAGTTTAAAAAGGCAAAGGAGGAATCTGAGCCTTTGTTTCGTTATATTTATTTTGACTTTTAGATGAGAACCAATACTTGTTTATCTACATGCTATTTTCCAATTATTAGCAAACCATAGCTTTGACGTGTTCATGACCTGGTTATTATCAAAAGTGATGGGCTGCGCAGTTGTGAACTTTGTGGCTATGTGGTCTGCCCCTGAAGTTGGAGAGCAAAACAAAGGACCTTTAAATTGGCTCCTGATGTGAAAACATTGGCGAGGCCCACAGCCGAACAAGCGGATCATTACAGCACTCATGTCACACCCGCAGCCTGTAATCAGCCTCTCCAAGTCCTCGCCAAAGGTCAAGCTTCTTTTTTTTTTTTTTTTTACTGAAACGCTCAGGTATCTCTTCCAGGCAATCTGTCACATTGGCTCTAGTTAGATTTGATTAAACCGGGCATTCTGGTATTGATATCAAAATTCAGCCAAACTGCAAAGACATCTCCTAAACAGTGACATACTTCCGAGGAATATAAAGTACAGTTTGTTTTTGTTGAGGTGCAGTATAAAGACGTTTGAATAGTATTGTATATATTAATGATCATGTTGTTCTTTTATTTTTATCACTTATTTATAGTAATTTAAGTGCTCTAATCATCCTTCTAGGCGCTTGCATTGTCATTGATATTTAATAATGCCAGAAATCAATCAATCTAAATCTGTCAGTGATCTATAGGCATAGACTGAAATGAATGATCTTGAAGTTTCTGTGAATGCTTTATAAATTTCCCCTTGGTAATGCTTGTAGCCTTCTGATGCGATCTCAATCACTAAATTGTCCCAAGGGTAAGAGTGGCCAAACTGAATACCCTTCCACAGCTGCAGCACTCCTGACCTCTCCATCCCCTTTACAGATGACACTGTTCATTTACTAACCAATTACTGCCAAATGTGGTGGGGCTATTATTGATGCACGGGCCAACAATGGCACTGAACAATGTTCATATATGTAAAACACCCGAACATAATGTTAAACCACACTCCCACAAGTGAAGGCGTGTGCTCAGCTTAGGAAGATCAATACTGGAGATTGTCAGGACTGAAGCTAAATAGATTACTGAATGTTTTTCTTAATCAATTTTCATAGCGGTGCATAGAGAAGTGCAATTTATCATAACATAAAGACCCATCATGTACAAGGCAGAAATGAAGAGCCTAAAGAGATTGAGAATGGCTTAGTACAATTTCCATATTGATTTATCTCTATGTAGATGTCATTGACGAAGCTACTTCAAGATCAGTCATATTGTTTATCATCATTATAACTGTCATACTTTTACCATTTAACTAATGTTGCAAAAATGCTATCCGTATGGATACCATTGGCTTTCATTCAGTGGCTCCAAACTTTTTTCAACGCCTCATTAAATATTTGATCTTTCAACTACCACCAGTCCTAGTTCACGATTAGATCACGGCTAAACAGCATGCATGCAGCAGCATGGTGGCACAGCAGTTAGCGCTCGTGCTTCACAGCTAGAAGGTCCTACAGTAGGTTTGATTCCAACCTGGGCGAGGCCTTTCTATGTGGAGTTTGCATGTTCTCCCCTTGTCTGCGTAGTTTTCCTAAAACATGTACAATAGGTTTCCTTCTGGGGCCAGGACTCCCCTGAAATAGAGATTCTTAATCTCAGTGGGACAAATAAAAAAAATACATAAAATAAACATAAATTGGTCTAAACTGTTTCTAAACCATTATAAAACACCTAACTTCAACTTACTAAAGCATACATGAAACCATTTCTAATTTAAATTAATACAGTCTAACATTGCAGATGACCTGAGCACCACCATGAAGCACCACCACAGTTTAGAACTAGTGCTCTAACCAGTTTACTCCGGAGAATGTAGATTATATGAATTCAAATTCAGATTTAATCAGGACAATGTTTGGTTTTAGCTAAGTTGCTTCAGGTTTAGTCCTGATTTAGACATGGCGAATACATGATTTTAATGTGGCTAACACTTGGATCAGTTCTATTTAAGTCCCGTTTTGGCCTGTTTCAGATAATACTTCAGGTCAAAGCTATTTTTTCATTGTTGTACAATGAGTAGTTTGGGAATCACTGTCTTATCTCATCTTTTCTTTCTGCTGATGAACAAATTCCAATCGTAAACTGATGGAATAGTGTTAAAAGCGGAGATGAGAGAGGCAGTACAGAAGTATAAAGAAAGTGCATGGGTGAGTTGGAGAGTGTGTGAGGAAAAGCATGTGTGTGTGTGTGTGTGTGTGTGTGTGTGTGTGTGTGTGTGCTGGGGGGGCGCACATTCCTCTGATGTTGCAGGTAATATGGCCTCCACTGGATCAGCCTCTTCATCAGTGACACACAGTAAATTACAAGTGCTTCAAGCAGCTCAGTGAATTATAGTTCACCACTTGGAAAGGCTTCCCCCTTCACCACCGGGGCCCAGACGTATCAGATCTGCCGGTTAGGATCCAATTAACACCCTGGCCGGAATCATCTGATTGCATGTGTAAGGGCTGGTATAACTCGTTTATTGCATCCATGTATCTTCTGTCACAAGGTAAATTTGTTGCTGCTACATCAAAGGTCTGTGCTAGTTTTTTTTTCCCCCCTCCCTCCTCACTTTCTCTTGATCCCCCAAACTCAGCTACCTCGCCTTGGGGTTGCATTTCAACTTCTTTTGCATCACAATGATGAACCTGCTCTGTCCTCGCAATTTAGCAATCTTGTCCTGTAGGTGTTGTAAATGCAAGTGAAAAAAAAAGAGAGAAGACAGATGGAAGGAGGGGGAGCACAAAAAAAAAAAATCTTGTTTGCTGGTAACAAAAGCGGTAACCAAGGGTGCTTGCCTTAAAATGTGCTGACACTTTTTTTCTTTTTCTTTTAGGCTTTCAGAATCAACACAAGATTTCGTCCTCATGAATAACATAATATTTCCCCCTTCATATTCTCAATTCTCTTTTTTTTAAAGATGACACCGGAGGAGATGCAGTGGTAAGATGTATTCATAAATGTAAATGTGAATAGCATCCTTTAGCTGTGTGTTTTGGACTCAGCCAAACCTACATGGGAGACTATCGTAAAAGCCCTTTGCAGAGGGTTCTCCAAAGAAGAAGCTAAAACGCAGAAACGCTCAGTAACATCTGAATTTGACCTTTAAGAGTGCGTTATGTGGAATTATTGGTGACCCTTCTGCAGATTGTCTGTGCTAACTCTGGCTTCCTCCCACTTCACCAAAACAAACACACAAAAAACACGCCCATTCTAGCCAAATAAATTCAACTTGCACAGATTTTACTTCATCTAGTTGCTCGGGAAAAAAAAAAATAAAGCTGAATTGATCAACTTCATCAACACGTTTCTCATTCATTTTCATTCGTACTAGAAGCCGGACAGATGGGACTGTGGTTATTAGTCGCGTGTGAAGACTCACAGCTTGATAGCGTGGTAGGAGTTGCAAACACTTCCTTTCAGGTTCCGCGCAGCTAACGCTTAAAATACATATGGCCGTCGTCAGGACCCCCTTCTGACGTGCCCACAAGCCGGGGTCAGGGGTCGGCGAGCTGTTTTGTGAACGCGCCGCGACACAGTCGATTCGCACAATAAGAGCCGCAGGGTGACATATCGAGAGGCAGGAAGAAGGGGTTTCAAATGAATCAATCTTAACCATAGACTAATAAGCCGGGGCAGTGGAAAGCTGTGGTACTTGGGGGTTCTTCGTCTGCATCTTCTTTTAGATTCGATACATTTTAATTAGAGATCAGATCACTTATGCTTTAGTCATGCATTTAAGTGAGGTAGGGTTTTGACGTGGTTTGCACCCTTTATAGACATCATTTGCTTTTTGATCCCGGTTTAGTCCTGATATGATTTCGATCTAGACCTGGTGCTATTTTGAAGGTCAAACATTTTATGAGGTGGTACTTGTTGTCTAGTTATTAAGTGGACAGCAATATATTTTATGGACCAAGACATGATAATTGTACTGTATTTTGAAGTCTGTGTTGAAGGAGGAATAATGACATATGATGGCTGGTCAAAGTCTTTCCTTTTCTACCTCCGCGGTTCTCAAACATGTTCCATTTGTCGCACTGGGCATCATCTGATCGTACGCTCGTGGTTCTCTGCAATTTGGGACTTTATATCACATAGTAATTCCTTTTATGCTTTGGCATTGAATTCAAGCTTTGTCTTTTTCTGTTTTAGACCATGTTAGCCCTGATTTACATCCGGTTTAGTCATTGTTTAGTCCAGTTTTAGTCAGGATAAGTTGGTCGGTCTTGGTGGAGCTTCAAACGTCAAACGTTTTATTGGGTGGTATTTGGTGTGAATAGATTGCAACCACTGGTCTTCATACCCTACTTGAAACCCAAGTCATTTTTGCTTTTTATACTCTATAATCGTATACTTACTTTAAGCAATGAATGTCTTTCAGATATAACACTTTGAGGGGGTTGATGTGCATGGCCTTCTATACTTTACAGCAATATTATGTATGTGCGCGCACAAATGAAACAACTGTCACATTCAAAGGCGCCTGTAATCCTTGCTGCCTCTCCTTGTCCATGTTTCTTTATTTGTATTCCAAATGTCAGTGTATAAATGCCTTTCAGAGGTGAATATAGCCAGAGAGAAGAGGTAGACGACGGGAGAGAGCAGCTCAGAGAGGCTGTTGTGTGCCTTGGGAGAGCCGTGTAAGCAGCATGGCACAAGCAGGGGGATTTACAGGAAGAAATAGGTGTTTATTGAGTGCTCCCGTGGGCTTACTGTGTAATAATAGACCTGTCACATTACGCAAATGCGAAGAAGCTGCTTGTGTGTGTTTTTGTGTATTTGTGAGACTGTTTTTTAGCATGCATGTGAATGCCAATGCCAATGCCGCCTGCCTCCGCATCATCAACTCCTGAGTAGCAGTGATGAGCGAGCGGATAGAATTAGTCAGCCGAGAGCCTTTAGCTGCTAATACACATAATTAAAACTGCAAGCTGAGGCACTTAGATGCTTGTGTACTAAATAATTTACATGCCGTGATCTATGGATCATTTCCCACTCTCAAATACTGAATATGGGGAACAAGGGGAGAAAAAGACTGTCAGAGGATTTATCAGTATCTCTGCCATAAACAGGATGTCATGGTAATATTAATCCTTTCTACTGTGATAATCATACAAGGGGATCAATCCGCTTGATTCAGCTTGTGGAAAACATGTAACTAGATTGCAACTGACTCATCAAGCCTTAGAGCTAATAAAATACTATGGCAGCTGATAATTGTTGTAAATAAAGCAGCTTTAATGATAACCTCCCTGAAGACACGATTAAAACTCTGAGATGCAAAACCAAAGCAATAACGACTAGCTACTGTTGATAAAATGTTACTTAAAGTGAGTGGATTAAATCTAAACAGTAAATGTGCAACAGTAGTGATGCCACAGCAATGTCTCAGGACTTTTGGAACAAAGAGGGAAAGTGTTAATAAAAGACGGATCAACAGATGGATTAGCTGGAGACAAGGACAAGGCCCTCCAATTCATATTGTTTCATATCAGCCAAGGAAGGCGTAAGCAAATGTAAATATTGAATATTTACCATTGGGCTGCTGTTATTAGAGGCAGGGGCTTGGACATGGGCTGACACACTGTTTCTCAATATTGTTTGTTCTGTTATGTGTGTAAAGCACTTGGAGGCTATGTGGGCATGTGTAGATCAGGATCCCATTTGTTTGAATCTGTCCACTCTGGCGGACACAATAGCAGATCCAAGACACGACGCATCTGTGTCGGCTTCAACATACAGTAAGCTGTATCTCAATTTGTATACAACTTAAAGGGGTCCCCCATTCAAAATCATCAATAAAACATAGCACAATGAGGTAACAATGCTAATAATGCTCATGATGGGGTCAGTCGTTTAAAGGCAATGGCGTGGAGGCGTTATCTCTTCGCCGGTGCGTAATTGGGTACGCAGGGGTGTGACTTCGATTGCAGGTGTCGCCACTGTTAGACTCAAATACCAACGTGTGAGGTTAACGCCAATTTCACTGTCATTAATGAAACGCACAGAGCCCCTAATGAGCTGAGCCATTGATAAGACTTATTAGCCAAAAAGGAGGCCACACGCTCCCACACCTCCATTTCAAACGGCTAAAATTAAACCACGCACAAAAATAAAAACAGAGCATAATGTCAAGGTGCCTCATTCAATATAGTGGTGAAAGCGTTAGTGACTAAAATGCGTGATGTGCCTGTGTGGAGGGGGAAAAAAGAAAAACCGGAACACCAGGGAACACAGGAGATTGCAGGGGGCATGTGCAATGTGCTAATATCAACGCGTGTGTGAGTGTGGGTCTGGTTGCGCCTGCGTGTACAAGTGTGACCTTTTCCAAATCACCGACAACAGAAATAGACAGCTTTACGAATCAATAAGGTAAATTAGCGTTGCCAAGTGGATGTCAGGCGGTTAAAATTAGCTGTCGGTGTGAGCCAGTACTCTGCCTGACACGCCATATAATAACTCCTTGTCAACAATGTTATAGATGTGCAGATTAAAGATGTCCCCTCATTTGTCAGTCTATCATATGGATTTTCGGATCTGCTCGGGAGAGTAATTGTCCATTTCGAACGATAAGTGTACGCCAAGTGACAGGAGGGGAAATAATACCACGAACCGAGGGGTGGCCTTTAATAAAACTTGTGTTTTCTTTGTGTCTGCGTGACGATTCCGCTTCCCAGGGACCGACCCGTGGAGCTTTAGGATTCCAGTGACAGGTCCGAGGATTGCGTTGGCAAATCAAACACACTTGTGGAACAGAGGAAATCTTCTTTTCAGAGAGGCATGTATTATGGATGGACTTAAGAGATTAGACGAGGAGCTGCTTTACCTGCAGTGGACGCTGCTTGTCCTGGCTCTTTGGAGATTTCAGGCCACTGCCTGGCTGCTGCAAGAGTAATTGCCTCGCTGCTTGTAGGGCCTGCGAAGAAAAGGACACAAGACAAAAGATGGTAAGAAAAAGGGAGAAAAGGAAGATGGGGTGGTGTAAAAGAGGCAGTAAAAATAAACTATTACAATTCTCGAAGCTGACAGCAACGATAATTCTAATTTTTATGTACAATAGACTTCTCTCTGGCTAAAAAAATGAAGTCATTTCTACAGTTATTTTCCGGAAACACATCCTGACACGGTTAACAGTATGTCGAAGATATGTTTTAGTAACAACTCCCAGTTCTGTGATCAAATACAAATACAGTTTGTCGGGAGCACATTGCGGATGAGCGCGGGGGAGGAGGGAGGGTCGGATGACTGAAGAAGAAGAAAAAAAAAAAAAAAAAAGCATCAGCATCAGTAGAATTGACCTGTCTAGTGTGTGCTCAACTGAAATACCCACTTCTCACTGCAAATTACTGCCACATTTGCATATTCATAATATCAATTTGAAGTAGAGGCAGCACCATGTGAAGTGTCCCTGGGAGCTGTAATTAAAGTTGACAAAATCAACATCAGATTACATTTAGAGTGAATTAACCAGCAGCCTCGGTTTTTACACTATGCATTACGAGCGCTTATGAGCGGTGCTGAGGAGTGGTAGGTACAAAAAAAAGGATGGTAATAAGCTTATTGGTTATATTTTCACGTTGTTTTTGTTCTTTTTTTAAACGCTTGTACCCTTTTAGACAGTGGACAATTCAAATCAGCCCCCCCCCAAAAAAAAAAAAAAAAAAGTGGTATGCATGTTTGTGGCAAGTTGCGGTTCGTTCCACAGGTAACAGTGGCAGCTGGGCGAGCAGCCTTCTCCAACTCTTCAAGAGCAGACGGATGAAAGAGGCTGGCAGAAAGAACACGGCGCACAGATGCTGCTACTACTGCTGCCACCGTCTCTGGGCCCACGAGCATCAAGTGGGAGCGGAACGCAACACAACAGACAACAACTTCACACGGACGGAACGAGCAGGGGACGCGGAGGAGGATAGACGGATAATGTTTAAAAAAAAAAAAAAAAAAAAAAAAAAAGTGAGGAGAGTGACACTTCTTCAGGATTCCGTGCTTATTTTATTTTCCTGTGCTTGCCAGTATCCATGACAACAGCTGCCTGACAGGGCGTGCATATGGCGCCGCTCTGCCAGCTGGTGGGAACAATGTTTGAACTAGTACATTGAGATCCTGAGCAAACAAGAAGAGAAGACAGGAGAGAGAGAGAAAATGAGGAAGAGAAGGAGGGAAAAAAAAAAAAAAAAAAAAGTTGCCACGTCTTAACCCCTCTGGGAGCGCAGCCGCCCCTCCTGATCAATTATGAAAAAGACAGTGCTCTGGGAGGTGCTGCTGGAGGTTGGGGGCTCGGTCTGTCTGGCTGCTCGCTGCTCAAGGGGAGACAGGCTTTCTGAACTCGCGTAAACAAACACATTACTGTGCCACCGAGTCCTAACGCCATTGATCCGTCTGCTCTGTACAGGAGCCCAGTCGCCATCCGGGCCTGTGTGATGTGGCATCTGTAAGGAGAGATGTCAAACCAGCACACGCGCGCACACGAGCACAACGCTATATTCCAGGGGCACACTTTGCTCGAGAAAGGCATAATGGGGAGAACGACTAGCGGTCACTTTCAATACAACAGTTGAAACAAATCTCACCATAACAACGCTATTCTTTCAGTATTTGCCGTGTAATACCGTGACTTGTGCATGTGCGACTGAAATAATCTATTAGCCTTCATCTCCAACATGAATGGCAGAAACGTTTTATTGTGTGCGCCACTTTAGAAACTTCTATGGAAAAACAAAGACCTTCTCCGTCTCTAGGGGACTGCTTAAAATAGAAGAGGCAGGGGGGAAAAAACTAACACAACTTAACACTTCCTGCCTCAATACAAAAGACTAAACAAATTCCTTGAATGCAGCCAATCACTTTGCTAATTAAAACACAGGGCCTAATTAATCTCCCCATGATTGGTGAATCAAAGTAATTATAGGGCTTATTGAGTCCTGCACACAGTAGTTAGAGGGAAGACTGCTTGATGAGTGGCGCCCTAGGTAGCTGTCAGGAGGAAATGTTTATCCATGTGTGAATCAATAATGACGCGCTGTGCTGAACCCAAAGTCAAGAGAGGCACTCCATTTATTACATGCGGCCGAAAGAGAGTTGTAAAAAGCACTTCCAAAATCTGCAGCAGGTAAATACTCTTGGAGGAGCAGGTTTGAGAGGTGATGAAAAGCAGAGACACAAGCCAACCAAGCCCAGCTTATTAGCACAGACAGAAGTCAGCAGAGGCTGCATATTCCCCAACATAACACAGACCTTATCAACACCGGCCAAACTTTTCAGAGTGGTTTGTCATGCCTAGAACTGTCACCTCTGGTGTAGAAGCGGGGTTAGCTGTTTTTGCAAGAGAGAATAATAAGACAAAAAAGTTCTGTCCCCTCTCTTTTACGGGCTCAGAGTATTCAGCCATTACACCAAAAAGCACCAATTTGTGCCACCCACTATCCCACTCCACGTGAATGGCAAGCTGAAGCCTATCTCCAAGCACAAAAAACAGAAAAGTCATCAAAAGTTTGCAGAAGAGCTGGTGAAGAGGACAAAAACACAGACGTGAGCAGGCGCACTATCTATTTAACCTGGGTTGCTATGCACAAAAAAATGACATCCCAAGTCTATTAATGTACACATTGTATAAACAGCACAATGTGACACATTCTTCAGAATGAGTAGACAGAGAGAGGAGAGAGTGCAAGGCCCCTCTGTATAAATAACAAGGCACTCAGAGGCATATTTGATGTTGATATCCATCACTGAGGTTGGAAGAGAGGAAAAAAATAAGAGAGGGAAAATAACACACAAAGCAGGCGAGAGCGCGACTCGGGATCCTTATGAAAATAAGATTCAGCCCAAATGGATGTGGTGTAATTGGTTTCAGATAGTGAGGTCAGGAGAAAGGCGATACAGGCAACTAGTATGCGAAACGGACGGAGGAACAAGAATGTTTACACAGGCATTCCTCTGCTACATTAATAGGCATGCAGAGATCACTGGAGAGGCAGACGAGACTGACAGAGAGAGAAGAGAGAAAAACCACCAGCCAGTCATTCAACTCCCCCAGTGCTCTGTTTAGACTCAATACAGGCCACGGTAATAAGAACACCAGTCACAATGCACCTTTGGAAAGAGCATGCAAAGATCTTAAACAAGCATGAAATACATTAGCAGGTCCTGCAACAGAGGTGCGGACCATTACAAATCCGCAGATTGCTTATTGTGTGCCGAGGTGGAGGGACAGGCGGGTCGGGGAAATAAGCCATCGACTAAGAATGTCACTCTTTCAAATCCACCTGGAGACTGCGCGATATGCAGCCATGACATTGGAATTGGACACATCAGACGAGCCGTAGCATTGTGTTTGGACAGCGCACATCACTGCCGGGCCTGGGTCATGTTGGGAGTTGTTGTCATTAGGCGACACACGATGATGACACAGGTGTGAAATAAGCTACAGGTGCATTGCCGGGGACACGAGTTGTGAGTTCTTGTGGCACTGGCATCAAAAGCCAGTCAATAGGAAAATATGTTGCATCAGTCTTTCCAGTGGTGGGCCAAACAGCTGCGGTGTGTGTATATTTATTAGTAAACGGCTTCTGTTCAATCCCGGGCGCTTGGCCAGAACAACTCTAGTCAAGCTGACAGACTTGACAACTAGAGGTTTTTTTTTGTATTGTGTTGAAGCACATACAGCAATGCAACAGCAGGCTTATCTTTCTAGTGACAGGGGGTAGGAAAACCGATGGAGGGGGGAAAAAAGTGACAATTTATCAATCTGGGAGTCACATACCAGGGAAAACAAGTCACAAACACTTTAAGCTGAACAAACAAACATGGCTGATTGGAGTGAGGGCCGCTGGCAGGGGGAGATACGCGGTTGCGGTATATGCGGCAAAAATATTTACACCCTATCTAGTGTTGTAAGGGGATTCTAGCAAAAACAGATACAGATTTAGAGGGGGTGGCTCGAGAGGACACACAAATGGAAAGAGAGAGAGCGACAAGATACCAGATATCGAGCAATGTGCTGAATCCAAGAGTAAGAATGGGACGGCAAAGAAATAAGAGTCAAAAACCTGAAGTTCTTTTTGCTGTGAAATTAGAAGATAATCGTTTCTATTAAAGCGGGGGTATTATGCTTTTTTTCAATCACATAGCACCAGTCTATAGCATACTACAATGATGACGTAAATAAAATTGATCTCTCAAAATGGCTGTACTGAACGTCTTGAAATAGGCCTCTGTCTCTTTAAGAAGCTTTCCGACACGCCCCCTTCAGCGCACTGCTGTGGCATCTAAACAACACACTGTGCGGGGAGGGGCCTCTGCTGAGCTGAGGAGCAGTGGTTGGTGGCTTGGCTGGTGACGAAAGGTCCAGAGGCGTCTGCAGGAGGTGGGGGCGTTCCTAGGAGGACTGAGGCATAGCTACACCTAAAATGGCTGCCGTCTAAGTTTTTACTGATTACTCAAAATATGTGAATGAGCCAAGGCAACACTCCAGGCATGTGTTTAATGAGGGAATGACATAATAACATGATATAAAGCTTGAAAAAGTCGATTTTACATAATACCTTCCCTTTAAATGAAGTAACTGATGGGTTGGTCTGTCTTGGAAGCAGCTTTACTGAACATCGAACACCTTTATAAACCAAAGTGTGGCAGGACACTTGGGTTAAACATTGAATCTGCTACTTAGTGTTGAATTTGCGTTTCCCTATAGCCTCCAAAAAAGTCCAAGCAAAGCACAAAGTCCACCTGGATGTATCCACACTTGGCTGTAACAACATTGTGACTGCAATTTCCTGCCTTCCCCGTAGCCTCGAAGATGGTGGTCGACCCAAAATATACACAAATACCGACTTTTTCCGAGCCAGACCCAAGAAAGAGGCAACGAGAGGATGATAAAACAATAAAAAAAAAAAAAAGAATTCGGAAAGTATGCGGGAGTAATGAGCATTTTAAATCTATGACTCAATAAATCAACAGCAGGAGTGTACGGGCTGGGAGAGGCAAGGGGCGGCGGGGTCCGTGGAGAATCTGCCTGGGCCTCTGGATGAAGGTAAAAACCATCCGCCAGAACAATGGAGCTCTGTGTGTCCCGCTCAGCTACTCCAACACTTCCAGCCACGTCTTCATCCCAAAAAAAGAAAGACACGAGCGCTTTTTTTTTTTTTTTTTTTTTCTTTTTTGTGTGTGTGCTATGCTACTTTTAAGCGGGTAGAAAACTGTTTATATTGATCTGTGTCTTGGTCTCTTGCCCAATCCTTCACCTCTGCGCGCACAGCTCATATCGCATTATTCATTTCATCTCCGTGCTGCCTCTCCATCTCCCACACGTCTCTCAGCCTTTGTTTATTGATTCTCTAGATTAAGAATTCCTGGGGCGGAGGAGTGTAACACACAAGCATCGAATTATTTTGGGGTGTGCTTATTTGCCTTTCCCTTGCATGTATTTGGCCTGTGTCTGTAGACAATTATGCCAACCCAGCGCAAGACTCAGGTGCTAATAATGAAGGACAAATAGAATCATATGTGTAAACTTCCCCCACTGATGAAAATTTATATTAACTTTCTGCCACAGTAAACAGAGCTGCATAGCGACCCCATCCCCGGAGGATTGACGAGATGAATTTCCCTACCCCAGGAAGAAAGGCGCTGTATATGGGATGGAAGAGCAAGGATTACGGGGGGTGGTCTCGGGGTATCTATTGTGTAACCTTACTGATTTTTTCTAAGACAGAACATGGGTCTGTTTTGCCCATCACAAATAAAGTGAGCGGTTTTGGAGGGGGGGGAGAGTAGAGCGGTAATATGTGTGTTGAAACACTAGGAGACCATTCCAGCAATAACACAGACCACAGTCTTCTGTCAGTCACCGCGAAGGCTAACGTTCACTCGCGTCCCACCGCCCGCTGTTATCGCCCGTGGAAATTTCGAGCAAATACAATCATGTATTTGTTCTAGCAGAAGATGTAAAAAAAAAGTAAAAAATAAAATAAATGGTTTCAGCTACTTTCAATGTGAACTTTGGTAGCAAAACCTGCATTCTTGAACTGGCCTGTTTTTTTTTTCAAAATGGGATGGACTGACCACAAGTATACTGCCAAGGCCATGCTGGTTTGCTTTTAAGGTCGGTCAACCAGCTACTACTGACAGCAATAAAAATCAATCTTAATCAAGCTTTTGATACAAGCCATGACTAGAGTTGGGAGGAGGGGGGGAATATGCAGACACAAGTTTTGCACTGCGAAAGTTTCTGTAGTAATGCCACTTTAGTAATGCCCAATGTGTGGACGTAGAAAAAAAAAAACCTTCAAGTCCACCATGTGTATAATCTCACAGTTTCATTCAAAATGATGGCATCGTACATGGTGGTTTTTCTACGGATCAATTTCTATGAATAAATTACTCAAAGGTGATGGAGCTGTCAAAAGTGTAACCCTTTGTCAAAACTATAAACTGATTACCTTTTCTCCACCTAATACACCGATTTCCGCCTGCTCACGCATTTCACATTGGAGAAGGGCTACTACATCCAAATGGTCATACTGAACATAAAGTAGATTTGTCTTACTGTCATATCAAAAATCCGTGCTTGAACGTTTGATATCGTGGTATCATGACGACACTATTGCTATTATCATGTGCGATCGAGCGGTCAAGTGATGCAGCTGATCGTTGCCGGGGGGACGCATGCTCTTTGGCAGACAGTTAAACGAAGCCCTTAAAGTTACTGTTATTCCAAATGCCATGAGGTCAGCCCTTTGATATTTTTACATTTCAATGATGTGTCCTCATTGACAAGTCCATACGCATGGCTATATAAATGGCAAAAGCGTTTTGGCACGACCTGTTTGTGTCCGTTTCACTCTCTTGGTTGTGTCAGGATGATTTTTCTCACATTTTCCCAATGCTGGTGGCTGCAGTCGTCACTCTGACCTACTCCTCTGTAAGTGCTCCGCTTAGATAAGGCGGCAGCAGGCCTATTCAGCGCGGCTTTTTATCTCCTTTTTGCTCTTAGGGAAGTCCTTTAGACCCAGACAAGTGAAGACTACCACCGCACTATAGTTTCACAAAAAAAGGCGCAGAGGAAGAATAGGGGAGACAGACGTAGGCAGGAGAAGGGAGGTGAGGAGGGCGGTGGAGTCAAGTGCTTTATAGTTGAAAAGGACAGGCTCAATGTAGGACTCCTCAACCGTCATATTGTGATAACTGGATGACACAGTAACTACAAAATGCACTGTACACTGACTTGAGACAAACACAACGCAATATTATTTGTTGTTGAACTCCTTTTTCATACATGCGCCGCTCTGATACCCCTTTTTTGCTAATGCCTTAGAAACAATTTGTTCTGGAGGTGGTTGGAACGCGGCTCCCGCTCGCAGCTATGGGCGAGTGGAGGTCACGCAGCTGGACGAATAGCTTATACGAAACGTTGCATTCAGGGCCAGTCGTTTTTTTTAATCCAGGAGGGAGCTGAGCCAAATGGAAAATACTGGATGTGTGGACAGACCGCTTTGAAATGTCTCCGAAAATTCTCCCCGCCTCTTGTAAATCAGTACAAATTCTAAACAGAAAGTAGGCTATGGCAAGTGAAATGATTGCTCGTTACCATTATACGGCAAGAGAGTGGATCAGAATGCAGTTTGTTTGTTAGCGAGCCGGTGCCGGTCTTCGCTGACAAGGTCTTATTACCAGTCCAAAGCCTGCCTGGAGGCGACTAGCGATCTGTCTCTCTCTGGAGAAGAAACTGGGAAAGAGCCAGTTCTCCAACATGTCAACATAAATATGCTGTTGAAAGAGATAAATGTCCTCAAAAAGCAAAAAAAAAGTAATAGAGATATTTTATTGTGTAGTGTCTTCAGCAAAGGGTAAACTACATTTAAATGCATTCATCTGTCATTAAAATGACAGGGCGTGGGCCAAACAGATGAACGCAAAACAATGATTAAGGAAAACAACAAAGTCATTACAGCAATCCAAAGCGATTTCAACGCCGTTACTAAAAACGACAAAAGCGCATTTATTTGTATGGGCAGGCATTTGGGACGCTGCTTGTGACTAGTCAATAGATGGAGTGTCTGGCTGTCTAGACCGGCAAGGGCTCGAGTTCTAAATGCCACTTTATTTGGAGGTCAAGGGAAAAGGGCCTCCCCACTACATCTTCTCCACCGGAAGAAGGCACAACATCGCTTTTAGACGCTATTAGTAATAATTAAGAGACCGATTCATCTTAATTCTCAAGCTGCTGTGTGTCTTGGAATCAACAGCACTATCCAGATACCAACAGAATAAACGGCCGCTGCACGTTTCAGTAGCCGGACCAACGCGTCGCGCTCATTGCTTATGTAACATCCATCTTCCCCTCGCCATCCTCCTCGATCTTTTCTGTTTCCTGCATTGTGCGGCAGTGATTTCCGCGCGAGTATTTCAATTACGTCGGTGTGCGTTTGACCTTTAAGTGAGCCGCAGAAGATATAGTTATCTAGCTTCCACTCTGACACCGCGCGTCTATCAATCACCGGCAACCCCCGTAGCCCCTCCCTCTTTCCCTACAAGAGCTGCTTCACTGAGCTGCCATGCTCTGATGTTTTTCTGGCCGCGTGAGTGACAAGAAAACAGATACAAGACACAACAAAGTCAGACTTGTAAAGCGACGGGAGATAAGAAGGTGACAAATGTATAAATGTATAAGACATATGCCCAAACACTGAGACAGATATTAAGCCTTTTTTTTTTTTTTCCTTTAATCTGCAGCGAGCCGAAGGAGCCACACTTCCATAAACAAAGCCTTTCCTGCAGCATCCTATATCACGCTTCTGAGAACAAGCAGGCACCAAAAAGTAATACTTCTTTAGTTTCATTCTCGTTCCCCCGCCCTTTTCCAAAAGGGCTAATCTACATCTCTTATTGAATCAAGAATGGAAATTCACGAGAAATGCTTCTGTTTCAATTTCATGCTGAAGTAGCTCAAGTTAGTGGATGTAACTTCTCCTAACAAGAAAATGAATCACTCTGTCGCACACTTAGTCCAGCTACGTAGGGAAAAGGGCTTCTTATTTTTCTTTCCTTTTTGTTTTATGCACTTTGCTAAACGTGCCAAAAGCATAATCATTTCCCCCCACAGCTCTCCATATAATGACAGAACAATTACAGTCATAATAAAAAATATTATAAAATAAAACTTCAAATTGTATGAAAGAAAAATTATATATACTTTTACTGGGACTTAGCCAAGAGATGGAGGAGGGATATTTTTCAGGGGCCTCAACTTCCGGATGACACAAGATTGGCACAACCTGATCAGAAGCTGAGGTATGTTTCCTCCGACCAATAGACATTTTCCAAAGAATAACCACGAAACAAAACGCTGCCCATTTTGATGACGAGATTCACGATGAATCGGACGAAGCCCGAAAACAGGTGAGAGGGAATGCGAGAAGAAGGGTATCGCCTGAAACAATACCACGCATGGCCAAACCTCCAGCCTAATGTATATTTATCATGTAAACTTCTGATGAATGCATATGCAGGAACAATCAAATCGGGGGCTTTCCATTGGAAGATTTTGCAAACCACGGATCCAAGCGTGAAAGCAATATCAGCTTAGTGTCTAGTCAAGCTTGAAGTGCAGAGCCAAGCCGCACAGAGCATGTTCTGCATATGCTTATGGGTGTCGCTTTTATCGGGTTGGAACGAGCAGATTTTCGGCGCTGGCGTTGATCAGTTTGTGCGCCAGTTAAGTCCCGCCCCGCGTGGGTAAATAAGCACCGGCCTGGTCCTGATGAAGACCGGCAGGCAGCTTTGGATAGAAACCTGGGCCTCTCTGTCTATATACACTGTGACTTCTATTAGCTTGGCATATGTACATCTCAATCTGTGTGTGCGCTCAAAAATAAATGTCTGGTTTACACTTGCAGAAGAAACTATTCTGCGTCTCGTGTTTGCTCAGATTAAAAAATAGAGTCAATATTCGGGCAAAAGTCTCCGGGACCGAACTTGATCAGTAGAGCGTGTTGTTGGATAACCTGGACAGCTATGAGAAACTCTGCTGCAAAACTCTGTAGCAAGAGAGGCGACGCCAGCTCTAAGTGACTTGTCATTTAGTTTGTCTGTTTAAGCTTATTTAGTGCATTTTATACGAAAAGCCGTAGAGAGCATATACAGTAGCGCCGAGGGCCTGGCCAACTCTCTTACTTATGTACGCGGTTGCATGAAGAGCATCTCCCATTGCAACATGCTACTGCTGTTGCAACTACAAACAACTTGGGAGCAGCTTGGAACCATTTATAAATTCAAAAAATGGGTCAGGGATGAAGGTAATCGGAGCAGCGGAGTGTGTTAACGAGAGCAACAAGACAGAAGCAAAGGGAGATACCTGGAATATGTCTGAGCGCGTTTTAAAGGCTGTGCGCTAATAACATTAAAGATGCCACTATTTCGTACCAGTCATCGTCTTCACGCGATTTGAAGTCATTTTCATTTAAGTTAGAGGAAGGGAGGGGAGCGATACACAACAAACCATCGGGCATGCGTCTCAGAGTCTGATTTGTTACTATTCATGGCCAAAGCGGAGGGGAACTGTAATACTAGACATGCTTGTTAAATTCACAACACTCCAAAGCTGCCTTCTAGCAAATCCTGTCTTTTGGTTGTCAGCTTAAGACACCACCCCAGCATATGCATATGTAGAATTTTTAAGCTCTGTTAAATGGATAGCAGTGTCGCGGCCTATCAAATGACTATAAGCCACTTGGGGTTTTTGGGGGGGGGATGGGAAGCATCTGGAGAAAAAGGGAAAGCAGCGATGCGTTACCTTGTGTGCATCGGAAAGCAAACCGCAGAACGATAAACGTTTTCTATTGGCTTCTGTTAACTAGAAGAAAACAGAGCTATTTACATGTGTGTGTTCAGAATAGTGTGACAGTAGCGCTCCGCCTTTCATATTAACAGCGAGTACTCTGTTTAAGCCAGCGACAGAGGAGTGGCAACAAACAATGACAGAATGCCTGTTTTCGATTGTGCGGCCACAAAAGATGATGCACTATTCACTACAAAGGTAGTTTGCAAATAAATTATTGTGGCGGGTATTGAGCTGAGGCTCAATACCCGCCACTTCAGAGTCAGTGTGCAGTGTGAGGCTGTGACAGTGTATTCTGGCTGTATGTGTTTGTGTGGCACAGAGTAGACTTATAGATCCATTGCCATTTATTTCCCCGAGCTGGAGTGAGGGTAGTTAGGGAGGCGTAAAAGGAAATGAGTTGTGAAGTGGTCATTGATCCTGGCCGCACCGGACTGAGACTGAGGCTGCAGGACGATCGGCTGCAGCTCAGTGCGCTGCTCAGTGCCGATCTCTTATTTACACTGAGATGCTTAACCTCAGTCCAGTTCATGTATCACTGACCTTATGCACAGAATGGGTAGAGAAAAAACTATTATAAAATATAATTATTTACATACAAGATATTTATTTGGGCGGGGAGTTAGATCAAGTGTTATTTAATGACCTGGTTTGGTTTGAGTAGTCAAGCCTCACAAACCAACTTTGAAACCACATAAAAACATATATGGAATAATAAATTCTCACCACCAAAAGATGATGATATCTAAGTTGGTTTGCTTGTAATCAAATATAATAAAATATCATAAAGAAGTTTATCCAGGATACACATCTGCCTCCCCAGTGCATGTAGCTGCTTTGGTATAAAACTGATGAGTGTTTATTTCCAGCAGATTTCATTGTCTCTATCACTACTGCTCTTCTCTCTGTCCCTTTCTCCTCGTCTCTCTTTCAAGCCTTGCAGCTTGACATTTCACTGCGCTCTCAGGGGACTCCTGCATGAAATGGAGTTACTCGGAGAGCACCACTGTAAATTCCAGAAGGCCACATGTAATGTGTCTTAAACATAGATGGACAGGCCAGGTTTCAAGGTGCAGAAGAATGAGGGGGGAAAAAAAAGAGTGCGCAGACTTAGATAATAGAATAATACTGTGTTTTGTCTGGGGAAGGGTGAGCAAACAGGAGCCATGCTGTCATTCACAGCCTATATCTTTAGCGTCATCACCAAGGGGAAACTGCAGCCTATATGTCACAGGCCTGTATGTGCTATTCTGTAGAGAGCATGTGCCAATAGCCGCCCTTGAAATAAAAAGGATGGCTTTCATTGTAAATAAGCCAGCCACAAGCATTGCAAGAGACTGTCAGTCTCTTTTTATTGAAAGGGGAAATTATTTCACAAAGACATATAGTCCACGCTGCTTCCCTAATGCTCCTCCTGCCTTTACAAGAGCTGCTTATCTTGGGCCAGATGATGACGGGTAACAAAAGACTCCTTTATGAAATCGTTCATATTTCAGCGGAGCTCTTTCTCCTGTCCTGAGAGGTGATGGATGCGGCACACCACGACTAGTGTCTTATTTACACAGTTGAGTGGGGCAATCTCAGGCCTGAAAGATAAACCTAATGAGCTTCTTTGTGTAAGGGTGCAAATGAGGGACACCATGCTCCCTCCCTCCTTCCCTTCTCCATCCAAAGGGACAGTCTGGGTGATTAGGCCTTTAAATTATGCTCAAGGGCAAAGCACAGATTTGCATCTTAGGTATGTATGTGTGTGTGTGTGTGGGGGGGAGTGTGTGTGTGTAATGTGCCCTCAAATACAGTACTGGAGGAGCTGCGGAGACAGGTGAAGGGCAAGACAGACAGAGGGAGAGGCTTGACGCTTGTTTGCGAGAGGTGATGGGAGGTGAGCGTGGCTTGTCAGCTTTTTAGGGAGTGAGCCTTTACTGACACTAAACAATAAACTTGACTTGTTATAAGTGAGAGGTGAGGCACACGCACACACACCCATACGCACAACCACACAGTCCTCGGCCCTTTGTGTGCGGGGTAACTTCCCTCTCTAATGACTTTCATTTTAGGGAGAATTTCATTTGCCCCTAAACCCTAAATATTACCCATCACTGGCTGTCACATTCCCCATCCCTTCCATTTCCTCCAGCTAAACAGCTCAGAAGGCAGGTTAATTGCTGTCACTCTCAAGTTGGACCACTGCCTAGCTCTCATGTAGCGACGGAGGTAGCCTGGGAGTAAGATGGCACCTTGGCGCACTTATTGTAATTTATGTCAAAATGCAGCAGTCATTTAAATAGGGTTGGATGGTTTGCATTTTGCTGCATCATGTGCCTCAGGAAAACAGAGCCGAGTTGCATACCTAAACAGTTTACCAACACATGGCTTCTGCCGCAATCTGCACAACTGTGCGAGTTCACATGCTCACAAACAAAGTCAAACAATATTCGGAACGGCGTAAACAAACATTGTTAAATAAGGCACGAGATGTAATGGCGGACGCAGATTTTGCTAAAAAAGAATCAACGATATTCCATTTTTAAAGGGACAGTGAACCAAACTTGTGGCAAAAACATATAAACTATAGGCATTGTTCAGGTTGGCATTGACTTTTAGGAAACAGTATGGTCTTCAATGCCAGAGAGGGCAGACTTATCATTGAACCAGAGTCGGTGGTGAGCCCATTTAGAGAGGCCAGTGTCCCGAGTATTGGCTCATCAATCCCACTGATAACCCTGGAAGGATTAAGTCTACAGAGCACTGTAATCAACTAACAGCCTCATTATAGGACATTATGGTATAGATCCACAAATCAATGCGTTGCCCCACATGTACATACACCACTCTATTGCTGCACGGATTTGACCAATGACAAGCCGCAAATAGAAACACTTTCTTTTTTCCCCCAACACGCTTTTACTTACAGTGATGATGTTTGCATAATGACTAAGGCTGCTAAGCGTCCATGATTTGCTTTGATATCTGCGGCTGGTAAATTGCAATCAGATTCAGTGGATATCTAATCTCTGATCTCAAATCAAATTAGGTCTATTTAGACAACCTTGGGAACGAGGCGATGAAACCCGGGAAAAATTAAGGGGCTGAGAATTTAATTGTGACATTATTCAGATAGGGGGATAGCGGAGCGGAGTGTGTGGTTTTTTTAGAACAATTTGCATGCACCAGCACAAAAAGAATGAACTCAAAACTGCAGAGTAATGATATCATCCATAAGAAAAACTGTTTTTTGTGTGTGTGTGTGTGTGTGTTAAAAGTAAGGCTGCTAAAAAATATAATGTCTATGCAATGTTAGGGCAATATCAGCAGAAACAAGTTGGAATCGCAGGGATTGAAATGCATCTCGAGTCCTAGTGACAATGAAAGAAAACACTGGTGATGTATAGTTTCTTCAATTAAGGCCTTAATATACTGGTTTATTTATTAATGTATTTATTTTTACCTGCAATAGTCACTAGACCTTATTTCTGCTTACACTGAATGGACCCACTGTACTGACAGGGCCAGTCATATCTTAGAGTGGCTTTCAACATCGCTTTTTGCATATCACATGTCTCCCTAGCATCGTGCAAACCTATAGTAAAGAGTCAAGTTTAAATATTTGACTAAGTATAATTTGTTCATGGTGAGGGTCCTGTGAGCCTTTGGCCCAATCTGAGGCACAGAGACCTTAAGACGGTGCTTTTCTAATTATAGCTGCAGGTAGTATTTTGGAGCTGCTAGGTAATGGCGGAACCCACAGGGACAATGGAGAATTCATCAGTGCTTATTATTAATCATCCCCCCAGCAGCGTGATGAGAGACTGGGGCCTCTATGCCCACCGGACCACTCAATGTCATTCCAAATATGGGCGGAAAATTACACCCAACAGCCTTACTTCAAAATGGACTTAGGGTAGACATGGACTGTAATTTTATAAATGCACTTTAGCATCTAAAATATACTGCATGTACAGGTATTGAATTTACAAGGGGTGTAATGTAAAGAGCACTGCGTTGTCACATATGTGTTGTGCATATACCTTTTGGTTAAAATTTGATTCATTCAGGTGTCTGTGGCATGATAGTGACGCGGACATAGTTATTTCAGATCTTGCATTTCTTCAAAACACATTTGCTATATGTTGCCGAAACCTAATTAAAACACCATTTGGGTCATCGTACGCACTTCTTTGTATGCAGAGATTCCGAGTGAACGCTCTCCAGGAAGTGTGTGTGAAGTTAACAGCGCTGGGCCCCTGTTTTAAAAAGCCTCCAGAGACCTGTTAACTGGACTGCTTATTTCAATGTGTCTGTCTGTGGGCCGGTGCAGAAGGCTCAGGCTGGCCTCTTTACAAGACACACTGTCATAGTCAAAACGCCCCCACCCCATCAGCTGCACCACCACCGTTCTCCACCTCATATGGGCTCATAGTAGCATGTCTATCTCACAGACTTAACTAGACACTTGTGCTGACAATGCTCTTCTCCTGCCATAGGTACTGGCCTTTTTAAGTGTACATAGATATTCAAATCCATTAGGGACTGCACAATGTCGGAACATGTGTAGAATGGTTGTTAAGTAATGTAAGGACAATAGACTCTGAAAAAATCTACTTTGTCCCCTTAACTTCTTAAATTCACAGAAAATGTATTGTACATAATATAATATTTTGAATATGAATATATAAGAATGCCTATTAAAGTGCGACTCTATTATACAGTATTTCAATCATCAAAAAGGTAAGATACACATACCTACTGACCTGAACTTGAAAAGTTTCTGTGCTAAAAACAGTGCTCTCGCAAACATCTTTGCCAAGTTTCTATCCATACAGATGGAAGCCAGTCCACCATCCCACACCTGAGAACCTGAGAATTGACCCCAATCAGGTGTTTCTGTGTGCAAAAGAATGGTGGAAAGGTGATAAATGGAGAAGACCAGAGCAGTTCAATGCAGTAACCAATACGATCGCAGACTGGGCAGGGGCAGGATGAGTGTTAAGATACGGACTATGGGGAGAAGAAGAGATCAGGGCTAGAGTGTGGCTTTAAGTAACACATATTTAATTAGCCATTTTTGATTTGTCATTTAACTCTAACTAGGTACAGCAACTCAATTTAGAGGTGGGTGTCACACCACATGATATCAAGAGCATAGTTTGAACTTTTACCAGGTGTTGTGGCCATTAGCATCTTAATATTGCCTGTGAGAGGTAACAAGGGCTGTGGTTTGTGAGACCTGCCTGTCAATCACAACAATGGTGAAACTGACCAATGGGGGAGATGAAGGGTGAACAGTGTCTGAGCATAGATATTTCAGTAAACAGAGAAGCACTGATTTGTAGCTATTGTTCCTATAGACAGACCTTAATGTTAGTTTTTCGTACCTGACGGTTTCGGTTTCACATCACGTGACAACCTCTGAGGAAGGCCACAGTTGTAGCCGAAACCGTCAGGCACGAAAAACTAACATTAAGGTCTGTCTATAGGAACAATAGCTACAATATTAATTTGAAGACCTAATGAACCTAATCGGACTAGAGAAGCACTGAATCACAAAATGAGCAGTGAGATAACCAATATGTTTTTCTCACATTGGCGAGCCCTGATTCATTTTGTTCAGTGACACCTGTATTTGAGGTGGTGCATGGTTTGCATGCCAGCTGGACATAGTTGCTCTACTGCATTAGGTCACTGAACTTGAATTACTTACTGCAACTATGATTTCTAGTCATGTGTTGTTAAATTATGCCTCAATTTTATTTCAGCATTTTAACAAAATAACTTTCCAAGTATTCTGGCCTACATAAGTTTTGTATTGCTTAAAACCAGAATGCCCCCTGTGTCTCCCTGATCAGATGCAGCGAGAAGCAACAACTAGTCCCCGGCTATAGTGTCCACGGGGTTTCAGCTGCCACCCAGCACTAAAGCATAAAAATCCCCATCAAAAGCAAAAAAAAAAAAAAAAAAGGATAGCAGCGCATCCTGACAGAGCTAAGGCGCTGTCCCCCCATTGAGCCCAAAGCGACCCCCTCTAACCCTGTATCCCACTGCTCTTTTGGCAAACTGTCAAAACCATCATTCACCGTGAAAAGACACGAGAGACACTTGACTTCTCTGGTCCAGCGGCGCCTGACTTTCACAACTCCTGCCCCCCAGACCCGCTCGAACAATGCACCCCTCCCTCACAGTTCACGCACCCCCAAGAAAACTCCTGCTGAGAGGAACAGCACTGCAATATCATGACATTAACGCGGGACACAAAAATGAATACGCCAGAGATTCATGCACATGTCTAAATACATCTATGTTCAAATGACTTCTTATGGACTGACTCATTTTAGAAAGTGTTGTCAAAAGTGAATACAAAGTTTAAGAATATAAGTAAATATAACTTTAGGAATTTATTATTCATCTGTTATTTATTTTCATGTTTAGGGGATGGCTACACATTCGGTTAGATGAACCTCTCTCCAGTTTTTTCATGATCCTATTTGACCAGACAAGAGTAATATTGTAAAACCTATATGGACAAAAAACAACCCATACTTCGCATAAAACATATACAATTGTACCTTTTGGTAAAAAATAGTAATGAGATTGACAATTTAATTCAGTGTAAGCTTGTAATCAATATTCAAATTTGTTTTTGTAAAGTGCTCTGGTCAAACGTTCTGTGTAGTTTGTATTTAGAGCTGCTACACTGTCGAGTTAGAAGGCCCTCTGCTGGTTACAGGGCTGCTACAACACGCACACACACACACATCCTTCTCTATAACGCTGACTTTTCTTTTCCCTACTTTCTCCGTCTTTCTCCCCAAGCAACCACGAACTGTCACGTGGCCTGCGCCCGCCAAACAAGTTCTATCTCTCTCTCTATAGACAATAAACGCCTCAAGTGGTACAAACATGACAACTCAAAAACAACACAGTCAGTCAGTCAACAGTTTCGCGCAAAACAACAAACTCCGGGGGTACAAACACGCGGTTATGTAAACAACTCATCGCTCGACAACAACTAAAAACACTCAATCCTTTTTTTTTTTACAGCCTTTCTTTGCCTGCCTCGTGCCCCGTGTGCCTGTGCAAAGCATCCCGAGCGCTGAGTGTGAGGGGAGCAGAGCCGGAGCGGCACAGCGGGTGAGAGAGAGAGAGAGAGGGAGACAGAAAGCGAGAGAGAGAGAGAGAGAGTGGGAGAGAGAGGGTGAGACGGAGGACGGGAGAGGCACAACTTACCTGCTGTTGTTGCAGATGCAGCAGCTCGACTGTGCTTACTTCGCTGCTCGTGTCACCGGCGCTTGATCTGCCGTCTCTACTGCCAGCCTCTAATTGGCTGCTGCATAGGGTGCTCAATCCATTTTGACTCATTGAACTGTTGCTTATTGTCTCTGTGGCCGACTCCTGCATCATCATGATTAAAACCTAGAAGTGATTAAGAGGCACCGGTTAGGGCTCTTTTCTTGTTACAATTTCCATCCGCTTTTTTTTTTTTCTTCTTTTTTTTTAAATCCTGTTTTTGTGTGCTGCTTCTATTATCAACCCCTCCGTGTGCGCACCCCCCCCTCCTTCCACCCCCTCCTGCAAATTAAAGCATTTAAAGAAGAGGGAGGGCGCAGAGAGAGAAAGGAGGGGGGGGGGGGATCTGGAGGAGTAATTATGCGTTCATTGTGTAAATGAAGCAATACAAAGAGATGCACGTCCGGCTGCTGTTTGAAAAAAAGGGGCGCTGCTGAGACCTTAGGTTGCTATAAATGCAAATGTGTAAGCGCCAAGCTAATGAAAATTCGGTGAAAGTTATACAGAAAACGTCAAAAGTGGCGAAGGATAGAGAACAAACATATATATTTCAAAAAAAAGATCTCCCATCTCTTTACATTCAAAAGACGATGGCAGAAGAGCACTTGTGAAATAACAGGCGGTACGAGTGTGTCACACATTTGGCGCGCCGCGTTGCGACTTAAGTTGCTTAATGACGCAAAGCTAATCATACGAAATTAAAAAAAAATAAAAAAAAAAAAATTGGAGGAGGGGGAGGCGGCGGAACCGGGAGAGACAGAGGATCACATGGTACGGGGCAGGCGGCGCTGATGAAGACTATAATGGGTTTGTCATCTTTGCTCCAGTGAAATAAAATGTGCCTCCCAGGCTTCCATAGAGGACGGACGCTCATCTGTCAAATTATTACCTTGATCCCTTTCTGCCTTAATCAACCCACACAGATCCATTTATTTTTGGAGCGGGGCGCAAAAAAATTATTAATAATTACAGTGTTTAATCGGAAATCCTAATGCAGCGGCGGGAAAAACTTGAGGAATTGATTCAAAAACCGCAATAATGTAAATAAACGCGGGCCATCATGCAAATTTCCGATGAATGCATTATTGCGCAAAGATATGAAAAGAGGAAGAAAAAGTCTGGAGCAAATCCTAATATCACTAACGACTGTGTTAAAACTGCATAAATTATGCATATCACTGCCTCTCTCTCTCTCTCTCTCCAGTAATAAATGTTTTATAATTTTCTCCTGCATTTACCTACACTCCATCAACACTCGCAAAAAAAAAAAAATCGGAGTACAATAAAAAGGGCTCATTTTGAAACCGTTTGAATATTAACCAAGCAATAATGGCTGTCCTCAACTATTTTATTTTTTTAGTCTGATATTTTAAGCTACGATAACATATATTTCTGTTCTACTTAAAGAGACATGAATGAATGTGTTTACATGGCCGGGCATACAGAGGAAGCGCATGTGTCTTCGGTAAACAGCGCTTTAATAGAGGAGTGTGTTTGTGTGCGTGGAGATGTGTTTGACAAGGGCCAGGCGCGGGACAAGCCTAAAGGATGTCCACAGCCCCGAATAAACAGCGTCCTGGCAGCCAGAGCAAACAGGGCCCTGGCTGTTACACAGAGCAGGGCGACAGCTGCCCCGGACACCGCTAAACAGGCCAAGACGAGGAGCGCTTATGAACAAACCCGCCGATGTTTAACACCGCAGCGCTGATGGGGGAGAGGAAGGGTGTGACACGGAGAAGGAATATGATAGAAAAGTGGAGATGGAAGGAGGGAGGGAGGGAGGGGGAAGGGAGGGAGGGGTGGAGGTGGTTTCGGGTGTGGGGAGGACTGGCACATTGTGACATCCAATCCGATGATGAATCTCAGCATAAGAAACTCAAGGCTGCGGCCCGAGATCAGCCGGCTAATAAGTATTCAAATTAGGCATAAATTTTACATGCTCGATGTTTAAAATATTCAGAGAAAGACTGTCTGATTGCCTTTACTGCCATTTTATGAACATTCAAACGGAGCCCGGATTTTTCTTTATCTGGACCGGGCGGGGATGTAAACTTGGAAAACTTGAAGGTTTACCAGACAAGGAAATATATATTGTTCATATAATTTCCTGAAAACAACATATCATATCAATAACAGTTAAATGTAATTCCACACTGCATGTTTACACAAAAGGACATTATGCTTTAAGAAAGGACATATCATATCATCGCCCAAACCACACGATATGTCAAACTGCGTCGCAATAACAATGCAGATATATGCAAAGTGTATTCGCAGAGATCAGATGGTGCCTTAACCTTAATGACAGCGGTGAGATAAATTCATTAGCCATCTAAAGGCAGCATTCAAAACTGCCAATTAGAATGTCAATTAGAAACACAGCCAGGCTGCGGAGACCGAGGCCTCCTGAGCTGCCCCGGCTGTGGGTGATGGGACTGTCACTGCCGCACAATACCACAGTGACACAGGCTTAGCAGCTGGGGGGTGTGTGTGTGTTCATGTATCTACTGTATGTTCACACCCCCACTGCCGGGTCACCAGTCCTGACCCCAAATCAGGCCAGTCCTGAAATCAACTGGGTCGGAAGGAGCAACGGCACCCGCAGCTACTCGCGCCATGAAGAGCCGCGAAGCAGGAGCTTTAATGCAGCGTGAGCGCGGGCTGCCAGTCTAAACCCACACGTGTGGCTGACATCCCATAAATTGCCGGTGTCCTGCGTTTCGGCACACCCGCTATTTTGATGCTATTTCCCCCCCCCCCAAGCCGTAATCTTCCAATGAAAGCGAGAACTTAGACCACTTATTATCACGATCGGAAACACAGAGGAAGGCTGGTATTCCCGGGTAATACACTGGTAAATCTGCAGATGTGTAACTTGGGGAAGGATGATGATAGTGATACTAAGTGTGTAGGAGGTAGAGCGATCGCGAGAGACGAGATACATCTACAATAGGCTGATCGTTCCCATGGTTCTTTTTAGGTAGGAGCTCAAACGAAATGAAGGTTGTTTTTTTTCCTTGATAAAGAAGCGATAGACAGACGTAGTATTTGCGAAAGCTTTAAACCAACGCCAGCTTTTGTCTCATTCCTTGTGCAACCATACCCTTGCTTGCTATTCCTCTCCTGCGTGAGCAAATATTTACTCTTGAATCTCGCGCTTTCGCAAATCTGCCTGTGCCATCAGGTTCAGAATCAGAGAAGGAGTCCTGACGACGCATTGAGAGAATATCTTTCCCTTTTCTTTTCACTCAAGTGACAAAACAAAAGGTGTGAGGAGGACGCCCGAGCCACACGCCCGCAACGCACCATGTCTCCCTCGCACACCTGTCATTAAAAGGGAGAAGTAGCAGCCCTCCATCTTTGTTTGCGAGCTCTAAAAGCCCCTAATGTAGCCTCATTACCAGACCTGTCTCCCATTCGATCATGTGCGGTAAACACACTCTATGACACGGCCCATCCATCTGGAGGGAACAAACAGCTGTCTGCCGCTGCGGTCTGAGCACAGCGTTATCATACAACCACTCTGACACAGGGCGAGACCGGGGCTATCCATTCTCACATGCGCCGCCCCTGCAAATCTATCAACAACACAAGGACAGTCAGTGTAATTATATGCATGAGTTGTTAAAAAAATTCTCATTAGGACAACAATAAAGAAAAGGGAAATATCTGGAACGCTCTGATCCTTCACATCCATTCATTATCACTTTGCATTTCAGGTGGCTGGCTTAAATTTCTCCTGGTTTGCGAGATCAAAAATAATAGAGGAAATAATAATAGAAATTACATTTCACAGTCTGCTGCCTCCTCACAGCCCCCTGATCAAGTCATGATATGGTTACTTTTTTTTAAATAATCACACATTCTGTGCTTGAGTGAAATTAATTCATCATTGCCATAAGTTACTCTGCACGTGGAATAAAGAAGTAACTAGAGAAGGGCATGGGCACATTTTCCATACTTCAGATTGCTTAATAAATCAAAATGCCACAAAGGCGCTGGCTTAAAAATGGTGCTTAAAAACCACAGCATTTAAAATTAAAAATCTCATCTTGAACCAAATAGGGGTAAAAGTTTAAATAACTTCTTAAATAATGCATGCGTTTTTTCTAAAGGTGCTTTTGTCATACTTGTCAAAATTGTATGAGTGTGTAAAGCTGTGCGTTGAATTGTTTTTTTTTTGGCTGTAGTGGTGGCCCTGGTGAAGATACTGTATAAAGAGAGACCTTATGGAAAGCCACATTTGACAAGGCCCATTCTCTCGGATTAAATAAGCCACAGCTGCCGTGCCTGAGAATTAAAAGCTTCCTTTTTGGCACTAAAGGGCCACCATAAAAGAGCATTAATAACTACTTCTCCTAAACCTGTGTATGGTAATGGTTTCTGCTCAGCGATAGAGGAATTTCAAAAGTGCTTTTCGGTGAATGAAGATTGCTTTGGGGGAAAAAAAAAAAAAGAGTCTGAAGAAATCATATTTACAAAATCAGGAGAGGGCCAAATGAAACAAGATGAATATGAATAATGGACTTTTGCTTTTTGGAGGATTAACATTATTCAAAGAAACAGAATCAAACTCGGTTATCTCCTGTCCAATGAGCCCTACATTGACAAAGCCCCCGTCATATTTCAATCCTCCATTTCCGCCGACAATAAAATGTCGTTCTATGATAGGGCACATTCAAGTCGAGAGTGTTCAGAACTTAATTCTCTTCTATTTACAATAAGGAGATGAGACGGAATAAGATAAAAGACAGACTATCTGCCTCACTGTGCGAGTGTCCCCCGAATGCAGCAAAAGTGTGCGTCGGTGTCTGTGTTTATGAAGAAAAGAGCAAAAAAAAAAGGACGACAAAAGAAACGCAAGAGGAACGAGCGGAAAGTGCATGTTCAATTGTACGGTCTGCACAATGTCTCCTTAGAATCTAATGCATGAAGCACTTGTGAGCAGTGTGCATGATACAGCCCTAATACAATTTATATGAACAGACGGCACAATGGTTCAAATGGGGGCTATCAAATCAATGGATGAGATCAAGTTAAAATAAACAGTCCTTCTTATTTAGCTCGTTTTCATAATCATTTTACTTATTTCAATTTGTGAAGGGCTGCAATATAAAATACCAAGTTATAAAAAGGCTTGTAAAAGTGTCACAAAACATGTTTGGAAACTACATGTAGTGTTAAAATGTTTTTATTATCGTGTTGTAATTTAAGTACATTTATAAAAGTACTATTTAGTATTGCTTAGCTTTGCTTATAGTTGACTGTGCAATGTCGAATCTTAGAATCAAATGCATCAGAGAATACATAATATCCGATGATAGGGCTGCACAAAGATAATGTTGGACATTCAGGACGTTATTACCTGAATAATTGGAGACATTGAATGTGATATTTGTTCAGCTCTGTAAGAGACAATCATCGCAATACCACAAGAAAAATAATCCAAATAAAAAATAAAGGTCAAATTGTTTAAATATTGTTATAAAGACTATACACAATTCATCTGATAGTCTTCAGTGAATTATAATTTTAAACATACATGCTGGCGCTGAACCCGCACAACATTGTCAAAATGAGGAGAGGAAGTATCACATTTGGGGCTCGTCCCATATCATTTACATACCCACGAGGCACTTGATTCAGCTGCAGCTTCGCCTCTGCTGCTGCCGTGGGTGAGCGAGACAGTGACGAAAGCCGATCAGTCTGCTCTCATTTGCATATTTGCCAATTCCATTAATTAAGTCGGCCCACCTAATCAGGGCTAATTGACCTATAAAGAGGGGAGGCCTCATTGTCTCACCCAATCATCTTCACACCGCGAGTCGAGGAGGTGCACCGGCGCGGGGTATTTCCGACCTTACTGTATTTATAGTTATGGAAGTGAGGACGTTTCTTTTCTCTTTTTTTTTTTTTTGCGATCGCGCTCCGACACACGGTTTGAGCTGGAAGAACGCAGACTTTTCTTTCCCTTTTTGTTCGTACAGACAGGAGATATGCACAAGGAGCAAATACTAAAAAAAAAATTCAAAAAATGAGATGAAGCGCGGGATGTCCAGTATGCGGTGCGGTGTGGGCGGTCAATCCAGCGGACAGGACAGCGGCAGCGCCAGGACAGGGGCGCGCAGACAGCAGAGAAAGAGAAAGAGAGAGAGAGACATAGCTCATTGTGACGTTTCTAGTTATTTCTAGTTGATTAGGGCCATTATGTCTCCAGCTCTGATTTATGTTGTCATTGGCCCTCAGCAGTCCTGCATCGATAGATCTTAATGAATTGGTAAATAAGGGTGAAGATTACAGTTGACAACGCCGCAACATTTCTCATTCATACCAGGCAAGATTTATGTAACCAATTAGGTGCATAACAGGGGGACTGGTCAGGGGGAATAAAATAATCTTCAACCAGAAAATTACGAAAGTCAAAGCCACGACGAGAGAGATTTTAATACAAGGCAGTGTCACGCTTTGGAAATTGAGAAAGAGTTACAGAATATGTTTTAAAAAGAAAATAATGAAAAATGTATGAATAAACTTCTGTAGAAAAAAAGGCTGCATCCGAATGAAAATAAAACGTATTTCGCATTTCACGCCACATCGAAAAATGATGTCCAAACTCGACGTGATGGAATCAACAGATTAAAAATTAAGCCCTCGCCAACAAAGCGCCCACTTTGATATGGAAATGCTAAATTCAAGAAGCCACTCTGCCCAATCCAAAAAAGGCTTTCCAGACACAGCGTCTATAAATGAGAGGAGAGCACCGGCGTGTAGGTGTGCGTGCGCGTGTGGTGCGTGCGCGTGTGTGTGCAAAGGGGCATATAAAATCAATTGTTCTCATAATGTCTACCACACTGAGCAAGACACACTCATTTGCATTTTTAAAAAGCCACCCCGATTCTACAATTTAATCACCCTTCGCCACGTTTCCAGAGATCCAAAAGTGGACAAATAAAGGGCCGTGTGCGGGGTTTAAATATTCAGATAAAAAGTGCTGATCATCAGTTGCCGGCGACGGGCCAGGGAGGACCCATAGGGCAGCAGTGAACAGAGGTGGAAAATTAAAGCGGAGTGATACGCGAGCCGCCTCCTTTCAGCGCCTCTCCCTTCAAGCACATGCAAATGAGGCCGTGCTGCTTAACTGCATCATTTATGTGGATAATAGCGGCATCATCATTACGGCAACTCAAATTAAATTACATCATAATTAGCATAACAAAGTGATTGGTTAAACTTTCAAAACAAATAACGCGGCTCGGCTAATGAACAGTGTTAATTGGCCAATGTGCATTCTAAATAAAACATGTAGGTAAACATGCGCTTTAGTTCAACAATTTCAAATATGTTTTTTTTCCTTTTCCCTCAGCATTCGATTGAAAGGAAAAGGCTGAAAAACTGAATATTGCCAGGGGGATTTGTAAGCTGAAATACAAAATGTGTAGCATTTAATTTTATTGCGCTAAAGAACCTATTATACGCCAGACTCTGGAGAACAATGTAAATTATCTGCCTTCAAAATGGAGTTTGGCCAATTCTCCCAGTGAACTAATCACATAGCTCATTATGCATTAGGGTATTAAATTATGAAGAGGAGTCCCTTTCGCATTCCTGCACAAAGCCCTATGAAATGTTAATAATATGCTCACAATAGCCCAATGCCAAGCCTCGCTCTCCCTCATCAATATTTAAGTAAACAAATGATCCCATTCGCCTTTGATAAAGATAATTAGTGCGTCACCGATTATCAGTCTGGTGACCCCTTTCCCTCATCAAACTCCACATCTGCTCACGAGAGTTGGGACGGTCCCCCCCCCCCCCCACACACACACACACACAGCGCAAGCGGCTCAACTTCCAAGTGTTCTAGTTAAAACACACGTGTGGCCGATTTGAGAAAACATTTGATTGTAATTTCCAAGCGTAGGCTCCCGCTCGCTCACTGTGCCTGCGTAGCGTCAAAAAAAATCCGATCGTCCGATTTTAATAATCAATCGCGATACCCGCCAGAGCACAGCGACCGACTATAACGCAGGGGATAAAGTGACGTAAAACACTCGTGGGGTGACACAGATGAGCACGGGAGAGCCCACGCGCACGCTCCGCGCACACACGCATACACGCGCGCCGCGCACGCACACACACACACACACACACACACACAAGCGAGCCATTCATCAGTGCTAATTAAGCAACAGATTAACAGAGCCTGCAGACCTGGGCAAACACGGTTACACAGCAAGACAACCAGCAAGCAAAAAAAAAAAAAGCAGCAATACAATTTGACCATTTCACAATCCACAATTTTTGACAGCACAGAGGGTGATGGAGAGACGGGATGGACACATGGACTCACAAGTTGATGGTGGCCTTTTTTTTTTTTTTACCTGAAAGTTAGGAACACCAGGGGACCATGAGGAGCAGACAGAGCTATAGAGCGCTTGCCCGTGGTGTCACCTCCGCCTCCGAGGGGGGATCTAGCAGCGGCGGCCCCAAAGTCGACTGGTGTCAGCGGTGCCGCGTGGAGAAGGCAACACTATCTGTGTCATCACTTCAGCCTATGTTTATGGGGGATGGCATCATAAACAAGCCAACCCCCCCCCCCCCCCCCCTCCCCACCTCACCCACCCCGTGCTCTGTCCCGGCCCGCGTCCCCCACCACCACCATCAACACCACCACCCAGCCAGCCCCCGCCCCACCTCTCTCCTCTCCCCCTTTCTCCCCTCTCTCTCACCACCACCACCACCACCACCGCCGCCGCCACCACTGTGCCATTCATGCATACTTAAATCACCGTCGTCCCATTAAAAAAGAAAAAGGGAAGAAAAAAAAAAAGCCTCGACGCCTCTCCTGACAATTATTCTATCACTTCCAGTTGTCACCGGGGCAATTACCAACCAGGGGCCCCCCTGTGCACTGCGGGTCGGACACGCTGGGCCCGGCTGGAGCAGATCGAGTTCAGGGCAAAAAAAAAGGAGGAAGCCGGAGAAGAGTTTGAGCGAGTGTGTGCCGGAGTGTGTGAATGGAGAAGGGGTCGGGTAACAAAATGGAAATTTATGACGGACAAGGTGGGCAGCTTCTCAGTCTTTACCCCGGTCATAATTACACCATCATTTCAGCAGCTTTGCGCTAATGAAACACTGGCACAATTAATGGAAGAAACTCATCATTTCTCTCTGTGTTTTATCAGAACAAAAACAAAATCTTTTATGTGTTTTCTTGGATTTGCATGGCAAGAATTAACTTGCAAAATGTCTCGGCTTTAGTTTCGTTTTTAAAGGTTTTAATAAAAGTAAGCGCTGGTGAGCATGTTCCTGCCGATGTGTGGGTGGGTCTAGCGTGTCAGTGAAGTGTGTGTCTATGAGAGGGACGTTCACACGGGGTGCGCGCAGTCTCCTCGCAGGACGCTCGCTGGCTCTCCCTTTCGCACCTCGCCGAGCAGCCAGCCCCGCCGGTCTCTCCCACCCCCCACCCCCACATGCATCTCTCTTTCACGCACACAATACGACAGCAGCACACACGCATTCAGCCAGCTGGACCGGATCCCCGTCTTTTGTGCACCGGCATTGCAAAGTGGAAAGCGAAGGATGCCGCTGAGTGGGGAACAATCGCTACACAGAAGGTAAGTGCGCGTGCTGCGGAGCTTCTCACTTGCATTGATTTATGTGTAGAGTGTAAGCATGCAAAAGTCGCGCTAAAGTGGATGGGATTATGGATAAGCAGAAAAGCAATCTAAAAAAAAAGGCATTAGCTCGGCTACTATCGGTTAACAACAACAAGAAAAGTTTTGGGGGGAAAAAAACACCTACCTTCAAAATAATGAGAGAGACATCACTCTCTCGAGTAAGAAGCATTTGCAGAAGTATTCTCAAAAGCCAGGAGGCAAGTTCAGAAACAAAAAAAAAGGAGGAAATGCCACTCGTAAAAAAAAAAAAAAAGGTGAATAAGAACGGGTGAAAAAAAAAGGCACGCTAGCTGTCTCTTACTGTCAAATACATCGCGGGAGAAGTATTTAGAGCAGTATTTACAGTAGTGCAGTAAAGTAGGAGAAGCAACCTCTGCCTGGTCACGTCTGAGAGACAGTTGCCGTTTCAGCGCCGCTGCCTAATTAAAACAAGTCAGGCAGCCCCGCCGGATTGTTTTGACGCCCGAGGACCAATAGTACACAAAAAAAACAGTGGCTTGATCGGACGGGTAGGGGGCTGGTCGCGGGGAGAGGGGGGGGGAGAGGAGGGGGCGGAGGGTGGCGAGAGTTGGCAAAAGAATAGTGCTGCATGTGGTATGTATGTGTGTATGTGTGTGTGTGTATGTGTGTGTGTGTGTGTGTGTGGGGTAGGGGTGTGTGTGGGTACGACTCTTGTGGAGGAATCCAAAAGGGGAGAGGGGGAGTCCACAAAGGTTCAAAAACTGGGGAGACCTCCGAAAGGAATGTATTTTATCGACTAATGTTCAAGTAGTTTATGCAACACTTAACTATGTATTTAGGAATGGTTTAAAAATCGAGAAATGTCAATTTTAAGCCTGAAAAGATAAATATTTTGCTGTCAGGTGTGTTTTTGTCCTCATGTTTAGGCAGGTCTAAGAGCTTTTCACTTGACTTTAAATACAAACAACTTCTAATAGCTTTTATACAACAGCATTGACTATCTAACAGTATGAGCAAATAATGTGCATTTTTGGGGTAAGCAAAAATAGAAAGGTAATGAGCTAATGAAAATTCTATAGTCGTTGTTTTTCACTCACTCTCTCTCTTTCTTTTCCTCTCCTCTCTCCCTCGCATGCCACAGATGTTTTTCTTAGTCGCTCCAACAGACAGGAATCTACTGGCGAGAAGAAAGCCTCGGTCTTCCCCAGGAGAGAGGAGTACAAAGCCCCTAGTCTGCTCGCAGCAGATGCAAAGAGCCGGTCCATCTGCCAACAGCTCACCGTGCCACATGGGCCTATAAGAGGGGACATTTTCTCCGCATCTGCTTACAAACGTTGACACAACATAAATACTACACGAAATGCTAAATGTGCACACACAAAAAATTATCGCCACACACACGCGACTCCACTTCAACGCCACGGGTGCTCGTATAGGGATTAGAGGAACTTTTTCTATTTTAAAAGGGGCCACTCGGTTCAACTGCGATAGATTTATTTAGAAGAAAAGACGTAGCCCCTAACACAGGGGTAAAGACCACTTGAACTTGCATCTCGAGCGGTTTCGCTGGCATGATTTAACAGCCACAGCATAGCACATTATCTCCTGGCTTCACAGCAGCGTATTTCAACTGTATGATAGCATTACTAAGTCACCAACACGGGGGCTAAAAATTGGGATTTTTCATTAGTGCTAGTTACGTGAGCTCTGAGGCGATGAGGGTAAACACTAAACAATGGTGTCAAGAGACAGTGGAGTGAGAAAGATGTCAGGGAAAAAAAAAAAAAAGAAATATAGTGGCAGAGCGGCCAGCATTTTAAACAACTACTGTTAATTGCTCTAAGCGTCCACATTATGCCGGTAATTTCTCCCATTTCTCTCTCAGCGCTGAGGGCTGGAGGCTAGAAAGCTCCTTCACCCCCTTTAATAAACTAGTCAGAGCGCCTCACTGGAAAAAGACAAACAAGGGGCCCCTAGCCTTAGAAACGGCGCGCTTCACTAGGGGGGAATGCAATGCTTATTTCTACACATCTGTGACAATTGTATGCCTCCTCCCTTTAGATATTTATTCTCCACGTCTCTTCTCGCTGCCAAGGTCAACGGAGACAAATAGGCCCACCAGCGCCTTGATGTGGTGGCAGCCCGAACAGTGAGAGCCCAAGGAGGGAGGGAGGGGGTGCAGGAGAAAGGGGGGGTGGGGCAGAGTCAGTGGGGAGGGCGGGTGGCAGCAGCTGGTTACAGGCCTGGGTGAAGGCTGAAGCCACAGTAGAGGGGGTGGGTTACGCGGGGCGATGTGCATGTGTGTGGCAGGGTGTGTGGTGTGTGTGGTGTGGGGGGGGGGTAGGGGCAGTGCTTTGACAGCAGCGGTGACGGATGTTGGTTCGCCTGTCTGTGCGCGACCATCATTTCCTTACGTCGTACACACGCAATTAAATCGAAACCACCGCAGACCACGACGCCTCGAGGCATCAGCGAAAGTCGAGAGAGTATACAGGGTTATTCTATGGATCTCTATCCCTTTTTATTCTCATCGTAACCGCACCGATGTGAGTACAGTTTGAAAATCGGTCACCTATTTCACCAAACCGTTGAATTTGTACATGCAATCAATGAGGCAATCGGGTTGTCACGTCACAAGCAGTTATCGCAACAAGGGGGAGACAAAAAACGGACCACTTTTAATAGTTGAATGATCACCGAATTTGCTTTAATTTATCTATTCAACCATTAGCTTTGTAGCTAAAAATAATCAAGGCACTAACATCCAAAATCTGTTCATACCGAAGGATAACTAGCTTAAAGGATAACTAGCTTAAAGGATAACTATAGGTGAATATAGAGGTGTCTGTTAATATGATAGAAAATAAAATAACATTTAAGTGGGTAACAATAGGTTCATTGGTAGACTCTGAAAGCTTCGTTTGTGCATATTTTGGGACCGTCTGTTAGGTGTTCCAATTACTGTGTTTTTTTGTTGTTTTTGAGGATTTCATGTTTTCTGGAAATTGGGTGTTTTTTTTAAATGAATAAATAAACAATTCTAAAATAATAAGTAAACTATTAAAATAAAACAGAATCAACAGCTGAACTTCTAGTAGAGTAAGCTGCACAATTTCATTTTTTTTTTTTTTTTTTTTTGGTGGAAGCCAAGTGCCAAAAGCATCAGTGTTGACTTTCATTTAGGCTATCCATTTGACACCCCCCTCCCTGGTCCATTTCCACATGTAAGAGCCAGTCAGACTAAATGAAGTGATTCTAACATCTGCTAAAATATGCTCAACTGCTTCTAACTACTACCACATAGTGATAACCAGCACTTTAAAGAGCAAAGCACCACACATGTATAACACACACACACACACACACCACGGCACCATTCATTAGTTGTCACGCAAATGTTTCACAAGCACAATCCACGGAGCACTTAGTCCTGCCTACTGAAAAAAGCCAAATAAGGTGTAATGAGTGGGAAGGTTTTTTTTTTTTTGTCAGTCCTGGTTCAGTGTTGTTCACATGATATGTTGCTTATGGCCAAAGAGCACAGACCATTACGGACCATGATTATATAAGTGGTTGAAGGCGGCACCATTTTAATATACTGTACTTAAGCACCCAGGTATCCATGGCAACTTGCCTTGCACTGAGCATTCAGAGAAATCCCTCATGAAAGGCCCATTAAATGCCTGATAATGACAATAGATATATTACCATGCATTTTTTCTGACAGTAAATGTACTCAGGATGAATTTTATTTACGGCCACTTGAATAAAAAATAATAAAATTAATTGTGCTTTGCTCCAAAGCTCCAAACAAGTAAAGAGCTCAAAGATTGTCATTTTATTTGATAAGAATGAACAGGGGTGCTTGGTGTGAAGTGAGGCCTGTGCTTTCCTCTGGGAGATTCCACATGTGACTTCCATTTGCGACTTTGGCCCAGAGCCCAACAGGACATCCCAGGGAGAGTGTTTGCTCAACTCAATATCAACAGCCGAGTAAGCAGCCTGAGGTGGGGGCGCTCTGGCCAGGCCAGCCACAGGTTCCTATTGAAAATAAACTCACTGTATATTCACTGGTCATGCACGGCGAGGAGCCACGTATAGCACTCAGCAGCGTTCCGCTAGAGCCTCTCCAAGGCTTAATGATACCTGCATCTCGGCCAGCTGCCTGTGCAGACACCAGGAGTGGGAATTAAAGTATACATTACAGCAGAGAAATAGAGTTTGAAATGACAGAAGTCAGACAGTTCAAGCTGACCGGCCTCTTCAAGCGAAGTGTATCAGACGAGTGACAGATATTCCAGGTTAAATTGGCCCTCCCGCATCTCCTCTCATCTCTATCACCACACGTCATATTCAACCCGCTTAGAAAACCAAAAGAAACACAACACAATTTCTTCAAAAGTAATTAAATGTGTTCCTGATATCAAAGTCTCAACCAAGGCGTGTTGATTTAAACAGTGTGGCTCACAGCAGTTACCTGTTACACACCAGATAGGAATAAAATGAAAGGGTAGACCATTGTGAAAAACTGTCTCACATCTAAGTTGTAGATTTTGTTCTCATTCAAATAAGAGCCAGAGTCGTAATTTGTCTCCTACTACAAAACAAAACAAATGGAGGCCAATCATTTCTTGTTTATTTTAACCATCTAAGCTACTGAAATGTCATCAAGATGTTTGAAAAAAACGACCCATGTGTCATTTTATGCCTTCAGACGTTTAGGAAGAATCCAAGAGTCGTTATGACAGTGATGTGTCGCGTCTGAGGATCCCACCGCTGAACCTCTGCCAAAGAGATTATCATTCCCAGAACCACAGCTACACACTTAGATGGAAGTAAGACAAGCTCCAGTGGCAGTCAAAAGAGCGCAGCACCTGTAGATGCAATAAGCCGCTGTTGTCGGGGGACGCAATGCAAGCGATATAAAAATACCTGAATATGGGATGATTATAAACAATGACAAATGAGAAAGTTGGATGAAGATGTGCAATAGAAACGCCAAGAATCTGGAGAATGAACTTTTGAGTTTGCCTTTGGCTCACTGCTGACACAAGGGCTACTCGGTCACGACTAAAACACCGTTCAACTACAGTAGACACCCAATTACACCTTGATCGAATTAATTCCGGTAAAATGGCATTCCGGCAAAGACTAATAAACCCATTTCCAGCTTGTCTATTCTCCACACCACGGCTAATTCAGACCTAATTTTACTCGCCACTAATTTGAGGGCGAAGGGCGGGGGATAGGAATGACTACATCTGGAGGTAATTCATTGTGTGGAAGTGCGCCTAGAGGAGGCAGTGATACCGCCACCCCCCCCGAGGCCCGAAAATGTAGAGAAAACAGAGAGACAGACGCGACCTGGAGAAGGAACTATTTAGGAGAGTGGGACTTCCGGAGCGGCAAAATGACACTTCACAAAAATGTTTTCATTGCGCTGTCACCAGACATGGGCTGGAGAGGATATGGGTGCAGCAGGCTCGGGCCAAGAGACAGACAGACACAGTGATAAATAAAAAAGAGATATATTCAAGACTGTGGCACTTATATATGCAGGCTCTTCCAGACAGCTGCAGAAGTTCTGAGTTCAGTAAACAGGCGGGCGGTGCAGTTTATGAGGACGTCTCGATCTCAAGTGACCACCTCCATCTGGACACATCTAAACGGGCCGCCCAATAAATGGCACTCTCTGCACAAGATCCGAGTTTCAAAGCCCTGGCTACACAGCTGTATCAATTTCACTGCACCAATGCACACTTAACAGGTATTTAAATAATGGGACGTGTTTGGGAAAAGGCATAAGAGGACTACAATTGGTGTATTTCTGAAGATTCCGAGAGTATGAATAGTCTGGGATGAGGTGAGAAGTTTAGCTCCAAACAAGGCTGCAGCGTAAAATTACTACTGGAGGACATTGACGTGTGACAGGAAAAGTTACCGCTGTCCTTTAGACATGAGCCCCCCCTCCCACACACACACACTCACCACTGCCACCACCTTCTAAATGTGTTTTCCAAATGAAAATAAACGGAGTCTGGTTGGTCTGAAGCGGACATACCCAGGAATATGAGATCAAATAAAGGCTTCTGTGGAGGCTGAAAAGAGAAATGAAATGGCTTGTGAGGGGGAGATGTAGCGAGTAATAAAATTACTCTTTTATATCAGCCTAAACAGCGCATGTTCCCCTGGAGAGGGGTGAGGGCTTCACTTTGGTCAAAGACAAGTATGCGAGTGGCAATTTTTTCCTACAGGGAAGATTCCTTGATACACTTCTTCAGACTTGGCGCTCTGCAATTTTCTTGAAACCGAGAAACTATTTCAGCAACAAGTTAAGCGTAACTTTGGAAGTTTTACTTTGATGATGTGGAGGTGCACACTGTCATTGAAAAGTATGTTCCATTAAAGTGGAACAGCAGTGATTCATAAGGCTTTTTGCTTTTCAATGACTTCAAACTAGGCATTTTAGACTAACATATACAGTTGACTTGGACTGACCATGATGTATCGCAAACACAGTCAATCATCTTTGGGATGGAAAATGTCACTACTTTGAAATTGGTTTGCTATTGCAGTTATACAGTCACCGCGCCATTTGGCATTGGGGGACTTCTTAAAATCCTGCAATTGATTTGTATTCTTACAAGGCCAGTCACAATATTATTCAGGTAGACTTTCAGGCTACAGAAAAAAGTGCTATGGCAGAGAAAATCTGCAATTGGAGAGAATACATTATAATTCATTATACAGTAGCTATTAAACATTCAGTAAAAAAGCTTTAGTACACTGATTGAGCCACTTATCAGGCCTACTCACTACCTTTAAAAGCTGTCCATGCTCAGTGCGCTGAGTGGAGGAAAAAAGCAATTCATGATGGATTCGAAAATAGGACTAGATGTTCACTTTATCAGCCTTTCTGGTTGTCTAAACAGAAAGACTGGCTGAGATTTTAGGGACTCGAGCCATGTAACTTTATTCAGAGATCACATGTGAATGGTACAATTATAAATAAATTATTCACTTCAGTACAATTATCTTTAGAGTCACCAAAAGCACTGTAAGGAATGAAAAAAAAAATCTGTTTGCTGTCAATTGCATGACCTTGTCTACAATCATCACAAAAAAAGTTTTGTTTCATTTATTAATCAAGAATGAATTACTCAAAATACACATGACTATCAGTTCTTTCGTGTCGTCTGGCATGTAATCAAGCGGTTTATGTAAAGTTCAATGTGTTGACTACATCTGTGCTTAAGAAGAAATGTCCACTTTTTATCATTATGATCTTAATTGACAGCACGTGCGCCTGCTGTTTACAAACATACACAAGAGCAGATCAGCTTCATTAGAGAGCTCATAACACACAGATTGAAACTAGCGCAGTAAACACTTGTCAAGCTATCATCACGAATGACTCTTAATCCACGCAAACTCACAGTTATAGTTGGAGGCAGCTTTTCAACACTTTTCAGAATTGGCTTTGCCCCCTCTTCTCGTAACGACGAATGCGAGGGAGACGCTTGTGACAGTTTAAAAGTACTGATCGATCCTGAGAGACTTATCCCTGCACATGAAGCCCTGAACTTCCCTAAACAAACAGCAGCCCACACTTCAAATACATAGCAGGACTATTAGGTAATCTTTTTCTTTGTTCACTCGGCCTCAGCCTGGTGACTAACCTCAATCTCCCTGTTCCACCTTCTGCCTTCAAACTGACAACACAATCCTGAACGCTGCCAACCCGAAAGGAGTGCACCATGATGAATGGCTAGGAATTATCTCCTAATATAAACATGCTATCATACGTGTTTGGACGACTTGTATTTGTTGTGCTATGATGACAAGAGCCATATGGATTTAAGACGAGAAGCAAGCGGAGTGAGGAGGCAGCACAAGCATTCTCTGTTTTTTGATGAGACAAATCTGAGGTTTCCTTTTGGATATCTAATATCCTGCGAGGTACCAAACAGCCTTACAGTAGTCTAGTGTCTGGGATTTTCTTTGCAGGAGCTTGGTGCATACGCCTGAATTGATGCAATTGGTATACGGTTTGTGTGAGTCGCTTCCAACAAGGCCTGCTAAATCAATCAATCTCCAAAGTAATATGTCTAATGCCAGATGTAGCACTCATAGTAAAAAAAAAAAAAGGAAAACAAAAAAAGAGTCTTAAATGATCTGCTTCAGGGAAGAAGTAGATCCAAATAGTTTGAAACCATGATCAGCCAAAGCATTGCAAACGAATCAAGCCGTCAAAATACTACTAACTCTATTTGCTCTTGTTATCTTAGGTGGCTTCTCTAAGCATGCCGGCTGCGTTAAGACTATAAACTACACCGTCTTCTTACTTTCTGAGATTCCAAGGAGAACGCATAACAAATGTTTTTAACAGGTACGAAACTTCCAGTAGTTAAGCATCTTGACACAGCCACGCACAGACTATAATTACAAACGCACGGCTTGCTACAAGGAGCTGAACTTTTCACACCTTTCAAAGCCACAAAATTGGACGGTTTTGTGGTTGTGCAGCTGCCGCTCCACGCTAATGCAAGGCGGTGTCATATGAAAAATATTCCTCTCCCCAAACCACAGGGCTGGTCATTAATGAAACACAGGCCGCGCAGTGAGGTCATGCAAAGTCTAGATTTCAGCAGCCACACTTAAAAACCGCTCAGAGAGAATAGAGCAACATGAACACAAATCAGATTCCCGAGCTCCAAGGACGGGGAAAATAAATAAACAGAGAAAAGGCACTGGCCCCTCTCACTTTTTCCCCCCGCGCTCTGCAAACAACGTCAACTGCAGCTCAGAAACAGCTCACAATGAGAGCAGACTAAACAATCTAGTCCGGGCCAAGGAAAATGCTAAGCAACTCGGCACACAGGATGTCTCACCCTAATTGCCAACTATCAAATCTCACAATGGAATCTATCCATTTGGCAATATCTTCATAGCAAACTTTGGCAACATACATCTGCTTTTAAGGGTGTCAATTGGAGACTAGAAAACATAATATGGATCACAATCTGGGTCTTGTAAACAAATGATAAAAATCTAGAGTATTAAGATAGACCGTATAAACATGTCTCTGAAGCCTATGCCAGAGTCGCTACGCTGTGTACAGGGGGTGGGCATAGCGTATAACTAGAACATTGGGAGCGCTACAGGGACTTACCATGTGGGACCAGGGTCTAAACAGGAAACTAATGGGACAGTCTCCACCTTGCGCCATGTGGCATTGTAGTATTTTCCAGTCGGTCAAAGCCGCACACACCGAGACCCCGTGACTTCAAACAGCCAAAATAGCAGCGCATTCATGAAACAGAACAGAGCTACTGGGAATTAAAAGAGGCCGGTGAGAACGAGAAAACACACACACCACACACACACACACACACACACACACACACACACAAAAGGTAGCAGGCCTCAACAGCAGATGGTAAAATTAACATTTCAACAGTTCCTTCCTTTCATGTAGGTCTCGGCAGAACTTTTTCTTTTCTTTTTTTGTGTTCTTTTTTCAAGGGGCTTGGGTTTTGGTAAGATACAGTGGTGGATAAGGCATCTGGAAAAGGGGCAAAAGAATATTGGCTTATAGCTCCTGATGGTCCACCCCTATGAAAAATTAAACGGGTCTGTTTTGCAGGTTTCCCCTCTCTGGAGTGCCCTAAGATGTGTTATGGAAACATCATCTTGGCAATTTATACTCCAAAGAACACCTGGTGATGAAAGAAAATAAACTATTCCTCTCGGTTTTTTTTATTTTATTTAAAACGCACCAGTCGGACTCAGTGGCCGCAGCCTTTGAAGTTCTCTTTCCAACGTTTTAATGCCCGTCCACTTTGGCTGATTTCGCACGAAGTTGACACCTGTTGTAGTGCTAAGTTGTTCACAAAGAGTCTGTCAGTTTTCATTTTGAAGTCTTGATATACACTTGAAAGGTGCTGTAGAGATATTATCAAGGGGAAGGATGACTGAAGCATCTGTAATAAAGACCCAAACAATGGACAGCCTCTCTTATTTCCTACGCCGTCCAATGGCGCGTCTCAGTAGTGCCCATTAATTTGGACACAGTTCTGGCTAAATTACATGTGTTCCACCTCTGTGACATTTTAAATGCAATTAAAAGCTGGTTATGGACGTGCGCGCGGACTTCCCTGTGATGAAGGGAAATCACCGACGTGATTAACATGCAAACGAGCTCACGCTGGCAGACTAGATTGGGGTTTGAAAACCTCAATTACTTTTGTGTGATTATCTATTTACCAGTACACAGATTTCCATTTCTCATCTCCAGCGGAGCTCCCCTGCACACAGGCCTCAATTATGCACGGCACACCTTTATTTATGATGCGCGCGACGCTGAAATACAAGCCTGGGTTGTTTTTCATTGTGATGTATTGCGTCTTTACAGGCTGCTTATGAGGCTAGACAGCGCCAACGCTTCCTAATGTAGGGGCCATTTTCTATCTGAGCACTTAATATGAGCTTGACCCTCAACTACCTCACACAACCCCCCATTCATCCAACCTTTTTAACACCGGGGAAATCCAGCCATGGCCAGATTATCTCATTAGTTATTTTGTTTTATTTTCCCCAACTACTCACCGTACATCTGCCAAACAATACTTGCTGTATCTTTGTAAAAAATCAGAAAAAAATACTGCTTAACATTTTATTTTCATTTGAAATCATAAAAGATGGACCTTGAAATATCGCTGTCTGTGAGTAAATAGGAACAAAATATTGCTTTATAAAGTCTCACATCCAAGTTTGACACGCTGTTTTTTGAAGAAGTGTTTTAATGTGTGTTAACATAGATAAGACCAAACCGATGATGACAGTTGGATGACTGTTGAAACGTCTTAATAGATACAACATCAAATCAAAACTAAAAGTCCAGTTGAAATATAACATTTAAACACATTTAGCCGTATAATTGAGCAAATATCAATATAGCTATTAATGCTTATGTATTATAGCTATATTGATATTTGCTCAATTACACGGCTAAATGAGTTTATCTATGTTTACATTGTGTTGTTAAGTGTTGGGGTTTTGGATTATTTTTTGGTCTTTATTTTATTTTGTTGTTGTTTGTGTGTGTCTATGCGTGTGTAGGGGGTATTGACACAACTCCTCTACTTGACCAGGTTAAATATGGCAACAGTCACTACATTAAGCCAGTAGTAAAGTGTGAAAGTGGAGTTTGCAGAGGGTACCGTGAAGGGGGGAGGAGCCAAAGATCCCAGATCCCCTATATCAAGTGGCAGTGCAACGGAGGTGCGAAGTATAATAATCTGCAGAAAACACTCCAGGCCCTATAGTATGTGTCACTGTGTTGGTGCAATTACGAAAGCAACACCTGGCAGCACAGGAGGAATGCAAGGAATGCGCTTTAATTAATTGAAATGTCTGGAGACTGAGAGATGTTTCTGACTTTTTTAACAATATAAATACTCTGTAGAAGGTTTAAGTCCCGTTTTTTTAAACACGGGAAAAAGTTGAAAAATATACAAAAACATACAAAAAATTAATGAACTTCTTTCCCGTGCCAGAAGTGCGCTTGCTTTTTAAGTCTTTTGGAAGTTGCATGATTTATAGAAAAAAGTTGAATATGATTTTATTGTTTGTCAGTATTCCCGCCCGTTCTCTCAGTGCCCAGGGACAGGAAGAGAAGAGACGACACACAGATCAGTGGCACTGCTTTTTTTTTTTTTTACATTGTGCCCGGCATACATAAAACATGCCCTGTTGCTTCAGCTGGAGCAAAAAGGAAAACAGTGCCATCAAGTGAAATTTCCGAGGATTCCTCAAACGCCTCGGTGAACGGATCTATCACCCCATCAAACCTGCGCAAAACCCCCCCCAAAAAACTGGGATTTTCATCTCAATGACAGTGTGCAGACACTTTCAACTCATCTATGAGAATATGCAGCTTCCCAATAAGAAATACATTTTAAATGTGTACATGGGATGGATACATTAGACACCAGATCACATCCCACTGAAGCTGCGAGATGATAAGGCAAAAAAAAAAAAAAAAAAATGAACATGGTGCTTTGCTGACTCCATTTTCCGAATCCAATTCAATACACCAAGAACAAAAGGTATCATTACTACTATTTGAACTGGGGTGCCAGGGCACGGCAGGTTGTTGGAGTAGTAGAGTAAGGGGAGAAAAAAAAGAGCATGCCCGCACTGAGTGAAAGTAGTGACGGCTTGAATCATGAGTGAGAGAGAATAAAAGAGGCAGAGAGACAGAGAGCTTCGATAATAGTAGATAATGGACAATTAACTCAGGCTAGTAGTGCAGGCTGCACTGAATAGCAGCTTGTGGTGCGGCAAGTCCCCGATCACCACTCAGCCATATTCACATTGGGAATACAGGCGATATCAAGCTGCAGGCTAACGGGCCTCCGAGGTGTACACGCTGCATTAGCAATCTACACAATGCCTTCAAACAATGCTTGATACCAACAAAGTGTCCCGAAGTGCATACGCAAGCACTCTGCCGACGGGAAGTGCCTGGTGCCATAACCTTGTCCATTGTTTCACGTCCTTTCACCATCAAAATAAACCCAGGAGTCGCGAATGCATTAAAAAAAAAGGTGGCGTAGCGCAATGCCAGGATATATGCGCACAGATATTAGCATAATTAAACCTATATAAAAGCTAATTGCAAAATAAATGAGCGAATGTCACCACAGAAACAATGCATGTGTTCATATCAGGGGCCTCAGAAGTGTTTTTACTGCCCACCTCACCCCCCCCCCCTCCCCCTTCAAGCTTCATCTAAATCTATTGATCTGTGAAACACGGGGACCCAGGGGAGGCAATTCACTTAATATCATACATCTAATGATGAGATGAATAACGATTATACCATTTGGTAATTAAACGTCTTACAAACCATTTAACTGACTGTGCGTCAGGAGGGGTCAGCGGAGGTCGCCGTGATGTTTTTCATTTCTCACTCGGAGCCGAAGCAGGAGACACACAGGAGGGACGGTTCGGGCACTGATGGCTGAAAACAGCGCTTGGCACAGCGGTAAAAAACACACTTAATGACTGCGAGCAGCTATGGCACTAATCCCTGTAACGCTGTCAGGACTTTGAAGGTAAAACAGTTTAGAGGGGGCTAAAAGAGCAGAGAAAAAATACCGTGAGCCAAACATCGCTTTTCCGGATGTTTTCAGGAATAAATCTTATTAGCCTGCTTATGTGTCCTCCCACCTGAGTGGATAAGTACATGTAAATAATCCTTATTTATTGGTAACACTCTCAAGACATGACAAGAGGTGTGTGAAATGAGATGGGTTTATGTACATGCAAAGGATGTACATAAAGGTGTGGTTAACATATGCTCTGTCAACATCCGTGGCCCTAATCCCACATTATGTATGCCACTCTTGTGTTGGTTCCCGGACAGAAAAGCTCAGCTAACCAACACGGCAGAAACCAGAAAGTCAAGTGAAGAGTTTGAGCTGGCAATTTATACACACAACCCTCTTATCCTTGAAGTGCTAACAAAGGCTTTATAGCTGGCCAGCATTTAGCAAGGAAAATGTGTCATGTTCCAAGCTCCTTATTGAATGATAGCTGGTAAACATTGTCATCCCAAAGACGAGACGGGATTGGCGCCTACTTTACTCAATGAAAGGGACAGGGGACCGGGAACAATGGCCAAATGGAGGACAGTATCACAAGAGTCCAATGTCTGTGTGATGAATATGTGCGAGATTATAAGCCATTCCATCATTTCCATAATGCAAAACTCCTCTTCTTTCTTCTCCTCCAAGCCGCCGACTATTCACTAAATAAATGAGAAAACTATCACCGTCGCAGAAATATGTGACAAAGGCAGTAGGGAAGGAGAGAGTGAGTTTTGAATGACCCTGTGCCTTTGACAAAGCAGGCCTCTGTCCGGAGACATTCAGAGCCAGCCGAGTGAGTAAGACCTGCAAGAGTATTTATCACCGAGCACAATGCAAATGTATTACCATGTCACCTATACCACTTTGCCGCATAGAATGGGGGCCGCAGTGAATACAAGGGATTTTTATATAATACAAGTAGAAAATAGGAACGTCCAATACTGTAAGACCAGAGACCTGAAGAGATGGTTCATTCAGTGGACACAGCTTTAGAAGCGCATACATATTCAACCAATATGCTAATGAGTGGTCTTGGGCTAATATTATTTGAATTTAATGCACATTCAGTTCATGAGAAAAGTTAAGGGGGTTTAATTAATGGAGGGGTGATTAAAAAGACAGTTAGCAGATTGGAATTCCCAGAACAATGAGGGCATATAAGCACACTATAAGATTTGTCATTTACACAGGCTATTTTTTTTTTTTATTGTGGGTCATGACTTATGGTGGCAAACTTTGCTCCATCTATCAAATTTTGACCGACTAAAACACTTTATTATTATAAAGCAGTCTATAGAGGATCAATATCTGAAAGACCATAAAGAGTGTAAAGAAAGTTTGCACATCATGTCGATACTAAAGAATAATTTAGTATCAAAATATAAAATAATTTAACTCTTTTGGCGTCTGCTGCTTTTGCTGTACAGTGACATAATCTGCATACCCTCTGAGTTGAGTCAAAAGTATTTAAACTCAAATTCCTCGAAAAGTTCCTGAGATCCTTGAATGCTCTTGCTTCAGTTTAAGAATAATAACAGACATGGCCCAAGAGTACACGCATCATATAGCATTGCATAAACGATCAACTTGTTACAAGCACCCACTTGCCTGGAGGTCTTTGAATGCTGCTGTTACATTTCTAGAGGGCTCCTCAAAAAACATTAAACTTGTGGAATTCTTGAGCCATAGACAATATCTGCGGACCTCACTCGCTTCGCACCTCATCATCACTGACACGATTTCAACCAATCGCTCCTCATTCGGCGCATCTGTTTGTGCATGCGGGTGAGCGCGCGCGAGTCATCTTCCATATAACTGCAGTCTATTCCAAGAGATTTCTTCCAAGCTAACCCAGTTTATTTACTTTATCTACAATATAATGCTTCACTGAGCATTAGCAACTTTGTGACGCAAGTTTCAATCAGTTATCTAGACGCGGCCTGCGCGTGATTGTGCCCGTGTTCAATCAGGTGAGGAGGAGAGATGAGCGCCACCCGGCACAGAGACAAAAAGGTCCTAAAAATAATACAAAGTAAAAAATGGACAAAAAGAAAAGGAAAAGAGGGCTGGAAAGAAAGCAAGACAGTCAGAGAAAATAAATGTGAAGAGCAGTGGGAAGGAAATAATATGGAAAATAAAAGTGTAAAAATAAAAGTGGAGTGGACGGGCAAAGAAATTGATAGAAAACGATGGAAACACGGCGAAAGAGAAAGAGGAGAGTCAAATTCAGGAAGGCATTCTGCTCTCTCTGGGTTAAGATAGTGCAGGTCTTGTCCAATAAGCAGGTGAGCGGCTCGACAGCTCAGGACCACCGCGTTTGACTGACAGCTCTGAGCTCCCGCTGACCACCAGCTTTATGTTACACGACACCAGCACTGCAACTCAACTGGCACAAAAGAGGGGTCTGCCCGCGCCTCCCAGCAATACACACAGACGCGCGCATGCGAGCGGTGGACACAACTACTTAAAGCAGCATCCACGCGTCATGAACACAAAGTTGCAAACACGAAAATACCCCACATGTATCCGGACAAGCCGTGGCATTTCCCTTCACAGGTGAGCGGGAGAGGGGAAACACCCCGGCGCTCCGGTTATAGGGGAGAGGGAGTGAAGAGGAGAGTCGGGGGGGGGGGTAGTGACCAATGTATGCGCGGTGCCGACTGAATCTTTTCCACATGACGGGCCTCGGGCTGTTTTTGTCAACTGCACTCTTGAGCAGCGAGGAGTCAGGTAGTGTGACCACATGATTGCCCAAGAGGCTCCCAGCGTGGTGTGAGTGGGAGAGCGCAGGGTGATGGGGGAACAAGAGGGGGGTGGGGGGGTGGAAGGGGAGAGAAAGGCAGGAGTGTTTTGGGAGGGGGGGGGGGGCTCGGGGACAGGAGCGATGCAGCACGCATGATGAGGTGTAATCACAAACCCCATTCACAGTGCAGTGGAGTTTGTCAACATACACACATTCACATTCCACTGTCTGTCAGCTCTGTGACCCAAATCGAGCCTGCTGCTGTGTGTTCCTCTCCACTCACATAGACACACACACACACACACACACACACACACACACACACACACACACAGACAGACTTTCTGGCCATTGAGCCCCCAACCAGGCAGGCAGGTAGCGGAGGCAGCGCTGTCTCGGCTTGCGGTATGTATGCGGCGAAGGAGCCAGATTCCAAAAAGCTCTTGTAGGGTGCCGCTGTTGCTGGTATCTCTTTTCAAGACGCGATCAAATGATCATTGCGAACAAAAGACTTGGCCCGTTGCCTCTGGAGTAAAAGCTTTTTCAGTGGCTGTGACCGAGTGCTTGGATTGGAGGCTGATCCTGCATGGAAAATGAGGGGTGTGGAGGAAAATATACAATAGCGGATAGTAGGATTGAGTCATATCATTGTAAAAAGCTCTGTTTTCTAACTCTAATCCTTACGTAAAGCTATACAAAATCACAATCACTTGATGCTTTCTTTTGTGGTACATCTAAAGTTAACTGGGGATTTGTGTGTTATCATGTACTAAACACAAAACAAATGCAGCCTCTTACATTGATACATGGACAGGACAGGAGTAGGTAAGCCAAATGTGTTCATATGCATTACTCATATACATTATCGAATTTGTTTCAAAATGTAAGAGATAAGTGAGAAATTTGATCAAATGTAAATTACTAAAGTCAAAGTAAAACAAAGTGCAAGGCAAAGTATGCAGCGACTGAAGACCATTACAACATCTACAGTAAGTACTCCCAATCAGCACAGGTCAAAATAACTCTACGTCCTGTCCCGATGACAATACTCCAATAAAACACCGCACTGTGAAGGGCTAACATAAACTGGCCTGAGTACAGCGGCTGAAAAATTAGCCTGCGTGACAGTTTGGTGATAACACACAAGTTCAATCTGTCAAGACAATCAGCATTTAGACCTTGGGCGAAGAATGCGCGGCTGTGTGCGACCGATTCATTTGGACACGATCACCTGCGCGAGGACTCGACTCGTAATTCTTCCCACCTGAAATCCAGGGGTTCAAACCGGTGTCAGGGCGCTCTGGTGTCATGCCTGCTGTGGCTTGGGTTTCACAATAATCTCAGCTACTTGGAGGGAAGCCATTAAGTCCGGCCACAGCACTCGGGACTTCTGCAATTAAATCTCACAGGAAAGGTAACACACCGGAATGCCAGATCACTGCTTGTTTGCTGAACTGGGTAAGTGATTTACACAAACACACAACAGCACTTTTGTATTCCTGCGACAATCTTTGGCATATTTCCTGTATGGATTGGCTCTTTGTGGATATGCATGAGTAAGTGAGTCCGTAAACTGTACGTGGGTTTTTGTTTTTTTTAGCAAACACTCTCGACGCTTGACTCTTGCTCCTCTACCTGAATCTCTGCCTATTTCTATCAATTTACAAGTTTCCTGTTATCTTTGCAATTAGCCATTTCCACGCCAAGTCATCTCAAATTTGCGGCGTACAGAAACTTTCGAAGGGGCCCCAAAGTATGCCGGGCCGTAACCTGTTTTTTTTTTTTTTTTTTCCCCATTCCCAAATCACAACACCTTCTCCCGGGCCTATGCGCACAATCAAAACATTTTTCAGTGGATTCGACATCTTTAAACAGACAAGGGGCTACTATAGAGAAAGAAAAACACAGGCAACTATATAGATCAATACAGGAAGGCAGAATAATGGGACTAAAAAAAACTCAAGATACCCACCTATTCTCACAGCAACTGCACACTCTGGACACAAACATCTCCTTGGTTGCTTTTTTTGTTCTTCATCTATACTGTACTAAAACATAGGGGTAGCCCTATGTTCCCCGGTACCTATGTTCCCCCACTTCTATTGATTAAGATTAGGCACCAGCCCACTATCCTTAAGGTTAGTGGCTAGGCAGGGTCAGGGTTAAGCTGCTTGATATATGTATGGCATTTCACTCTCATGACTTGTGATTGGTTGAAGTACCAACTCACCTACGGAAAAAAAAAATTGCACCCGGGGAACATAGGTATGCACCCAAAGCATACATATTTTTTTAAAGAGCTTAAATTGCAACACTAAATGGGTGTCAGTACAATGGCTTATTTTAATAACCATAAATCACTGTGTTGGTTATAATAATTACCACCTGCAATTGAGAACTGAGACGTTTTGCTTTTGGGTAGCCTTAAGAAAAGACTTGTCAACTACCATGTCATTGATATTCGGTACATGTGATGCCCATAACGCCAATATAAAGTATAATCATTTAACAGAAACAGAGCTGGTATTGATTAAGTTTAAAGCTACCGTATTTTCCGGACTATAAGTCACACTTTTTTCAGTTTGGCTGGGGGTGCGACTTGTATATTAAAACATATAATTCCACATGTGTGTTATTTTCACAGCCGCTAGAGGGTGCTCTGGCTTGTGTATCAGTATCGTGTACCACTGAAGATTTAAAAAAACGCAATCGAGAAGCAGAAAGAAAGTTTGGAGTGAGTGAGAAACTTGTGAGTGACTGGCGAAAAGCGGAGGTTACTCTTATTGCAATGAAGAAAACAAAACAAAAAGCTAATCGCGGGCTAAAAAGCTAGATGGCCACAGCTAGAGGAACAAGTTCGCAAATGGGTGCTTTGAACAATGTGCTGCCGGGAGAGGCTTGTCAACGGTGCAGTTATGTCTTCGTGCCAGGGTAGTTGCCAAGGCTGGCTGCGACTTATATATGTTTTTTGTTTGTTTGTTTCATTTAATAAGGAAGTCAGTAGGTTAACCAAGCCTACTGTGAGGCAGAGAAATGCTGGCAAATTAATGAAAACAACTGAAAGTAATAATAGAAGACATACAGTAAGTTCTACAACAATATCTCAAAAGAAAAAATGTTTTAGTGTCAAGAGTTAAAATAGTCAGGGCAGATTTCCAGCTGTTTTTTTTCCTTTTCTTTCTTTCTCATAAATAAAGCACCAGGGTGAAACATGAGGAGTACACATGGAGGTGTCAAAAAATATGGTGAAAAAAAGTTACATTCCAGAGTCTATTAAAAACAAGTGAGCTCCGCATCCAGAACCAGGCATGCCATCGTCGTTCCCTCAACGGTGGGCCCAATTTGCTCACAGAGCGATACTATCAAAGCCCACAAACCAAAGCTTATTAAATACAAGTATGGAAAACTCGTGAAACTTTGAAAAAAAAACGTCCCAACTGTTTCGACACCTCTCTCTCCCCATGTGTGAAGACAAAACAGTGGACCAGCAAAACCTCGGAGTGGGACCGAGTGCCAGAGGAAGGAAGGAAGCGAGGGAAAGTGGACCTTTGATGAGTAAGAGTTTTTTGTTAAGCGAGAAGGCTTAACTTTAAAATATTCTGGGTGGCAGTGAATAGGGGATTGACCAATGGGCCTGATCTCAGCCACACACTGGGGCACTGGGGTTAATGGTGGATAAAGATTAGGAAGAAAAAAAAGGGGGTTGCTTTTGCCTGATTTCAATCCCACCCCCGCACCCTACCCCCCGCGCTCACCTTCCGCATCAATCCCAAATGGGACACACAATGGACTCCTGCCAACAGGGGGAACGATCTGAGTTCCTTTGATTTCTGCCTATAGCCCCTTGACAGCTCCAAGTGCCCAGGCTAAAGACCCGTGGAGGTTTTTTGCCCACGACACTTAGCAGGCTCCGCAGAAAACCATAGGGGAATTGGAAATGGGAATGACAAGAGGCCTGTGATCTATGACAAGAAATCAATTGCGGGCTGGAAATGTGAGCAGAGGCTGTTCAGTCCTGCAGCTTTAAAGGAGTCAAAGATATACTTCATTGCAATGGGTTTTTATAAGTCAGCGCAAGGAAGTAGGAGGGAGCACGCGGCGTTGGGGGCAATTACGTTCTCCTGCGATGATTAGAGGGATTTGTTTTAGGCGAGCAGATAAGCAGTTAGGGTTCATCTTTGAAGATTTAACAAATGAACAAGTAATATGGCCCTCGATTGGTAATGTGGTTTTTGTATGGAACTACAGGTGAGGTCTCATACAAAAAATGGCAGCCACTTTTAAAACTTTAAACACTTACCCTTGGTTTGAAGAAATTTTAAATAATGTATATATATATATGTGTGTATGTAATTACATGGTGTATCCCTGGATTCGCAGGTATACAGGGTCAGTCAGTGTTTGTATGTGCAGCAGGTACAATGTGAAGAAATACGATTCTTCTTAGTCATTGCGGTCTGGCTTGGAGACGCATTGCACACCTTTTGTTACGAGCAAAAGATGCGTGACCTGATTGACACTAGGTTTATACCTCCCTAATTAGTTAATACGCGGGACATGCAAACAGATGACCTTCCTGACTCGCCCATTTCTATCCATCCAGGCTTGGGATAGGGTTGCCGTGGACTATCCTCCTCTATAACCAGACTGTAATGACGGAGAAGACCGAGAACGCTGCAGTAGTCACAACACAAAGCATGCTGGGAGATATAAAATTGTAATTACTTACAGAGTTCTAGTCTTCTTTACAGTGCGTGTCTTCTGCTTGTCCTCACGGGCACAGAGAGGGCATATTTCACCCTAAAAGAAAGGGGGAAAAAATCTGTCAAGTCGAACATCAAGTTGAATGCAAATGACTAGACAAAAGTTATGCTCCGCTTCTGCAGTTAATTAAAGAAACAACTGAATAAATCAGCAAATCTACACCCGTTGCAGAGATTTGTCAGCAATAATATATATCATAACTTTTAAGCTCGAGTAGATTGAAAATCCCTGGGGTGTGAAGACCAAACAGGCACAACTGAGAGGTTGCCCAGTGGAGGGGGAATTCTATCAAGGTGGACAAGATGAAGATTTGTTACATTTGAAGGGAATGGGGCTCTCTTGACCTCCGCGAGCCACTGTTATCACCTACACAGTTGAACTAACAATATGATAACGCACTGGCCTTGGCAAAACGGAAGAGGAAAATAATACCCCTTTATCAAATGCTTTTTATTGCTTTGATATTGAGATAGTGTTATACTTCATCATTGTGTTTATTTAACCTCTCAACCCCCTCCTTAAGCAAGTGTATTTTCTCCAGTTCAGCATTACCCAAATCTAAAGGGCCCAGCCTACAGGCCAGTGTAACGCCTCATTTGAAAGCTAAGACCTACAAAGCTCAACTAAATGGATACTATTCCTCGCGTTGTCGTCACTTTTCTGACATTTTTTTCCTTTCGCTTTTCAGTTAGGTTTTCATCACATTTTTGCCACATTGTCATCGCTTTTTGACACTTTTGTGTTGCTCTTTTGTAGCCTGTATCACAAGTGATATTTAGTCTGGGGACCAACAATACATTTTCTCGTAGGAGAGGTGTGGTTTACGATTGTCCATATCCGTTTATTGGGCGCTACGAATGTCTATCATGCGTCTGCAGGTAGCCATAGACAATCGTATCATCGTATCAGATGACGTATGACGTACCTGCTGTAAACTTTTGAGCTAAACTATTTAGAACACGTTCTAAAGCTTGATCGAAAGATGGTGTCGCGTCGGCTGCTGTCAGCTTTTTTCAAGAAGTTTTTAGATTTGGGTAAAGCCAAACTGGGGGAAATGTGTTCGGTTCAGGTGGTAAGAGGTTAAGGCTTGACAAATAGTTTTAAAGATACATAGACTGTATTCATTGCAATCAAATGCATGTGACAATTGACAAGTAGCAAATTGCAAAAATGCACTGCTTGTGATTAATGCAATGTAAAGCATCTCTGAGTGTCCAGAAAAGCAGAAAAACGATGTAGTATTATTATTAAAGTTAATGCTTTGACTGCATGTCTCTCCTTATCCCAGTCGTCATAACCTCTTCAAACATGCTTTGAAATGCATGTGATTCTCGAGTTAGTTTGCTGTTAGTACTGTAGTCCTCTCAAATGTTACATGCTCCTGTAAGTATTTAAAATGTGCACATGGAACTGAATAATTATTTTAAAAGGTACAGTACATTGTATTAATATAATTGCAATACAATTTTCCTCCTAAATTGTGCAGGCATAGGTCTAATGCATACCTTAAGGGGAAGAGTTAGTGTCGATGTCCAACGCTGGAATGAGGGGTGAACGTCACTGTCAGCTCCCTGAGAAAACAGTAAGTATGATATTAGTTCACACGTAGAGACTCCAAAGTTTGAGATGTGCATGGTGCAGGCAAGCATGGGCTAGCTGCCTTACGTAACTGTGTTTCTGTATGTCTTGTAGGTGAAAGCTATAAAATTTAGAACAACAAAGTGCACCTGGATTTCGCAGAGAGGCCGCCGGAGCATGTGCGCATGAGTGTGTCACTGTACCCTTCGCGCACGCACGCACGCACGCACACACAAACACACACACACACACACACACACACACACACACATTTAGTCTGCGCTCGCTCTCAAGTTAAAAGGTGCAATGCCTTGGAGGCTGAAGCTCTCAACTCCACGTAAATCACAGTGTTAACCTGACACCATTGATTTCTCATGTACGCCCATTCAGCTGTCTGCATCAAAGTACACATGCAGTGGCATCTATATAATTTAGAGGCCATTAGTATTGATGATTTTCAAGAGTTAGTCACACCACCCCAGTCAAGTGTACTGTAAAACAAGAGTGGCTGCGGATTGCTATGGACATTTTGCCCCACACTTTCCACTTGGAACATTAGGAAATAATTAGTGAGGGCAGGTTTACGTTGAGGGGAGACGTGGGGCACTAACTGATTTTTTTTTTCACTCTTTTATTCTCTCAGAATTCCAATGACCCAGAATCCTGAGGAATGTGCTCTCTGAACTGTACAAAAAGGCGCTCAGCTCAAAGTGCACAGCTGAAAACAAAACGAGCCAACTGCTACTTTACTGTTTGCGAGTTTGTGGAAAATGTTGCACAGATTGCATTGCGGAATTAACCGTGAAATGGGTCAAATAAGAAGCAATGTGCGGGGGGCGGGCCCAAACTGTTAATAGCACAGATGAAATAAAGGAAAGAGAAGTAGAATAGGAAAAATGCGTCTACATTTTTAAAAAGCGAATGGCACATGAGAAGGATTTCGTTTTTTAAACCGCATAAATTCACCACACATTAGCGTGAAATTATTTTGTACAAAGTTGACGCTACTATCACAACACCTTTGGGCTGTGCAGATGTCATATTTTATTCACTAAAAAAACGCATTAGAAAGGCTATTAGTCTGCATGACCTCCAATTCGCAGGGATTTCCAAATACCACCCATATCTCTATGCCAAATATAAAACCATTGGTAAATTCCATCGACTTATAAATGTGGCAAACGTATTCAAGTATTCATGAAGGCCTAATAATGCTATAGGCTGATATTTACATAAAGCACTAGCACGCTAAGTCAAGATAAACTATTTAAGACCCACACCACAAATACCTCCACACAGCAGAAAAAAGGAGGGTCCGGCGATGAAAGAGGACATTATGCTAACAAGTCAGATTACTGTACACAATAACTTTATCTTAAAAGTAAATACCATCCTTGGCGTTGGGGAGAAAGGGAGGGGGGGGGGGGGGGGGCATTATGGAAAGTCACTGGCAATATTTCTGTGGGGACCAAATGCTCCTTATCAGTGTTAGTCGAGCAATTCAGGCCCGCCTGAAGAAAGATGGGTCTTCAAACTCATTCTATTCATGGTCAGACGTGTAATTACCCTCCGCTCACAGTCTAGACGTAACCGCTTTCAGAGTATTTAAGACCCACTATGCAACGTGCGGACGCGGGCTTCTACCGCCAGGCCCCGCACGTTAAATCTGAGTCCTGATAAATTAACGAAGAATGCAATAAAATAGACACAATGAGGGGAACTTTATCCTCCCTGCTGCTAAATGAGATTTCTTTGAAATGCAGATCAGCGCGTGCTAGATTAGTGAATTTTAGCTGCTGTCAACATCATAACAAAATACAAATGCGATTGTTCACTGGCGCCTTATCTCCTTGCTTCCATCTGCTGGCTGGTTATTTACTCCCCCCTGATTTACTATGCAGATCTAAATAAGTCGCATCAAAAGGAGGGCTTACTGCACAATGCCTTCTTAAGCTCCTACATCAAGGTATTTGAAAAACCGGTAGTCACATGAAAAGGCTGCCCATCAAAGGCACATCTCTAATGAACTCTCCCATATCAGAGGGGGCTTGTGGGCCCTGGCTTTAATGCCGTCTGCGCGGTGAGAGAGGGAGAGAGAAGCACAACTACAAATCAGACCGAACCAAGCCAAAGCTGCAGAAAGGGGAGGAGGAAGACAGAAAGTGGGGAGAAAGGAACAGGAGAAAGGAGGAGGAAGGCTTGTGTTATCAGATTAGATTAGCTCGGCACATGGACTAGACTTAGCTCTCTCAAACATCCATCTAACTCTGAAGTGTCAGCACATAAAAGACTCTTAAAAGACTACAACAGTACTAGATTAGAACTTAAATATTACAATGGATTAGACCTAGAGGACTCAGCTACAGGTTTGGCATGAACCAGAAAAGGCAAAAACGCACAAACTTGTATAAACATGTTGTACAGTATGTGTAAATAGCCGCGGAGAAAAATTGAATTTGTGCAGCATTTTTGTTCTTTTTTTTTTTTTTGCAAGAACCAAAATGGCAATAGCTTTTGAGAAGAGGCGGATTGGTGGTCTTTTCATTCTGATCAGGTCTGCAAACACCTTGGGTAATCTCAAACAGAGCTTTTGCATTATCCTCCCGCAATAACCTTTAATTTCATGGTGTATTTGTTACATTCAGCACATGGGCCGGATTACAACTGACAATCTTGGAGACTTGTACCGGGGAAAATAAACTGCATGAACACATCATGATCTGTAAAGCCTGATCCTCACACACGCCAGCCCCCCCCCCCCCCTACGCGATCAGTGCAACCACCGTCCCCGCTTTGTACAGCCAGCAGTGTGTCTGGTTAGAAGGGGACAGAGCAGACACCCCCTCCAACAAGCATGCAGTTTACTTGTGAACAATTAGCCCCGGAGCAAACGCGGGCCCGCGCTCGGGCACATGTGGTTAAGAGGCGAGCGCTGCAGGAGTGCGCCAGATGATGAAGGGGTGAGGGTGGGAGGTGAGCAAAGGGGGGGGGGGTGCGGGGAAGTCTCAGGGACGTGTGCCATACACGCGAGCGCCAGTGTACAGCTACTGGATCTTTGTCAGCCTTCTTACGCCAGCAGAAAATATGCATTTGTGATGTATGCATGTACAGTAGGTGATTCTGATTCTAATAAGGGTATGATTGGCAAGACTGTGACACAGTAAGTTGGAGAGAACATTAAAAAAGACATGTTGCAATTTAAACTTCCAGGACTAAATGAGAGAATTTTTACCGTGTGAAGTTTTCGAGACGTATAGAACCCTAACGTCAATGTAATTACATTTCTTGCAATATTATACATTACATCTAACTTATTTTGTTTAACAGTGATCAACTTGGATAAAGTGAAGGCATCCGATAGCCGTGGCTGAGTTCCTACAGAAGCCCAACTTCTCAGCCCACCCTCACCCCGCCTCGAGCATCTCTCGGCTGTGGCGCATGCCAAGTGGGCGCAGTGCCAGTCGCATTTGCAACCACAAGGGACCCTTGTCTTTTTGCCTTGCCTAATGAAATGACAAAACAGCAGATTTGCATATATGCAGAAACAGGTGTTGTAACAGGTTTGACTCCTCTTGACCTACACTGTGTTAAAGAGAGAACAAGCGGAGGAAAAAACATGCATGAAAAAAAAAGAAAAGTTTATAACCAACAGCTGGCCGGAGGCATTTAGGCTCTGATGGGCACTCCAGTCTGCACCATCTGCCCTGCTGCTCGCCAGAAGTGACAAACTAAATTAAAAACCACTCATCAAATAACATAAAAATAAACCATTGTTTTGTTGCGTCCATATGTTGTGGCCGCTTCACCCCATGTCCCCGAGAGGATCGGAGCTGGAGGCCTGTGAAGCTGTGATCCAAGGAAAATCCGGAGAGCCACACAGTAGCCTATAATTACCCTCCCACCGATCTGCTGTCTCCTGACCAGAACCCTGCGTCATCCTCCTCTTTATCCAAGTCCATCCTCTCCACATCACAGAGGAGAAAGCTCGCACAGCCGCTCTGGTGGAAACACTGCCATTGTTTAGAGTAAGATTAGGGTTCACATGCTGGTTGTTTAGAGGAGGGAGAAAAAAAATCACAACAACACCACTTGTTCCTAGATTGAATCTTTCCATGCAATTTCTCACTAGTACACATGTTTAGGTTGCGCCTGTGAAAGGTCTCCAAAACCCTAAAATAGCATAATTTTTGAAAATGTCAAAACCCTCAAAACTGTGTCCTGGCTCAAGGCTTATGACTTCAAGTTGTTTCTATGTCCTTAAAAATCTACGAAGCCAAGCAACTCTTGGGCCCAACACATGTCCAACCGAGAACAACCCACCCCCATGTTTTCATCCTGTTTTTATTTAGATGAACAAGACAGAAGGAACAAACCTGAGACAGCCGTGACCCAGCGCGAGTGTGTCAAGTTGGTCTGCAGCGATGCCGGCAGAAGGCAGCACCATATGCCCTCAGCCCGGAGCTGGATGCTCTTTCTGCAGCCTAATGTGCCTGTCAAAAACTGTTACTGTCACAACTACTCACCCCCCAACACCCCTGGTTTTCCCCTCTATCGCAACATGTTTCAGATAAACATTGCTCTTACTGCAAGCACTTTTACTGCTTGTACATAGAGTTATAAAAAAAAAAATCTGAAGATGCTCGCACCACTTGAAAGCCGATGAAACGAACAGCATCGTAACAGCCGAAACCCCAAAACACTTTACACTGACGCTAATGACAATGTGTTCTCACTTATATGGATAGTTTAACAATTTTTTTAATATAAACAGCAAATTGAAAATGGAATAAAACCAGCAAAACTGTCATGTCTCACATGAGCTGTTTACAAGTGACAAGCTGACGGCTAAAATGCAGTCAGAGCAATCGTGACCTTGCCCTTAACTATAAGCAACTCTCCAACCTATAACCAACATTTCACTTCACGCAGTGTGGGCTAAATGATCATGACATCAAAAGACGCTATGTTACACCGCAACAGGGAAACAAAGGAATGATTGTAAGCATAAAACAAGACTGGTTAAATAAGCATGTATGATTTATGGGAGTGTGACAACAACAAACATACCTAAATGTCAGCTAGTGTTACAGGACTTGCTTGAGGCATTTTTTGAAAGACCATTTTGCACAAGGTCACATTCAACAGGGAGGAGAAGTAGACAACAATACAAATACACATGGAATACTTTAAGTAAACACTGATATGCATAGAATACACACTAGGAATATTGTTTCATCTACCTGGGGAGAAACTGTGGCTTCTTTGATTGGAGATTTCCTATATGTTTCCTCTACTGTTAATAAGTAACCACACATTTGATATGGGCAAGTAGAAGCCTATAAAATTGCACTCAGACAATAGCACCTTACTGGTCAGTGTGGAGAAATAAGTAACTAAGTGACTGTGTGCTCAGATAGCCGTTAAGTCTGTCTTTTGTAGGCAGCCCACAATCTCTGTCTAATCCTCATCTTCTGACCCCACCCTGCACTGCTTTCTCCTCCAAAAGAAAAAAAGTCACAATGTTTCACACTCATGGCGGTTCGAGCTGGCTTAAGAAGTGACCTAGAGCGTAACTAAAAAAGTCTGAGCTGTCTCGAGACTCCAAGTAACTGGGGCACACAAAACATCATTACTCTGATGTTGGATAATTACAGCGCAAAAGGGTGGCCTCTTAAGCATGTAATGCACTCTTTTTATCTTAAGAAGTCAATCTCTCTGAGTCTGACAGGCTCACGGATCTCGGTAAACAAATACTTTTGCAAGTGCCATTAAAGGCCAAAACTGTCAACACAAATTCCATTTTTACAAGCGGGGGGGAGGGAGGGAACCAAAGACAGTGGGAAGGAAGTAGAAGCACGAAGGAAAAAAGAGTACGGACTTGATCACTTCTGGTGGCTTCAAACTAGCATTGAGGTTGTCATGGAAACATCTCTATGATGTTAACAAGGGGGGAAAAACTGAACATTTGCCATTGAATTGCCTTACAGGGCAAAGTAGGCTCAGTGAGGAGACAGGGTGCATGTATGGCTTCTGTGAAATGTTTTAGAAAGTGAAGCTGCCTTGATTTCTCTTTTGCCATTTTCGCCTCAAACGCAGAAACACCTCAAGGGTTGAGCGAGCAGTCTGTTTCATTACAGAGGTGTTGGGGGATGGGTCATGGTGCAATTCAAAAAGCTAATCCAAAAGTCAGCAAGTGTTCCATTGCCTGAGAAGTAGTTTCACTTTAAGCATGTCTTATACTATCCGTAGAAAAATGTACGTTTCGATCTGCCCTACATTTCACGCCAATCAGCGATGGCCGTAATTTTCAAACCTTTACTTCACCTGAAAGGCCATTACAACAGACCTATAACAGAGACAGGTCTTACCCCCACTTGCCCTCTAACCCCAGTTTGAGAACCTTCTGTCTCATGTTATTGCAAAGACACACACAGAACAGAAGTTTGAACATCGCGACTACGTCATCTTTTTCAGGAATCTCTCCTATTTCCATATCTGATATAAAATCATGCATAAACCATTGCTCACCGAGCTGAAAGCTGAATCTTAATTTTGATAAATGATTGAAACATATGACAAGGTATACACATTAATCCTGTGGAGGACATTCATTTTCTAATTACCATAATGTAGAGCACGACCGGCCGATGATAAATGCAGCAATCAAAAAAAATGGATGCAGCGTGGGGAGACTTGGTTTAATAAGTGCACTGCTCTCGAATACGGTCAATGTTTGGTGTGGGGGGGGGGCCTAATTGTAAATCTTTTAATCCTAAATTGAAAAAAGTAACCAGTTTAAAAAAATAAACATGGAGAACTTACCTACCTAACAATCCGACAAATATACAGGCCAGTGGGAACAGTTAAAAGCATGCTTTAAGAAATAATTACAGGGGCACTTGAACAAAGAGGCTGCTTGTGCACTGTCGCTGACATATTTCACAAGGGGCATTTATTGGAGCCTGGCCTTTGAAGAGTGAGAGCTGCTGAGTGAGGGGGGGAAACTGGCCCACACCTGCATAACTGAGGAGGGAACACCTGTGCACCCCCCGGCTCCAGCAAGGAGGGTCCATCCCGCTAATCCACAGGACAGGCCCAGGGAGTCCAGCGCCCACCTCTGCTGCCTCAGCCTGTCCTAACCACACTTTCCCCCCCCAAAAAAAAAAAAAAAAAATGTCACATGTATTGATTTTAAGGACCACACTGCTGCCTTAAAAGAAAAAGGAGCAGGACACACACAGGAGCGAGGAAATTAACCGGTGCGTTGGAGACACACATTTAACTTTCCTGGTGCTAAATTCAGATGGATCATGGTGAAATATCACATGACACCACCGTCAGTGTTCCTGGACAGCGAGAAATGGATTTAAAAAAAAGAAGCAAGCTCATACGGTAAGGTGATGATGACTGCTGTAGTGCAGTTAGTCATTTCATCATATGTACTGTTTCAATTAAAAGTGGATTGGAGTTGACAATTTAAAGTGATAAAATAGTATTAAAATGTGTTGTTATTAAATGTTAATTTAATCAGTGCTAAAATACTGTTCCACAATTATTGAAATTAGAGCTTAGATTTAAATGTACTGCATTTGCTTTAACTGCACTACCAACTCAATTTTCACCCACTGATTCCTAAATAGGCAACTAGGCTATGTCTGAAATTTATGTTTCACTTTCCCATTGTTAAAGAGTTGAACTTATTAAAGGGAAAATAATAATATAGTTTTAAATAACATTTTTCGGCCGATTCAAAGTGGGCATTAAAGAAAAACCTACCGATATAGTTTCATCTGTCGGTTGAACACAGATAAAACAATGCCCACGCATAACTCGGCGCTGCCAAAAATCAGCGTAGAGCTGCAGGGAGGTCTTGACCAAACAGTTCGCGAGGAGGACCAGTGAAACATTTCGGTTACTCTGAAAAGGAACGAACCGTGCGTGCGAATAAGTAAACTGTGACTTGAAAAGGAGAGGACAAAGTTGTCGCCACTCAATATATAAAAGAAGCGCACTGGACACAGAGGCAGAAAGTCACCGCGTGCGGAGAGTAATACGCACTTGTTCAAAAAAGGAAAAAAAACTTACCACAACAAATGGCACGTATATCTTCCTCTCGGTAAAGTCAAAAGGACACGCAGGTGAGAGCGTGCCGTCCCGTAGTCTGCAAGACTCGCGGAGTTCTTCACACGTGACTGTCCAAGTTCACCATAACGCTGAGAAAAACGAATAACAAGCTGCAGAGTAAATAAAAAGCTCAAATTCCTCCGCTGGGCACCGCTGTCTCTCCTGCTGTCTCCCGTCAACGCCGCTGTTATTACTAATGCAACAGAGGAGAAAGCCGTATACTGCGCTCTGTTTGAATGACGCGCAATGCGAGGAAGAAGAAGCGCCTCTTGTTTTTTTTCTTCGTTTCGAACACACATCAAGCTGAAGCGCACAAGCAAGTGTATTTGGGACTAGAACCCCCCCACCCCCCTGGGGCAGGCTCTTGCTTGTGCGCGGAGGTAGCCTATTATTATTTGGGGCGTACTGCGACCCTACGTGACGTCAGGCCACCTGCTTTGGTAAACAAGAACAATTTTTTAAAAGTTTGTTTACCGCTACACCAGCGGCTGTCTCGCTCGTGGGTTTGCAGTTTAGAAGTCAATGAATGGTTTAGCTCGTCAAATAGCCATATAGGTCATTGTGTTTACTAAGCCTACTGTAAAGCTCCTGACAAGTCTATTTTTAAGAAGAAGGGAAAAAGCACATTTACGACCAATGCATAGCCCAATTTAAGCACAAACACATACGATCAGGCGAACAGGTAAACAGCCGTGACTTTTAGCTGCATTATGTCTTTGTTATTTCACCTACAACTTATCAATTCGGTTTTCCGCAGATTGTTGCTTAAAGGCGCATACACAAAACCATTAGGCTATAGCTACATAAGCAGAGATAGCCTACTTTGTTTCTATATGCGTCTTTGATCATCTGCACGCTTTTAAATATGTTCGTAATAATGATACGTTTTGAAAAGTTCTGAGAATTCTCTATTAGTAAAATTGCAGTAAACGTGGCAAAACGTTATTTTGCAATGTGCCTGTAAAGGTTGCTCTCTGCGTCTTTCTGTTTATATTTACATTTCTATAACCCATCTTAGATCTGGTCCCTCCTTAATCTTTAATGTGGAATTTAGTGAGGAAAACAAATTATTATTATTTTAATGGCTGTTAAACAACAGGCCTACACACTGTCAAGATTATTTGTTATTTTCTTTCTTTATTTTAACGCGATAATAATAACAGGCTACAATATTTTTCATTTGCATTCAAAGTTGCGCAGAAACAGTTGTACGTGTAATGTGCGTTTGAGCGCACAAATAAATAAGTCATAAATTCGGAATTAATAAATAAATAAAAAACTTCGCATTTAATAGAATTTCAAACATTTGTAGGCTATTTATCGCAACCTGAAATTGTCTTTTGTTAAGTGTCAATATTCGTGTTAAAATTCTACATCGTTTGAAAACAATGTTATAATCTGGCCTAATTAAAATAAACACTTATTCTCACAGTGAGAATGACTTAGACTATAACTTTATTTCAAATGATCGAAAATATTATTTTATGCAGATACATCTGATAAAGTCGGAAATTGGCACACAGAACATCAATAAGAGTCTAACTATTGATAGGCTATTTGGGCTATTAGTAATTCAAAGTCTATGCCACAATAATGTCGGCCTATATAACATATGTAATCATTAAAATAGGAGCGCCTAAATTTGTCTTTGGTGATGAAACGGGATGCGGAAACGCAGAGAGACTTATGGTAGTTTGCTACCACCTGCTGGTACAGTTTAGTATAGCAAAGTAAAACAATTCATTGTCTCCCTGCTCGGTCAGTTTGCTTTGTAATCTAAGAACATCACTCCATGCAAATGCACACTGTTGCTATTTCTTCATAGCATTATTGCTCTTTTATATTAAATGCGTTTGCAAATTGAGAATGCAAATTGTATAGACTGCAGGTATTTAGACAGCACGTTATCCTTTGCCAATACCTTAATAACCCCTTTAGTAGACTTACTACAGACATGCTCCTGAATGCATTTGATTCTTGTATTATTTTCATCTTTAGTCTCAATGTTAACGCCTCTGGTTTCAGATTTTCCCCAGTGAACTGAATTTTGGTTTACAAAACAAATCCAATAAAAAAGCTTATAAGAAAAAAATCTAAATGTTTGTATTACTATTATTATTTTCCCCCTCCTGGAACCGCCACCTTAACGTGGTGGAGGGGTTTGAGCACCCGAATGATCCTGGGAGCTAAGTTGTCGGGGGCTTCATACCCCTGGTAGGGTCTCCCATGGCAAAAAGGTCTTAGGTGACGGGTCAGACAAAGAGCGGTTCAGAAGCCCCTTATGAGAGACCAACAGGCCCGGTTAGAACCATGAGGCCGTCCTTCTGTGGACCCACCACCTGCAGGAGGAGCCATAGGGGGCTTGTGCAATGTGATTTGGGCAGCTCCAACAGCTGCCCCCACGACCCGGCAACGGACAAGTGGAAGAAAATGGACTCAAGTAAAAAAAAAAAGGTGTTTTATTTTCTACAAATTGTAAAGTCCTTTTTGTTTCTGGTTACACATCAACAAAAAACTGGCTATATTGGGAGGTTTGACGAGAAGTCGTTATTACCAAATAAGGCCAAGACTGCAAGTACAAACATCTATATTTACAATATAAATGTGTATTAGGGACTATCATTAAAAAACAACGCTTCAGGGGATTACTATTTGATCACTTTTGCAAATATTGAAAACTCCTGGATGACTGAGAGCTTACACAAACAAGTCGCACATAACCTTGATAAGACAATGAGTATCTTGATATCAGACCTGAAGGCTATTTGATGTTAAATATTCAGACATGGCGTAAATTGAATCTTAATATTAAAACAACTGCAATAAAAGTGTTTGTTTTGCCAAAATTGTGCAGCACAGACCCACACATATGTTATAAGCTGTTTGTTTAGTAAACATTTATTTCTATAATGGCTGTCTAGCCTTAGTCACGTATATAGGACCTATTAATAGGCCGAGCTTAGAGTCACACTGTTCAGCTGTAACCCAACTCCATGTGTCAGGTCACGTCCTCTGCCTGTTCTGCCTTCCACAGTATCACTGCAGCCGGGACAGGGACAGGGCCGCTCCGTTCGGTGCAAAACTGCGAGCCCAACAGACAGCACCAAGGGCGGACAGCTGCCTCTCTCATACTCTAGGGCAACATGGAGGCTCTGTGTATCCAACCTGGAGAAGTCGGTGGGTTGGCCATGGATGAGATGGAACAAGCTAAAAGCGTGGAAGATCAGCTCTCCAACAGCTCCACAGATGAGGAAGACATGGAGCCACAACCTCCACCGGTCATACGCAGAAAGGTGTCATTTGCAGATGCGTTTGGCCTGGATTTGGTTTCGGTGAAGGAGTTTGACCATGTTGGAGCTACACATTTGGATTCAACTGTGCCCTGTGAGAATGAGGAGGCCATTTCCACCGAGGACTTCCACATGTGCTGTCTATTTACAGTCCCACCAACCGCTGAGGAGCTGGAGGAGAAAGTCCTAATGAAAATGCTTGAGCTGGAGAGCATTGAGCTTCTCCCAAAAACAACAACTCTCCGCGGTATTGTCAGAGTGTTAAATGTGTGTTACAATAAACTTGTGTAGTTAGAATGACACTAGATCGATGGAGAAGTCATTTTGACCTCCTGGCTGAGTACGTGCCCGGATCTAGTGACAGGAAGACGGACAGATTCGCTTTTCATTACGCACTGGTGCCACCCTTTGACAAAGAAGGAACTAGATTAGAGTTCTGCCTACGCTATGAGACATCGGTGGGGACGTTCTGGGCCAATAACAACGAAATGAACTATGTACTGTTTTGCCGCCACAGAGTGAAAGATAATGGGCCACAGATGCAGGAGGAGAGTAACAAGATTAAGAAAAGCTGCCTCAAAGCGAACAGGTATGTTTTAGAGCCCCAGAAGTTTAAAAAACAGTATGATTGCCAACTGCAAAAAGAAAAATCTTACACCAAGCAGAAGAGTACACTGTGGGCCTAATCAAATTACGAGAGTTGATGGAGGAGTGTACTGCACATTGCTGAGCAGTACTCCTATTTGGAACATCAGTTTATAGAGCATCAACTGATCCGAACGACAGTGGTTGGGTCCTGGCAGAGCTGGGCACGGTAGCCAAAATATTTACTCAAATAAGCGTAATGCCACTTTAAGATAATTTTACTCAAGTAGAAGTATGTGAAAAAGAAAACAGCTCACGCTTTTAAGCTGTATTTCTGCAATGTTTTGAGTCTTTCTTTGTAACTCAAGTAGAAGAGAAAAGTAGTGAGCCAAAAAATGACTCAAGTAAAAAAATGTACTTGGAGAAAGTACTTGGTTTCGGTAGTGACATGCGTAATGACAAACAGAACTTGAAATTATGTGAACATTGTAATATTTCCAAAGAGAATGCCATAAAAAAAAAGTAAAAAAAATAATTCTGAAGGATAAAGTACACAAAACACAAGCTAATTCAATGTTACGCATCAAAATGAAGCTTTTACATAATAATATTACTCAAGTAGAAGTAAAAAGTACCTCTGGGTGCCGGCTCCCACCAGTAAATGCTGGCTTGAGCAAGACCCTTAACCTTTATGAATGTGAATAATGGTGGTTGGATCTATGACGTAAAGTGCTGTGAGTGTCCATTGAAAGTAGAAAAAAACTGTAATGCAGCAGTCAGTGATATATTTTTATTATAAGAACACATTCAAGAACACAAATCTTCTTTATTAGGTTAATAAAACACATAATGAAGAGAAAATATATGTATTATAGCAAAAGCTGGCTCCCTGGTTTTAACCAACAATCAACAACACAACTTTTACAGCTGTTTACATTTTTAGGACCAAAGAAAACCTATTGTCCATGTAGGGTCAGGCAACTGTCCAGGTTTCCATTACGTCTGGCCCAATGTGGCCAGATCAACTTACTTAATCCTCTCAGGCATGCCTCAGCAATGTCTTTTATTGTGCTTCACTCTCACCCCAGGAGGGAAAGTGCAGAGGAGCTGATCCAAGAGGTGCTGAACATGGCCACATACGCGACAGGTATGTACAGTATTATCTCTAAATACATGGTTGCAGATCAGAGTGTAAAATCGTCAAGTCAGCATTCACCAAACTCACTGGAATTTGCTGAATCATATGTTTCAGAGTCAAAGAGCACACGCAATGAGGCATCATGCCAATCCAACAGAACGGGGGCGCAGTCCTCATTGCATGGTGAAGAAAACAAACATGCTGTGAGTTGAAAGTGTTTGCTTATGTAATTCATCTTGCCTTGTCCAGTAATACATAAGCCAGCTAATATGAAACTTAAGAACACGTTAAATTTATCTCAAGTACATGCTATTGGTGTTGTTTGCAAGCAGATAAATATGCATTAACGTTTATCAAATGTTAAGATATGTGAAAACTCCTTTTATTGGATACTAGTTTGAAGCTGAAAAAAAGTCCAAATAGGTTCAAGTATTTTGATCTGATCTCTGGCCTCTTTTGACAGGTGGATAGCATAAAAAGCCAGCGCAGAGCAGCATGTTTGGCACATACTCAGGAGCCCTGTCCCCAGAGGAGGCAGTGTGTTCGACCAGGCTGTTCACATGACTTACCCCAGCACCAAAAGGGCTTGCAGCCAATTTCACCTGCTTGCTCTAACTTGAGCAGCTTTCTCCATAAGAGCAATAAAGCACAAAGCAGCAACAGCGCACAGGTCCTCACATATCACCAGATTCCTTTGGCCCCACTGGACTGGAGCAATGACAAACCGCAGCAGAGTAGCGTGGACGGAGTGGACGAGATGTGGACCGAAAGAGATCAGATTACCTTGTCAAAATCACATGACGAGAGTAGTGTGACTGATACAGCTGTAGTTACCAGTGTGTGGGAGACCTCTGTTAATAAGACAGAAGAATCACAGGTGTTGGATGCATGTCAGGATTTTATTAACGCCTCTGATTGCGAGACCCAGTCTGGCGTCTCACAGTCAGAATGGCTGCAGACAGCGACACCAATGTCTCCCTTAAATAATGAAGCCCCTGCACAATGCAAAGTGAGCAGGCACGTGCATGTGGGCCAAGATACACCCAACTTAGAAGCAGCTAGCTCAAATGCATGTCACCTGCTGCCTGACACTGCTGAAACATCATTGGCTAATGTTGCCTTGAACGATGACGACCGGGAGGCAGTTGCAGCACTAGCATATGTCAGGAGCCCAGGGGATGACAGCGCAGGCACACAAGATACACCCCAAAGGTCAGAGACAAACTCAGTAAGAGAAACTGCGCAGGAATTTAGCCTCGTGGGGGCAAAGCCTGTGTCCAAGGGCTCCGTTGACAGCCCAAGTGAGTGTCGCAAGCATGAGATCTGGGAGCGAGAGGGGGCAAGAATAATGGGGAGAATAGGTGGGGCTGAGCCCTTCACAATGCACAGAGTTGACTTAGTAACAAGCTCAGGGGAGTCACAGACAACAGACATGACAGCAATGCCAGAGTCTCCGAATGCCAGCGCTGTTGATACCATCTCACAGGGAGCGGGGCTGCAGCAGGGGCTTTCTTACAGCAGGGATGGGAAGGTTACAGCAACTCCATACAATACGATGGATGACACGCTGGCATTTAAGGAGACAATGAGACAGGGGACAGCGGACGGGGAGAGGTTTGTCTTTTCCGCGCACCGACGAGGAGCGGAGGAAGGGCTGACAACAAAATGTGCAGAAAATAAAGTATCTAAAAAAGAAGAAATAGTTAGGCCACGGGAAATAGAAAAGTGTCATGTCTCTCGGGGAGGAGGAGGAGGAGGAGGAGAGCCACAGCGAGATTTTAACTTGGAATATGATTCATTAGAACAGTATGAGCAAAATGAGACAGACACATCAAGTTTGGATGAATTGTGCACGGTAGAAAACTCTGGAGATTATTTCCACAATCTGCGCAAAGGATTTCATCCGGAAAACCAAGAAGTGTCGTCAGTCAAGGATGGAACTGAAGACGAAAATGGACATAAAGCTGGGGCTGGAGCGGAGTGTAAATTTATGCAGGCATTTAATGAGGACGAATGGCCACATAAAAACAGTGATTCAAAAAACGCATTAACACGGCATAATGAAAACACCGCAATGGTTCCAGAAATCAATTTTAGCCAGAAAAAGCCACAGCCACGAGGTGAAAAATTGGATGATAAAGATGAGATACAGGAAGCGAATGCAACCAGAATAGAGACAGATGTGACAGGTGACAGAGTATTTCAGACAGGAAAAGATTGTTGTGAAATTATGCAGGAGAGACAGAAGCCCCGTGAAGAAATACCCCCATCAACGGTGACAAAAGAGGAGCCATTTCCAACTACGGAGAGAACATTGGAGACAGAAATGATCTATCAAAGTGATACATCCCGATCTCTCCCCGACCCAAAGGTGGAAGAAATAAGTTGGACTCATTCACACAGTGTTCACAAGGAGGAGGCTGGCTGCCGAATGAGCTTAGAAGAACTCGTACTTAAGGAAAAAGAGACTTCAGCGCCGCGCCAACCTGAAACATTAGACGGAATGGAGGAAGATATCAGTCGGAGAGACAAAGATGAAAGGCCGAGAATTGGAAAGCCGAAAATCGAGGCGAAGAAGGGGAGTGGGCGGGTAATGCAGAGAACCCCGGGGGGAGAGTGAGAATGCACAGGCGAAATTGAAAGAACAAGAGTTGTCAGCAGAAGTTGAGAGCCCTCCACGTGTTGAATATCAAAAAATGTCAGAGCGAACAAAAAACCCGATTAGGGAGGATGGCGTGGTAACACTTGGGCAGGCGGGAGAGAAGGAGATGCTGCTGGAAGGGTTTAGACAAGAGCCGGTCAGGGTGTTCTGGCAAGAGGTGTGTGATTGTCAATACAGTTTACAGGCCCCGAGGACTCAGGCCGTAGAAGATTGCCACAGGGAGGACGGTCATCTCGTGAGGTCTATAATACCTCGCGTTGAAAAGTGCAAAGAGACTCTTCCGTTGGATTGCACTGAAGGTCAGGCCCTTGACAGGAGAGACGTGGAAGCTAATACAAATACAAGTGCTCACCTCCGAAATGACACTCAAAGTCATCCATTCTCGATCGGATCAGCAAGTAGCTCTCTCGTAGGCCAAGAAGCCACAGCAACAAAACATAGATCAGTCGCACTTAAAGACACAGACATTGAAGACTCTGAGGTAAACTGTAGAGAACCATGTAATAAAACACTCGAGAAGTACGCGGAGGACTCCATAAGGTACTTCACGCATGTTCCTGCGTGGCAAGGTATATTGTGCGTCCTCTTTCACATCACTAGGCTTTTAATGTGTGGCTTGTTAGTTGTGGGATTCTTTCTAATATTTTTCTTCTATGATTTGAAAGCTTTTTTCATCCTCTACAGCTTTTCGATGTGCTGTTGGATTTATAAGTGGAGGAGCTATCAGTTCATTGGAAAAGAGCATCGTAAAGAGATAGAGAATGTAGCTCTTAAGGAGTAGGTTAAGTAAGCGATTTATTGGGTTTGGGTGAGAGTGTGTTTTTTTTTTTTTTAAGTTGTTTGTTGAATTTGGTTTAAAAAACTAAGTGCAGCAAACCTTTGTACCAGAAACCTTTTCTACAATTCTGTGTAGTTATAACAATGTACTGGGAAATCCTATGAAGTACTGTTTCTTTAGCAAAAAAAAAAAGAAAAGTGCTACCCGCCGTTCCAGTTTTTGGGCATTTATTATTATTTTTATGTTTTATGTTTTACGTGTTTATTTGCAGTTTCAAGATGAACAATCTTTAGATCATTTTGAACAGTTAGGGTGTGGAAACGCTGGATAGATTTTTCTTTAAGACGGGGGGAAAGAAGAAAAAATAAACATCAGTGAAATACTTTATATACCTGTGTTCTTTTGTGTCTACAAACCTGCCTCGGAAATATAAAAATGTCTGTAAAAATAGTCTTAAGCGGTAAACAGTACTTTAGTTACAAATGAATATCTCTCATAGCTTTCATAACAGAGAATCAGTTTCTCTGATTTACTCTGGAAGAGACTTTACACTGTATGGAAACATCTGTCAGTGTTTTCTCTCAAACCTTCTCATGCCTTGTAAAGTTACTTACCAACATACTGTACACTGAGCAGCAAAGCACACATAACTAGGAGAGCTACAGAGGTGTCGTTTTCACATACCTAAATCAATCGCATCCAATAACAAGCAGGATGACAGAGTGAGAGTAGATGTAATAAAGTGTTTATAGAAACAACTTTTCTGTATTCACATGTTCCTTTATTGAAATAAAAATCATTATATGCATAAAGGATTTCCATTGTTTTGAGCCAAGCATGGTTGGGTCAGAATAGAAGATGGTAGATGTGCGTTTACAATGACCAACAAAGCCACATTATGTTCACTTATACTTGCAAGGAGAATTACAAAGTATTATTTAGAAGTAAGCAGTGGTGGTCAAGCACTTGAGTAAAAGTAAAAGTAAAAAGTTCACCAAAATGGGAGAAGCCTACCTTGTAAAAATCAGGTGTATTAAACATGCATCTACACATCATCAAGTTCTAAAAAATTCTAAAACAGATTCTCAAAAACAGTAGTTAAGTACATTACTGAAGTAAATGTACTTTGTTGCTGACCATTCGGGTAAAATCCACACACAGCTTTAAATGTGCGTATGAGTAATGGTTTACTTGCCATGAACAGGATATCTTTATCTCTTCCAATAGAGGGCAGTCTATACAAACCTTTGCTGGTACACAGGGTGACAGAGCAGCTCTGCAGAGGTCACTTGTTTCGTTTGCAGCCTGGCAACCCTTTGCTATCTGGACTCTAGCCCAGACTGGCACATTTGAACAAGCAGGAGGGGGCCCAAAGCAGGTGCACATGAAGGAAACGCTGCAAAAGGAGTGACCTGGAGAGGTGCTCACAGCGCACGCCCAGACAGACACGTAAAGAATCGGACAGAACCAGACTGAAAATCAAGAAATAGGCTCTTTTAATGTTTACATTTTGTTATGACACAAACATACTTCACCAAATGATTAGGCAATTTGCACTGCAGTAAAGGCATTTCCTCTATCAGTCAACCCTATTTAAATTGATCAATACTCCAACTGTGTTGCATAACTGTTGCAATTAGTGCTGAATTACATAGGTCAGCACAAACGTGAAATTGTGCCATTATTGCAGATTATACAGAAGTTCAGTGTATGCAGACAGAATGCCAGCAGAGATTCAATTACCAACAGGATATCAATGCCAATGTTGATGCCAATAACAGCACACATTAATGAAAGGTTTTCTGACTTGCTCAACAAAAATACTATGGATACGTAGTTGCTTTATACTACTTGAATACATGAACATTTTGCATGGGTTAACTGGGGTATCTGGGGGATGCGAAGCAGACAGAGGCAGAGACAGACAAGATATTATTTGGATCTGGATCACATGTCCATGCATGTGGTGATTTGACGTCTTCACTCAGAGGGCCAGGAGTGTGTTGGAGTCAAAGTTCTCCCTAGTGTAAACGTGAGAAGTCAAAATCTATTTGGACAGGGCCCCCACACGTACTCAGGCTAATGGTTGTATTTTATAAACTCGACAGTGCAACGTTCAAGGTTGTCCAGCAGATGTCAATGTTGCAATATATTTGCTTCAAAATGTGTTTTTTCCCTGAACGAAACAAAGAATATAGGTTAGTTCAGTTAAAAAAACAACAACAATACAAACAGCCATTTTCCCCCTCGAGCAAACATCCACCGCCATCTAGGCTACATAATCCTGAATTTGAGATGTAATTTTGCATGAGAAGCAGTCCTACCAAAAAGCAACAAAGGTATAACATATTTTATTTATTATTCTAACTTCGCCCCTTTAGCGATGTGGTTGCTCATTGAAGTGCACTGCTGAGGACAGAGGGTGCGTGAGGACACAGTATGGAGTGTGAGTGCATGTGGAGAGGAGCAAAAAAAGGAAGTGGGGCTGCTTCGTTGTGGGGCCTGGGAGGGAGCTCTGGCTCTGTGCTGGCAGACGAGACCACAGACCTGACAAGACCGCAATGGCGTCCACTGTAGGCAATGATTGAAACCTGACCTTTAATTGAAGGCAGTGTGGGATGAACACATAAAAAAAGGTTATCAAAGCCATAGCATGTCTTCTTGATAAATTATTAGATTATTATTAAATTAGGCTTTTTGCTGAAGTGGGAGCAGCCCAGTCCCCAAACAACAATCTATACTATAGATAGAAGACAGACATGTAGCTGTGGTGCGGGCACGGCATATCTGCTGCCCCCGTGTGGAGAGCGTGAGTATTACATTGGGCATAGGTGCACGTAAGCGTGTGCGGGCGGGTACCGAGGTGTGAAAGGTGCACACTCACAGGCAGGAGGCGAGGCGAGGGGCTAGTTGGTATAGCCGTAATTTTTGTTGACAAGTGTAGCGGCCCAGTTTTCCTTTTCCTTAATGCCGCTGAGGGGTACGATTGGGTCCTGTAGATTTGTGTAACGCGCTATTGCTTTATCATGGTTTTTGTTCTTGTCAGTATTCATCCTATCTATATTCTTGCCCTAAAATGTCCATACTCATACTGCTGTGGTAGCTGCAGGTTGTTAACAATAAAGCATTGAAACGCATCCTGGATCCAGCATCTCTGTATAGCATAGCGCGTTACACAAATCTACAGGACACAATCGTACCCCTCAGCGGCATTAAGGAAAGGAAAACTACTCCGCTACATATATAATCATGACTATCTGGCTGACTTTTGGATTCACTTTAAATTGAACTGAACTGAAAATACAGTAAAATCCCGAGATAATATCACTGCTTCAGAATTGTATATTCTTTATTGATTGATATCACAGCAAAACCTTTCCCGCTCAGCTGCTTTTTGCCTCTCATCCATAAATCCATCCATTCACAGGAACACAGAGTATCTTCAGCTGTTACGGCGCTCATTACGATGCTCCTACTTCCTTTGCTTTCATTTGTGGCATTACGAGGAGATGACATGAATTGTTTGTCATCTTTAGGGCCGTTGGACAGGCTTGCTTCATCACAGCGAGGCAGGCGAGAGAAAAAGCAGAGGAGGCATAGGACGTGGGGGTGAGAGCAGGGAGATGGTTGACGCAGTCAGATATAGTAAGGATGGATGAATTTAGGCGTATACAAGTGGGGGATTCTACAAGACACAGTTTATAATAGACTCAGTGATTCTAAAACAACTCACAGAAATAGAACATTGGAAGTATTTGACATGACAAGCAGCTTGCCAAAGAACTAGAGTGACTATGCTAAACAGACTAAAGCAGATTTAAACTCACACAAAAATGCAAAATAATAAAACCATAATATTCAGAAAAAATCCAATATCTGAATTAGGACCTCACATAAAAGGATGTAAGTGGGAAAACAGTACCTGTAGTTTGTCCATGTTGCTTCAGAATTGTTTTACAAATTTGTTGTAGGAAAGACAATATTCCTCCAAAGGTAAAATTGCTTGAGATTAGACAAAGTGACAAAGTGTAAAAAGTAATGTACAGCATGGCCCAAAGTACGGTCTGTGGGCCTAATTTGGCCCTTCAAGAGGTTTATTTGGCACATGTGGAAGTGCTTGAGGGCTGTGAGGATTACAGTTTGATTCATTTGTCCTCAGAATTCATGTTTGCGATTAAAAAAATACATATAACACTCAATATAATCAAAAGCATTTATTTATTTTCTTTCTGATTATTTGACCCATTTAAGATGTATGTTTTAGAACTGCTTTATCTCAATGTAAAATTGAGTGGTTGTGTGCACGTGTTGGGATTTGTGTTGTAGTAGTGTCCTAATTCTGCCTCGCAGTGTTCACTTTTTGTATTATGTCTGCTGTGAGTGGTAAGTGTGTTCAAATGATATCTGATACCATCTCCGTGAGCCACAGAAAACAAGCTAACAAAAGTTTGATTGGTAGCAATTGCTACTCACACTCTCTCCCCACTCTCGTTTATACTTCTGCTGTCGCTTTCGTTTCATTCCGGATACGTGGAGGGCTGTCTGCGTCAGATACCGGCAGAACATCTGATGGTGCCTCTGTCATGTTGCTGCTGTAAGCTTGTCAACAGAACCGTGAGGAGCCCCCTTTGACATTGATTGGCCGAAGAACAGAGCTTAAACCAATCACGTAAATAAGACGAGTGTGATTTGCAGTGAGTGACGGGGGAGATAGAGAGGATCCTCGAAATACACATCTCCTCCCCTCTGACCCTCAACACTGGTGACCCTAAACACTGGTGACCCACAAGGGTGTGTTTTAAGTCCTCTGCTCTACTCACTTTACACTCATGACTGCGTGTCCATTTCAGAGTCCACTGTTTTCGTCAAGTTTGCAGATGACACAGCTATCATTGGTCTGATCTCTGGCGATGACAAGACAGCCTATCACTCAGAGACAGACCATTTGGTCTCGGAGCAGCTCCTCTCGCACTCTGGAGCGGAGCGGGTGTGGTGTGAAGACGGCCGACGTTTCGCGTGTGTGTACAATGTTGCCGCATTTGCAGGATTGCTTGATGGCCATTACCATTGGGATTAGTTCGGCAAGCAGCTGATCATTGTTACATGGCTGATGGTGCAGCTTTTGGAGTGAGAGCATGTGAAGGCAGACTGAACTAACTTTGAAGTTTAAGCAGAAACTATAGGTCTCAGGTCGGCCCACGAAGCGCTCCAACATGACCGTAAGGAAATATGTACCTAAACAAACATAAACATGCTGATGTCAAATTAAGACATACTAGCCTATATTTGATTAATACAATAAAATATGTAGCTCAGGGTCTAATAATTGATTGAAACTAGAGAAGCAGACAGACTCCTGCCCTCTGTATGTCTGTATGCATGTTCTTACATAATGTGTGCAGTCCTTACGTCACAGCAGCATTTGAACTAGTTTATTGCTGTTGTCATTTTGTCTTACGTTCCTTGTTGAAATTCATTACCAAATTGGAAATTTAGCATGAACACTATCCGTTTTGATGTTGTAGTGGGATAGGATTTGATGCTAAGTGTTTGGACAGTTGGAACAGCTTTCAGTGATTCATTCAGCAAGTGCAAAGCCAAGTTGTGTTATGTGTTCCCAGCGTATGGGCGTGTTACCAGCCCGGTGTGGTTACATGACAATACCTATGTGGGAGTTGCTGTTATGCGCATGTGAATTGTTGCAAAAATGTGTAGGATATGTGTTTGCAGCAATATAAGAACGCGTTATGTGTTTTACGCTCTGTGTGGGCAGCGAATTACATGGCACCATATTGAGAGGCAGTGTAACGCTGGCTGCCAGTCTGCACAAATGGATTTCTTCAGTGAGCTCTTTCTTTTTCAGCATTTCTGTTTGAGAGAAAGGTCATACCCAGAGCACATCCTGTCTTAACTCTGTTGATATTGCTTTAATCTTTCCTTTATTTAAATTTCCCTCTTCAACTTGCCTTTCCATTATATCCTTCATCCTCTGCACAAGAAACAAAAGCTTGGATTACTATGGCACAATGCTTCAAGAAATTGTAACAGCATTTTAGTGAATGCATTTCAGTATTGCCAGTGGTAAGTGGGATACACATGGTTAATATTTATGGTGGTCCAAATTAAGCCATGAAGGTATAGAGTGCATAACACAGGAAGTCCCCTACTTCCTGTACAGTGGTTTGTATATGGATTTTTTTTTTATCTTTAAAATGATAGCACCCCTCTATACAGGCTTAGAACATCATAACGCAGTCTCTACACATTCTTGGTGCATCATTAATTTACTCCACAATGAGCAACTTTTCTTACCACGGTTCTCACTAGCCAACTGATAAATGTGGCTGCCGCCCTGAACTTACGTGTATCTCTGACACAGGGAAGTGCACATTCAGAGTGAAGAGAAAAGAACAACAGTATAGCTATAACACTGTTAGTTCTATCTGAGCAACCAGTGTGAATGTGGACAAAGTGCGAAGTCAGAAGAAGAAAAAGAAGATACAGTTTCAGGGTAAATATATGTAACAGCAAGTCATTTTAATGCCCAAATGCAATATTTTTAATGCTACAAACACACACAAAAAAACACATAAACATAGGAAACCTTTGAGCAAAACATTTACACAATTTCAGCCAATACTGCTGTATGTGTTTAAGACCAATCCAGTTTAATGGTTTGTAACCGTGTGGGGTATCGAGGGGATAAAAAATGATATCTAATTGAAATTAAAGCCAGACAACGCCACTTAAGTTTAACTTATATGTCAATAAGGGACACAGGTTCGTTGACTGAGGCAGAGATTATATAAGTTAACAGTATAATTTATTGCATGGATCACAATCATTTCGTGTCCAGTTTCTTTGTGACCAGCACAATGATTATAAAACAAAACTCGTAATTATGTCCATAATAGTCCATAGTTTGAAGTACATTTTTTAGACATCGATGTTGCTTTGGAAGAGTTTATAACTGAAGGGAAGGCAAGGCAAGACAGCAGGATGCAGACTGACCATGGAGAACCCCGTTTTCTGTGGATGGATGTTTAAGTTAGCCTACGTACAACAGTAGCTCCATCTACACATTGCTTTAATTGAAGGGGTAGGTTTATTAAGTTATTTGAACTTCTTCCTACTCCTTTTGACCACAATAGTCTTGTTTTGTTTTCTTTCTTCTAGAAACGTTGTTTTAAATATGTTTCTGCTCAAATGAATAAATAAATGAATAAAATGAAATATATAAACATAACATACTGCCTCAAAATACGCAGCCGTGCTCCATCAGTGACTTCATTTCGGCCCGGGTAACACCCTCAACACCGGCCACCATCACTGACATTAAAGACGCACGGCGTTGCACACAGTAGAGCGCCATACGCTGCTCGCAGGAGCTCACAACAGTACTATAGAAAAAACTACATTAGGATCTTTGCTAACAGTTATTTATGAAAGAAATAACTTTGCATCTTATATAATGCATTGCAGAGGATGGGTCACCACGGCACAAACACCGCAACATACTAGGCGCCCACACAGAGGACGTGCAAGGGGATGTTGTGGAGATTTTATACGCTGGCGCTGCCTTGTGGTGCAAAGTGCACACTGCTGCAGTTTGTATGTTTTTTGTTTTTTTAACCAAATTCAAGGCCATAATTTTGGGACAATCCGTTTTATGAGTTTTAATGTAAATGAGCGGCTATCCTAAAGTGCAGGCGAGCCATTGGCGAGGAAGAGGGAGAATCAATGAAGGGGAATGGGTCGCTTTCTTCCCCTCCTGGAACTGCCACCTTAACGTGGTGGAGGGGTTTGAGCACTCGAATGATCCTAGGAGCTAAGTTGTCGGGGGCTTCGTGCCCCTGGTAGGGTCTCCCATGGCAAACAGGTCCTAGGTGACGGGTCGGACAAAGAGCGGTTCAGAAGCCCCTTATGAGAGACCAACAGGCCTGGTTAGAACCATGAGGCCGTCCTTCTGTGGACCCACCACCTGCAGGAGGAGCCATAGGGGCTGGTGCAATGTGATTTGGGCAGCTCCAACAGCTGCTCCCACGACCGCCAGAGGGCCCCCTACTGACATTCCTGCTTGTGCCCCTGGTACCCATGCTACGCCACTGACTTTGTGGTGAGGCAGAAACGGTCAGTGGACTAAGCAATGCACAGGATTTTGTCAGGATTTAGTATAATGTAAACTACTGAGGTTAGAGTTTACTACTTTATGCTGACACTAAAATGTGTTACAGGTAGAACTCGCAACTAAGAGTTTCCTCAACTATTTTCTACATTGATAATTGTTTTGGGTAATGTTACTTGATTGATGTGTAAAGTCACTTTATTTCTTGGCACATTTTATAAGTATAAGTGCTGCATAAACAAATTAGCACCACCAGTCTGTGTAATAATAATAAAACACGTTAATTATGTGTAATAAAGTGTAATTAAAAAGTAACTAAACAATAACAGGAAATAGAGTAAAATGCTAATTAGAAAACAAAATGGTGTATTTTGCCTTTAACCTTTCATTTACATTGTTTCTATTTATTTATTTATTTATTTGGGAGATTGCGTTTCAAAATAGTACAATTCAACCTGAAAATACTCACAGAAACAGAGTGGCGTTAGGAACAATTTAATTGAACATGAATCATAATTGGGGTTCAGACTCCGGCGGAAGATTGCATTACGATATAAAATACATGGTGATGATGAACGACAGACAGAGTCTTCCCCCGGAGCCTGGACACTGGTGATGGTAGAGGATGAGACCTGGGGAGGCCAGTTGACAATGACGAGTAGAGCCGAGGAGAGGCCGGGCGGAGCAGGAGCGAAGGAGGGTCGCAGCACAGCTGGGAAACAGCCAAGTGATGGACGAGGAAGTGTCATGATTAGTTTTTTGTTCTCCTGTTTTTGTATGTTTTCTTGTCTTTGTCTCTGGTCTAGTTCTTGGCACGGTAGCGCAGCGGTTAGCACTCTCGCTTCACAGCTAGAAGGTCCAGGGTTTGATTCCCACCTGAACGAGGTCTTTCTGTGTGGAGTTTGCATGTTCTCCCTGTGCCTGCGTAGGTTTCCTTCGGGTACTCCGGTTTCCCCTACCACTAAAAGCATGTACAATAGGCCAGGATGAATGATGTGTGAGTGAATGTATGGTGGTGGTCAGAGGGACTGTTGGCGCAGATGTGTGCAGTCGCGACAGCGCTTCTGTCAGTCTCCCCCAGGGGAAACTGAAGCTACAAACGTAGTTTACCACCACCGAGTATAGAGTGAATGTACAATGCCTTATTTCCCCTGTGTTAACTACCTGCCCCGCCCTGACGTGTTACACCTGTGCCCCATTTCCTCATGTATTTATACCCCTGTGTTTCCCATGTCCAATGTCGGTTCATTGTCAGTGTCAGCCCCGGTTCCTTTGAGATTTTTTTGTCAACAGCTTGTCATGTAATCTTTGGATTATTTTAGATTTTGAACACTTTCAGTTATTAAACATTACCCGTTTTTGTTGCAGTCCTGTGGTTTTATTTTCCTCGCTCCACCTCCAACCATGACAGGAAGCTTAAGATGGGGATCCTGGGCGATGAATGGCTGAATCAGGAATGAGCCGCTGTGGTGATTGGCTGTCTCAAAGGTGTGACTTGAGATGGGACTGTGATTGGATGATTAGTGAAGAGCTGCCGGTGATGAGGCAAAGAATGAATGCTGCAGGTAGGTCTTCCAGGTTGAATGTGCGCTGAAGCTTCGTAACAAGTTTGTAGCTGATGCTATGCAAAAAGAGTTTATAGCGAGTGCTAATTTTCAACTCCAGTCTGTAGCCTTTCTACATTACATTAATAATCATCTATTCTGAATTCTCCAGAAAAGTAAAGATAATCCAGTGTGTCCTAAATTTGTGTCCAGTTTTCATACAAAGTTCTATGGCTTACTTCCAAGGCCAATTTCCATTGCGTGTTACCATTTATCTTCCTTCTGATCTTTCTTTTCCAACCTTCCTTAAATCCAATAATCTAATCTGTCTGAGCTGCCACACCCGGTTACAAACACTGCCTATAGCCACATGTGAATGCACACAGATATCGTGGCGAACAACACAACATTGATTCCATTGCAGATAGAGAAAAGGATTAAGAGGAGGAGGAGAGTGCTGTCGGTGTTGGAGAAGCATAAATTATGGCAAGTACAGTACCTCTCTCGAAAGTACTAATACAGCTTGAACGTTTGCACATTTTGCCATGTTTACAAACATAAACATAAAGATTTTCTTTTGAATTTTTCACTGAAAGTAAAATCTATCCATCCATCTTCCCAGCTATTCTTATAATCTTCCCAGTCCCCACTGAGGAAAAGCAGCCCCATAGCATGATGCTCCCCCCATCATATTTGACACTGGGGATGGTCCACTCAGGACAATGAGCAGTGTTAGGTTTGCACCATACAAAACGAACAAAATTGTTGTCTCATCTGACCAAAGCACCTTCTTCCACATGGTAGCTGTGTCCTCCATATGACTTCTAGCAAACTTCAAACGGGATTTCTTATGGCCTCCTTTCAATAATGGCTTTCTTCTTGCCACTCGTCCATGAAGGCCAGATTTGTGTAGAGTACGACTTATAGTTGTCCCATGTACAGATTCCCCCAGCTCAGCGGCAGTACGTCGCAGCTCCTCCAGAGTTATCTTGGGGCACTTGGTTACATTTCTGACCAGTGCTCTCCTTGTTCGGTCTGTTAGTTTAGGTGGACGCCTGTTTCTTGTAAGTTCGCAGTGGAGCTATACTCTTTCCATTTTCGAATGATGGATTGAATAGTGCTCCGTGAGATGTTCAAATCTTGGTAAATCTTTGTATAACTTAACGCTGCTTTAAGCTTTATCCCTGACCTCTCTGGTGTGCTCCTTGGCCTTCATGATGTTGTTTAGTGACCAATACACTCTGACCATAGCTCTGAGGCCCTCACAGAACAGCTGGAATTATACTGAGAGTAGATTACGTACAGGTGGACTCTATTTAATGGTTAGGGCAAGGTGTGAACATTCTGCCGTCATTAGGAATGTTATAAAGGCAATTTAATGCACTTTTCACTTTCTATTTTTTGAAAAATAACAGTTAGTCGGTAAAAAAATCAAAATCAAATCTTTAGGTTGTAAACATGACAAAATGTGCAAAAGTTCAAGGTGTATTAGTACTTTCGAGAGGCACTGTATATATGAAACGTTCGGTCAACAAGCAGCGAGTATAGGATAGCTGGGGCAGGGTAAAGTATAACTACACTATACTCATATATTACATTTGTGAGATAGGAAATGACCGATTTGGTATAGCATAGGGATGTGTTTATCATCTTGTGTATGAGGTGACCCTGAATGCAATCGATTTTTACTGCGCTGCTACTATAAATTACCAACCCACTGTCTTCAGGTTGATGTGTTTGTTCGAAAGCAAGATTGGTCCATTTGTACAAGCACATGTGAGGCATTTGCCAAATATGTATATCACTTTTGTCTTTATTGTCGTCATGGAAATGTATTCTCCACATATGATTGTTTCTTCAAGTGCCTCAAAGCCATGTGCAGTGGGCAATCGCAGTCTCTCTCTCTCTCTCTCTCTCTCACACAGACACGTACACACACAGACCATGTAAAGTCTCAGTTTGAGCTCTGGTCCCCCTGGGTCTGATTAATATCCTCTCAATGGGACACACGATAGGGGTCTGTGACATGGCACACGCTACTCCATGTACTCCACTATCCACAACACACTGCCATGTAGCTCACTAACTATAGAGTTGCCTCCAGAACTAACCAGGCTATGAGGACATAGCTGAATATGTTAACCCTTTGCTCTATATTATGTGTGTGCATGAGCGAGATAGTGATTTTTCACATCAGCTCAAATGGGGTTTCCATTAGATGCATCATTTTCGAGGAACAATAAATCTGCACTGTGTTATGTTCATTACTAGAAGTGTACGTCGGAAAGGTCGGTTTCTGTGAGGCAGATAAGTGTAGGACATACAGTAAGAGCAACAATTTTTCAGTTGGTGATACGGACATAGAATTTGGTACAGATATTCTCTTTCTTGTGGAAGGCACTTGAAATTCTAATGGGACGCTATTTTTTCTGTAGGGTCTTGTAACAACCCTCCAACACTCCAAAAGTATATTTCTGTTATTATTTTAGTTAAAGTTAACCTCAATCCATTACAAATTGGTACGAAATATCCTGACTTAATCTGAAAATAAGGAAATTGAGAAGTTGTCTAATCACATATCACACTGTCATTTGAATAAAGCAGTTACAAACTATATGAAGGCAAAAGGTCAATCATTTTTGTTCTTTTTTGCTGATAAAATGTTTAATATTTGAAAAGTTAAAAACTACAGGCCCCAAAATGCTTAATAATTAAAAAAAACAAATTGTACAATTTTGTCACAAGTGACATGTGTGGATGAACTCATTATCATGACAATTTATGACAGTGTCCATCAATTTATGATAATGCTGTTTGGCATGAAAAAATTCTCAATTACAGGCAAATTTACAACTGAGGAAAGTGTTGGGTCATAGTGCTGCTGAAGCCAGCTGAGAGCTACACATATACAAACACGGTCAAATACTGCTGGAGAAGCTCTGAATGGGCAAACCAGTGATTCTCAACTGGTGGGTCTGAACCCAAATTGGGTTGCGAGCCTATTCCAGGGAACATTTTTTTTCAATATTTTCATCTGAAACTGGATGGAAACGCTACCGAAGTCTGTTGAAATGAATGTTATTGGATCTTAAAGGCATATCTATTGCTTGTTCAACTATACCACCTTTGCTCTGTCCGATGCTGTCAGACCTCGGAAGCTAAGCAGCAGATGCAGTTGTAATCAGTCAAAATGAAATGGCATTTTGTGATATTTCTGTTTGGTTTGCAGTGATTAAGTTTTCCCATGTTTATTTTGAGTTATGCCTCCCTCATTTGTTACTATGGTGACTCCCGCACATCTGACTGTCTGCAACCAATCATTCACCCCGCAATCAACACACCATAGATGCAAATCAGTCGCATTTCGGCGAAATTCGCCGTTTTGACCTCGGAAAATACCATTCATGTGAATTAGATCCGTAATTTAAAAAAAAAAAAGGGGGGGGGGGTCTCGCTAAAGATTTAAAACCGAGAAGAAACAAATTTTGTAATTAAATATGCACGTGCGATCGTTCAGCATGCAAATAGCGCGGCTATTTCTCGATTGTTTAAAACAAAAGAGCAGCGAGCAGGACCAAACCTGGACGAATCCATTAAAATGCAGGAAAACGCATCTAAAAAAAAAAAATCTCCCGGATCCCCCCATTGGGGTGCTCTCTCCCACCACAGTCTCCTTTTAATTTATTCATCATAGAATCTATGTGTTCTGTTAAAAAATTACTGCAAACGCGCATTCCGCCGCGGCCCCGTGAACTGTCACCTTTTCACTATGTATGTGTTTGCATGTCTGGTTTACACCAACACGTGGGTTTGCACCGTCTCTCTCTCTCTCTCTCTCTCTCTCTCCTTCCCCTCTGAGAAGCAGGTGGGGGACGGGCGCTCATGGGGCCTTTTCAGGGAGTATGCGACGGACAATTGTTGTTGCACCTTGTCAATGCTGCTGCAGTGATTTTATTCTCTTGGTCGTTTCTGTCAAATCTGTTGGCGTAGTTTGCCATAAGGCAAACTACGCCTCTGACGGTACTACAGAGATGGTATGGCTGTACAGCATGACCCAATATGATTAATAGACTGTGATTCCCCGTCCCGTAAATATTTCTACAGTTCTCGCACATTTACACTGATGTTTCACTTAATTCGTCATGTTCAAAACCTACCCAAGAAAATGTCCTGTGTATGCCCAGCATTAAATGGACACAAATCTTTGGATATCTGATCTGTCTCCAAACAACAATTATCAATTGGATCAAATTATTTGAACATGAGGTGGTGAGTGGGTTTGCTGAATTATCCTTGGTCGTTTATTTGACAATTTGGAAGGAGATGTGAGAAAATGGATCAAGTTTATCATAGTGCAAGTGTATACATCCAATGTGGTTAGCACTTCTGCATGGTCAGGAGAGGTCTCCTTGCTGATAATTACTGTAATTGTCTTAAAACCGCAAGATAAGCTGTACATTTTCTTCTGTGCATAGTTTCATCTATATTCACAAACTGGTAAATATTAGATTTTTTTATACTTGAATGCTCTTTCAACTGAGCTGCTGCATTTTAGACCTCTCTCTCAAGGTGAACGTAGTGTAAGACAGCCTTGTTCTGGTTCAGCAACTTTGATCCAACTGCGAAGAAAGAAAAAGGAATATAAAACAGTTTGAGTCTAGAGTAAAATCGAGAGGAGAAATCTGATTTATTGTGGCATGTGTTTATTATTTTGACTGTTTTTGGAAAGAGAAAAAATAGAGAGCGGATGCTACCAGGGTCCAGTTCCCCTCATTGCTTTTTACACCAATTGATTTGAGTTTGAGTGACAGGTGAAGGGGAAGCAGCACCTCCTCAGCCTGCTCCTGTCAGCTTATGTGAATCACTGCACGCTCTCTCTCTCCTACGCTCTTTTCTTTGCCTTATACCTCAAATTTAGCTTTCTCAAAAAAAAAAAACATGCACACGCCTCAGCAGTAGCATCCACCACATCCTTTCTGGGAAAATGCTTTCATTATCTTTAGAGAAACTCTCTTTGCCAGTCATAAAATGTGACAGTGGAGAAGGCGGGAGAGAGGATGTTTTTATATCAAACCTGATAAAGGACCGAATTGTGCATGTGCATTAATTCCTACGGCAGCATTTCTGTTAAATATATTCACTTTGTTATTTTGAATTTGATCAAATTTACAACACAGCACTATAGTTTACCTTAAAGTAACATTTTAGATTTTCATGTCTGATCTAAGCCAATAGGGTTCAATATCATTCCAATCATGTAAGACTAGCCCACTGGGTGCGATTTTTATATATTTCATACATTTATTTATTTGTTTTATATATTTTATAGCCAATATAATGTTGGTGCTTAGACCTTGGCTTGAATCGGTAATGACATAGTGTATGGCGTATGTGTATCAAATATCCACGAGAGGGATGGAGTAGATGAGGTGGAAGCTGAAGTGACAGTGAAGGAGAACAATGCTTGAATTGAGAGATTTGTTTGTTTCTGTCCATCTCCCATTTGAAGTTAAAACGTGCTCAGATGACTGCCTTTAAAATCTTTGTTACTATAGTTCGAGGGATGATTGGTTCAGAGGCAAAAATCGCAAGCTGTAATTGGCTGACACTGAGATCCAATGGGCTAAAAAAGGTAGATCCAACTCTTTCCTCCTCAAGGGGTTCAACAGTTGAACTGAGGAAGCAACCTTTTGTTGTGTATCAATTCCTTTCTTTTTCTTTATTGTTACAAAATAAATTACACTAGCAAATAAAACAGAAAGAAAAAAGAAAACTCCACCTTGAAAAACATATCCCCCAAAAAATGACATGAGCACGCCTTATATCACTCCATTACATGAGAACCTATCACAATAGTCACAATGGGTTGTTGTCAGCAGGCTGCTAGGTCTATACCTTGTTGTTGGCGAGCAGAGGAGGAGGAGGGCGGGGAGAGAGAAAGTGAAAAATCTGCTTACAGTGGAGCTGCTGTGTTGCCATGGTAACTGTCTTCGCATTAAATCAATAGAGAAACTGAATATGCTTGTGTTTCACACTTATATTATTGGCTATATGTTCATCGATTATTTTAAAAACTCCCTCCACCCTACAAAAACACATTCTTGTCCTACTCCAGTTAACCACACCATGGATTCCACTTGAGTTACTTATTTACTTTATATATAAAAAACTTTCCTCACCCTCCGCGGGCGGTCTCTTTTTCCTCCAAGCTCGGGTCTCTACCAGAGGCCTGGGAGCTTGAGGGTTCTGCGCAGTATCTTTGCAGTTCCTAGAACTGCACTTTTCTGGACCGAGATGTCTGATGTATTTCCTGGGATCTGCTGGAGCCACTCCTCCAGTTTGGGGGTCACTGCTTCGAGTGCCCCAACGACCACGGGCACCAGTGACGCCTTCACTCTCCAGACCTTTTCCAGCTCTTCTCTGAGCCCCTGGTATTTCTCTAGTTTATATATATATATATATAGTTGTTGTTGTTCATCATCATTCAGGGCACTGGCGTTTAATAAAATACAACCAGACAGCAGATGCCTCAGGCTTCAATTATTTTTATTGCCTTAAGTAGTAATTCTTGTTTGTCCGATTCTCTTTGTAGTTTTCATTGTCAATTGAGGAGTGAGGTTTCCCTCTGTTCAAACACCCAAGAGAAACTGCAGTAAGTCATGGACAGGGATCGGAAGTTTCTAAACAAAGATTACTTTTTACCAAGCCACTGTTTCTGCTTTTCAGCCCTTCCATCTGATGTCAATTACAACACTGTACTTACTATGCAACAAAGTTTCTTATAACTGCTATAGATGTAAAAAAAAAAAAAAAGACATCCTGCAATGTATGACTTAATTGTAATTAACCACAACAGAACATGGGTCTAATGATACATGGCAACCCCTTTAATAATGTGAATGAAGCTCATTTCTTTATTATGACTAATGGAAGATTATATAATCTCAAAATGAATAGCGCTGAAGTGAGAAAACAGAATCTAAAAACAGAGATGGCAAAGGTTTGGCACTGTTACTTTAATGACATATTTCTGAATGAGCAGGTGTGAGAATACACATTTGTGTTGTTTTATCTATTTAAACGCAACTTTGTGAAAATAATACAAATTAAGTTTCTGTTCTTATACAAAGTATGTATTTATCACCAGCAGATGGAACAAAATAATCTACAGGTTAGTATTGTTACCATATTCACAAATATAATTTAAAATACTGTATTATATCACGTTGATGACTTATTTTTATTGTTCAATCAAATTGTTCAATAGTATAAGCTGATTAACTAACTGATTAACTTTTTTTTAATTAACTTTTTTTTTTTTAATATTTAAAACAATCACATATAACATTTGGCACGAGATTTTTCAGGTAAAGAGGATGTCAAAAAATGATTAAACCAAACCAATAACAGGATATTGATAAGCAAACAGGCCAAAAGAGAATAAGATATACAATTGAAATATAAAAAAGACCACAAAACTAGACCACATTAAAATTTTAAACAAAAAATAATGTTCTATTGTGTCAAAAGCTTTATAGAAATCTAAAAACAAAATGAGAGCTTCGGAAGAAATATTATTTGCATAATCTATTAAATCTAACACTAGTCTTACATTGGAGTTTATATGACGGTCTTTCATAAATCCTGTTTGTGTTTCACTGATAATATTTGAAAGGCCCTTTTTGAGACGTGATGCAAAGATTGTTGCCAGAATTTTATAATCTGCATTAAGCAGTGTTATTGGGCGGCAGTTTTCTATTCTCAACGGATCTTTTTCCGGTTTGGGAATAAGGCATATCAATCCTTGCTTCATTGATGATGACATTTCTTCTATTGATATGCACTGATTCAGTGCATCAAATAGAGGTTTTTCAATCAGTTCCCAGAACTTGATGTAAAAATCCACAGGAAGCCCATCACATCCGGGGGATTGTGATGGGCTTCCTTTATGTAAAGCCTCACCCGCCATTTTCAATTCTGTTCTGGTTCCTTTTTTCTAATGAAAAAAAGCAACTCGAATTTCGTTCACCATGTTCTAACCATTTGCTACGCGATCTCACAAATGCACCCTTAGCCATTTCAACATAAAAATGATCGATCTCTTCTCTCAATCTTTTATTTCTATTTCTTCGTCTTCATTAAGAGACGGTTTAGCTAACAAGGTTTTTAATTCATCCATCATTTTATTTTCCTTGGACAAACTGCCCTTTTTGATATCCTTACTTCGCTTTATTGCTGCTTCTCGAGTCTTAAACTTAAAGTATTCCCATTTTTGAATATAATTTAGGTTATCCTCGTTTAAAATACTTTGCGATAAATTTGTAACTTGTTCACAAAAAATATCATCATTTAGTAAGTTAGTATTTAATTTCCAATAACCTCGAGTCTTATGATTGTTTCCCCTCTTTCCTGAGAGATGTATTGTAATTAATTGATGGTCTGACAAGGGCGCATATGTGTGAGATACCTCTTTAGCATACTGAATACATTCCGGGACACCAGCCATAGATCAATTCTTGACCATAAAGATCCACTAGCATTGGACCATGTGTATTCAAAGGAATTGGGATTTAGGAACCTCCACACATCAATAACTTTAATTTCTCAGTCAACCAAGCTGTGCTTTTAAATTTTGTGGCTAATGCCGTTTTAGGTGGTATCCTATCCATTGAATCACTTGGTGCATCATTGTAGTCTCCCCCTATAATTAGAAAGTTCAGTTACCTTTGCCTCAAATTGTGTAGTCATTGCTTTGGCTAATGTTGCATTGTTAAAGTTGTAAATATTGCATATAATGAGCTTCTTATCATCCACTTCACAGTTTAAGATTATATATCTCCCTCACTGGAGTAAATCGATTTCTTAACCACTCCTTGAAAATTATTGAACAGAATAGCGACCCCGGCTGAAAGGTTCGTCCCATGACTAAAAAAACAACTATCTCCCATTGGGATTTCCAAAACTTCTCATCGTTTTTAACTGAGTGAGTTTCGTGCAACATGATAATATCTGCCTTTTTTCTTCTACAAAACAAAAACACAGCTTTTCTTTGGCATTGTCACGTAAACCTCTAACATTTAGTGAAACAATCTTTAACACGCTACTGAAATTGTTGGTCATTTATTAGGAAAAACAAACAAAACAGAAAAGGACACAAAAAATAACTAAAAAAGCAAAAAAAGATAAAAAGTGTAATCAACCAAGAACGAGTGCTGAACCTCCAATAATAATAATAATAATAATGCCTTACACTTGTATTGCGCTTTACAAGCCTGTATTACCAAGTTTCTCAAAGCGCTGCACTGTCGTCATTATTCGTTCACTCCATACTTGGTGGTGGTAAGCTACTGTTGTAGCCACAGCTGCCCTGGGGTAGACTGACGGAAGCGAGGCAACCAGTCTGCGCCATCGGCCCCTCCGACCACCACCTACCACTCACTCACTCACTACATTCGCTAGGCTTCCTGGTGTTACCAAACGGTCTCCCATCCAAGTACTAAGCAGGCCCTTCCCTGCTTAGCTTCCAAGATCTGACGGGATTGGGCATAGCAAAGGCGGTATGACCAACACCTATACCCTCCATCATATTACAACCCAGTCTCTTCAGAGAAACGTACCCCAGGTTAGGGTTAGCCTACCCTAACCCAATATTGACATACCACTGCTTAATTCAACTTCTAATAGGTTAAGTTTCTTAACTTTCCAAAATGGTTACTTTACCACATCGCAGGCTCTTACTACTTTCCCGTCGATGATTGCCTTGCCTCCCACGAAGAAGGCTCTTTCCCCTTCTTTTCGTGTAGCATCCACTGTCGGCCAGAGGGTATTCCGATCCTCTCTGTCTTTGTCAGTCAGATCAAACTTGAAGTGAAGTTTCCGACTATTCAAAGATTCGGAATCCTTGGCGCTGTTCCAGATTGTATCCCGCAATGATCTGGAGATGAATCGGATCACCACGGGCCGATGTCCTCCATCCCTCAGTTGGCCCACTCTGTGACAAACATCCAGGAACAAATGAAGCTTGTTGTTGATCTCTGGGGCCACAGATAGGCATATGTCGACGATCTTCTTCCTCAAATCTTCTCCCTTTTCTTCTAGTAGTCCATATGAGCGTAGATTGTGAGCTCGCTGCCGTCTTTCTTGCTCATTGAGTTTTTCTTCTAGTTTAGCGATTCTCTTCTCATATCCCGCAGAGGCAGATTCTATAGTTTTTACTGAAGATTTCATATCTCTGAACTCTTCATAGAGGAACTCTGAGGTGCGTTTTAGTTCCCCTATCTCTGCTGTGTTGGTAGCAATCAAGCTTTTCAGAGAATCAGTGCTTTCATTTATTTTCATGAACAAGTTTCCTGTAGTTCAAACAATGAGGAAGGTTCCGTCCTTCCCCTTTGTTTACAGGGCTCGGGGTGGAGAGCACAGATTCCGAGTGCATTTCAACTTGTACCCGAGCGTGGGTGAAAATCCACGTCCGGGTCCTGATTTTCACTGTTAAACTGTGCTAGTTGATCAGACGGTTCATTTTCTTTATCCATATTTACTTTATCCCGACTTCTCTTCTCCGACATTCTATGGCGTCCTCTACCTCGTCCGTGCCCTCTTGTTCGAGCTCTACGCATGAGTCAGCGTAAACAGTTCGGGTTTATGCCGTGCTGCACTTGGTGGTAGGCAAAGGTTAACTGTTCGCAAGTGGTACCTTAGTTCAGAGTTCTTTACTTCATCGGAGGCGTGTAGGGTCAGATATTCAGCACTATTCTTTAGCTGAGAGCACTTACAGGCTCATGGCTTGGACCTCGTTGATTAACTTGGAACCAGGTTATTAAGTTGTTTTTGACAGTACCGCAGGGTTCCATAGATAAGATAAAATAAGCCTTTATTGAACTCACAATGGAGAAATTCACTTGTTACATTCAGCTCTCAAGAAAGACACTCAGGGTGTGCAGGATAGACAGGAAATGTGCAAACAATTAAATAGTAAATAGAGGTATCTTATATACAAAGACTACCAAAACCTTTACAGGGGTAAAAAGAAAAAAAAAAGAAAAAAAAAGACTATAATAATAGTCTTTAAATGTCAGTATTGAGAGTGAGGAGTCACGTGCTGAGTTGGGTCCATGATGGGTGTACACCTGGGGCACGCCCCCAGAATTTCACGCATTCTTCACAGAGCACTTAAATTTTTGCGCATTTATTTTTTCCGCGGGACAGAGACGGATCTACGAATACGACAAAGAAAAGGAAGAAAGTAAAGCAATGCAAAAGATAAGGCGAAAGAAAAGGGACCTTACAGGAACAAGCTCATACCAAGCGCAAAACAGCGGTATTTGGAGAAGCTTGCGGACATTCAAAACATCAACACATGAGCTCCCTGCAGCGGAGACCTGGACCATTTACCTCCGTGCACAAACATGGACATAGTAAACTCCCTTGTTTTTGGTGTAAGTTACTACACGATGCTGGAGTTTAAAAGCCATAAGTCTTTGGAAAGTTACGAGACTTTCTGCTGTGGCTGGGTCCAGGACTTGGCTCTACAAGCGTCCAGCTGGTGAAAACAGCGTTGTACTGGCAAAAGTAAGTTACTTCACATGCGTTTTCGTGTGTTGTAATTACATTGTATTTAGCAGACCCTTCTTGACCAAAATGACAAAGTAATTAACTGCGTGTTGTTACGAGATGTTCCATGTACACAAACGTTTCCAACATGTTTTGACAAGTTAGAGACTTGCTCTCCTTGATGCTGTGTCCATTTCGGTAACCTAATAAACTGTATCCCATTGTGCCTACGTTTTCCATGTCTATCGTGTGCAGTTTTTAACACAGAAGTGACTTCCAGGCATGGTAAAACAGTGCGGAATAGTAAAACCTCCGCTACTACCGTGAGTTATACCATCATGGTGGAGAGGGCGGGATCAAGGGGAGGGGCTCTGTGCCATGACGACAACTCCTCACTCTCAATTAGCAGTGCAGGTTTACAGTCATAGTGCAAGTGGTTGATAAAGTGACGCAGATACAGGGATTATTGCACGTATTTTTGCAAAGGGGTTATTGCACATGTTACTTTACAGTCTTGTTGTACAGTCTAACAGCAGTGGGGATGAAGGACTTGTGGTAGCGCTCCTTCTTGCACTGAGGGTGTCTCAGTCTGCCACTGAAAATGCTGCTTAGATCACCTCCTCCACAGAGTCCAAGGGGCAGCCCAGGACGGAGCTGGCCCTCCTGACCAGCTTGTTCAGTCTGTTCTTGTCCCGCTCTGTGCTGCCCGGGGCCCAGCACATGGCAGCGTAGTGGATAGCAGAGCCTACCACAGAGTCATAAAAAGTCCTGAGCAGAGGCCTGCTCACTCCGAATGACCTCAGTCTCCTCAGAAGGTGGAGGCGAATTTGGCCCTTCTTGTACAGGGCGTTGGTGTTGTGGGACCAGTCCAGTTTATTGTTGGTGAGGTGAAGACACAGGTACTTGAAACTGTCCACCTCCTCAATGTCCTCCTCCTTGCTGTTCAGCGGTGTGTGTGGTAGTGTATTCCTCCTGAAGTCGATCACCATCTCCTTCGTCCTTCAAGTACAGGTGGTTGCGCTCACACCAGTCCACAAAGTCCATGATAACCGACCTACTCCAGGTCATACCCCTCAGACACACAGCCCACGATGGCAGAGTCGTCGTAGAACGTCTGCAGATGACAGCTGTCCGTGTTGTATGTGAAGTCCGACGCATAGATGGTGAAGAGAAACGGTGAGAGGACGGTGGCCTGAGGGGCCCCAGTGCCGCAGACGACCACCTCAGTCTCACAGCTGCCCAGTCACACATACTGTGGTTGATCCGTGAGGTAGTCGATGGTCCATGCAGCAAGATGTCCATCCACTCCTGCATCCTCCAGCTTCCCCCGCAGCAGCGCTGGTCTGATGGCGTTAAAAGCGCTGGAGAAGTCAAAGAACATGACCCTCACAGCGCTCCCGCCGGGCTCCAGGTGGGTGAGCGCACGATGTTGGGCCTGTAGGCAAACTACAGCGGGTCCAGGGTGGAGGTCACCACAGAGTGGAGGTGGGTGAGGATGAGCCACTCCATGGTCTTCATCAGATGGGAGGTCAAGACGACTGGTCTGTAGTGGGTCGGTTCCCTGGCGTGCGCCGTTTTAGGGACCGGGATCAGGAGGTCTTCCACAGGGCGGGGACCTTCTCCTGGCTGATGCTCATATTGTAGATGAGGTTGACCTTGGGACTGATGCCATCTGGTCCTGCAGCTTTCCTCTGCTTCAGTCGCCTCAGCTCTCTCCTCACCTGGTCCGGTGTGATGGAGAGGGGGCAGGGAGGGGGGGACCGGGGTGGACTGCCGGAGGTGGGGCAGGTGCTGGAGGAGTCCATATGGTGGGGTCTGGAGACTTGGGTGGGAGGTGAAGGCAGGTGACGGTAGTCGCTGGAGGGAATAGTGTCCACTGGGCTGGAGACGTGTGAAGAGGAGGGAGTAGGGAGGGGGCAGAGGGAGTGAGGGGAGAATCAAAACGGTTGAAATGTTCATTGAATTCATCCGCCCGGCACTGGTCTCCATCAGCCGTCCCTCTGGCACTCTGTCCAAATCCGGAAATGTCCTTCAGTCCTCTCCACACGTCCCGCGCATTGCCCTGCGCCAGCTTCTGCTCCAACTTATCCCATATTCCTTCTTGGCCGTCCTGATCCTCCACTGGAGCTCGTGCTGGACTCTCATCTGCTTCTCTCTGTCCCTGAGTAGAAAGCCCTTTTCTTCTGGTTCAGGAGGGCTTTAGTCTCAGGGGTCGCCCAGGGGTGGTTGTTGGAGAAATACCGTACCTTCTGGGTATACTGTAGCTTTCTGAGGCCACAAGTAGCCACTAGGGTGTAGTATCACAGCCCTGCCATGAAGGCCATAAAATAGTAGGATCTATGTCCATTGGTTAAAAACCGGTTGACATCACTTTGAAGACTTTTTAAAAGATGAAGGTCAGATACTTGAAAATCGACCTTGATGGACAGCATCAGTGAGCCACTTCTGTTCAGTAGAAAACTAATGAGGGTATTGCAGGTAAAGCTTGGTTTTGTGTATTTTCTGTCTTTGAAACAACACATTGTTGTTTTTACACAAACTCCGGACTCAGGTCCGGATGAGGACCTCGAGGTTATTTGGTCTGGACCCTGGTGAAGCTGCTGTGCTGTGAATTTGATTGCCATATCAGAGCTGGTTTCATTCCCATATGTGCAGGTGCAGCTTTGGTCCGTAGGGGTGGCGTCATAAAAAGAGGTGCACAGTCTGCTGGAATGGCTGGCAGAAGTAGTGCTTTAACTGTGGAAATAATATTTTGCCTGGACCTGGACATAATGATGAGAGATTACAGTAAGACATTAACTTTTTCCCTATATCATACTACATCACTGTGAGAATTCCAGTTACAACTAGACTGTGTTTAATTATTTAACAAAGGTGAAACTAAGCTTATTTACTGAACATATATCCAAACAGGCTCTATGGAGAATGATGAAAATGAATTCATCAATTGCCTTTATCTCACTAAAATATGTCATCATTGGCAGTTTCATTTGACAGGAATATATTACAAAATATTGCATAAAACCAAGATAAAGTGACTCCTGTAAGGATTGTATCGCAATTTGAACAGGCTCCTGACGCATACTTTGATCACACGCTACAGAACAAGAAGACCATGTCAGTGAGATGGTGTCGACAACGGTGGACACCATAATCATTCTGAACATAACGTGAAGTACAGATAATATACTGACACATAGACACAAACAACTGACTCACTGGTAGGCAGTCACCCTCTCTGCGTAGAGGAGTGCAAGACTAGGATAAAAGACATCTGTCGACGGGGTCTGGACTTCACTTCTTCTCTTTCTCTGACGTCACCAGCTGGTTATACTGCTTTGTATCTAGGAACAATGGCAATAAAAGCCTTTTCTTTGAGACGACTTCCATCTCCAGTGTATGCTTTGGCCATATCCAAATAACTATTCTCGCGTGATACAAAAGAACCAAGTCCTTACACTCCTATTTGTAACATTTTAGTAAAGTTTCACTGGCAGAAATAAGAATGCAATTAATTTGCAATCTGTAGGTGGCAGTATTACTCCCAACTGTGCAGAGTCTGTTGAAAAGTTTGGAAAAAGAACCAAAATGGTCTATTTCACATTTTTTGATGAAACGGGGGAAAGTCTCTCAAACTCATAAATGAAGGCTGCTGTGATTTCAACTGTGGGATGGCATGTAACAGAAACCTACATTTTTCACGAGAAGTCACGAGAACTGGTTTAAACTCGCACATTAGATGATTATTTAGTATTTTTTAAATGAAATTCAAAGCGGGGATTTTGCTTTCTAATGCCACAGGAATAGAACACATTGTGACGTCAAACTGTAAAATGGATACATTTTCATAAGTGTCATATTGTTGCTGTTAGGGAAATAACAAAAGTGCTCGAGAGGATTGGTGAAGAATAGGCAGCAGTCAGGATGTCTTATGCAGGAGAAGTTTATTTGCCATCGTTACGGGACCCGGAGACATGAACTCAAGACATTGCGCTAGTCCTACCATTCAAGTCTGTCTATGCTTCCACAGAAGAGGTATAAATACCGTCTAAGAGCGTCATACTGACACCCAAGCAAAACATTCAGTGGCTGATAGTGGGCGCCTGAGGGCTATGACAGAGACCCACGGGCAGTACGACTTTACAGCTTGACCCAGTATGATAATTAGCGATTTAATGTTATCTTCTAACAGTTGCCATGTCTTTTTTTTTTACCCCGTAAGACTGCGTTGCTCTCCTTACTCATCATACTCAACAATTCACAGGAAACAGCAATGTGGAGATGCAAGAACGGTTTAGAAGCCACAATTATACATGACACTGTATGATCACTTTGAGCAGCACTCTGAAGGATGAAGGAGAGAGTGATCACATCTGCCACTATGAATGAACAAAGAAAAGACATGCATTGACAGGGGTTGTGACGTTAAGTGAGCACTAATTTCACTCTGTTTTACACGCTCAGCATACAGGAAAATGAGACTCGTCCAGGAAACCTCCATGCATACCACACAATTTCTAGTACAAAATCTGTCCCACTCCGCCTGCTCCAGCTTTGGCCTCATTTGTGAAAATCTGGAGAGGGGGGAGGGGAATTCCATTTGAACAAGCTGCCTCTGCACTGCTCGTGGGAGACAGCTTGAGTCAGTGAGTGCAAAAAACAGAAGAGAGGAGAGAGGAGGTGATGAGTCTCTTCCATGCACCAGACAATGCAACGTTACAGCATTCTGGACACAACCAATCACAGCTCACGCATGATCTGACGCAAAAAGGGTTTCCACGGATACCCCCAGTCTTCCTCACCATCTTCCTTCCCACCTTCCTATCTATTGCCTCTGAGCCTACACGCCATCGTCAACCTCCGCTCCTCTCTCTCTCTCTCTGCCTTTGGGATAAATGTCAGATGGCTAATGAACATAGCATCACAAGTAGCATGTGTGCTGGAGTGCATGTCTCCTCCAAATGACCACCATGTAGCTTCATTTGTCAGGATGCACCTGCTCACTCTCCGCACACATGGATAGGTTGGATCATAGGCAAATTAAATAGCGTGAGATAGAAAAGGCGGACATAAAAAAATCTGCTATTAATATTAACAATGTTTAAAATTAAAATAAACAACTGAATAACTGTGTGGTCTGTTAGCCATTGTTATTGTTACTTATTTATCCCTGCCCGGGTTTACAAGACTTAAGTACTTATGGGGAGTGGAGAATTCTATTTTGTTCAATGGGAGAAAATGGGATGAAAAATGTGTAAAAGCTCAAAGGGAATAGGTTGTTTCACTTCAAGATTATGTGACAGGTTGCGCGGTGTGCACAGAAATGCCTCACGGAAATGCTCTCATTCTATTTGTTTATGGGTTGTCCAATAGACCCATTTCATGTGACGTCTGCATAATAAATGAGGTGCATGCGCGAGCAGGATAGGTGAAAAACAAATGGAAAACTATATTGTACTTCCACCGGGCACACAATTGACATGCTTTTGTTTTTGTATAAACTCAACACAATGCCATCGTGTTCCGTTGTTAATTGCACAAATGGAAGAACCAACAATCCAGGACTTACATTGTATAACATACAGGCAGGTGCACACCCTTTCAGGAGAACAGACGAGGCTTATGGTCGCGTGCATCAAACGAGAGACAAATGGTCTGAAGATGAGATCAAGAATGCACCCCGCAATAATTCATCCAAAAATTGATTAGTATTTCTTAAAAAAATAATAATAATAATACTCCTAGGTGATATGATCTCTCTAGTGAGAAGCCTTGACTGAATACAGGATGTCTATGGATTTTCTCTCAAGAGGTGTAGCCCCGCCGCCTTTTACTTTTTTATTGTTGTTGTTTTCTGTTTTTTGTTTGTTTGTTTATTTACATGTACAGTATGTATGCATATATACTGTATTTACATATTAGGGCTGAACAAAGTTGCAGTGGCTTACGATATATGATGTGGCTGAGCAATGTTGCGATAATGATGATGGTGTTTCATTGGTCCGTTTCAACTCGATATGTCCCATTGTAATTTGACACAAGTCGTAGGTGACTAGTTTTTTTCAGCAAACTGTGTCAAGGGAAGACTTTGAAAAAGACTATCCGGACCAAATAATGACTCAAACGGAACTTAATAAATGTTTAAAACTGAACTCTCATGCATATACAAGATCAATGCATTGTTTGGTTTTGGCTAAGTTTGTTAAAAATACATTTAAAAAAAGTATGTCGAGCTCAGTCGGATAAAGACTTGATGTTGTGGTGTGCTGTGGCTTCTCACAATGCGGGTGTTGCATCATCTAGTGTTGTGATGCAATATTTTTAACGATATATTGTGCTGCCCTGGTATATAGATTATTATTTTATTTTCTGTGCGTTTATCTTCTATTGTTTTACACATGACAGTTGACTGATTTTTACACCATGCATTAAATGAATAAAAAATGCAGATAAAAATATAAAAAAGAATGCACCCCGCGCTACGATTCGGATCTGCTGCATGGTAAATGGTAAATGGTCTCAACTTATATAGCGCTTTTCCACCTTCATTAGGCACTCAAAGCGCTTTACAGCAAGGATCCACTCACCCATTCATACACCAGTGTACACAGACACTGGAGGCAAGGAGGGTGAAGTGTCTTGCCCAAGGACACAACGACAGTGTGCACCTTCAGGAGGCGGGATTCGAACCCCTGACCTTCCAATCATGAGATGAGCTGCTTTACCATCTGCGCCACCATTGCCCCGCATGCAGACACGACAAGGAAAATACATGTATTTTGCACTTCTGCAGTGACACAGTCGGGTCTCTGAATAAACTGGAGATGGAGATGAAATGATATCCTAACATCAACCTGTTCAAATATAAATATAATGTATAGAACGCCGGTCATTATCGGGAAAATAAGTACCGACAGGGCGAACTGGACTTGCCGCTTATTATACGGCTGTTTGCCAACTGTACACACACAAATAAACTTTATACACTTTTATGAAGGCAGAAAGGTTTATTTAATGATTTCCGCGGCAAATAGTTCCCAAAGGTTTGCGCGTTGCTTGGCAACGTTTGTTGATTCCAGGCAGTGTGGCGAGGCTAGTAGCAGCTACTTAGTTGAAGGTGCAGTTAGAGAGAAGGAATGGTGGTGAATCTCTGGGTAAGTTGAAAGTCGGACTCCCGTTAACTTCACAAGCGATTCCCCCAACTTCTCTCGCAGGGACGGGGACAGAGATAGTGTCCGCCTGTCCGCTACTACTACTCGCGGAGTGATATGAAAGACCTGTATTACAAGCACAAACTCCATTGGCAGCGGTCATTATTTTTTCAGAGGTCTTCTATCAAAAAATAATGACCGGTAGAACGTTGGGAAATCACATTCAAGTCAATGGAGTGTTCTACTCGCATTGTGAAGGGCCGTATAATAAATACAAACTAAAGAGCTTTGAAAAATATAGTGAAGAAGAAATAAGTCGTGGCTAGAGGGAGCATCAGGATCAATGCATCTTATAATCTGGGAAGAGTGTTGTTGTGTGACGGAATGACGGTTGTCATTCTATTGCTCAAAATTTCAATTGAGAATTAGGGTCGGCGAGCTATGAATCTGTGGGAGGGACCCTCCCAGACAGTGATCACATTTAGCTTTTTTATTGGTTAGTACTGGTCCCGGCAATGCTCTCAGCATTTGTGAGCTTGTTTGTTTTTGCTCATACATGTTTATTCATCAGTTTCTCAATGAATGCACTGAGTTGAAATGACAAATGCAGAGAAAAGCAGTGGCACACATTTACAACAGAGACCTTTTAATTTTTGTAATTTGAGATACGTTTGTTAAGGTGAGTGTGAAATTTGAGATTGTTCAGCTTTGATACGGGTGCAGGCAGGAGGTCTTTTCGGCTGCTGTGTGAAGCAGCACATCGGATCATTAATCAGACTCGATGGCGCAGCGGGTAGCAGGCTAGCCACGGGAGAGCGCTAATGCATGCAAATGTATACTCGTTTTGGGGGCAGGTTGAGCCAAGGACAGAACCTAGTTGGCAACATTAAAAGAGAAAAGGCAACCAGGAAGAACGAATCTCAGCTCATTGCGCCTATTCATTCTTATAGGGTCCAGTAGAGCTAAGGTGTGAATGTGTTTTAAATCACTGTGACAGTGCTGCTAAGGTAAAAGTGTAAAATGAGGCAGAAAGAGCTGAAGCCTAGACCAACATTTGACTGGTCACACCTTGAATCAGGGGCTCTATTATCTGCAGCACATGATATGAGGGTTGTCAAACAGGACTATATGCTTAACAAGGCAAATGTAGAATATGCAGAGATTTTCTGCCAACCAAGGGCACAGCTTAGCTCCTTGGCTCTTATTATTCCGCTCAGCGTTTGAGCCTCATTATAGCAGGATTGTACCTTGGTGCAGATAACCCTACATGACTTTTGGAGATGAACCTTTTACAAAAGGAGCTTAAGAGCTGAATGGTTGATGATATCGACACTGGTGGGCACTGGAATCATCTAAGCAAACAAAGACATTGGAAATCCTCCTTAAGGTTTTACCCCTGGGCTTTTAGTGTGAGGAAAGCTAGATTTGTGTTTTGCTGTGAAATATTTATCTTTTCACATACAAACTTGTGCTATGGGCGTATACAGAAGGCATTTAGTCCAAGGTCTATGAATTTTGTTTTGTCAATCCTAAGCCTCGATTAACAAAAATATCAATTGTTTGAAAAACAAAGGGTATCAACAGTTTAACAATATCATTCAAATTGGAATACTTTGTGGGTATTGGATATCAACATTGATAGTGCTACAATATTGAATATGATTAAAACATGCATAACTACAGTGATATCTTGAGATTTGGTTGGAAAATACTGTTAAGTGTGTGGCCTAGAGGTAGCAGTTCTCAACTGGGTCAGGACCCAAAAGTCTTCCACAGAACCATTTTCAGTCACAGCCCTTTGCCAAAAATCACTGTTGTTTAAAATAGTTTTGATAGTCATCCTTATGCTTGAATCAACTCTGTAAAGACATAGCATTTAATATCAAACATACAAAAACCAGGTCAATCTGCGTATTGTTTTGACTGAAATTAAATACTTGGGCTGTGGTTTAAGGTTGAACCTACAGCTACACCTGTTGAGATGGGCTTGAAGAAAACCAAAGAGGAGATGGATGGATGTGGATGTGCTCAAAGAGATTATAACTTGAGAGATGAGAGGATAGAGTAAGATAAAGATAAATCATTTCTTTGTTGAAGACCAAATTATCCCTAATACTCACTGCTCTAAATGCACAAGGCAAACAAGAGTACTTGTGTGGCATTCCCAGAGGAGAACAGACCAAGCAAAGACAAGTGTTGCACACAGAAGGACGTTTCGCCTTTACCTTACTCTAAGAAGAAAAGATTGCCACTTGTTTTTATTATGAGAAGAAAATTCAGTCGCAGTAGTGCTGTGATAGTGCATGAGCAATTGTTCTGCTCCTGCAAACAGGCCATTCTGTGAAAGTCCCTGGGGATGGGAGCTTTTTCAAGGTTGTGTCCTACTCTGTTAGCTACCTCCGCTTATGTATGTGGGCGTGTGGGTGTACATAGTCCTTTGGGTCTCAATAAAAATCTGTCATACTGATATCTCTTTCACAGAAAATGAGAGCAAACTGCAGTATATAGCGTAGTGTGGAGTGGGCATGCAAGAGAGGGCATACTGACTGTGTACGAGAGCCAGAGGTCTGCACAAGGCACACGTATTGCTCAGAAGGTAATGGCTAAATACACGGTGTGCAGATCCCACAACATGTGCAAGATAATTTTAGTGATTTAGTGACAATTCCATTATGCTTATTACTTAACATAAGGTCAAAGATTCCCAAATAAGGGTACTTTGTTTCCAGTTTCTGTTACTCACTGAGTGATTCATCCAATTGTACTGAAGTGTGGGGAAGTGCTTGCCAAGCCAACATGAATCCAGTTTTCCTTTTACAGAAAATTAGAGTCATTAGAATTGTCATATTCATACAATTAAAAACACTGAAATTAATTGGTCGAATACAGCCTTCTAAAAACTAAGGGGGTCATTAATCAAGACAGGTGAAAAATACCAAGTCCAAACTGAAAGTTACATATACGTATTTATGTGGGTATGTTGCACGAATTTGCCATTTTTATTTTCCTGCATTACATTATAAAGACACCAATGTAAATGAGAGAACGCTGCGTGAGTCAAAAATGAGCATATGACTTGGCAGCTGATCCACTTGCATATGCTACTGTTTGCACATGCGCAAATGCTTAGTAAATGACCCCCTTAAATGTAGCGCTTATCAGAAAAAAAAAAGAAAAAAAATACCAGACAACTTGCAAAACAGATTAACCAAGAGAGAAAGTAGATATGAATCAAAAGGAACTGAGGTTAAAAGGAAAGATGTATTTCAATCACTTCAAACATTTTTAAAATTACAACTGCCGAGTCCATTTATGTGTTTAAGAAGAAGGTTGCATTTTCAATTAACTAAATATGACACTGCAGAGTAACATTAACTTTTGCTTATAAATGTATTATTGTTTAATGTCTTGTCATTTATAAGACAGTTGCGTTAAACGGCTGAATGGGAGTTGTTCATGATTTTGTGTTGATGGGGGCAGACATAAGTCGTTGGGAAATTTCACCTAATTGAAGATCAGAAATGTCTTGCAGGACCTTCAGGAAAGGCGCAGCCCCACCGTCCCACTCACTCCTTCCGTTTCCTGGGCACAACCATCACCTGAGACCTCAAATGGAGCCAACCATCAGCTCCCTCATCAAGAAGGCCCAGCAGAGGATGGTCTCCTGCAGCAGCTGAGGAAACTCAAGCAGCCCAAGATGGTGCTGACTGGTGCAGTTCAACACAGCCATCATCAAGTCCCTCCTAAGTTCCTCCATCACCGTGTGGTACCCTGGTGCCACAGACCAGAACTGGTATTGGCTGCAGCGAGTTGTCTATGAGAAGGTGATTGGCTGTTAGCTATCAGCTCTTGAGGACCTGTACATCTCCAGGAACAAGGACGTGTAGGTCGGATCACAGCTGACCTTTCTCACCCTGGACACGGACTATTCGACCTTCTTCCCCCAGGCAGGAGGCTACAGTCCATCCGACCGATCCCTCCTGCCACAAGAACCCCTCTGCCATCAGACTCATGAACACCAAGAACACTCAATCACTCTGTATCCGACTGATGAACACATAAACAATAACCTGTCCCAGCCATTTGCGCTGCTCTTTTGCACCATGTGGTATGTCCGCACTCATCCGCTACCAACACTTAATGCTCCTGTACATTTGTAAATCCATTCATGCTGTTGTTCTGTGTTAAATTGTTATTTTATCATATGTTTTTATGTTTCATATTGCACATTTGCACCATTAGAAAATCCCTAGTTTGTCAACCTGTTCACTGACTAAATCTATTCTGATGATGATTTCAAAATAATTCTATATTCCTTTTTTTCCCCAGTGCTATTTTGTGACTTTTGTAAAGCACTTCCAATTACTTTTTGTCTCAATTGTTCACTATAAATGTGCCTTGTCTACTATGTTAGTTACACAAGATTATAGTCCTGTGAGTATTATAAATGTTGCTGTCTATGCATATCTTTGGTGTTTTCAATTTGTGATAAGACATGTTTGTGCTTGAAGTGAGAATTTAAATATAAATGACATTTTCCCCCACACATTTAATTGCAGCCTTTATTCTTAGAAATGCTGAAAAAAATAGTGACAGGGAAAAACCTTTCATTCTTAGGCATAAAATGAATGATTCTCTGGCAGCCAAATGCCACTTGGTGAATGTGCCTGTGTAGAGACCGAACATGACAAAAACACTTGCCATCAAGAGGTTGCAGGCTTTCATGCTGCGTAATGACTCATGTGATAAGGACCGTGTTCGCATGCATAACTCACCCAGTTTTACATTTACGGCCATTTCCCCATTGGAGCACACCAGTATAACTCCACATGTAGCACTGAATTACTGTATTTAGCTAACATCACCAACATGTAAAATTGTAAAACATCTATAGTCATTCATAAGGGCTGTTTCAGAAAGGAGGGACTATAATTCAGCACAATTCAAACATCAAAATCAGAAAGAGTTTTAGGAGCTGACAACCAGCCTTCTTGTTAGGTGCGTACAGTGGGAGGAAAAAGTGAGTACACCATGTGGAATTTCTCACATTTTTGCCTGAATTGGTCATAAAATGTGGTCTGATCTTTATTAAAGTCATAAGAATGATTAAAGAGGGGGTATTATGCTTTTTTCAATCACATAGCACCAGTCTATAGCATACTACAATGATGACGTAACCTTCTGTTGGTCTGTATATGCAGTAAATTAAAATAACTGCCTTGAATAAAATTGCTCTCTCAAAATGGCTGTACTGAACGTCTTGAAATAGGCCTCTGTCTCTTTAAGAAGCTTTCCGACACGCCCCCTTCAGCACACTGCTGTGGCATCTAAACAACACTACTGTGCGGGGAGGGGGCTCTGCTGAGCTGAGGAGCAGTGGTCGGTGCTTGGCTGGTGACGAAAGGTCCAGAGGCGTCTCCAGGAGGTGGGGCGTTCTAGGAGGACTGAGGCATAGCTACACCTAAAATGGCTGCCGTCTAATGTGAATGAGCCAAGGCAACACTCCAGGCATGTGTTTAATGAGGGAATGACATAATAACATGATATAAAGCTTGAAAAAGTCGATTTTACATAATACCCCCCCTTTAAAAAGTGTAAACATTCACAGGAGAGCATGGAATAAGTGAGTACACCGCCTGAATATCACTAGCAGTTTTGTAAAGAGGAATAGTCATCGTTGTGAGCGTCTAATCTGCAACTACAGAAAAGCAGTTATTGCTACAAAAGAAGGGTCAGCCAGCTATTTAATACAGGGGTGTACTTACTTATTCACATGCTGTTGTGAAGATCTCAGGTTTTTCTGCAAAATATCTTGATAAACTTGTGAATTAATTTGATGATAGCACATTGTCCAGGCCCTGAGGCAACAAAACAGCCCCACACCACGATTCTCCTGCACCATATCCCCACTTCACAGTGATGATAGGGTTTTGATGTTGGTGTGCTGTTCCATTTTTCCTCCAACACGGACGCAATAAAGATTGCACAGGATTACTGCACACCCAAACCACACATGTATTACTGAAATAATGTGAAATAGGCCTAAAGCCAGCTAACCTTGATTGGTGCAAGCAGAGTCCACAGCCTGGGTTTTGTTCTGGAGGGGAACGGAACAAAACTCGAGAAGGCTAACAGATGCAATTTCAATAAACAATTTTCTTTCCACAAACTGTTTTCCCTGCGTTGTTGAAATGCATTATTCCACTTCCAATTTATCTGCAGCCTACAGTGTTTGTTCCTCATGCAACAATATGGAAATTGGCCTGAAGGACTCCACAGGACAGCGTATTGTATATTCAATCAATGCCAGGACCTCTATGTATCTATTGTTATTCAGAAACCTGCTGCAGACAAAGCACAGAAGAAGTCATTATTTTTTGAAGTTTGTAAATACTTCTTGTGGCAGAAATGACAAGAGATTACAGATAGGGCCTAAAACAGAAAGGGGAAATGGTGTGGCTTTATATGTTTTGGCCTGTCACAATAATTCTTACAGTACCCGTCTATAGTATTATGTAAAATCGACTTTTTCAAGCTTTAATCATGTTATTATGTCATTCCCTCATTAAACACATGCCTGGAGTGTTGCCTTGGCTCATTCACATATTTTTGAGTAATCAGTAAAAACTCTGACGGCAGCCATTTTAGGTGTAGCTATGCCTCAGTCCTCCTAGGAACGCCCCCACCTCCTGGAGACGCCTCTGGACCTTTCGTCACAGCCAAGCCACCAACCACTGCTCCTCAGCTCAGCAGAGCCCCCTCCCCGCACAGTAGTGTTGTTTAGATGCCACAGCAGTGTGCTGAAGGGGGCGTGTCGGAAAGCTTCTTAAAGAGACAGAGGCCTATTTCAAGACGTTCAGTACAGCCATTTTGAGAGAGCAATTTTATTCAAGGCAGTTATTTTTAATTTACTGCATATACAGAGCAACAGAAGGTTACGTCATCATTGTAGTATGCTATAGACTGGTGCTATGTGATTGAAAAAAGCATAATACCCCTCTTTAATGTATTTTATTTACTATTTATTATTTACATTGTGTGATTCTCATTCAAGACAATCAACTGTGAATGAACACATGGGATTATGTAGGAAACAAAAAAGGGTGAAATAACTCAAAATATGTTTTATATTGTAAATTCTTCCAAATGTTCTCGCATTTTCTCAATGAGCTTCATGAGGTCATCACCTGAAATGGTTTTCAACAGTCCTGTGAAGTGAAAACTATTTCTGGTGAAACTAGGCTACGGAGTGCAAATTCATGGACAGACTTTGATTCAATTTGTTGCACTCTGCATCCACATGCTTTACGCCACGGGTCCCGCAGTGAATCTCACCACAGCACTTTAGGTCAGTCCAAACAGGCGGTCTCTGATGTGAAGGCGGCTGACCTCAGGCCGAACTACTTGCGGTTTCATTCCTCTTTTTTGAGTGAAGAAGCTCAAGGAGCACTGTACTCCTTTGTTGCTATTCTTCTTGTCGATGTTTCTTTCTTTAATGTGTGTTTTACTGAATGAGTTTTAGTGTGGCGGGTTGAAAGACAAATTTCTGCTCCATTGAACAGACGATAAAGTTCTATTCTATTCTTACACGCGCAAAAGGCCTGGATGAATGAGATATTACTCTGACGAAGCATTTGCATTGTAAAATCTTCATGTATTTAAACATTAAAATGCAAATATTTGAGGTGTGTCTACGTTTTTGCGAAACATATAAAACTGGATTATCTCTGAATTTATGACATTGTCCTTTGGGGCCTTATTATTCCTCTCTGGACAGACTTACCCAAACAATCATAGCACCAAAAACACAGACAGATCACACTGACTGCCCAATGTAAGTCTATGAGACAGAGAAGAGTTATGTAAGAGTATGGGCCCTGGGTGACAGATTAGAGCTGAAATAAGCCTGTGACCGTCTGCCTTGTTTTTCAAGCGAGGCCAACAGTGCCATACTTTTGCCGTGTAAAATCTCTCTTTCTCTGTGCTGCCTTGGCCTTGTGTCCTTAATTTACTTTGGATTTACTTTGGAGCATTGATTCGGTCAAAGGTCTTGTTCTTTGCAAAACATAATGAAAAATTGAATTACATATTTCTCTTCAGTGGCACTGCAGCAGAGACTCAACAGGCCTCATGTTTACCGGTGGGCCGCAGATGGCAGGGGAAAAAATCAAATAAATAACAAGACTCTCACAGTTGTGCTGATAGGTACGTGGGCTGCAGCAGTTGCCCATACACATAAATAAATAAAGTTAAGCTCATGTAAATCTATCAAATAATGACTGACGTATTGAAATAAGAAGGAACGTTTGCATTCATACTCTCTAACAGGGAGATACAGTACCGTTTGACATACTCACTCCGAGGGGTGTTCAAGGTCCAAGTTATGTCATGTTAGTAAAATGTTGGGAACAGTCATTTTTGACAAAAGTGAACACACTCGTAAATGTAAGAATGACAAATTATTGTTTAAATAATTGCCAATACAATTATGACTAAATAATTGTGAATCTTATAAAGTTCTATAATCATGCATAGATTACAACCTTAGGACCCCAGATTTCATGCATCTTAATGTCAGATCAAAAGAATTTTCATGCAATTAAACCAAATGGAAATTATAATCAATACTTTTTTAGATATTGATTGATGGCTTCTTCTAAGTTGTACCTTAAGTTGTTTGTGTTTTTAAAGTAAGCTCAATTGTGCATTCTGTTTTCAAGAATGACATGTTCTATCTTGAAGTTATTCCCTAAATTACATAAACAAATTGTAAGTGTAAACCTTTATCATTTGACTCAACTTAAAAGAGTAAAGCAACTGGCTGCAAAGCTTTTTTGAGTTCACTCAACTTTATCAAGAAGCAAGTTGTGCCAACATATATTTGAAAGTTAACTTTGCACTTGATTCAACTCTTTTGTTTTTGTTCAAGAAATTAACTATTAGTAGTTGACCAAACGTATTGCTTTAAGTCCAGCAAACACTTAATTCTATGTTTGGTAAAGTTTTTCTTTCAAGTTGGATTTATTTAAAGTTTGTATTTGCTTGTAATAATAGAAAAAAGTAGGCATAAAGCAAACCAGGAATTTTTACCAACTTCCACATAAGATTTGGCTCAACAAAAACCTTAAAAGTTGAGTAAACTCAAAAAAGCTTTGCAGCCAGTTGCTTGACTTTTTTAAGTTGACTCAACTTTTTATTTATTACAGTGAACCTTAACCTCTTAACCGAGTGCATTCTCTCCAGTTTGGCTTCACCATGTAATGTCTCATTTGAAAGCTAAGACCTGCATAATTGAGTGTAACTTTTTTGTCACATTTTTGAAGCGTTTTTGTCATGGCGTTTTTTTGTATTGCTTTTTTTTGGTCGTGTTTTCGTAGTTGTTTTCCGTTGCTTTGTTGACACTTTTTTGTTGCGTCTTCGTAACTCTTTAGTCGTGTGTTTTTGTTGTGGTTATATTTCGTGCACATTTTCGTTTCGCCGCTTTTTTGTTGTGTTTCATCCTAGTTTTTGTCGCTATTTTTTACCCTTTTTCAAGAAGCTTTTAGATTTGGGTAAAGCCAAACTGGAGAAAATGTGCCCGGTTCAGGTGCAGATTAAGAGGTTAACATGATAATGGTGCCTTTTATTTGCTGTCATCTAAACATTGGAATAAGTCATTGACGCAAAATTGTATATAGCCTACTGCAGGACTCGCTCTTGACCTACAAGAGTGATGTAGTATGAAGCAAAATGTTTCCTCTAACCTAAAAGTATTATAACATTTATGCATATATTATATATATGATCATACTATACTATTGTAGAAATTAGAGATGCACCGATCCAGTTTTTTGGATAAACATTTGACAAGGATCACTAGACTTTTCTAGACTAGATATCCTTGGGTATATGACAGGCTTTAGGTAACATCAATATAAACAACTTGCATGAAATGATCTGATCTAGGGGTGTCACGATTTCAATTATTTGAGTGACGATTACTGTGAGAGAAAATATTGCGATCTTACGATTATTCACGATTATCAACCAAATGAAAGGAAAGAACTGATATTTTTAGTTTTTGTCTTTAAAAAGCTTTTAATACTGGAACTTGTAAACATTCACTGTTTCTAAAAATGAAGATTATTTTGTATTAAAACAAACAGGCATACAATGAATAATACAAAACAATGTCAACTTTAATGACCATATCATTGTACTATATATTATTAGGCCACAAGCTAGGTTAGGTTTTATGTTCTCAAAGGTTTGTCAGATGTTTTGATGAACAGAAAATGAATGACTAAGGAGACTCTTTTGAACAGCTGATTTCCACATGTGTGCGGTTTCACTTTCCTTTCTGTTACGCTGAAGCAGAGTGGAGCGCGTTAGCTTTTTGTTTACATCCTGAGCCAGTTGTGGCGGCTATTTCCGAACATTTGGACAACTTTTTTGGGAATTATGCAGTTCGTTACCTTGACCTGGACATTTACAGCAAAGGATTATCTTCGATATGTTGTTTATATTCGACGTAGCCTATATCCGCACATTTTGCGGCAACTTTCTGATGACAGGGTTTGCATGACGAATGTCCATCGACAACAACAACGCCTTGGTCATCTTTTGGATACCTAAAGAGGTCCCACTCTGCTGACTTCAATCGTTTTTGGGTGGATACAACACAGGAGAAGAGCGTCCTTCTGCCTTGCTCAACTACCGGTGAGTTTACACGTTGTTTATGGCGCGCAGCTGCTCGTATGTCAGCGTGAAAAATTTCCACAGTAAACCGTGGCTTCTGAACCGTGTCCTTTTATAATCGTGGTAATCATAAAACCGGTTAATCTTAACATCCCTAATCTGATCATTACGATATGTTGGATCAGTAATTTCTTAAACTAAAATACAAACACTTGGCTTCAGCAGTGGCCGATTTTATTTTATTTAATTTATTTGTACCATAGTTTCTGTTCCAGCCTTGATCAGTTTTTGTTAGCATTAGCATGCTCCCGCTAGCTTTAGCATACTGATGCCAACCATGGCATTTTGTGCGGCGATCAAAAATAAATTTGCGGAGGTTAAACTAATTCTCCCGGTTCTTAGCTTTAAAATGATATACAGCAAGCCCATATTCACTTAGATTTAGGTGGTAAAAGTTGTATTTTTAAGGCGTTGAGAGACAAAACTGGTATCGGTTCAGTTTCGGATATTTGTAGCCGATATCCGATATCGTATGTTTTTCAGTATTGGCTCCGATAGCAATACTTAATTGCATCAATATAAAATGTAATCTCTGTCACATCCATCATGGACAACACCTCCCACTACATGGGAATGTAGAGGAGCTGAGCAGCTCTTTCAGTGGCAGACTGAGACACCCTCAGTGCAAGAAGGAGCGCTACCACAAGGCCTTCATCCCCACTGCTGTCAGGCTATACAACAAGACTGTAAAGTAACATGTGTAATAACCCCTTCGCAGAATGTATGCAATTGCTGGGTTGCAGGTTCTAGAATGTGATGATGTCACCGGACCCAGTGGGGGCAGGAGCCAGTTTTTCCTATTAATTGCATTACACTTTAACAAGTTGTATCTAAAAATAACATTTATGAATTACAAAAATGATCATTAATATCATTGACACTGGGTCCATGATCTCTCTGTACAAGACCAAAAATCTCCTCAAAAACAAAATAATTTTACCTGCCCCCATCTCATTAAATATTATAGGCCTTTAGAATGCTGTGATGTCACATGAAACCCAGCAATAATCCCTGTATTTACATCACTTATCTGCGTCACTTTATCAACCACTTGCACTATGATTGTAAACTGCACTGCTAACACTGACTATAACATTTTTTGTTATAGTCTGTTTACTTATTATTTACTGTTTATAAATTTGTCCCCACAAAGTCCTCGGTAGTCATTGTATATAAGATACCACTATTTACTATTTAATTGTTTTATTCCCCTCACATTTCCTGCCTATTTGCACACCCTGAGTGTTTCTAAGAGCTGAATGTAACAAGTACATTTCTCCATTGTGAGATCAATAAAGGCTATCTTTATCTTATCTTTCTTATCTTATGTAAATGCAGACAGAAGCAGAAACAGGATAAGTAATCAAGTCACTGCACTCTGGTCAACTGAAGGTTTATTGAGACGTAATAAACCTATATTGAACCCAAATGGAGAGATGCTAATTCCGTTGATGACTGGCAAAATCTCCATTAATCCTTTGCACTGTATTTATATACTAGATTTAGGGGAAAAGCGTAAGTAAGTTCTTCAAAAGTTCTCCAAATGTATCGTCTGGACCATGACTGGACAACTGAGAGATTACACAAATTACATAAAAGGAATAGAAAATCAGATAATAACTACTGCAATAACCAAAACAGCAGCAAAACACCCTATTACTGTTGTTCGTTTTAGTCCTCCATGCTGCATGTTTCTAAATCCTGTCAAAGGTGAGAAAAGATCATTTTGCCTCTGCACATTACTTGACCTGGCTGTTGGAGGAAAGGACAGACGTAAGCTAAAAATATCTGGAGGCTTGACACAGCAGCGCTCCAGCTGCACTCTGTAATTACCAGCAGTGCAATCAGCAGACTCGTTAATTTCCCCTGACTGACAGCCGCTGACGGCTCAATCACACAAAATGCACCGCTACAACTTCATAAGTAAATGGAACTTCATTATTCAGCCCCACAACTATGGCCAGCTACTTGCATAAAAAAAAAAAAGAGATGAACTAGGTCCGACACGTACAATAAAAAGTGCTGCGACATTGAGGGATTCCAAATATCACTAATACATACATACATACTCATTTACAATATATGTGTACTGCTCTTTTTTTTTTCCATCAGCTAATATCACATCTTTTTAATTCATTGATGTCTCCAGATATGAAATGGTTGATAAAACAAGTGTGTCAGTCTTTCTAAACTCGAGAGCATGTACCAGATTAAAACACAATCCTCTGCAGTGACTATAAAATGGTTGGTGCCTTGTGGAGACCTCATGGGAGTGGTCACACACATGGAAAAGCTTTCTGTCTCTGCACAAGTATTGATTTAAGTGTAAAAGCAGTGTGAGGCGGTTCAGGATAGACATTCCCCCGCTAAAGTAATTGGGGTGAGTAGATGCCAGAAGTGGCCCAGATCGTTCACTTGAATGGTTGTTTACAGCAGCCGGTTGACACTGGGCTCACACGGGTTTGGCATTACACAGGTGCAAGCAAGAAAATAATTGTTGCAAGATTTTATTTTATTTTTCCCCCCAGAAAGTTATGCATTTATTATGGAGGAGTGGGGCTGCAAACTGCTTTATAATGAATGCTCCTCACACCAAGATAATGTCTTGAGTAATCCTAGCTCTGCCCTGTCTGTGTGTTGGTGATTTAGTTTATGCTTTTATTACATTCACCTGTCAGAAGCTCCACTAAACTCCTCAATATCAGCTCAAAAAAAGTAAATAATGTACTTACAGTGGTGTCGCAAAGGTCTATTTCAGGTCCAGACAGAAACCTACATGAGGCCCTCCACACAGATTTTTCACAACTTTAGGTAGAATCCTGCACACAAAAAGAACACGTGTGCACTCCAATTAGATTAAAACAAATCTAACTATATATATATATATATATATATATATATATATATTATTGGCTTCAAGTTATGAAGCTGTTATAGTGAACAGACGGGCACTGATGGAGCTTATGAGGCACAAAAGTCAGATATAAAATATTATATATAAAAGTCAGTATAAAATATTAGTATGTGTAAGTATATCAAGGAACTTGTTGACTTCATTATGAGTTCATTATCATCCACATGATCATTTTCACCGGTACCTCTCGCGGCCAAACGTGCATTTTTGTCGAGACATTATCTTTAGGGAAGACAAAAAATAAAAACAGGTGGTGCATTTACAGAGTAGGTTAGAATGGAGCCCCCTTCTCCGCAACTTCGGCACAAAAATGACTTTGTTCGGCCTCTCGCTGCTCGCACCTCTGAAAAAGGGGTCGTGTATGTTTATTCTGCATGGGCGGATGAAAATAATATCTTACTAATTAAGTTCACTCAGTCTCTTTCGCTTGCGGAGAGGTGCTTTCTGCGCGATGGTAGAAGTTAACGGGGAAAGAGAGGCTGGGGTCCAATTGTACAAATAAACATGAATATAAATATAAAACAAATATAAATTGTAAGATAAATAGTAATACAAAAAATAAAAAAGTAAAAATACACTCAAAATGTTGCCCCTGTTTTGCCTAATTCTAATTTGGCCTTGGATGTGTTTGCTAACACTAAATGCTAAAGGGTCCTGGGGTGTACAATTATGTCGTGTGTAACATCTGCAGTGCATCTCACAGTTTTATTTCAGTTTTAGAGCACCTCTGTGACCATCACTGCAGCAAGACTATGGCACCACTGCTCACATACAGTACAGGGGTAAATAAAAAGGCTATGCTCAGTACGAGATAGTGTATGTTCTGAATAAAACAAAGTACCGAAGTAGGTGGATGTTGAAAATTGTTACAATTTATACGTAAACTTGTCACAAATAATTTAAAATAGTGTGAAAAATACCACAGAATATGCTAATTCAGAAATGATACTAATTATGACTATAAATAATGCCTTACACTTATATAGCAGCTTTAAAAATGATGCCCACCTTTCTTTGTATTTTGCACTCTGTTTGATTTCATTATGACCTGGAGGCCTGATATTTACACGTGACAAGCAACATGATGAGTCTTCAATCTCACTAGTAACTATCTCTAGATATACATACTATCAGGATGCATTATGTATGCAGATAATGGCCACGTTTGATGCTTTTGGATGGAAAAATATATGAAATAAACACTTTGTTCCATTTATTTTGATGTGGTAGGAATGCTACTGCCTATCAGCACTTGTCTGAAAAATGTCATCGCAGCGCATCCAGTAAAGTGGCATCATTTGTAAACCACAGTTGAGATTAATTTACCGTACATAAAAGGTTATTTATTTTTATGATGACTTTCCAGTCGATGTATGGTGCGTCATTTATCAATCTGTCAAGACGGTGGCTGTACATTCATGAACAATAAGTAAGTGATAATTCACCTTTGGCCCGAAAGTAACACAGGCAAGACAATAGTGTTGAACTTGTGTGAAATTTCTATCCAATCAAAATCATCACAATTGTGACAATTGTCGTGTTACTGGAGCCAAGAACAGTGGCTCAGACACTAGAGCAGCTAACAATGTTCTGAATGCCCTCCACTGGGGCAATACAAATATTAGATGTGATCGCCGCCAAACAATCACCCATGGCCAAGTGTCTTGACCAATGACACATTGGAAATGAACAAGATTAGAATTCAAACTGCCAAGCCAAGGTTAGGAAGAAAATCTAGCTGTATATATAATGCCTTTATGTAGGTCATAAAAGTTATTTATTAGAAACATCACTGTATTATACAGGTACCTTTGTTATATAATGGTCTTGTACAAGCAGTTTCTCAAAGAACAGCCACCCGCTGCAGAGCGGATAAAGACATACTGTACTGTATAGATCCTGTCTCTTCAGTTTTCTGTCAGCGCAGTCTGGACTCAGGGCTTTCGCAGCTGAGAGCTGCATTACAATGCACAACACAAAAGGAAGATTAATGTCACTGTCCTGAGCTGTTAGACAAACACTGTGGCCCTGCAGATTCACTCATCCTTCCAATGTTCAATTAAACCAACAAGACACAATGGTATGTCCACAGTAAATTCAGAACAGCATTCACTGATACACGAGGAACTTAGCTCTAATTTTGGGTTGAGTTTGCAAGAAGAAAAAAAGATGGCTCGGTGGCGCCCCCTCAAACAGGCAGTTTACATAAGATAAGATTAGATAAAATAGGACTGATCTCACAATGGAGAAATTCACTTGTGTCACTTTGGCCCTTCTTGTATGTCATTGTTGTTGTGGGATGTAATGGACCAAGTAAAAGGCAGGGATAAAGGTGTTAAAAATATGATAGTTACGTAATTTAATAATCTCAAAAGTTGAATTAACAAAGGCTCGCAATATAACTATCAAAAAATTGGGCCCAACTTAACTTCTTAACCCCCACCAGAACCGAGCACGTTTTCTCCAGGTCAGCGTTACCCACATCTAAAAGGTTACAGCCTATAGGCCAGTGTAACGCCTCATTTGGAGCTTTTTTTGTTGCGTTTTATTCAGATTTTTGCCACATTTTCTTTAGCTCTTTTGAGGCTTTTTTTTCATCGCTTTTTTGTCTCCTTTTTGTTACTGTTTTGACACTTTTTTCAAGAAGCTTTTAGTTTTGGGTAAAGCCAAACTGGCGAAAATGTGCTTGGTTCAGGTGGGGGTTAAGAGGTTAACAGAGGTCAACAGAACAGTAACTCAATAAAACAAACTGACGTGCAACAAAGAACCATCCATCCATCCATCTTCTTCCACTTTTCCGTTGCCGGGTCGTGGGGGCAGCTGTTGGAGCTGCCCAAATCACATTGCACCAGCCCCTATGGCTCCTCCTGCAGGTGGTGGGTCCACAGAAGGACGGCCTCACGATTAAATGGGCCTGTTGGTTTCTCATGAGGGGCTTCTGAACCGCTCTTTGTCTGACCCGTCACTTAGGACCTGTTTGCCATGGGAGACCCTACCAGGGGCACGAAGCCCCCGACAGCAGAGCTCCAGAATCATTCGGGTGCTCAAACCCCTCCACCACGTTAAGGTGGCGGTTCCAGGAGGGGAACAAAGAACCAAGGCTGAAAGAGACAGGTAAGCGGGGAGCGCGTCTTTGGATCATATATTTAAACGCAGGTGCTCTTCAAGAATCCGGGTACACAAAAATGAAGCTAGAGCTGAAGAAGGCGATCCGAGGCACTCTGACTAGGTAAAATCCTTTATTATAATCGGGACATCACAGGCTTAAACCGACTCGTTTCGACCACATACGTGGTCTTCGTCAGGGCACAGATTAAAATGTGAAGAGTGTTACCAGGTGGTATTAATGGTGATCATGTCACATGCACATAGGTGACCGCCCGCAGGTATACAGACATTACATTGACAATGTACACTATACAGTACAAAGTTGCATAGTGCAAAATTACATATAAAAAAACAAATGTTTTTATGAGAGAACGCTTACAGTAAATGGCAGCAAGGAAAAAAAAAGTGTACTTGCTGACAAGCCGTAGTGTAATCTCAAATACATTGACTCAGTGCACTGAGAGGACGACATACAGAATGCACTAGACAGTACATCAAAAACACACAAAGCCCTATAGCATAGGATACATAAACATTGAGATCATATTTAATACATACTTTTGAATTACTTATTTAAAAGGGCCCACACATGTGAAAAAGCACCCCCACACTATTCCGAGGGACATTCTAAAGGTATACTGAAAAGTCAACATCCTCGTTCAAGCCAGGATAAGTGGTAGCGTTTAGTGTTTGAATCCAATAAGTTTCTCTTTGTGAAAGAGTTCTAAGTCTGTCACCACCCCTGCAAATGTTTTTAATCACATCAATGACCATAACTTTGAGTAGGCTGATGCTGCATTGACTGGAAAACTTAAAGTGTTGAGCAATTGGATAATTAGGATTTTGAGTCCTGATGGCATATTTGTGTTCTGAAAAATGGTCTTCTTTTTAGTTAAACCAACATAGAAACAGCCACACATGCAGTCCAAACGATACACAACATGAGTTGTATTACAGTTTGCGAAATGTCGGCAGTGAAAGGTTTTTGTGCCTCGGGAGTCTTTGAAAGTAGTGTTTCGGTTAATGTGAGAACAATGGTTACATGAGCTGCAACCGAAGGTGCCAACAGGTTGAGGGAAAAATGTAGTTTTTTCACTCGGTAAGAAGGTTTTACAGTAACCAGCTGATCCTTTAAAGTAGGAGCTCTTCTCACAGCAGAGAACCAAGGCTGCTTAAATGGGGTGGAGTAAACCATAACAACATAAAAGGGAGGTATAACACAAAGAAACACAAAATACTAAACTTAGCAAAATGATCATATCAAACAAGTAAAGCAATCATAACTACAACTTAGCTCAAAATGATAAGTGCATATAAAGTGGGTTCAAACAAAAAAGGGAAAACAGAATAAACTTTAACAATTTCCCCTCAGTTCATTGTGACTTAGTACACTCAAAGGTTTTAAGATGGCCTCCAACCCCTCCAGCCAGTCCTTGTCTGGAGCACCTCAAAACAAAAGACAAGTGTACGTAAAACAATTCAGACCAATATTAACTAAAGTTAGTTAGGAGGACTGAAGGCAGGTTTCCTCCGGGTGCTACGGTTTCCTCTACCTCCATAAAACAGTGGTGGAGCACTCAGTCGCAGCGGCTCAGGACTAACAGCTGAACACTATTTCGTTATAAGCTTGTACAATGGCAAATAAAGCACTTTACTTTGTGTCCAAATAAAGAAATGATTCAACTTATAGTAAGGTAAATTATGAAAACAACAAACAATACTAACACATTTGTGGTGGTGGTAGAGGCATCCACGACATGGGACCAGTCCAGTGTTTTGTTGAGACGGACAATCAGGTACTTGAAACCAGTGGTTTCGCTAGGGAAAATGTGTCTCCTTCATTTTGACGGACAGGGTTAAAAAATCCGTCAGTTAGGAAAAATATGAGATCGCAGGATAAATGGAGCTAAACTAGGGTTAGGACGATGGACGATATCATCGTCCATCGTGATGGATGACGAACATCACGATGGAGAGCCACCATCGTGATGCCACGCCCCCTCCTGTCAGAAATACACACTGATCTTCTGTGGGCCTTGTAAATCTACAAACTTTGCTGGGATTGCACTGTAAATTAAATCTCGAATATAGCTAATATGCACGCTAGTTTAAGTAGCCTACCAGAAGCCAGAAGACATGATGTGTTAGCCGTAATTATTAAAATAAAGACGCAGCGCTGCTCTATTTCTGACACACGGGGCTCTGTCTCTCTCTCTAAAAGCAGCTACTGTTTAACACCGCGTGGTTTTGCTTTGCTTTTCGTACGGAAACTAAACAGTTTTAAAATGCCACGATGGATATCACATCAGAGCTGAGAGCGCATGGGTTTGGATGTTTTCACCAAGGACCAAGAGAGGAGAGAGAGGAGAGAAAGAGGCGGGAGAGGAGGTGCGAGGTTAGAGCACACGGACCGGGCGGCGCGTGGAGCAGCTTCAATAACGTAGGCTACGACGCAAACTTCTAAATATTGTCCCGTTCACCCACTGTTTCTTAAACATTACGTGAGCATAACTGAGCAAATGCAAATAATAAGCTCCGAATTACAGCTGTATTAGTATTAGGATAAGAGCCTTGTTATTGAGGAGCAGATGACGCTCTAAATAAGTCTTAACGCATTTCTATTGCAAAATTCGTGTTCCATGACTCTGTTCAGATCATGTTTAATTTAGATACATTTATCCTGCAATCTCACATTTTCCTAACATAAATAATATGCAGCCTATATATAGGCTATGTAAATGTCTTTAAAAATGCTTATAATGAGAGATGGACGATATCATCGTCCATCACGATGGTTCACTGTAAACATCGTCAACTGCCAATTAAGGGGACATCGCCCAACCCTAAGCTAAACTAAACATGATCTGAAGAGAATTTTGCAACAGAATATGTACCTATAGAAATGTGCTTAAAAGTCTCAGAGGAGAACGATTTATTCAGAGTGTCAATATCAAGGCTCATATTACACAAAAACAAATGTAAAGTGGAGCTTATTATTTGCATTTTCTAAATTTTAACTAAATGTTTAAGAAACAGTGGGTGAACGCGATAATATTTACCAGTTTGCATCGCTGTACTACGCGCACAGCCTCAGAAACACACATGCGGGGGACGGAAAGAGAGATGGAGAGAAATAGATGAGCTCATCCTGAGACTTACGTGAGATCGGGAAAGAGCGCTCCAGATGAGAAGGATATTATTAGCCTTTAACCACGTTTGCATCGTGTTTTCTTACCTGTGTTATTGTTAGCACCCGGGTCTTAGTTAGTTAGCTAGCTAGGCAGTGCTAAAACATTTCGGAGTTCATCCATGATAAGACGCAGTATGAAACAGTGAAGCTGTTTTTAGAGATAGAGCCCCGCACGCTCGGAAAAACAGCAGCACTGCGTCTTTATTGTAATGTTGGCTTGATTTTCAATCCATCAAAATGAGCAAAAAGTATTCCGTAAATAACTGAGAATTTTCGGTTAATATAACCTCTGCTTGAAACTGTTCACTGACTCAATGTCTACCTCCTGGATGTTCATCAGTGTGTGCATAGCATCCTCCTGAAGTCGATCACCATCTATTTTGTGATCAAGCACAGGTGGTTGCGCTCACACCAGTCCACAAAGTTCATAATGACAGATCAGTACTCCAGGTCGTTCTTGTCAGACACACAGCCCACGAGTGCTGAGTCATTGGAGAACTTCTGCAGATGACAGCTGCTGTTAATTTTGTATGGGATGCCCGCAGGAGGAAATGTCAGCATACGAAGATGAAACTGAGCAGGAACATAGAGCATATACATATTATATTATGGCCGTGACCTAAACTCAGGAACCTCCAATATCAAATATCAGTCTGAGCAGGATGCCCTCATTTGCCGCCTCTGCCAAACTCAAACGAATCCGTGCAATCAGATTTGCTTATTTGTAGTGACATGTTTCTACAGATGGCAACGGGAGAGCGTGAGGTTTTTTTTCAATTGGTGGTAAATGACCAAAAACACATCGACAATAGGTGAGTTTGTGATTCATAACCCTCTTCTAATATTACTGCAGAGACACTGATAACACCGCTTCAACGACAGACACCCACCCTTCGCTGATTGGCATACTAAGCTTCCTATTTGCTTGCACATGCTGACTCTAATCAAACTTAATTGCTGGTGCAGTGGTGAGTCTGGATTTTTCAAGGCAACCGGCAGGGGACTCCAATGTTCTACTGGGGGACTCCAGATGCTACACAACACACAAGTGTGTCCATAAGTGCATTTGGCACCAGGACATCCTTGCACCGGAGGTCGATAATTAGGCCCGAGTGCTAGGGGCTCTTGAAATCGTAAGTGCGCGGAGCGCACAAAACGAGCATGAAGCGCTCACCTTCTCTCAAACATACACTAACGCACTCCTCTCGTCGTGCACATGTATCAGAAAACAAACACTGTAATTGGACGGCAGTGTGCTGACCAATTACACACGGACAAATGGAGCGCGAAGCGTTTCCTCTCCCCTCAAACATACACTAATGCGCTCCTCTCGTAATGCAAAAATCAACATTGTAATTGTACAGAGCACATAAAAGTCAATGGGCGACTGAGAGCCGTGGGTCACTGATGGGCACGAAGGTAGGAATGCGTGAGCACTTTCCGAAAATATATAGTTTATGGTACCTGCGAAAGCGGAACATTGTTTTCATATGGGAATATTCTTCTTCTTACTTCTTCTTTTCGCCGTCGCAATTTTCACCCAGTGAACTTGACGAAAAGTCACAGATTTTGGCCCAAAATTCAAACCCAAACCCAAACTTTTGACTATTTTTTTTTTAAATATTGTGACCCGGGCAAAAATGAAGTTTATCGTAGAATCACAAAAATCGGTACAGACGTGCATTATGACAAGTTGAGCAAAAAATATTATTACGGCAACACCGTCCACCATATTGGATGTTGGCCATTTTGGATGACAGCCCACAAAGAGAGAATCTGCCTTTATTTTTCTCTTCGTACAAAATCTATCTCCTCCTAGAGCGTTTATCGGAACAAGCTACTTTGGGCTGGAAAATAATCTTGAGAAGTAGAACTTTAAAAGTTATCCAAATTACTTTGGAAATATTTTGCCATTTCTCGTAAACAAAAAATGGCTCCCATTCGCACACATGAAGCCTGATTTTGATCATTTTGTTATCAGGTGTTAAAGTCCCAGTCCTAAACACTTTCATTTGGCAAAATTCATTTTGCCAAAATTCATTTGGCAAAATTTGATCGTTCCGATCAAAAAAATCAATCAGACCCATGCCTTATTTTTCATGGTGTTGACGTAGTGATGACCAGAACGTCCCATTTAATTCTAATGGGAAATTGTTCAAATTCTTTTTCTATCTCCTCCCGGGAGACCCTGGTGAAAATGATCTAGAGACGTGTGGAATCAAAAGTTATCCAAAGTACTTGGATAACCTTCATGGATTTTTATGCGCCGCAGCTGCAAACCTAAGTGAAATGTATATTGTTTAACAAACTGAATTATTCAGTTTGCACATAGAGTGATACAAATTCATACTCATTTTCTCTGTATAAGGTTAACTAAAACTGTTTCACTTTGTCAGATACCAAGAGATACCCTGCTAAAAGAATGGCATTCCAAAGAAATGAGGCAGAAGCACTACCGTAATCTAAAGGTGCGTACAGACCAAACGCTTGCACACCACCAACTTCCATGTTAACCCTATGTAGACGTGCTTGGACGCGCTTCGAAATGTAAGTAAAGCCGTCTGCGCGTATGAAGCGTAGCAAATGCGAACAGATGTGGATAAACGCGCATCAAAGCCAGTGAGAACAGCGCAGTACACGAGCAGGGATGCCGCGCCCACTGCTTCATGCACTCAAGTAATCCAATCTACACATGCGTTCATTAACGCCTTGTTAACCAATCAGGGACTGGGCTCAAATAGTGAGCACAAGCGTCACCTGTTACCTGCAGCAGTGTCGCAAAAAGGGCATACGCAATATATGCCTTGCATAGGGGCGCCGAAAGGACGGGGCGCCAATAGTGATGTGTCGGTCGTGAACGAGTGTTTACAGTGAACGATATGAACGGGTTCGCGGAGGTGAAGTATTTTTTTTATTCCTCTTTGGGGGTGAGGCATCACTTTAGTTGTGCATGCTTATTTTGCGAAACAAAAATCACTGCTGGAGTGGGGCAGAGAGGAGTGTAGGATTGGCAGAGGGACAGTCATCTCCACCGCTGCTGCTGCAGCCCCACGAGGAGCTCAAAGTGAACATAGGGCAACAAGTTTGAGGAATAAAAGTCCTAATGAAATAATAAACACGGTTACAGAGCAGATCGCGTTGAAGCAAAACACCTCTTTCACTTGCGTTGTTTTCTCCCCTCTTGCACAAGGGAGAGAGAGGGAGAGGAGGAAAAGTTACGTGAATGAGAGCAACAGAAGCTTAATCGGGCCGTGTGATTGTTTTTTTGTGATAACAAACTCCATAGAGGGAAATTTCGATTTATATTGTGTGAAATAGTGACATTTTCGTTAAAATAAAGTCAATTCAGAGGGTATTTATTTTCTTAAAAAAAAAAAAAAACATC